>OX453089.1:5258351-5858351 GCA_949708635.1 Hirtodrosophila cameraria
CAAGTGTGTGTGAGCGCAAAGGATATGAAACTTTAACAGCAAACGCAATTCGACTCTGTTAGTTAACATGGCTGGAAAACAGCTTTCCATTCGAACTGTCACATTCTCACATTCAGAGAAAGAGAGAGAGAGAGAAACTGACAGCAAGAGAGAGCGTGAGCAACGCGCACAAATTGTAATCAGCGCGCGCTCTTTCTCTCTCTGGCTCTCTCGTCGTTTGTGTCAGCGCTGAGCGCTGAGTATTTTACCGTTGTTCGGATTGCCCCATGGGCAGCTCGGGCCATTGGCATATTCCAGTTAAGCGCCATCTGCAATTTGTGGCACAGTCAGTGCCGTTTGGGGCCATCAGCAAGAAGCAGGATTGTAACGGTATATCCTGCGTCGTCGCGCAACTGTTTGTCCAAAGAATCAAGCAGCAAAGAACAAAAAAAAAAAAAAAAAAATTCAAATTAAAAAATATACAAAAAAATACAAAGAAAAAAATCCAACGAAAAAAATAAAAGAAAATCCATTAAATATGTCTTAGTACAAAATGTAAATGCACCAAAAAGAAAAATATACAAAAATAAAAAAGGCACACAACAAAAAGTGAAAAGTTGCTTATCGAAAAGCAAGCACAACGGCAATCTAGTTATCGTTATCGTTATTGTTGTAAAATAAGCAGAGTTGTTGAGAAATGAAACGCGTTTTTGCCCTCATTTATTTTTTTTGTTGCTGTTCAACGCATAAAATCTGCTAAACATAACTCTCAAAGCCAATCTGCCTACAACGCCCCCCCAAACCAGGACTACCTCTCCCACTTAGCCTCCGCCCACGCGGCCGTTACGGCAGTTGATGCTGCGCTCTTGGAAGAAATACCCACACACAAGCACACATACACACACACATACGCGTACACACATACATTGTAATTATGTACACACGGGTATTTAAGCATTTGCTACGTTAGTTTTCTACGTAACGTAAGCGCCTTTGCGTATGTGTATGTCTGTGTGTTGTGTTTCGATAGTTCACGATCGATAGATCAATAACTATGCATAGTAACTATAACATATCGACTGCCAAACACATAAAACCTTCGAAATTTCTTATCTCAAATGTTATATAATGTGTGAAAAATCACTTGACAAAGGGGACGTTTTTAACACCGCCACCCCCCTCAAAAGTGTGACCACGTTGTTGCATAAACAAAACGCTGTCAAAAATTGCAGGACAATATATAGCGCAAAAGTTCGTTGCGAATAGTTTTTTGTGCCATGTTCCGGGCTTATATAAGCAGCCGCCATACAGCAATGGCAAACCCGAAGTAGCTCACACACACACACACACATGCACGCGCAGAAACGCACAAAAAAAAATAGAGAAAATACCTATACATATACACATAAATATGTGTGTGTGTAATTGTATGTGTGTGCGCAGTGTCAACGCAGCAGCAGCAGCAGCATCAAATAAAACAAAAGTGAAAGTTAACAAATACACACGCACAGTGTGACAAGAGAGAGGCATTGAAATGACATGCTATTCTTTTACACACTACTTATGATTATTTTTGAAAAGCGCAGCATCTTTTGTCACACGCACGCAGTACACAAAAAAAAAAAAAATACATATGTACATTAAAAAAAATAAGAATTCTTCGTGCGCTAAACAATAGCAACGTTTTGCCTGAAAGTATGCTTCGTTTATTGTTGGACAATCGGTAGCAGCAGAAGCAGCAGCAGCAGCAGCTAACACCAATACATACAACATACATACATATACAAAATCCACATGCAGGCGCCGCAGTCGCTGTCGTCTTTGGCGCTGCCATAACATCTACATAAATACACACACACACACACAAATACATACACGTACTTACAGTTACCACCAACACTAGCGCATTTCAGTGACAAAGAAGACGGCGACTACTTCATGCTGCTACAAAAGGCACGCCGAGTGCTTGCCTGGCTGCCCTAAGTAACTACTCACACATACACACGCACACACACACACTCATATAGACCACCCACGAGCGCCTCGGCCGCTGTTTTGTGTTTGCAGCAATAACAACAACAACAACAACAACAGCAAGCAGCAGCAGCAGGCTGGCTGCTGCGAATTATATAAATTTCTTTGCCTTGTGCGTGTGCTGCTGTCTCTCAAAAACGTGTGTCTGTGTGTGTGTGTGTGCGTGTGTTAGCGACGTTTTTTCGGCGTTCTTCTTTGTGCGGTGGCTGCTGCGGCTGCTTCGTTTTACTTCGTGTGCTCGTCATGTGCTCGTCCTGGCACTGCTTACATTCGCGTACACTCTCTCTACCTCTTTCTCGCTCTATATCTTGCTCGCTTACACTGCTCGTCAGTGTGTCACTTGCACACACACACACACACACACACATTGACTATTGTTTAGCATTGGACAAATGCAAAGCAGCAGACAATGTGAAATGCAAGTTTTTGTCATAAATCTGTCATCAAATTGCGTTTTATAAGTGTGGCAATAGCAATCGTAGCTGGCATAAAGCGCAAAGCGCATATCGCATGTCGCATGTAACGGCATTTCACACAAAGAGAGCCACACAAAAAAGAGAGCACGCAACGGAGCGTGGGCGCATTGAACGTTGCGTTGGCGTTCTGAAGAGAGCGCGAGAGAGAATGCGAGAGAGCGTGTTAAAACCGAAAATTACGTTTCGAAAACGCAAAAGCGCTGCGGCATGCTTAAAAAGTCTTTTGTTTCTTAAAAAAAACAAATTCTTAATAATAATAATAAAAATAAAAATAATAGAAAAACTCATTAAGTTATAAAATATTAATACACTTGCAGTCCAGCCACATTGCTGCTATGTGACCTTCGCGTGAGGCTGTGAGCTCTAAAAAAGAATGTATCAACAACAACAACAACAACAACAACAAAACAAAACAAAAAAAACACACGACACACATGAATTTCAATTTCAATTTCAAGGTTAATGTGCAGCAGTGTCGCAATAACAACAACAACAACAGCAAATACAACAACTACAACTACAACAACAACCAACAAATAGTAACAGCACAAAATACCGCAGCACCAACAACAACAAAAGCGACGGCCCCAAAAAAAATAAAATTAAAAAAAAAGAAAAGCAAGAAAATGCCAAAATCAAAGTGCTTGTAAATTTTTATAAAAAAAATAAATAAATAATGTTTTGTGTTAACGAAATCTGTGGCATATAAATCGTTTAGCTGCCTCTAAAAACGTGACTATCGTTTCGTTACGTTACGTTAGGTTTGTTTTTTCCACTTTACGTTACGTTGCCGAAATTCCACTTTACGTTGCATTTAACTTAACGTTTTACTGCCGCACTGCGTTCGCCTCGTCTGATTAGAATTTGTGAAACTGCCATGAGCACAGGACGCCGCTGCGCCGATCCGTCGCGCCAGCCACAACAACAACAACAACAACAGCAAGAACAACAACAACCACAGGAACAGCAACAAACACAACTTAAACAAAAACAACAAAGTGCAGTGCAAGCTAATTGACAGTTCGGCAACGCCAGTCCAGCAACAACAATCCCCCCTAAACCGCCCCCCTCCCCTAAACTAACCCACCCAGCTCTATATGGCTAACAGTGTGCCCGTATTGCAACATTGTTGAACACTGCAGAACAAACTGCACGTGATTCATGCCGCTAGCCGGAGATAGCATAGACGAGCCGAGCAGTTGCCAGGATACGGAAAAGGTAACGCTTGGAGCGTACACCGACGTAGGAGACGAAGGAGGAGGAGCAGGAGCAGGAGCAGCTGAGGCAGGTGCCGCAGGAGAACGAAACGACACACACATATTAATGATGATGATGGGGCCATGAGCCCATCATTACTCGCATTGAATTGGAGTCGCAAGCGCGTCTCAAGCGGGCCTGCACCATGCTAGCACCGCCGAACCCGAGGTCAATATGCGGCCAGGACCCGGGCTGGTCGTGATGGCGCTTGCGTTTATTTCGGGGGCTCGGCGTGCCAGCACCACCACCAGCAGCAGCAGCAGCTCCTTGATAACAAGGATACCAGCTAAAACAACAACAACGACACCGTCCGGCGGCAGAGAGTCGTCACAATTCAACGCTGCTGGCATTGGCTTCCCCTTTCTGCTGCCAACATTCCTCGACGCTAGCACGGGCGGTACTGCTGACGACAGCGATCCCGTACAGCTTAACTTTGATTTCTATCGGCGACCGGCGCTGCACGCACCGGACGAACCGTTCCTGGCCACCTCCTCGACGCGACGCGCACGCAGTCTTGACGAGATTAGTCTCAGCGCAGGACGCGTCCGCAGTCTTGACGAGATTAGTCTCAGCGCAGGACGCGGCACGGGCGATACGCGCACGGAATCAGCGGTGGGCACGCCAGAGTCCAGCGAGGCGACTCTACTTGGCGAGCAGGAGACGGAAGCGGAGCAGGAGCAGGAGGAGGATAACAGTGGGCTGCCGGTGCAATACGCCTCATCGCGTGCTTTTGACGAGGATACGGAATCAGTTGCGGACGAGGACATCTTTGCGCTGGTCGCCGAGGACGATCTGCTTTCGGAGGAGTCCTTTGATCGTCTGATAAAGCTAAGCGAAGACGCAGATACCGTTGCCGCTGAGGAGGAGGATTACAATCTGGCTACGGCTGATTTACAACAACAGCAGCAGCAGCCGCAACGGGAGCCCGAGACGGAACAGCAGGACGAAAGTCGATTGGTCGATGAAAGCGTGCTGCATGCGCAACACAACGAGAACGAGAACGAGCACGAAAACAGGAACACGAACACAAACACGAACACGATCGAGGACACGATCGACAATAGCAATAATAACAAGCGCGAGACAGGCGAGGATAGCCGAAGTGTAAACGACGCATATGCGTCGCATCTAATTGCAATTGGCCAAAAGGACGGCAGCGGCACATTGCCGTCCGCTGTTGCAACAACAAAAACAACAACGACTGACGGTGCAACTGCTGGCAGCGTTGCAGCGCCCGTGAATCTCAAGAAATCCATACTCGGCACTGAGACTGCCCTAACACGCCTTAATCCTTGGATATCAGCTTGTGATCTTGCACAGCCGGGCATAACCGGCACCGATTTGCAGGTAAGACAATCACACTTTCCATTGAACTGACCTGTTTAAAAAAGCGCATACACTGAGCGAAATATTGTTGAAGTTTTTAGGTTGCAAATGGAAAAAAATTCACCAAAATGAACATTTTAGACTACGATAGAAATAGGAATAAGAATACACTGAGATTCAAAGTACTCAAGTAATTAGGTCACAATTTCAATCACCTTTTCAAGCAAGCGAAATATTGTTGAAGTTTTTAAGTAGCAAATAGGAAAAAAAAATCACCCACAATGAGAAATTTAAAGCTCAATTTAAAACTTAACTAAGACTACGGCAGAAAAAGGGAAAATTAACACACTGTGATTAAAAATAGTGAACTGCTTAGGTCACAATTTCACTTACACTGAGCGAAATATTATTGAAGTTCTTTAATTGCAAATAGGAAAAAAATCTCCAAAATGAGAAATTATAAATAGAAATTAATACACTGAGATTCAAAGTACTGAAGTCACAATTTCACTCACCTTTTCAATAAAACGCATACACTGCGAGAAATATTATTGAAGTTCTTAAGTCAAAATAGGAAAAAAATCACCAAAATGAGAAATATAAATAAATAAATAAAAAATATAGAAATAAATACTGCAGTTATTAGGTCACAATAAACAATACAAAAAATCCTTGATACATTGTCATGCGTCAAGTTATAGGTTAGAGAAAGTATATTGACTATAAGCCTTAGTAAAGATATGTTACGGTTTGAACTTCTCTATGGTGTTCTTATTTTCACTTCTGACAAGATTAAGCGGATTGATTTCACTTCTTTTTTAGCTTGGTTAAAGCTAATAACTCATTAGGAATATTGAATATCGACACATTTGAGAGAAAATCATTTCCGCAATATTTGAACGAAAGTGGAAAACAATAAACCTGACAAGCTCTGGATGAAATAAGGTTTTTTTTTCTACATCTTCTTAACTTAAAAAAGTTTTTCAACACAAAAACAGACTCTATATTTGAACAGCTGTTTTCTTCACTGTTTATATTGATTGTAATATATCTTATTGAAATCGCTGAAACAGCGACCTTGCACGTGGCTATAAACACAAGTCAGTTTTACAGAACAATAATGCAGTTTAGTCTTCCATTCCATATTGGCCACATGTACAATAATTATGAAGTGATGGCAAGGGAGGATGTAGGAATGGTGGCCATGCGCATGACACGACCAAGAACGCCCTGAAAAGACACAGACACTGCTAAAATGGAGCGCCTGACAATGCCCAGGACTTATTTGTTTTTATCCTTGTACAAAAAAAAAAAAAAATACTCGTACTTGTCCAATGACTTGAGCACGTAGCTGGCGACGTATACCAGAAGGCAATTTGTACATAGATTCTTGATTTGTACGAAACCGTACTTAACATTTTGAAGTATGTTTTCAGCATATTATTCTTAAGTCAAGTATGAAACGGGATTAATTGGCTGTATCAATCTCGAGTTCATACTTCAATCAAGTAAAAAAAACCTTTATTAAGTCTGAGAGTGCTTGATTTAAGTTAACAATTTTTATAAAATGCTCGAATGTAAAATATGAGTTAAGAACTCTCAGCTGAAATCATTTCATTTTGAATTTGATTTGATCTGTAGCTGAGATGTCTACGAGACCAACTGAAAGTAGTTGCGCGAGTATCTAGGGTTCGAATCTTTGTACTTGGTTTCAGTATAGATTGAACACGGCTTAATGCAACCTTTTATTGCAACTCTTTTTGGCTCTATATATATGAAACGCTGTAACATCGTTTGCTGAGTTCTGATTCCTGGAAGTGTATTCAAATTATCTGTGTGCTTGCTTCAAACCTTTTTTTCCGCATTTTGAATTGTGTTCAGTGCTCTTCTTGGCTGCTGCTCATCTGCCCGCCTTTCATATTGTAGTTGCGGGCAATGCAACAATGCGCATATTGAATGCATACTCGTACAAATGCAATGCAATGACAAATACGAATACGATTGCGAATACTTGGAAAACGACAAGCTTAGCATAAATACAAATCTATTGCAATTCAGTGGTTTCTTATTGGCAACTAGTTGAAATAGGACAAACAGTCAATTGACAAGCGATTGTCTACGCATTCGTTTTATTTCTTTCATTGTTTTAAGCTGCAAAAAGTGTAGTCTGCTTTTGGGCGCTGGCTTAACTTTTAAGTTTATGTAAATGCGATTGACGATTTTAAAAAATTTTAAAAAAACATTTAAACGATTATAATTGTCAATCGTGGAGTATTTCGCTGGCAATCACAATTCTTTATCACTACAATCAAATACTGCATTCAAATAATGAGAGAAAGAATTGGAGAGCTGAAGAAAACAACAAAGTAATTGCGACATTCTTTTATTTATAAGATAGTCAAATTGCTTTTGTTAAACTACTTTATAGAACATTTGGTGCTTTAATCCATTTGAAATGTGCTTACATAGTTCAAATCGTTTTCCTTATACCCATAATATCAAATCGATTTGTAAGTGATTAATTCAATCGTCACTTATCAACTGTAGCCTAGAGGGAAGGCATTCTGCTCTGACACGCAAAACCTCGGTTTCGATTCCCAGCCAAGAAAATCGATTTATATTTAAAAAACGTATCACCGTCAATGTTTAAAAGTCAAACCAGTGATATAAATTGTCCAGTGGACAATGACCACCTTTCATTATATACCTATATATGTATAAATCAATCAATAAATTTATATTTAAAAAAAATAAAATAAACAAGTAGGAAAGCTCTAGTCCAGTATGCCCGACTACGAGACTCCCTGCTCCCAACTTGCATTTCAAGTAGTTCAGCGGCAAAACAAACAAGCAGCGCACTTAATTTGTCCAGTACATGTCAAACTGTTGTTTTTGCCTGCTGAGACGGGTGGTAATAGATTCTTCCATAACTTTTGTGTTTTTTATCCGATCTTAATGTACTTTACGCAACCGATCAACATTAATTAAAAATATATGTGTACCAAAAATCAAAGCTTTATCTTTAAAATTGTGGCTTTGGGAGTTTTTTTACGATTTGCGGGGCTCCGGGGGGTTGCATCTGAAATTTGATACCGTATGGTATACAGGAACCTGTATGCCAAGTTTGGTGTCTCTAGCTCTTCTAGTCTCTGAGATCGACGCGTTCATACAGACGAACGGACGGACAAACAGACGGACATGGCTAGTTCGTCTCGGCTGATCAAAGCAGTTCAAAAATATATATATAGTTCATATATGTGGAAATGTCTCCTTCTGCCTGTTAGACACATTTGCAGTACTTTTTAAAAATTCAATGTTTGTTCACCAGGTATGCTTTTAATCATACTTATTTTTAGTGTATATTCTTGTAAACCTTAATCACAGTGTTTCGATATTCGCAATTGTTATTTCCATAGCTGACACTGTTCAATTAATAGTCCCACCATTATCCCCCATTTACAAATGGCTTTTATGAATGCCCAAACGCAACTGTAAACGTATAAAGCCGATATTAATTTATGCTAGAAGCGTTGCGCATCGTTTGCATTTACAATTTGGCGCATGGACGATGGCAAAATTGTAATTGTGCTTTTGGTTAAATATTTAAACTGCAATGTTAAATTTCTGCAAATGCAACTGCAAACTGCTTCAGTTTTCATCTTTGGCCGCCAATTGGCTAACGTCCTTCAAAAAGAGCCGTCAAGCGACAAGTTTCCCTATACTTTTATTACTAGTGTTTCTCAAGTTAAGCAGCAGCATTGTTAGAGTTAGGGTAACTGTAGAAGTGGAGGGGGGTATTTAGGGGGTCTGCCACTCAAATTGTAAGGGGTCTGCATCTTTCTTTTCGACTGTGCCGCGCTCTGATTGTGCATGCAAAGTGTTTGTGTGACAATTGCGCCACATCTTGGGGCCACTCAAGTTATACTTTCACGACAGCCAAGTTGCACGTCATCATCGCCCCAATCATCATTATCATCATTATTATTATACAACATTGTCATCATCTGCAACGTGTTACAAATCAACGAAAATGGCTTTGGTAATTGTGCCAGCAAAAGACGAAGCTAAGAAAAAAAAAAAAAATCAACAAAACTTTCAATTCGTCGACATTTTTTACATTTTCATTACAAACATTTTTTTTTTTTATTATTTTATTATTTCTTCTCGTTTTTTTTGGCACTTGGCTTTGAAATCACAGGACGGCTTTTGAAACGTTGCCAAAATGTGCGACGACCACACTTACAATCGCCCCCATACCATACCATTTCCATTCCCATTCAATATTCCGCCCACCAGCTTCTCAGTTCGACCACAAAATGGATGCCTTGGGTGGCCTTTTTATCAGCGCGCATAAAATTCTCATTGGGTTGCCAAGTATAATTTAAATTTTAATATTTATTAACAGCCGTCGTTGTCGTCGTCGTCGTCGTTTGCCTGTTTTCCTATGCAAATCTAATTCAATTTTGCGGCATTGCTCAATGGCCTTTTGATTGCGTTTGCATTGGCAGGAAAGTTTTTTTTTTTTTTTTTTTTTTTTTTTTTGTTATTTGTGTCCACTTTTTGACCAATTTTGTGTAATTCTCATCTCGTGGCCTGCTTAACGCCCGCATAAAACAATTAACAATGTTTTAAGACTTCACAGCTCGAAACTGACATGAAAGTTTTTGCTATTTTACTTTGCTGTTCATTTTGGTTGACTGATAGATAGACAGACAGACAGACACTGACTTTCAATGCCAATTAGTTGCTGTTACTTGCGTGTTACTTGAACGCTCTTTCAATTTCATGCCAGAGCAACACACGCGCACTTATCGATTTTCAATCAATTGATATACATCCAATTCGTAGAAATGCTCCCCAGTTTGTATGTCTTACTGTTAGTTAGTTATTTACGTCCAGTGGCAATTAAATAATCAAGTCAATCAAACCATTTAAATGTGTTTAATGTCAGCAGTTGCCATGGCTTACAAAACTGCTGTTCAGGTGTGCAAAGGCAATGCAGAAAATGCCGTTTTAAAACGTTGCTGATGATAATGAAATCTAAAGTGAATCTTTTATTTTTAATAGTAACAAGTTTTATCTCACGTTGGGCGTCAAAACTAAGCAAAGCTACAAAAAAACATTACACATGCTAAATTTTGTAAAACAATAAACTAACAACTTTTCAGTATTGTCTCACGTTGGGCGCCAGAACTAAGCAAGTGTTCAACAAATATGTTAAATTTGTTAAAACAAAACACAACTAAAAAGTTAACAAACATTGTCTCACGTTGGGCGCCATAACTAAGCAAACTAAACATGCTAAATTTTTGTTTAAAAAAAAGTAACAAAATGATGTCACACGTTGAACGCCAAAAGGCCACAAAAGTATTTATATGTTACTTTCATTGAAACCTTATCAAAAGTGCTACAAAAGCTTGCCCCACGTTGGACGCCAAAGTGATGCTACGAGCAGAAAAACACGTTCATTTTGCTTTCTCAACACAAGAGTCTTAAAAGATTTTGCACAATTTTTAAATAATTTTGCAGCACGTTGACAGATTGAATCGCCCTCTTTGTAAATACTTATTTACATAGCAGAGTACTTAGAATATTGTGAACACGGTGCTCTGCGTCTGTTATTTGGTTTGCATTTATGCAGGCTGTGATTGTCATATACATATTTGTGTAGTATTTGTGCAACAAATTGTGGCGACTTTAATTAAAATACCAAATGAGTGTGCGAGAGAGCACTGAAAAGTTCTAAGCTGGAACCCTTTCGTCTTTCGCCTTGCTGCCACTGACACTGACGAGACCAAAAACGAAAGTTTTCAAATCCTTTGGCAAGTCATTGACTGGCTTTTCTGCTTTTCTGCCTTTTGTGCAGCTGGCAGCCAATTAAACTTGACAAACCTGGCAAGTTACGCTGAGCGATTTGAGCACAATTTGAAGAATGCTAAGCCAGCAAAATAGCCTAGTTTCGGTTTTTAGCCATAAAACCCAGCGCAAATTAGTAAACATTCTCTTAACATGCTCTTACAACGTGGCCAATGTCCATGCTACGACAGGCTAGGCCAGCAAACTTTGCTCTTTTGGTGGCACTTCGGTTTCTTCTTGCCCCGCTTTAGACTGGCAGACATACAAATGCCAGCTGTCAGCTCATTGGGTATACAAGTGCGAGTGTGGAATTTCTGATGAGGCCTCGTTCTCGTTCTCGTTCTCATCCTCATCCTCGTCATCGTCATCAAGCTCGGCTTTGGCATCGACATCGACGTCGGCATCAGAATCAGATTCAGATTCAAACTTGCACCGCGGCCTGTTGATGTGTTGATGCTGCGTTGTGGCTGCCTCTGTTGCTGCCCCTGCTGTTGCTGTTGTTACTGACGCTCCTCAACCCATTTGCCGAGTTGCCATTGCCTGTTGTCAAGTGCTAGGTGGGTTATTGTGCACATGGTTTATGTTGCTGCTACTGCTACATATGCATGCACTCAGCGCATGTCATGAGTGCCTGTCAAGTGCGCCTCCAGTATCCAAGCCTTCGCCCACGTTCTCTGCCTGCCCCTTCCTCAGCGTCTCCAACGTTACCATCTCCGCCTCAGTTGCAACATTCTGCCTTTTTGGTTTTGCTGTGCGTTATGGCCTGTATATATATTTTTTGTTCTGTTTTACTGTTTTTACTTTTTTTTTTTTCCTTCTATTTGCCGTTTTGCACGTTGCATAGTCGAGTGGAAACTGAAATTCTGCAAATATTTATAACAACGAACGAATGCAACAACCAAAGCTGGCGCCCGAGCAGGGACAGGAAAATCAGAGCGCAGAAGGGCGCGCAGTTTGCAATTGCAAGTGGATGTTGGCAAACAAATCGTAGCTTTGTGCAAGTGCCTCGTATTATAGAAACTTGTAGCCAGGCCATTTTGTATTGGATTTACTACCATAGTTATAAAATATTGCATTGGCCAATTGTGCCTGGCAAAAAGGGTTGCCGTCGCAAATTCAATTAAAAACCATTGCTTTGTTGCATTTAATTCAAAATTTCATAGAGCTTCACTGCATTTGCCACAAACAGTTTGTTAAACTTGCGTGCTCACTGTGTGTGTGTGTGTGTGTGTGTGTGTGCGTGTGTGTGTGTGTGTGTGTGTGTGTGTGTAAGTATGTCTGAGTGTATGCGCTGTGCGAGTGTTTATTTGTGTCAAGGATGTGCACACAAAATCAATTATTTTGTAAGCAGGCAAACGCACAGTGGCAACTGCAACTTGCAACTGCTCCCGCTGCCATGTGCAATATGATTACATCATTTTCACTGCCAGCTGAGCGCAACAAC
Source organism: Hirtodrosophila cameraria (assembly GCA_949708635.1). NCBI lineage: Eukaryota > Metazoa > Arthropoda > Insecta > Diptera > Drosophilidae > Hirtodrosophila > Hirtodrosophila cameraria. The sequence goes on from OX453089.1 coordinate 5,270,724, forward strand.
AACAGCAACATAAACAGCAACACCAACAGCAGCATCAACAGCAACATCAGCACGACAGCAACACTAACAGAAACACCAACAGCAATAGCAACACCAACAGCAAAAGCAACACCAACAGCTATATCAACACTGCACTATGGTGCAAAAGTCGATTATTTTAGCTTAAATACAATTTTATATTCAAATGGTTTTGAGTTTTCATATCTTAACATTTTTAAAACTTTTACTGGCTTTTAGCTGTGGAACCAGCGAAAAGGTAAAAGTATAGAAAACTTTAGTCAATGTATATAAAATTAACTGTTAACTCATATTTTTTTTGGAATTGTGTTTTTTGTCCCATTGTCAATGTGTTGTTGATGTGTACTTTTAGGTCCTAACCAAAAAATGTCTGTGTGTTTTGTGGAATATTATTTTTATTGACCTAAACGAATCAGCAATATTCAAGTTTAATGTTTTGTAAGATTTTGATACAGAATCAACTGGTATTAATGCTTTTTATATGAGTTTGGTTGAGATATCTGTTAAAAGAAAAAAGTTTTTCCCACAAAAAAGTATTTTTCATGCAAAAACTCATTCCTCATCTAGTTGTTTCTATGACAGCTATATGTTATAGTAGTCTAATTCACACATTTTTTTTCGAAATTCTATATTGATCTAACTAACATTCGAGCAAAATTTGGTGTCTCTAGGTCAACAACATTTAGAGTTTATGGCAAAAAAGTGGACTTTTTCCCACAGTGCACTGACAGCAACATCAACTCAACTTAACTCAATCCCAATGCCAAACCAGACAGACATGCCCAATTGCAGCTGAATGCGAGCGCTGTCATAAATTTCCGCTCTGGGTTTGACGACGACAACGACGACTAGGACGAGGACGAGGACGATGCGGAGGACGACCAAGCTGAAGGCGTCTTCTGCTCGCCACTTGAATGGCAAATCGTTGCGAGCAATGAAACTTGCGGCCGCCAGGGATTTGGGACAGCCTGCAATAACACTGATTGAATGCGCCTGGCCGCAGGGCAACTGGGCAATGAGCCTGTCCTGTTCTCTGCTGTCCTGTCGCGGCTCTAGCGAGTTTTTGCCTGAGCGCCCGAGCAGGGACCGACACACACACACACATACACACACACAGAGTGCTATTGGCATTTCCGTTGTGAGTCCAATGTCCTTCTCGATGCCAGAAATAAGTAAAGTGCTTCAGGTTGCCATAAGAAATTCATAGGCATATCCTTCTCACTGTCACGACTTACAGCAATTGAAGCCGTTTTATTGTGTCTGAATGGCAATTCATTTTACAACTCTCTCACTCTCTTTTACACAAACTATTTGAGATTGAAGATTGCAACATTGATTATGGTTATGTCCATGTTCAAGCTGAAATTAAATTGCACAACAAATAATATATATTCCATACAAAATAAGATTAGCTCTTACAAGTTACTGTAACATATTTGATTGCAATTTGGCCTGAAAACAAAGGCTGTTTACTGAAATGTCGAAATTGCTGAGAATCAATTTGCTTTGGCTGCCTCAAATAATAATACAATAATACCAATTATAATTTCAATTCGGCAGTTCATTCATCGAAGGCTTAGGCAACTCAGCCTTAGCTTTTTGCCACCCACTTCTTAAATTTATCTATGCTAACTGCCTGCACATTAACTTCGACGCAGTTCAATTAGTTTTGCAGCCTAATTAGCTTGGCTTAGCAACGTCTACGTTTATACCCCTGCCCCACTGTCTATCTGTGCAACCTGAGTTGCCTCAATCTGGCAACTTTCGCTGCGGCCACATCCGTTAATTAATAAGAAATTGCAGTGTAATTTGCATGAAACCGCATGTCAGACGCTAGTTTGCTTGAACAACTTTTCCATGCAACATGTAAATGGCGTCTAGTCACGAATGTGCCTTAAATGGTGGCAACCAACTTGAAGCTGCCACGATTTGTGGCTGATACATGGCATTGATTAAGAACTTTTGGCATTATCACAAAAGACTGCTGCACAAATAGTCAGAGACAAAACAATTACATAAACACTGAATAAGTCCGGAAAGTCCGGGCACGTTTCATGTCCAGCTCCTAAATCCCACGCCCACTTGGAACGCCATACAAGTTAATGCAATTATGTGAGGGGCGTTTGTTGAAAAGGGGGTGTGGAGATGGGGCGTAAAACAATCCAGAGCACACCGCTCAACGCTCGGCACGTAAATTGCCGTGGGACCAACTTAAGTGGAGCGCTATTCACTACCAGATCGAGAAGGAGTAGGAGCAGGAGGAGAAGCAGCAGCAGGAGCAGAAGGAGAAGTGGCAGCAGGAAGAGCTGTTGCAGAAGCCACATTCGTTTGCCGTTTGAATTTGCTTCTTTTTTTTGTTGTTTTTGTAGTTGCTTCTCTCATTTTGCGCAGAGCGTAAATTATTCAATGAGCATTGTTGAAAACTTGCAAATGAAATTCAGCTAAAGAATTTCATTACGAGTTCAAACTGCCAAACAAATGGAGAATTGCAGCGAGTGACGAGTGCGGAAATGGCAAATGGCAATTTGTCTCAACTCGTAGGTGTCTAAACAATAACTGTCCTTTTTTATTGTCGTTATTGTTGTGTGTGACCTGCTCCGACAACTATCTGTAACTGCTAAGCAAATGGGTATAGTAGCGAGTGGTGTGTAACGAATGGCAAAGTTTTCTACTCGTTGGTGTCTAAGCAATTACTGCGGGCTTTTGTTGTTGTTGCTGTGTGAGAACTACTGCGATAAAAGTGCGACGCTGCAAACAAAAAAGGGAACAGTAACGAGTGGCGAGTGGCGACTGATGAGTGACGAGTAGAGAGTGCGTAGTGATGAGTGGCTTGTGACGAGTAGCGAGTAACAAGTAGCAAGTGGAGAGTAGTGAACGATGAACGACGAGAAGCGAGTGGAGGTAACGACTGACGAGAAGTGACTGGTGATAACGAGTTTCGAGTAGCGAGTGGCGAGTAGCAAGTGATGATTGACGAGTAGCGAGTGGTGAGTATGGAGTGAAGAGTAGCGATTGTACAGTAGCAAATGATGAGTGACAAGTAGCGAGTGACGAGTAGCGAGTAGCGAGTAGCGAGTGGCGATTAGCGAGTGGCGATTAGCGAGTGGCGAGAGGAGATAAGCGAGTGGCGTGTAGCGATTGGAGAGTAAAGAGTGACGAGTGCGAATATTAGAATGTCATGTGTCCTAAACCCGGTTCTATGGTTTTGTACGACCGTCCACAACTGCTAAGCAAATGTAAATAGCAACAAGTAGCGAGTGACGAGTGGGAAAATTTCAAATGACCATAACTGACCTCTGTTTTGTAATCACTTTTTGACAAATGTCGACAACTGTTTACAACTCATTTTATTAAAACAATGTCACTGTGCTGTCATTAAATACAAGTACTCGGTACATACTCGTATGCAAAGCGCCGAGTGCCGGTAAATGTTTGACAAATTAATGTTGATAACGACAGGCGCAAAGACGCCCCTGCCCCATAAAGGTCGTGTTATTATTGCTTTTGTTCAAACGTGCCTTTCAATTTAACCATGAGAAGCACAAACAAATACAAATAAACTCGTATAGGAGTATCATTCACGTTGACGGACAGGTGCGTTGCCACATGCCACACGACACGCGCTACGCCCACATGCCACATGCCAAACCCACCCACACACACAAACAGAGGTCTGCTTTGGACTTTGGCTTTGTTGCCTAATTCCTGGCTTCGATTTCGGGGCGCGGTTTACTCTGTTTTCTCTCTTTTTTTTTCATCACCTTTGTTTGCCCGATAATGGCCTTACGACCATATAGATTGACATATGCATAAATAATGAGTGATAAATACACGCGCTGTTTAAATATGATTAAAATAATGCCTCTCAAATCCCACCCAATTTCCAAATTCGTGCATATTTTTGATCGATTGCCTTTGATAACAGCACACACAAACATCAATTCTACATTATTGCATAAGCTGCAAATGATGTTTAGGCTTAACAATCGAAATATATTTTGGTGTATTGTGTGTTGCGTGTTGTGCCAAATCGTTATTCATATTTCATGTTATGGATTAAATGACAGCAACGTTTTAATCATCAAAAGTTCTGTTCTAATTGGCAGCATAACTAACATACTTCATTTCAATTTTGTTTATAGCCCAAAATATCTATAATTAATGTATTATCATGCTAAATAAATTTGCCAGTTTTCATGCTAAATTAAATAAATTCTTTGTGCATAAAAGAAAAGCTGTTTTTCTCACTTGACACATTCGACAATTACATCAGCTGTGTGTGTGTGCGTAAAATAAACATTTAAATGATTTGTCCCATTTGGAGGTTTTACAGCACCTTGGGGAGCACTCGCTGAATAATGTACACAGCACTGTAATTGTCCTTGCTGTGTGTTGTGTGTTGTATACATATATATATATATGTATATATGACAAAAACCTCTGCGCACTTCCTCTTTACATTTGCGTGATTTCGTCCTTTTTACGCACGCTAATTTGACAGCAAACTGCCAGACACACGGGCACCAGCAGCTCCCATTATGATGCTTCGTGTCAGCTAAATAATATTGCTTTTCCTTTAAATGCACACAAAATGCTAAATGACACTAGCTGCATTTGGCACTCTTTAATCTGTGATTATTTCTACGAAACTGTTTGTTTAGATATGCGATAGCATAATTGTGTAATTGATGATTTATTATTGAGAGTTGTTGTTTGTTTGAGAGTATAGTCTTATTTGTTTACAAATTTATATGTTCAATGGACTGGTTTCCCAACTTATATTTAAAATTTCAAATTAACGACCCTAGCGATAAATTTGTTACGACGCTAAACTGTCGATAAACTAGTTTCGTTTATTCAAGTTTCGATTAATTTAAAAAGCTGCTGAGAGTACGAATGAAAAAAACTTCAACGCGTTTTCCAATACTACCTCAAAACATCCCAAATCAACGGCGTCGCCTAACCCCTGCTATCCTCTGCCTACGCTCTTGCCCTGAGCTTTTTTGATATTCAACATTTATTTGTACTGAAAATATAGAAAGTTAAAAACGAAGATTTTAATATTTTCCCCAACTGAAGGACACACATCCTACCCGGTTTTTCAATGTTAAGGCCTGTTTCCATTTCCGATAACTTTTCATATCAAATAATTTTTTTTAATTTTGTTTTCTGGTTTTCGCATGAAATAGCAATTGCTATATCATTTTAAATATAACTTCGAAGACTTTCAAAAGCAAAACTTTAAAACCCGAATTTTCCATCGATATACGGAATTCAGAACAGCTATTAATTTCCATGCCAAGAGCTTTGATTGGAATCGAAAAGGGGAAGAGGCTTGACTTTTTTTTTCAGAATTATTATTTGACACAAAATTCTCAGATGACTTTCAGTTAAAACGATGAGAAAAACCCAAGAAATCAATTTTTTGTTTAACAGCACTTTGTCAAAGGGAAAACTTTGAACGGCGCATTGAAAACCCAGTCCTAAGTGAGCTAAAACAACACGCTTAAACTGTCTAGTTTTCAGCTAGTGTCATTGGAAGCAACAACATAATGTTGCATAACTTTAGGTGCACAATTGTTGGATTTGCATGCAAAACGCAGCTGCAACAAACTGCGTACAAAATGACAGTAGACTAAAAACTTAAATGACCGCGTAACGTGAATTTAATGAGGGGGGGGGGGGGGGAAAGAGGAGGTAAGGGGTGCAAGCAGAGAGAGGTGACAGAGGCCATGTTTATGATTTTGACAACAAAGGCAGCAACAACAATATTTTGCAAGCATCAAGGTGAAATGACAGTTGCTGTTGTCGTTGTTGTTGTTGTTGAGGGGAAGAGGAGGCTGGGTTAGGAAGGCGGGGTTAGAAGGCTGGATACGTATGCTACTCATATAGCCAGTGTATATCGCGGCCCGTCAAGTGACAAACAATTATATGCAGGCCTTAAACACGCCTCCTATCCCTCCCCCCCCCCCAAAACACGCCCCCCTTTGGCAAGCGAACAACTAACAGCCTACTCCTCCTAATCCTTGCTCTCTATATATTGCTGCCATGTCCCTTGCGGGCAATGTACGCCTCTCTCTCTCCGTATGTGTGTTAGCTGTCACTTTTTTACGCTGCTGCCATGCAAACACACACACACACATATATACGCACACATTGCATTTGAAAATTTGAGTGCTGCTTGCGACATGTTCGTCGCTGTTGCTGCTGCTGTTGTTGACGTTGCTGCTGTTGTTGCTGTTGCTGCTGCAGTTGCTGTTGTTGTTGTTGCTGCTGTTTTGCACTTGCATTTTTCTTGCACCATTGTTGACAAGCGTTGAAATTTGACACACACCCACACACATACATATACTGATTGTAGTACATGTGTGTGTGTGTGTGTGTGTGTGTTGTGTGCATTGTTTGAATTGCCTGTCGAGGTTAAGCTGTAACATTTAAAGTGTTGTCGGTTCCGTTGCCGTTGTTGTTGTCGTTGTTACTGTTGTTGTTGCTGCTATTGTTGTTGTTGGTGTTTAGCTCAAGTGCACTTTTGGTTGCTTTCTCTTTCGGCTCTTGCAGTCTGTCCGTCCATTTGCCGTGTTGGGTGTTTTTCTTTTAGCGATTTTTAATTCCTTGCCCAAATATTTGTATACTCTTCAAAAGCAGCAGCAGCTGCAGCCTGCAAAAAGCTGAGAATTAACTGCAACTTTTGCAAAAATAAACTTAAACTGACCTGTGCCAAGTTTCAATCTGAAGCTAATTTCACTAAAACAAGAATTTAAATGGTTTAGATTACAAATGTGGTTATTAAGGCCGGCAACCATTTGCGATTCCGCTCAAATTATTTGAAATCGGACTTATAGCAGTTTAAAATTTCGAATATCTCATTAAGTGGAATCAAACTTATCTTTAAAGTAACGTTTGTCATTTCTCGGAAACAGCACAGACTTGATTATACTCTATGCAAAGACACATTTTTAAGTGGAATTAAGCACAAACAAGCCTAATGAAATAGTGTTAAATCATCCTTCTTGAATGTTGTTTAGATTAACAGGAATAGTTAGTTAATTTCTAAGAAATTTGAGATCTCAACTTGCAAGTTTATGAATTCAACTTAAGATTTAATTAACACTTTGGTATCAATTCCACAGAATAAGAAGCTTGAGTGTTATTGAAGTTTTCTTGGAATGAAAACTGCAGCAGTTCTTTGCTTAATTGCGAATTCTGTCATTGTTGATTAAATATGAGCTAGAATCAACTTAATAGAATCATTATATTACCAAACAATCTCAGAAAAGATACATGAGTTATTTATCAGCATTTTGAATAGTAAATTCATTTTGTTGCAGTTATATCACAAATCCTTTATAAGCTAAAAATTTAAGATAGTATCAGCTGAATAAGAACATTATTTCATTAAGCTTTCTCAGAAAAGATATTGCTTAATCTATTTTGTATATAATTTTGCATATTTTGTAAAATGATAGCCTGCAACTTTATGATTTAGCAGTGGTTGGAGAAGATGTCAGCTTAGTTTCATCAACACTTGCCCCAAACTGTCATGGGTCAAGTGTGGCCTGCGGCGGTGGCAGCAACTCATTGTCTATGTTGAAAGGAAGAAGAAGGAGAGAGACAGGCCGGCTCATTGGCTGCCTGGGCAGGGGCTTATTAGATGAGAGCCCTTCAACTTGCAACATGCAGAGAACAAACTACATAGACAAAGGCCTCTATGCCACAAAGGACATTTAACTAGCGCTCTGTGTCTGTGTGTCTGTGTGTGTGTGTGTAAGTGTGTAAGTGTGTGTGTGTGTGTGTGTTGTCTGTGTGTAAGTTTGTAAGTGTGTATGTCTGCTATTAGCCATAATGCATACACTCTCCATTATGCGAGGGCTTTGTTTAAGGTTTTTTTTTTTGTTTTTGTGCCACGTTGATTAGAGGCAGCGCAGCGGCAACTTGTTGTTGCAAGCAGCATAAAGAGCTTAAGCTCGCTTGTCAGTCAGTTGGTCAGTCGCCAAAGCCATGATGACAACTTGCATAAAAGATATACATTTCCATGGCCAAACAGCTAGAAAGAGATAGCTACAGCTAGAGATATAGACAAAGAGAGATAGACGACACACACACACACACACACACACACACATATATACAGAGAAGACTTCTGCCTGTCGTCTGTCTGTGCTCAGACTCATAAATGTTTTAGCTTTTAGCCACGTGTCTGGGGCAGCTCTTTGTTGCTGCAACAGTAGCAGCAACAACGGCAACAGTAGCAGCAGCAACAACACCAGCAGCAGCAACAACAGCAATACCAGCTGTTGCAATTTCAATCATCCACAGCTACGATGATGAATATTTTATGCCAAACATTTTCGAACAATTTTTGTGTGTCTCTTTTTCCTATGGCTTAAAATCGTTTTTCCACAAATTTTTGCTCAACGGCTCAACGTGTCGTATGAGTAATGTGCATGTGGCATGCTTTTTCAATGCTTTTGTTGTTGCTGTAGCAATTGATAAGTGCTGCAAGTGGCATTGAACATTAGCATAAAAGTCTTTAAAACGATTCAAAGCATTTGTCTATCTCATGCCTTATTAAAGTCTCTGCTTTTTTCGTATTTCTTAAATGCATTTGCCATTTCTGTCAAGAATTCAACATCAGGCTGTAAAACTTTAATGGCTTTGAAAATATTTGTAGGACTGAGAACACTTTTAACTGTTTGCAAAAGCAAAAGCAAAATATAAGTATTTTGTTATTGAATAATAGTTTTTCTTTTAGAATTTAGAAATCATGAAAAAGCAAACATTAATAAGAGTGCTTAAATGAAGAACATTTTTAACTACTGCCTTAATTTCTTGTCTGGAATTCTCACAGAGCTGTAAAATAATATTCCATTATTTATTTTTTTTAGCTTCCAATGAATTCAAGTTTTGTTAATTATGCTTTTGCTTATATAATAAGACATTTATTTCAAATTTTATTTAATTCTTTGCGAATTAAGGATAAGAAAATCATACATTTGACAAGATTAATGAACTGAATTCAAAATGGAATTAATTCTTTGCCAATTAGGAATTTCAGGAATCCTTCTTAGGACAATAGCAAGGAATTGAACTCAAATGTTATTAAATTGATTTCCAACTAGCAATTTCGGCAATCATTCTTTTGGAAATAAGTCCTGCTCTGATTTCCAATTGCCAAAGAATTCCACAAAAAGAATGTAGCATACTTTTTCGAGCAGAACAAAATAATAATACTTTTGAGACACTCCTAAAAGTATGCTTTACTTAAATATGTGGTTTTCATTCGAAAATGGAATATCAAAGAATTGAATTCAAATTTGATAAGTGCTATGCAAATTGCGAATTTCATTAATCATTCCTTTGCTCCTAAAAATAAATTAATTTAAATTGGAATTAGTTCGAAGCGAATTATGTTAATAGGTCTATAAAGGAATATATACTTTAAGTAACAATGCTCTAGTTGAAATTACTCTATAGAAAGTGCGATACATTTAGTTCCAATTTTTCAACTTTAATAACATTTTTTTAGAGTTAAAAACTGGCACCCTATAAATGTTTCATACATTTTCACAAATTAATGATAAAAATGTAACAATTAACTTTTTTCACCCCTAATTTCACAAAATTTCAGTTACAAAATCTTTCTCTATCTCAACTCACCTACTTTATTATAATTAAAAGTTATTACTTTGTTGAACATTTTGGTGCTGTGGTCCTCAATGCTTCAGTTAAGAATTCGCCCTGCAGGTGAACCGTTTTAAAGTTAAAGTCTTGGCTCTAAGAAACAATTCAACATAATTAAGTGTTAGCCAGCTTAAGTTACAGTTCGAAGCTTGAAAGCTGGAGGGTAGTTCAGTTTTGTGTATGTATCAGATCCATCTTTGGCAACAGCTACCAACCAAAAAATCAAGCAAAACTTTTCATATTTTTGCGTTGAATTTTGCATTAACCAAAAAACTCGGCAAAAACTTTTGCAAAACTTTGCATTTATTTTTGCATTTTCAAACTGTTTGAACAGCCATCGGACTGAAATGAGCGCAACTAATCAGCGCGGAAGAAGAAGAATTGTGCTAAGCAAAAAGGAGGATTGGGTTAATGTGGGTTGAGCTCTAGCTAAAGAGAGAGAGAGAGAGAGAAAGGTCCTTGCCATACAAATTGTAATGTCAGTTCATTTTGTAATTTTTTATTTCGCTGTTGCGCATTGAAGAATTTATCTTGTTGCTGTCTTGTATTGTCCGTTAGCTGCCGTTAGCCAACTGTCCACCCCCTGCTTCTATCCTTTACCCACCTCCTCCCTTTTATCTGTCCGTAACCCCTACTCGACCCCAGGCACCTAACGGGTCGCATTGTTGTGCACTGGGCCGCAGCTGGTCTGCCATTAAATCAACAATGGCGGCATGTACACGTGCTCTTCACTGTCTTTCCCTATTTACGTGCGTGTGTTTGTGTGTGTGTGTGTGTGTATGTGCTTTTGTTGGTTTTATACCCTGTACTAAAGCTGAGCGCGGGCGGGGAAATTCACCGCTCCTAACAACATCTTTGGGTTGAGATCACGGATGTCACGTGGTACACGTGCACAACTTCCCATTATTTTGTCTAAACAAAATCGATTTTCATGGGGTGTTCTTTTTTTGTAATCGTGATTGAAACACTACATGGAACTGGCATATAAATTTAATGTGTTTTCTTAAATTTATAAGAATTTTTCAACATTTTTAGGAAGTATTTTATTCAACCTGCTCTTTTGAATCAATTCCACAGCAATAAGGCAAAGTTTCTTAATTTTATCGTCCTCTAAAAAGTATGCTACACATTTTGCTTTGAAATTGATTCAAAAGTGGAATTCGGAACAAGGTAGATTATAAGAGAAACGTATATTTCAAGTTTACAGCAAGCTTATTGTGATATGAGGACTTCTTTCGGGGTTCGAAACCCGCCACATGGTTTCAACCAACGTTTTTCTAAGAAAGAACAAAATAGTTTGATCAGCTGTATCGTTTTTCGTATTCATTTTGCATTATGCAATTGATATTATCAGGCCTGTTTCGAAATCAGTACGTTTTTGAAAAGTAAAAACAAATGAATTCCGAACGATTTAGTAACTTTTTGATTTTCTGAGTTTTGAAATAGTAAAACTTTTTAAAACGTAAAAAGTTTGAAGTTTTGAAGAATTTAGAAAAGCAATTCATTTCGTTTCCGCAAATTTCGAACGGAATCGGAGTTCAGAACAGGTTTATTTATATATTTTTTGTAACAGGACATCTTAAAGTCTATCAGCTGTCAATTCCTAAGCTATTTATTTGTACATATGTGAGTGTGTGTTTGGACATTGTATGATTTTTCATTTGGCTCGCATTCACATGCACATACACAATCACATACACAATCACATACGCATTCGGATTCGTCCCTAACCTGACTTATATGTTGCGTGCGTGTTGCTGAACTGAGAATCCTGAAGAAACTTATTGTTATTGCCATGGAAAAACAGTTCTCTGGACTCAGGCAATTGAGTTTTTATGCGTCGTTGATTGCTGCACATTTCTTACACACACACACACACACGCAGCTATGCAAAGTTCAAATGCTCACACACACCACACACACACATACACATGTACAAACAGCGAGTGACATGTAAATGAATATTCCATGTAATGCAATTTGCACTTTTGACTTGCCCTTTTTACTCTGTTTTCAACTTCTGGCTATGATTCTGTTTCTGATTCTGTTTCTGATTCTGTTTCTGCTTCTGTTTCGGGATCTATTTCTGCTTCTGGCATAGTTTTAGCTTCTGATTCTGTGTTTGAAGCCCATTTTAGTAATTCTGTTTTGGGATCTGTTTCTGGCTTTCTTTATGTTGCCTTTGTAGTTCGGTTTTAGAATCTTTTTCTACGGAAACTGGTTTAGTTGGTGTTTAAAACCTGTTTCATATTCTGTTCATGATTCTCTTTGAAGATCTGTTTTAGTTTTGTTTTAAAGTGCTATTTCTGATTTGAAAACTATTTCTAATTTCATAGCTGCTTCTGGTTCGTCTTTTGACTTTGTTTTGTAAACTGAATCTAGGTTAGTTTCTCATTTTATATATATGTAGTTCTGTTTTGCAATTCTTTACTGTTTATCTTTCTGCTACTAGTTCTGTCTTGGGTTCTGGTTTGTGCTCTGAGTTCCGTATCAGCTTCTGTTTCAACTTCAGTAAATGTTTTAGTTGTGTTTCGGTTTCGGATTCTTATTTGTAATAAGTTTCTAACATGAATTCTGTTCCTGAATCCATGAAAAATGCATGAATATTTTGTTCCCTATTTCGATTCTGCCACAACTTCTTCTTCTGTTTCTTAATTTAAAGTTATATTTTTGCTGTGATTCTGTTTTGTAATCTGTTTCGTATTCTATTTGTGATTCTAGTTCAGAATAGTCTTATGTTTCTGGTTTAGTTTATAGCAAACAGGCTTGTTTCCAATGCCACATTCGAAACATTACCACATCAAAAAATGTAGCACGCTTTTAAGCGCAGAATAGAATAGTCGTTCATTGAACTTGCATATCAATTTTGAAGATCCTGAAAGTATGCTATACATATTTCTATTCAATTGATTCAGAAGTGGCATTGGGAACAGGGCTGAAAGTTTCAGTTTCATATGCAGCATCACTTTTAATCCTTCTTACTGATAGAAGTTATTGTTCTGCATCTACACCTGCATCTGCATCTGTTTCTGCTTCAGTTTCAGTTAACGTGTTCGATTCAGTTTTCGCTTAAGTTTCAGTTTGAGTTTCTGTAACTGTTTTGTCTTTAAGTATAATCGCCTTAAATTTTAATGGTTCGCATGTGAATGCCATAAACGCATGGATGGCCAACAGTTTTCGCTTGGCTGTTCGTATTGATACGGCGCCGCCATAAAGTATGCTACGATAATTTTACTTCACATATACTATATGTTTTTGTTGTTGTGCTCTCGTGTTTTGTTGTTGTTGTTGTTGCTGTTGCTGTTGCTGCTGTTGTAGTTGTGGCTGCTTGAGTTTAATGCCGGGGCATGTGGAAAAGTGAAAAAGTGGAAAATTCCAACGAAGTGCGGTCATTTTAATAACGAAAAACATCAGCTCTTTATGCACTCATCACCATTGTTTTTGTTGTTGCTCGTTTCGTTGTTTCGTTGTTTGGCTTCTATTTTATACTAGCGCTTGTTGTTGTTGTTGTTTTATTTTATGACTTTCGCTGTTGTTGTTGATGTAGTTGTTGTCGTTGTTGTCGCTCGTTGTTGTATTTGTCGTTGTAGTTGTAGTTGTTGTTACTAGCTGCAAAAAACTTTTTCAATATACGAGAGTACTTTTTGTTTTCTACCCCGTTGCCTTGCTTGCGTTTTCGTTTCATACCCTTTCTCTCTCTTCCTCTTTCTTTATCTCTCTGTGTGTGCTTAAACATATATTGCATTCTCCACTAACCAGCTTAATTTTTAAATAATGCACAAGATTTCATGCGTTAATATTTAATAAACAAGATTCCAATGCAATTTGTATTTGCACGTTCGGATTTCTTTGAATAAATCATTTGAAGTTGCTTTTTTAATTTACCAACTTTTCAGATTTATAACTTGTAATTGCTGCAATATCTCTGATTATTTTTATTTTGTTTGTTTAAAATCTTGTAACTTATTAAAATGTCAATTGGTTCAAACTCTGTTTTAAAACTTTACCTGTAAACTTGAAAGAGAGTTAAAGTTAGGTGGAAATACTGTGCTCAAATTTCATAAGAATATCAAAAATGTTCATAACTTTTTAAATCAATCTAGAGTATAAACAATCACTTAATATACGGTTCTGTTTTGACCAAGTTATGTGCGTTATAATCTAGTAACACTTCTTAGAGATTTCTTAGAACTTTACAAAATGTCAAGACTCTTTGCAATTGATACGGAAGCGGAATTCGGAACACGCATAATTAATTAAAATTTGTTACTTTTTTGTGTTTAGTAAAAATTTAAGTGACAAGTCAATCTTACTGACAAAGCTTGTCCAAAAACACATTCCGCATGGAAATCAGATCAATTTTATCAAACTTATGTGAGTTAAAAAAAACTAGAGAACTTTTTCTGAGTTCCACTTTCCAATAAGTTACTAATAATAGTAACAGCAATCTATAAAATACAAAAAAAAAAAAAAAAAAGTGTAGCATACTTTTTGGAGCAGGACAGAGTTCAACATTTTAGTTTTCCTGTACGATCATTTCATTGTTTGACGATAGTAAACGTCAGTAGTTTTAAAGTTCAAAGATTCAAAGCACAAATGTTTAAATATATTAAAATAAAGAGTAAAAACTAAGGGTTAACATTCATTTCAAACAAGTATTTTAAATCCGATTATAGATTTTCAAAATCTGAGCGATTTTTGATACACTCGAAAGTGTCCAATATTTTTATAGAAAATGTTCAATAAAATGTTTTTATTAAAAACTGATACACTAATCAAATCATATTATATTAAACAACTATATTTCTTTCTTATATCTTGTAAATGAAATTTATATTAAAATTAATCCAACATTATATTTTCAACTTTACAGGGTCAGTGCTCGCCTGGTACACTGCCCATGGCCTGGGTCGATGAGGGACCTGGACCGCCAACCTGTCCACGTTCCTGTGCCGAACAGCAGCCGACGGATAGCAGCGCCAGCGCCAGTTACGCTGAAGCGCGCACCGATTATAATAAACTCAAGTATTTCATAAATGCAAATACGATTAACTATAAGTCGCCGCATACGCGTTTAAGTCACAGCAGCAGCAGCAACAATAATTATAAAGCAATGTCCAGAATGCGACGTGAAAGAGATTGGGAGCTAGATGAAGCAACGGAGGCAGCAGCTGGTGCATCAACAACAACAGCAACAGCGGAGGAGGAGGAGCAGCAGGCGGAGGCCACAACGTTGAGTGCAACAGCAAGCAGCGATGTGGAACTGGAGGAGCAATCAATGCCCACGTTGCTTTATAGTCATCTACAAACACACGAGCAACTAAGCGCCAACGAACCGCAGCAACAACACCAGCAACAGCAGCAACAACAACAACAACAGCAGCAACAACAACAGTGCCTTGATTACCTGGGCGATGCCGCCGACACGAGTCCACAGCATTTGTGCAATCTGAGCTCGCCTGGTCAGCTGCTGGCGCGACTGCGCAGCCTGCGTTTGCGACATTGCTGCGAGCGTACTGTATTTAGTGCATTGCACACCCTGGCACTGAATGCAACCCTGGCAGATCGCAAGGAGTGCGTGCGTCTGCTCGGCGATCTGCTCGATGTGGATGCGCTGGCGAATCGCATTACCTGCGAATTGGCTGAGATACTTTTTCGCTTTGATTGTCGTCAGGTGTATTCGTTGGTCAATCAGTGCGATGACTGCAAGGTGAGTACAGTGAACTCTTCCATCTCTCTTCTGTCTCTCTTTGTGTCTCTTTCTCTGGTGTTTATCATGAGCACGCGCTCGCATTACATCATGTTTTAATTAAATGCTGGGCAATGGGCAAGACTCAACTCAACTTAGCTCAACTCATTTAAATTCAGCCCGTTAACCCCAAAATATGCCAAGCGCCCCAGGACCTAAAAACGCCCTTTCCACCAAAACGCCATAAAGACAAATGAAAACAAGCAAATAGGGTTACAAAGTTATGCAGTATAACTAGAAGCTACCCTGTATTGAGTTTTTGTTTGAGAGCTAGACATTTTCTTATCAAAGTATGCCTTAATCGATACATTGCCTATATAAAGGACTATTTGAAAGATTTTCATTCCCTTTTTTATTAGAGATGTGCCTTTAACAGCTACACACTTTGATATCGAATGATGTCTAAATAGTGTCTTCTGTTTCATCCGGATTATTTTTGATATTTTGTTTCCCTTTTCTTTGCTTAGATACTCTTTAATTGAGTTGAATGCATTTTCATTTCATATATTGTGTTTTTGTTAGAGATGTGCGTTTAACAGCTAAACATTTTGATATCGAAAGTAGTCTAAATCGTTTATTTTCTTTCATGCGTTTATGTTAAGGAATAATTCAAAGATTTTCCTTCCATTTTCCTTGCTTGTCCATTCATTAATAGAGTTAAATTGCCATTTTCCTATAAATTCTAATATTGACTTTTTGTAAGAAATGTGCGTTTTCAAGCTACACATTTTGATATCGGAGTTTGCATAAATCGATTCTTTTGACCCATTAAATACTCATAAAAAAAGCAAATTGCTCCCATTTTTATATGATTTGACGTCTACTTTCCACAACCGGAATCAACTTGCCACAATCGGAGAAAAGTTGAGAAAAAAAAGGAAATGATTTTGTTTTTTTCCTTTCTTAGTGTTATAGGATTATTTTGAAAATTTTCCTAACAATTTTATTGCTTAAAACTGTAAGACATTTTTGTATTCGAAGATGACATAAATTGAGTTTCTCTTAATCTGGTTTTATGTGCTTATTCGGTAGTCATTTTGAAAATTTCCTTATAATTGCAATCTCTTATCTAAATTCAAATGATGTAGGTATAGTTTGTTGTCTCAAACATCGTATAACAGTTCTACATTTATTATCCTATCGATGTGAAACTAGTTTTACAGATAGTTTACATATTTGAATAAGAGTTCACCACATTTAGTAATTGTTTTTATAAATTTGAGGGGTCTTCTTATAAATTGAATATGGTAAATAAATCAGTTCTGTTCCCATTTCCGATTCCAATCAAAACATTCGGAGTTAAGATCATTAGCTCCACTAAATTTTGAACTTCGATAAAAAAAACTTGCTTGAAAAGGATTTGCTTTTAATAGAATGAAATGAGAAGTATTGGAACTTATCAAACTAATAAAGAATGGTTGCTTTATTATCCAAAAACGGATATTCAAAATGAAAAACGATTCGTAATGAAATGTTTTCGGAAATGAGAACAATGTTGAATGATTGTTCGAGTATAAGTTTTGATAGTGATATCATAAACTAACGATAGAATTGACACAATTTGTTAACAAATTGAAGGATATTTACGAACACCTTTCAGTTTAATTAAGATTTTGCTATGGTAAGCTAAAAAGAAAACTGTCGATACTATCGATAGAGCCAGCGATTGTTTTCGAGCATAAGGAATGCAGTTCTGTATACGCTTTATAGGAACGAATATGCCCTGCTGCTGCTTAGTTGTAGTTGTTGATGAGTATAACCAGCTGAAGGCTTCTGATGGCTGCTGCTGATGGCTGCTGCTGATGTTGCTGCTGTTGTTACTGCTGCTGCTGCTTTTGCAGCTGCACAGTTTCCAATTCCAACTCTCAGCTAAAGCTAAATCTACAAAAAAAAGGGCTCGAAAGACTTCCGCGCGGCAACATCGCGTCGCTGCGTGACATTTTTAGCTGCTCATTAATTATTGAAGTCGCCTCGCTACTAAAACCCACAAATGGGCGGGTTCTTACCAAGTCCAGCAGCAACAGCAACAGCAGCAGCAGCAGCAGCAGCAGCACTTCACAAATCCGCGCACAGCAGTTGTCTATGCCCCTGTCCAGGGTTTTATATTTCTGCTCGTAATTATCAGCGGCGTTGAGAGCTCAAAAGCAAAGTGTGGCAGCTGAAAAAGCAACGCGTTGCGGTTAATTTGTGGCACTTAGAGGTCGCCAACTGGCGAACTGAAGCTGCTCGGGCACATTTTTCAATGTCTGTGCAAACATTTGACTGCATATTTGATGGACATTGCTCTCTGTCACTCTCTCTCTCTCTCTCTCTTTCTCTCTGTGTTGTGTTATGTTGCGTGTTGTAATTGGCAATTATTTGTTGCAAAGACTTTAAAAAGGAAACTTGCAACAACTGTAAAGTGAGCAAACTGCAGCAGTTTAGTTCAAAGCTATAACGATGTCACAGACGACAAAGCAAAGCTGAGAAAAATAAGGGGGGTAGGGGTTGCGTCGACTGGCTGGTCTGTTTAGGCAGTCAGGCAGGAGCGACAATGTGGCCGCTAATGAGCGCAAGCTGGCAGAGGGCAAAGGAAAAGCTTTGTGAATGGGCCTGGCGAGAAACACGTTGCAAACATGTGAATTGCGCTGATTAAGAACAAAAACTTGAAGCAAATGCTAAGAAGCAGCAGCAAAAACACACACACACACACACACACAAGCACAAGAAATACAAACACAGCGAAAAAGAAAATTTAAATTTAAATTACGCATACGCCCGGTGTGGCTGGCACACATTTAAATGCTTGCAACAACAAAAGCAAAACTATCAAAAGCGGGTGGAGTCTGTAACAGCGCTACTACCCATTTTCGCTCCCTCCCCCCTTAACCTACTGCCCACCCCCTTTTCACTCAGCCCCCGCCACTGCCACAGTTGCTGTAGCAAGCAGCCTTAACATGTTTCTAGTTCGAAACGCGGCTACTGTGGAAATCAGGTGATGACAAGAGCTGCGCTCTTTCACGCTCTCTTGCGAGCATAGAGCGCAGTGCGTAAGAGCGCAGAGTGTCAGCTGCTTCACACACACTCTCTCTGACTCTCTCTGGCTCTCTCTCTTTACACATTCAGCGGCGCTCTCACATGACACGAACCTTTTTTTTTGTTCTGCAATTTTTCCGCAGTTTATATAAGTTTTATCTACAATTTTTTATCAGATGCTTTTTTTTGAGAGCTTGCTTTTTATACTAAACTTTTATAAAGCATTTATTTAATTTCTTTAAATTGTTTACTATTTGAGTTATAAATTTTTGTAAATTTGGTTTGAAAAACATTTAGTTTGTTCACAGCAGTTTCCAGTCGCAACATTTTGAAACTTTTAAGTGCGCGCGCTGCGCCGTTGCTCCACATTCAGCGGCCACAAGCAGCTTCCAATTGCCGAAATAAAAAAGCACATTTTGAAAAGGACTACAAAAAAAAAAAAAAGAAGAAAGAAGAATAACAAGCAAGAAAAAAAAAGAAAAGAAAATATAACTACAGCCTCGCATGGGTTTTCCAGTCCAGAGCTCATCACAGCACATTTTGCACATGGCCAGGCGGGAGTTGACTTGACTTGATTTGAGTTTTGTGTGGAGAGGTTCCTTTGGTGTCTCTTGTAGGTTTTGCAGTTAGTTTTGGACAGCTTTAAATTAATTAAGTGCTGCTTATTGATAACGTTGTTGTTGTCGTTGTTGTTGTGTGCTACGCCTGCTTTTAGGCTTCTACTCACATATCATAATTGGCACTGTGTATTTATGATTAAGTTCGCCGCAAGTCGTCTAATTAGTCAAAAGGACTCGTCTGAAATTGTGGCCAACCGCAAGTCCAAAGCCAAAAGTGCCTATACTCATTTACACACACACACCCACAATACACACCCAACTAGCTCATTTTCCTTTTTTTTTGGGTTGGCGTGTCTTTTGATGGTCAAATAAACGTAAATTAGTTGCTGGCCTTAGTAGGCCTAAAATGTTGTTTAGGCCTAGTTAAAACATATGTATTTATTTCATATTGCATGCTTTTAGGGGCTGCTTAGATATAGAAAGGCGTGTGTTCAAATGCGGTTTTGGGCAACAAATATTTAAAAACTATTTTGGCAACTATATTGAAATAAAAGTTGCTTTGTTTTCAATTCAATGTCGAATTTCTATAAATGCTTTTGTTCTACAAAGAATGTTGCAACTATTAAATTCAACAAATTTTTGCTTTTATTTCAAATTGTTTACGTATTAACGCTTATTAAAAGTGAAAGCTGAAACAGTTTTTGCATTCATACGGTTATATTTTGTTAGTCTCTTGGGACAGTTCATTTATAAATGCCAGTTGCTTTTAGCTTTGACAGCATTATTTAGTTTGTAATTTGACTTAATTTGTTAGTTACAAATCTGACAATATGATTTAAAATCTTTTCTATTATTTTAAAAGCATGTGTGTTATTTAAAACATTTTAAAAATGCTTTAACTTATTTCACATTACTTCAAAAGAATACTTAGATTCCTAAGTCAATACAAAAATGGATTATTGACTTACATTATTAACTGAATATTTCGTTTTTTATGCATATATTTGAATTGAGAAGGCCTGTTCTTATTTTCGAGAATATTTATTTCGAATTCTTTTGGTTTTGGTATTTTCGAATAAAATAGAATTCGTTCTTTCTTTTAAAAACTAAGTTCATATATTCCACTGTCCAAATCGATGTTCGGAATTTAGGTGGGTTCTGATTTCCGCTTTCAAACTAAGTTAACAGAAATATTTTAAGCATACTTTATGCATCATTAGAAACTCAAATGAACATTTAAGAAACCTAAGGCTATAAATTGCATGCCGCTCTGAAAAGTATGCTAAATAAATTTATACGAAATTGATTCGAAAATGGAATTGAGTACAAGCCTGTTCAATACCGATTCCGAAAGTTTTGATCGAAATCGAAAATGAAAATATGCTTGATAATATTTGAAACTAAAACTAAGACTAACTTTTAAACATTTGAATTAAGGCTAAGTTTCTACCAAACAAAATGTTGTAAAATGTTTGAACAAACACTTTAAGCTGTTTCATGTTTCTTTTTATTGTTTTTTTTTTTTTTATGTCAAAGGTGATTTGTTTTTGAAAAAACTCTTAACTTAAGCGGCTTTTGTTTTAGCTGTGTTCTTTTTTTTTTACCTTCCTTTGAACTCGCAGCATTCGTACAGCAAAGTTCATTTGACCGGGTTCAAGGTTACATTCAATTTGTACTAATGTATATGTATAGTATACATATGTATGTATAAATTGCCCCTGCCCCTGCCCCTTGCCACACAACTGCCCTGTTTTAACACTTTTGCAGCTGTCGTTGCGTGTGTTACGCTTTTTAAGCAAAAGTTTTTCATTTTTTTTTGGTTGTACTTTATCGCATTCTGTTGCTGGGCATCATCATAATCTATTCCCCATCGAAGATTTCGACACACACTCGGAGTGTGTGTGTGTGTGTGTAAATTTGCATATAACATATAGAAAGAGACAGGCAAACATATCACAGAGACTCTTACGTCATCGCTAGAGCGAGGTGTGAGTAGGTGTGTGTGCGTGTGTGTGTGTGTTTGTGTGTGTGCGTGTGTAGAGGCAGGGGCATCAATTTTGTTAGGTTGGGGTGCGTTGAAAGAAAATTGTCAAAAGCGGAAGTAGCGTAATTTCATAAATGATTGATTACACACACTTTACACGCATTCTCACTTATGTGTACACACATATACACACACACATGCGCTTAGGCTGTGTTGTTCTTGTTGTTCTTGTTGTCCAGAACAGGCGACAGCTGACACACACACACACACTGGCATAACTATTGCCGTTTTGTTAAGCTTTAGCCTGCCTCCATGTTCAGTTAGGTTGTGGGTGCTTTTTTTATTTGGATGCTGCTGCTTCTGCTTCTTCTTGTTGTGGTTTTGGACACATGTGTGCGGTTGCCTAAAGGAAAGGAAAACTTTGCTATGGTTCCAATAATCTTTTTCTTTTTGCCAGTTGTTTTTTCATGTTTTTCTTTCTTTTTTTTTGCCATCAACATCAGCAGTTGCTGCTACCTTTTGCGTTTCCCCTTACAGCTCATTTCTTATATTTTATGCTGCTTTGTTGTTGTTATTGTTGTTGTTGGCAGCTTCGCTTTATTTACAATCTAATAATTTATCGACTTTTACGTGGGCGACGTCGCACGTTTACTGAATGGAAATGGAAATGGAAACGGAACGTCAAGCTACTCTCGACAAGCAGCTAAATTGCGTATACGCCGCGTGGGTAGCTACTGCTGCTGCTGCCACTGTGCGCATGCAAATGAAAATGAAAATGAAAATCCAAATGAAAACAAGAATAAGAATTGAAAATGAAAATGGACAAAAGACTTTGTTAGTTATGGCGCAATGCAGCGAATGCTGCTAATGTGAAACGCCAGCCGCAACAGCAGAAACAACATCAGCAGCAACAGCAGACGATTAATCAATAAAACGAAACCTGATGAGCAGGACGTTAGAGACGCAAGCGACAGACAGATAAACAGTCACAGCCCAGCAGGAAATAACAAAACGTAATTCAATAAACATTGCTCTTTCTGCAATTACAGAAGATTTCAAAGCATTTCTTTTGAATTGAAAACAACTGTACACATAACATTTTCAGTAAAACGTAAGGTAAAATCTTTGCAATTATAGCTGATTGTTGAATTTGCATAAGGATCTTTGAAAATGAGTTTGAAGCTGGTCGCACGAAAACTAAACTTTCGCCCATACAACCTTGACCACCCATTTTCCACCCAGGGGTGTAAACTTTCCGGAAAATTGGTATGCAGTCATTCTTGAATTTTTATATTAATCATTAATAATGAAAGTGAAGCAAGCAAACTAAACTTTCGCTTATACCCTTGATCACCCATTTTCCACTCAGGGGTATGAATTTTCCGGAAAATTGATACGCAGTCATTAATAAACTTTCATATAGACCTTTGAAAATAAGCTTGAACCTAATCAGATTATAAACAAAAAAGTTGTATACAACAGTTTTCCACGAATTTTCTACATTTTGCGACAGAATTTTCGAAAATCCGATCTTAGTACGCACTTTCAACTTAAGTTAAAACTGCTGTAAGAATTTCAGCTTTCTAGCTCTTATGGTTTGAGCTGTGCTTTGGTCACCAATCAGTAAGATTCTGATTTGATTTTCATAATCAAAAGATTGACAAAACTGTACACATGACTTTTTCAGTAAAACGTAAGGCAAAAAGTGAGTAGCCAAATAAGTGAAACTCTGACAGCATTCCCATAACTGATTAGACTTTTGATCAGCAACATCCCAGCAAGAAAAGCAAAATCAAAGTTAAACAAGGTCTTTAGCCAGCTTTAGATGAAAGAGCTTGTTGTTTTCAGTGCGTTTTGCATGCCTTAATTTGCTGCTGGGCTTGTCGGGGCAAAGGGTAGCAACTAAAGTGTTTCAGGCAGCTGCTGCTGCTGCTGCTGCGTTGACTGACAAGTCTTTGTGCAAACAGCAGCAGCAGCAGCGCAATCACACACACACATACACACTAACACGCACACACCCAAGCTGGGACAATATGAAAAATGTTTTGGAAAACATGTTCGTAATCCACAATCGACAAAGATAAATCGCTTTTAGTGTGCTTCAAAGCATTTATTTAAATTTACGCCCGCTCGCTCTCTCTCTTTCGCTCTTGACTGCCTTTGGCTTCTACACAGCCGCTCTCTTTCTTGCTTTCTCTTTTTCCTACTGTCTTTTTCTCATATAATGACAGGCGCGTATCATCCAAACAAAAGGACAAAGCTTGTAGGGAACAGTTAGAAAAGTGAAAAGCAAAGCAAACCAAAACCAAACCAAACTGAACCAAATTTAAGCAGAACAAACCGGAATGAACCCAAAATGGGTAAATGGATAAATGTAGAAATGGAGAAAACTGGTAACTGTTGTTTGGGTAGGGGAGGAGCGGGTGCTGCTGTGGGGTAGTTACAACAACGTTGTTAACAACAACAATACTAACAAATTACTGGCAAAAATACTCAAGTGCCAGCGATTGTTTCATTTGTGTTGTTGTTGTTGTCTTTGTTGCTGTTTTCTTCATACTGTTGTGTCTTCTCTTGTTGTTGTTGAATGCTGTCGTTTGTTATCGTTGTTGCTGTTGCTATTGTTGTTGTTGTTACAGTCTATGCCATGCATATAAGTTGACGTCATACGTGTCTATATCTTAGTCACTCTCTGTTTCTGTCTCTGTCT
Source organism: Hirtodrosophila cameraria (assembly GCA_949708635.1). NCBI lineage: Eukaryota > Metazoa > Arthropoda > Insecta > Diptera > Drosophilidae > Hirtodrosophila > Hirtodrosophila cameraria. Next base: position 5,294,438 of record OX453089.1, read on the forward strand.
CTTTCTCTGTCTGTCCGTTTCATCTATTTGTGCGTGTGTGTGCGTAACTGTAGCTGCGTATTAGTGTCATTCATACTTCGAGTTTTCTAGCTCTCTGTCGATGTGTGTGTCTGTGTGTGTGTGTGTGTGTGTGTGAGTGCATGTAATGAGTTGTGAATGACTCAGACTCAGCTTAATGAATATATTGATGTATTTATAAACTGAACCCGATTGATTTGACCCAAACAAGATTGCTTGCTTAATCACTTGAAAGTTTAAAAAAGTGCAAAAAGCTACACAGCGAAAAAAAAAGAGTTAAAAGGGCGTTATGATTTGTCAAACGTTTATAAACGAAGCAATGCTAAAAGAAAAACTAAGTACATTTTTCTTAACTTCTAACACATTTGCTGTACATTAGGGCTTTCAAAAATAAGCAGTTTTTCGAAAACACCAGCTTAACTTCTTTGAAATGTAGTTTTCGTCTATCCGTAAGATCATGAAAGCTACTTTGAAGAAAGTGGACTATGAATTGTCTTGAGGAATCAATAAAATTTAACAGCAAAGTCACTTTATATCATAAATCATGACCAAAAAGTAATTTTTCATTGAAATCTGTTCAACTTTGACAAAGTTAAAGAAGTTGAAATCTTTATAAGATAATTTTCTATGGAATTATGGAGCTTTACAAGTCAAACTATAATTTGGCTTTCTATTATGATTTTCACCAATATTTGCACCTTCATAGAAAAGTTTGAGAAATAGCACTTTGATAAAAGTATATAAAAGGTAATTTTATTCATTTTTCAATAAAACAAAGTCCACTTAAAACTGTATTCTGAAATCAATTAGATTTGAATCCAAAATCCAACTAGATAAAAATCGGGTTAATTAAAGGATTTGAAAATGTTTTCAAAATTTCATAAACATCAGATAGCTAATGCTTAATTTTCTTTTTTTTTCAAATAACTAATCAAACTCTTGTAATTCTTTCCACAATTACCTACTATAAATAACTATTTTCTATGTTTTACTGGGCAATACTCAAAGTTCAGCAAATGTAGATTTTCTACATTATATTGTTGTACTTTTCGTTGTTGTTATTATTGTTATCATAGTCAAAGTTATATCAATAGTTGCTGCTCTATTGCTTTTTCCTAACCATTCTCTCTTCATTTCCTTCAATCACACATATGCTTTCCCCCCACTTTCCCGCTTCGTCTCTGTATTTTTCTATTGTGCTGCCATAGACATATCCATATCGTACACATTTATATTTATTTGCATAAATGCAGTGTTTAGTTTATTTTGCAGTTTCCGTCCGGTTGTCTGAATCAGTCAGGCGCAACTGATAGCCTGGGCTCCCCTTTTCGCCAACCCCTCTCTTTCGCCCACCCTTTATAGTTCTTGTTTGTCTGCGCGTTTCCCCATTCGTCGCCATTGTGCGATGTTGGCTGCCAGGAAAAGCGTCTGCGATTTGACAATGTGCAATGCCTGAGAATGGCGCCCAGCTGTAAACAGAACTGCGAGGCACATTTGGGTGCAAGTTGGAAGGGGGGGGGACACACATATGTTGGCTCCATCTTGGATTGTGTGCTGTGCTGTGCTGGGAAATTTCATGTGGCATTTCAATTAGACTTCTGTAGATATTTAAGCGGCTTTTCTTAGCAGCGCAATCAAATGAAACTTTAATTAAAATTTTGTTGCACTCCAATTAAAGTTACCGCTGCAACGTTGCAACGCCACATTAAATGCATATCAATTGCACTTGACTGGCGCAATAATTCTAAAACGCAATGGTTTGGCGCTTATCCCAAAAGTTTTCCAGCTAATTTGCATTGTATTTGTGGCAGCTTTGATATTGTGTGTTAAGAGCAGCTGCTGTAGCTGTTGCTGCTTCATCTTAATTAGACTTGCTAACAAAAACATTGGCCATATTAATGGCTGGCAACTTGGTGTCTGTTGCAACGTGCCTCAAATTGCTGCACCTTCATCATCTGCTTTTTGGCAGCCTCTCTGCCTAACTTTGCATTACCTTTTAGCACATTAAAAGTGCACACTAGGTAAATTGGTAACAGCAAAGGGGCAGAATGGTTTCGTGCGTTGGCCCAGTTAATAGCTCTGTGTTGGAATCTGTGCCAATAGCTGCTGCCTTTTTGACATTACAGACAATGTTGACGTAACACTTTTTCACTTTTATGGCCTGCATTTAACGTAAATGTGCACAAAGTTGTGCTCTAAATGTTGTTTAAATGTTTAATTGCCAACCAGCAGGGAAAACAAAGTTAATTCTTAACTATAAGTTTAACACACAATGCAATTGCGTTTAGAATTCCCAAACAGTTTAGGCTCAAATCTCTGAAGTTTGTTTGTAGAGTTTGAGTTTAGAAAACCTTACTGAAATGACTTTAGAGAACTTATGTTAAACAGAGTTGATCGTGGGATCGATGCGAAACCCGGTCGATCCCGAGAAATTTGTTGCTAGTCGATATTGCAGGTTGCTTAGTTTTATTCATAGTTTTCCCGTTGATTCCAATTCCCTCCAAAAACAGTTTGATTAAACATTCTTTTATCCAGAACTTAGCTATAACATTTCTCAAACAAAAGTTAGAATATAAGATCGAAAATGATTTGGAATCAACAGTACTTGAACAGGCCACTACATATATAGGCTTGTTCCCAATTCCGACAACTTTTTATTCCACATCGATGTTGTTCTTGCTGTTACTGTTTTCGAATGAAATAGCAATTGTTCTTTCTTTGAAAGATAAGTTCGAATACTTCTTAACCAACTGACTTAAGGCAAAGCTTTGAAGACCGAATTTTCCACCATTGTTTTGATCGGAATTGAAAATGAAAACAGGCCTATATAATGTATAAACACACATTTAATTGACATTTAGTTTCATTAAAAAAAAAATATTAAAACTTTGCAAAAAATGCAAAAATGCGCAATTTATAAAAGTTAATATTCTGTTTGTTTTTTTTTTAAACCTGCAAAATGTTGTTTGAAATTAAAAGTCATGCGCCAAAAAATCTGTTCATAAAATCTCAAATTAGCTACTCGAAGCAAATCGATACACTTATTAAAATCACTCTTCGCACCTTTTCTTTTCTCTTGTTTTTGTCTGAGCTCTCTCTTTCATCAGCATTAAGCATTTATTGGTATAGACTTTAGCAACGAGTCCTGTAATAAGTGGAATGATCAGGTTTCACTTCACTTAAATGGGGGCAAGTAAAGTTAAGAACACGGTGAACGAGTGTTCGTTGCAAATGCTGAAATTGCAGCCAAGTAGCAATTTGATGCTTTCAGGCTATGCAATTACAACATTACAACACGACAGCAACTTTGATGCGTTCCTTGCTGCAGCTATCTATGTGTGTGTGTGTAGTTAGCTTGTGTGTGTGTGTCTGATAACCAGGCAAAAGCAAAGATGTGGCAGCAACGCACTTGACCAACTGTGGCACGTGTTGTCGCATTGGCTATGGCAATAAGCGCAGGCACACAGCCAATACACATGCTACATACACATGCCACAAACACACATGCCACAAACACTCACACACACACACACATATACCTAAGTAATGCTTTTGGTCCAAGGATAAACTTTTATTTTTTATGTGTTTTTTTTGCTGTTTTTGTATTTTTTGTGTCCCTTTTTGCTCAGCATGCAACACTGGCATCGTTGCAAGCAGCCATTGCGGGAACTGGTTCATTGCCTCGTTTGTTTTGTTTGCCACACGGTCACGTGTTACCTACGTCTTCCTTTGTCGAGTGCCGTTGCCGTTGCCGTTGCTGCTGCTGCTGCTACTGCGCCATATCTTCACCCCACCAAACAGCTCCTCTAACCCCCTGCTATGCCCCTGTTTGCACAGTACGTGCACTCAAGTGAAACTCGGACGCGTCGCGTTCGCTGCACAAATTTAAAAGCCACAAAATCCCCACACAAAATGCCAACTTGTTAAGCATTTTCGCGCTTTAACATTGCAGCCAAAAACTGTAGACAAAGTTTAGGCAAAGCAGGGTTAAAAAAATACCAAAACTAATGCTCATTAATTTCAGTCCTTTAGTCATTGTTAGCTACTGCTTTGTTTTTGGCCCCATGCAACAAATTGGCCAGCTGCAAATTTGTGATTTGCCAGGCTCTTAATTGCTCAGAAATTGTCGTTTTCTTTGGTTACAATTTTCAGCAGCGCCTGAAAGTATGCAACAAAAAAAAACAAAACACAAAAAGCCAGTTGAAATGTCAACTCGAAAAACGAGGGCTACTATGCCGCAACGGCCTGCCTGCCACGCCTCCTGCCGCGCTGCTGCTGCTTGCACTTTGTTATTCTACCCTACACACACACACACACACACACACACTTATACAGTTGTTATTGTGCGCCGTGTATTTTGTTTTTGTAACGCGCTTGGTCAAATTTGCATTTTTAAGTGAAAATTCAGGGTGGTGTGTGTATGTATGTGTGTGTGTATGTATGTGTTTGTGTATATGTGTGTGTGTTGTTTGTACCCAGTTTATAGTTCTGTGTTTATGACGGATATGTGCCTCGACAAGTATAGGGATTTATGTATATACCTTTGTACATGCATAAATAACGGCACATATACTTATATAAGATTTTAAGAGCATACATATGCAAATTTCCACACACATCCACACACACATAAAACATTTGCATTTCGTTTTTAATTAGCATTTACGTTCAAATCGCCTTAAAATGTGTTGCTCAACTTACATTGTCCACAATTATTCGTAGGATTATAGGGAGTGTTAGATAATTATGTTGTTTAAATAGACTTAAATAATAATTAGCAGATAAATCTCTTTGGAATTTGCTTAATCAAATAAAAACAGAAAATTATACTTGACTAGAGTAAAGTTTATATAGAAATTGTACGATTTTCTAACCATAAAAGTTATTATAAAGACAGTTGATGAAAAGTAAGAAAAGAACAGAACTGAAAGTATGACATGCAAGTCATTGTTCAGCAAATTTTGTCTCCTGGCAAATATAAGATATAGTCGACCGATTTTGATCAAATTTGTTCAACTGTAGTTTACTTATAAGACGGACGTACAGACTGTACTAGATCGACACTCGGCTGTTGATGCTTTTCAAGATTATTTGTGTTAAGCAGAATCGAGGATGTATACTGCTATGCATTACAGATTTCATGACAAAACTATAATAATTTGCTGCAAAAGTATTAAACAAAATAACACAACAATAATCTTTTTACTCGAATAAATTACCAAATTTGCCTTTATGGTAATAGCATTTTATATGGACCATCACAAAACTGATAAACTAGCAGGGCTAATAAAAATTCCTTTATGGGCTAAACTATTCAACTTATTTTATAGCAAAAGCAGCTAACAAAACCTGTGCACAAATATATATACATATATGCACTGAAAATATGCAGCAACAAATTGGCATTTAAAAATATTGGCAAACTGAGCCAATTTTGAATTAATATTTTAACAGATTTAAAATCAACGTTTATTGTTATTTATTATTTATGCACTGAACGCTGTAAAAGAAAGAAAGAAAACTGACGAAAATACATAGCATACTTTTATGGGCAACAGCAGCCACACACACTGAGTGCCTGCTGTGTATGGGCACTAGGCGTGCGAAATTCACTTTTATTATACATGTACAAACACACACATATACACACGCACACCATTATGCAAATTGCTTACACAAAAAAGAAATATATATATATGGAGAGAGAGAAAACAAGCCAAGCAACCCAAAAAATATTACTCGAGCTCAGCTGTAATGCTTCGTTGTTACAAAAATGTTCTGCAATGGAACAAATCAAATCATAACTTATTTGCATACATACGACTAGTTTTTGTATGTGTGTGTGTGTGTGTGTGTGTGCCATATCAATTACATTATATACTCATATTACGACTGCTGCATATGGTGTTTGTATTTGTATTTTGTGTTTGTATAGTGCGCCAAATCTTTGACCAATTCGGTCACGTTTCCATAACGCGCACGCTGACCAAAGTGAAAGTGTATTAAAATAATCGCATATATCGTATATAGTATATAGTATACACCACAACGATGCCACTTTACTGTGGCTCATTTTGACGGCATGTGTTACTTAGATTTGGGTTTTGCTTTTTCCCCTCAATAGAAATATATAGTATGAAAAAAAAACTAAGCAAAATTGTAGCAGCGAGTGCGCTTAGAAATCCATAAAATATTTATGCTTTTCAGTCCAGTCCAATTGAAGGCCAAAATGCTTGATGCATGAACTCTGCTACGATTACGAATACGAGTAGGAGTACATATACATATATACATATATATGTAGTAGTATACCCCATAAGTGAGACCTTTGCTATTTAAGTTGTTCTGTTCTGAGTTTTGGAGTTTGCTTGCTTCTCTCATGCAAAGCAAACAGAACTTGATTATGTTGTTGTGTGTGTGTGCTTCTTGCTGCTTACACAGGCCAGCAGGCAAATTATTTCAAACAATGTAACTAAAATTGTGATACACTAATTAACAACACAGCTTAGAAAAGCAGCCAAGAAAATGTAAGTTAGCTTCATGATTGAAATGTTGTAAATATACACATATAAATACTGCTTGTGCTTAGAAAGTTTTCAAAGAGTTAGCCACTGATTGTGATAGCCAGAACACTAAGCGATGGCTTGTCAGAAACAAGGCTGTTCTTAATTATTATTTTAAAAGAGATATAGTATCTGTCAAATCATATCATTTAAGTATAAAGCTTTAAAATCGAACTAATAATGTTAATGAAAATGCCAATGTTAATGCTAATGGTAATGCTAACTTTAATGCTAATGTTAATGCTAATGTTAAAGCTAATGTTAATGCTAATGTTAATGCTAACGTTAACTCTAATGTTAATACTAATGTATATGCTAATGTTAACGCTAATGTTAATGGTAATGTTAATGTTATTGTTAACGCTAATGTTAATGCTAATGTTAATGTTAATGATAATGTTAACGCTAATGTAAATGCCAATGTAACCGCTAATGTTAATGCTAATGCTAATGTTAATGCTTATGTTAACGCTAATGTTAATGCTAATGTTCATGATAATGTTAACGCTAATGTTAATACAAAGGTTAATGCTAATGTTAACGCTAATGTAAATGCCAATGTAACCGCTAATGTTAATGTTAACGCTAATGTTAATGCAAATGTTAATGCTAATGTTAATGCTAATATTAATTGATTTTATTTTTGAAAAGACATTAAATTGTTGAAAAATGTGCCGATAAGTGATACAAAATGATAAAAAGACTTCAAATCGTAGCTAAAGGCAACTCAGACTCTACTTCATTTGTTTCATTTTTTCAGTAACATTGCCAAAGTTTTTACTATTAAGCAAAAGCTATAAATAGTTCAGATACCTGACGTTGGATGAACAATTAATCTAAATTTCAGACGCTTTAACATTAGTATGTTAACTCTTCCTTCTTAAAATAGTTTTAAACTAGTTAAATATACCTTCATATCTTCAAAACTGACCCAATGAGTATAAAGAATCAGCATAATATAATCGGCGCTGTTTTGAATTTCACTTTCAAATAGATCTCACAAAAATATTGGTAGCAGACTTTTACTATCGTCTTACAATTATATGAGCGTACAAGGAAACTAGGATTTTTAATTCTATCTGCTCTAAAAAGTATGCTACATACTTTTCTCTAGAATTGATTCGAAAGTTAAATTGAAAATAGGCCTTTTAAATGTTCATTATTAAATCTTAAAGTAAGACTGTTACTATTGATATTTATTTTCCAAAAATATAGCGCCTTTGTTTTCACTTTTGTAGCTCAGTGTTTCTACTATTTGCAGACGAAATATAAATGTGAACGGCCTCCTGGGTCACTTTTAGCCACTAAAACGTGAGCGTCGATTCGTAGCAACAAATTATTTATATATTTTGATTGCATACTTTTGTGCATGCGTATATATTTTGTATAGTTGTATTTGCTGGCCACAGTTTCATTTTGAGATGTTTTGCTTTGTGGCTTTGTTGCGTTTGTTGCCTTTTTTTGTTTGTTGCTTTTGTTGCTTTGTTGTTTGTCTTAAGCGCAGTTCAATGGCACATGAAATTATGATAGTTATTCGTTGTGAGTTTGAACTCGTAAATCTCCAGCCACAATGTCTGCTTGATTTGTCAAATATAAAAGCAATTCCTCTGGCCGTCCATTAACTTTTATGTGTGAGTGTGTGTGTGTGAGTGTGAATGTGTGTGTGTATGTTTTTCAACAAAAAATAATAAAAACAAATTCAATTATTTACTGCTGCTGGCGTTATTTCTACGGTCATTGACAGTGGTCGTTGTAAATGTTTTTCTTTGTTCTCTCCTTTGTCAACTCGAGCTGCCATACCCAACCCCACCCGTTGCCGCACTACTCCTACCTCACTTTAAGCTGAACTTTAAACCGTTAGGAAAATGAAAAGCACAAACTATTTGAATGACAATGGTATTTGTATACTTGCAATTAATATATGAAAAATGTTGTTGAACATAAAATAGTATTGTAAAAGAAAACCTTTAAATAAATATAAATTTGCATTTATTTAGCTAAATACAGAAACCATTTCAGCATGACTTTTAAAGCGGTCTTCTATACTTTTATTGAAGATTAGCTGACCTTGTCCGGCCACATGTTTAGTCATTGCTGCTTTTGATAAGAGTCCCGTGGTCAGTAGTTGCTATTGTTTTAGTTCCCTTTCCCTGGAAATAGGCGCCAGAATAATCCTTTAAAATGGAAAATTCATCCATGCAAGTTAAGTATTACAAATTAATAGAAATACAATGCAATCTTATAGTGGGTATAAACATCAATGATAATGAAAACAATATGCAATAGCTCAAATTTGAAGCTTTTGAGCTTAAGTGACAGCTGTGAGTTTCAGATAAGAAACTTCTTAGAATGCAGAAATACATGACACGTGTGGCAAATGCTATTGTTTTGGTTCCAAAAAAAACCATTGTTATTGTGGCAATTATATAGTTAATTAGTCGTTTTTGACTAGGCACCCTTTCTTCCATTATATATATAATGTTCATACTTTTGTTTTTCCAAACAATAGCTTAAAACTGATTTTACTAAAACTGCTCTTTCCTCCTCACAACCTTCGCCTTGTCATTTTCGTTCAAGGGGGTGAATTTTCCGAAATCGGGAAAGTACGTGTCGATTCATTTTTTGTATACATGTTTGAAGATAACTTAATCGAATGTAAAAGAAAAACTATCACCTAACAGTTTTCTGGTCATTTTCCGACTTTGGGAGATAATTTTCCAATATTTTAAAAACATGTTGATAACATTTTTACTCCCTGTTCCCATTAAAAATGGGAAAAAGGGAGTTATAAAGTACTGCAAATCTGTGTAACAGGCAGAAGGAGGCACTTCCGACCATATAAACTATATATATTCTTGATCAGCATCAACAGCCGAGACGAACTAACCATGTCCGTCTGTCTGTCCGTCTGTCTGTATGAACGCGTCGATCTCAGAGACTATAAGAGCTAGAGACACCAAACTTGGCATGCAGGTTCCTGTATACCATACGCAGATCAACTTTATTTCAAATTTCGGATGCACCCCCCCGCACCCCCCGAAATCGCAAAAAAACCCCCACAGCCACAATTTTAAAGATACAGCTTTGGTACACATATATGTTTAATCAATGTTGATCGGATGCGTAAATTTCATTACGATCGGATAAATAACACCAAAGCTATGGAAGAAGCTATTACCCCCGTCTCAGCAGGCAGAAACAACAGTTTGACAGGCACTGCACAAGTTAAGTGCCTTGCTTGCTTGTGTTGCCGCTGAACTGCTTGAAATGCAAGTTGGGAGCAGGGAGTCTCGTAGTCGGGCACACTCGACTAGAGTATTCTTACTTGTTTTTGTGTGGTATTTTGAAAATAAGTTTGAATCATAAACCAGCTCAGAATAAATTTCAAAAGTTTTTTTTTGCGTAGAATATTGTCTGCAATATATTCATAACAAAACATTCAGATTTAAATATGGCAACACTTCTTTTTATAGCAACATGGGCTAAATTTCCAATGATAAAAATTTTCTCATAGTTCAGCTTCAGTTTCAGTTAAACGAAGCTTTTATAATCGGTTATGTTGAACAGAATCCCTTAGTGTATAATAAACACTTATATTAGAAATATTTAGATTTGCATTTTTCAATTTAAATAATATACCAAAACTAGCTGATTTATCATTTATGAATACCACAAAATATTCACACAATAATTGTTAAATCGTGTAATCGGAAATGCGTGTGATGGTTGTTGGTGATAAAATGTTGCACACAAAAGTTGCCAGACGCATCATTACGCAAATATTGAATTTTACAAAATTTCGCAGGACCCTACCTCTGCACTAACCCCCCCTTAACTCTAACTGCTTGCCACGTAGCACGTAGCAAACGGCCAATCAAAGAGTGTAGGCTAAAGGATTGCGACCTAAAGGGAGCTGTTTGGGGTTGGGGTTTTGGGGGAAAGTGTGTTAAGGATTCGCATCAATACGCCGCATAGCTTGGCGTTCCGGTCACGGCTGTCTCACACTCAGTTCGTCCTTTTCGTCCTGCCAACCGTCTGTCCAAACCATTCTGCATGTGCATGTCAAAGTAATGGACGAAAACGAATTTCTGGCATACGTATAAAGCCATGCAACATCCAGTTGAAAAAGACCACCCAAAAATGCCACCCAACCGAGCAGGAGTGTCGAGTTTTTGGGTGTTGCCTGTTGGTTGTTGGTTGCTTGTTGGGGTTATTTTGGGGGCTTGTTGCGGAGGGGGCTGCCGGGTGTCTGCGGTGTCTGCGAGCTGGCGAGTGAATGACTTTTGCGCCTGGCATTTAAATGAAGGCGCAGCTTAAATGGATTTTGCAGTTGCCTTCTGGCCTCTGTAGTACTAAAGAGAGGGGGGCTAGAAGTGGGAGTGTGTATGTATGCATGGGTATATCTACTTAAGGCCTTAGGCCTTTTCAGAATCCGGCCCCAAAATGGTAAATCGTAAAATGTGATTTTCAGCTGTGGCATTTCATTTAAATTCGATTAAATGTGTAAATTAAATTTTACCTGCATCTTCTTTTGTCGTTGTTGCTTTCTTTTTTTGTTTTTTTTTTTTTTTGTGCATTGTTTACCAGCCTCACCTGCCCTCTAATTAAGCTTTGCATTTGTCGTTCTGCATGCCACTAATTGAGTTGAGACTTGAGTTGCAACTTGTCCTCCACTTTGCACTCTGACCCCCTTTCGAACACACAGTTCATGTCTACTACTTACTCTCGCTGTCTCTGTCTTATTCTCTCTCTCTCTCTCTCTCTCTCTCTCGCTCTTGCTTTGTGTCTTCACATTTTGCCAACACGACGGGGTCTTCTATTAATGAAAAAATACTTTTTGTAATTAAATAATAATTTTATACCTTGTCTCTTTATGGCCAAGATAAAATAAACTTCTCTTTGTCAGTTTGCGGCTGCTGTTTCAGTTCTCAAAACTGCCACGCCCATATAAAATATATATATATGTATATAAATGTGTGTTATATGCTTAACTGAAAATAGGTTTTGGGTGATTCAGTCTGGCAACTTTTCAATATAATGAATTAGAAAGCTTAGAAAATCTGCTTAGATTCTAAATCTCAGCTCATAATTAGGCCTGTTCCGAATTACACTTGTGAAGTATTTTCACAGAAATATGTGTAGCATACTTTTAAGAGTATACCAGAATGATAAAACACATCTTTTGTTGTGCTTTTTTCGCATGACCTAAAAGTATGATTCACATATTTTCATGGAATTCATTCGAAAGTGGATTTCAGAACAAATCTGAATAATTTTTTTTTTCTTTTTCGAAGCATTTATGTTTTCTGGAAAACACTTAAACAGAAAATTGAAGTAACAAGTTCAAAAACGCACTTTTGCTTTACTTTTTATCTTATGTAGAAATGTTTAAGGTAATATTTTCATTAAATTGTAGTCAAATTAATGATTTTAAGAAACGTTTTGAAAAACGAAAACGTGAAATCAAACGTGACGGTTCTCGTTGTAGCATATGTCTACTAGATGACAACTTAAGGATCTTATTTCCATCAAAACTTTGTTTAAAAGTCGGCTTCGAAATCAGAACAGTTATTCGTAATAAATCAGTTTTTACTTTTCAAAAACGTGCTTAAATCGTAACAATCTAAATATTTTTGTAACAAATTGAATATTTTAACGCTTAAAAAAGTAAAAATCTTGAACTAATCATGCAAAACTCTTGGCTCTTTTTATGTTTGTTATGGTTAGATTGTTGATTTGAAGAGGAAATTGTTGTTTTAAGCACGTTTTGTTTGAAAGTGCAGGCAGACAAGTTTGCTTTGCATGTCCTGTATGTCCTGTATGTCCAATATGTCCTATTTTGTGCAGCATTTTACCTTTATTTTAAGCTGGTATACAATCTAACACAATCTACAATCCCCTTTTGTATTAGATATGGCATGCTGGCACTTTGATTTGTCAGCAACATTTTGTTGTTGTGTATTCTCGTATTTTGTATTTTTGTGCTGGTATTATGAATTTGATTTCTGGTTGTTTTATTTTTCGTATTTTGTATTTTGCTGCAGGTGTCGGCATAGTCAAAATACCACAAGAATAAACTCCCATTTGGGTATTTCATTTGGACACTGGCAAAATATTCCATTTGTTGCAATGACTATCAAATGTTTTGCTGCTGTTTTTTGTTGTTGTTGTTCAATGTGCATTCGATTCTATTTGCATATATCACACACATACTTATATAGCTGTGACTACGTACTATGCTATGACTTTAGTTGAAAATGGTATTTAGGTCAACGTCAGGTAAAAACACGTTGAAGCTGCCAAAGGCGCATAAGGCGCAAATATTTGACCAGAGTCCTCTCTCTTGATTGGCCAAGTGCAACAAAGTGCAAGGCAAAATTTTAGCCAGATGGTAGAGAAAGAGAGAAAGTGCCATGTTGATTGTCTAAATCAATTATGGCAATTATTTATACGTGAAAAACAAACAGAAATGCAAATTCAAACGCAAACATAGCAATAATTGAATTTAATTTAACCCAGACTCCATCTCAAATCTTAGTTTTGCTATGCTCAGTTTGCCTAGCTAAGCGATAAGCATCATAAATCACGTATACGCAATGTAAGACGCTTTCAGCTACCTTAATTGTTAAGCTAGAGCCAAAAAGTTGTCTTTTGCCTGTAGCTCATAGCGTATCGCAACGATAAATCAAATGCAATTGGATTGGAGTTTCGAACGAGAGCTAAATCGTTTTTAAGCGGCTTAAAGTACCAATAACAAATAGCTGAAAGCGATAGGATAACGGTTATTTCTGCAAAACTGTAGAAAACAGATTAGAATGTCACAGATAAAATATTTTGTTGAGCTTTTTGCTTAAATTCGACGGATCTTTTACTTTGTGTATTCAAAAAAGCTTCTTAAAGTTTCTTGTATCTTATTGAGTTAGTTCCTTAAAGCTCTTTTTCTGCAAAACTGTAGAAAATAGTTAATAATGTCAAATCTCAAACAGTAAGTTGTGCTTTTGACTTTAATTATACGAAGCTTTAGCTATGTGTATTCAAAACAGCTCTTTAAAGTCTTGTACAGCCTTTTAATTTGATTAAACTTATTTCCATAATAAAAGCTCTTTTTCTGCAGTTGTAGAAAACAGATTATACTTTCAAAGCTCAAATAGTTGGTTTAGCTTTTGACTTTAGTTCTGTGAAGCTTTTACTAAGCGTTTTCAATACGGGTCATTGAATTCTAATGTATGTTATAAAAATGTCAATTATGTTAAACTGAGTTCCATAAATCATATTTAAAACTTTTTGGTGCTTCTAAAGCTGCTTAATTACTTTAATTACAAATTTGATTATTTATTTCTAAAGTTTTTGGGTTATTTCGAGGATTAACTTTATATTAAGTGAACGCAATTAATCCAATGAGAACTTTAATGCCCTTTGAATCTAATTATTATAAGCTGATTTCGTAAACGTCATTAAAGCTTTCAGGTGCTTTCAAAGCTGCTTTAAAAGCGAAAATCTAAGAGGCTATCTGCTTGATAAATTAGTCAAAAGCTCTTTATTGTGAGGCACCAAAATTCTCAAATTTTTCCACTCCCTCAACACATCGATCACTTTTCACTTTTCTGCCATTTTCATTGAGACTAGAGAGCAATAAATAAATATTTTCGATTGCATATTATGTATGTAATTTACCTTTTGTTTTATTAAATACATCTAATCTGTTTGCAGGAAGTTTACCGCCGCTGGGTTTGCAGTACGCTGGTGCCGTATTTTGCGGAGCCACAGGACGTTGAAACAACGCCTTCTTCAGCCGATGACCTCGCCAGCAGCAGCAGAGGGTCAGCTGTAAAAGCAGCAACAACAGTCGGCAGCAAAAGTAAACGCGCTGTTGTTGGCATTGGGAGTGGCATCAAGCATAAATCTCAGAAATTAATCAGCAATAACAATAAATCAAATAACGGCAATAACATGAACGAGCGTCAGATTAATCAACAGCATGACGAGGACAATGAGCCCAAGAACGAGCCGCAAAACCAGAATGCGAATACGAATGCGAATGAGAACGATGCGAATGTGGCACAAGCATTCTACAATGTTGTTGGCATTGGCCAGCAGCATCAGCATCGACAGCCCCAACTCCAGCTCCAACTACAGTCTAAGTCGGAGACAAGGCCCCACAATAACAGCCGAGCAGCAATTGCTCAGCCACAAGAGAAACAATTCAATAATTTCATATCGACTGCCAATAATGCGGATCCCAGCGCTGCGGATCCAGTGATATCAAAACTACAAAAGAGGTAATGGAAATTTAAAAATTACTTTCTAATTTAGTATACCATTTAACATCTGGTTTTAACTTTCACTTAGATCAACACGCAAGGCAGAGTTTCGTAAACGCCGTCGCATTCGACCCTGCCTCAGCGTGTGTCAAACTGTGGAACAAAAGTGCCCCTATCTGCTGCCCGCCGATCGCGCCCCCGCGCTCCCCACCCAATATGCCGGCGAGCCGACATTCTCATGCCTAGGTGAGTATTTTATTTGGTATATTGGTTGGTTTGGAAACACAACAAATTTTTTACTTTTTGAGAGAATTTTTTGTTTCCATTTGAAAGATACTTTTTTGTTCAAAAACAAAAGAAGTGCATATACTTTGCAACACTTTTCTTTGATTTTCTATTACTTTTCGTACGTAGTACGTACTTGTATTTTGAGGTTATGAAATGTCCGTTTATTTTTTCGAAAGACGTCTATTGGTACGATTAAGTAGTCAGGGTATTAATTTTTAGAATAAATCGATAATTAGTTTATGATACGCGCTCTCTCCTGCCTTGAGGACCGAGCGGTTGCTCAATCATGTGTGCTTTTCAACTTCGAATTGGGGAAGTTTGGAAAAAGTTGCAATCGTGAATCAAAGATAAGTTAATGTGTGCAAATGAGAACAGTTAAGTGAAAATTTGTCTGTAAAGCTGGTGAAATAGTCTATAATACGACCATCCTCTCCAAAATTCTTGGAAAAGAACCCTCCACGGACCGCGAATTATCCAGAATTGTCATGATCAACGAAATTTAAGGTCACTCGCGGTTTCTTTTAAAATGCATTTTGAAAATTAATAATGAAAAAACATGTTTCAATGTCAAGTTAATTCAACCGTTGATAAAAAATAAGTAAACTTTAACCGCAAAATCTTCTCAAATGTAAAACTGGGAACGCTTAAAAGAAAATGGTTTATGCAAAATCTTACCGACAACTTAGAAAAATTAAGCAAGTTCAGTAGACTTAGGTGCTATAGGTTCGCGTTTATCAATTTATCGTATTGAAATTAAGCCAACATATACTTTGACTTTCAAAAAATGCATGCTAAAAGTTTTCATAGTTTCAAAAAGCCAAGCCAAACCAAACCAGCCTACTGTACTACCCCAAAAAAAGCACATACTCACTAACTACCCTCTCAACCGCAGATCAAAATATACCCGAAACCGGCGAGCAGCTGAAGAAATCCAGCTATGGACCCAACGACTGCTGCTACAGCTACTGCAACGGACCCGTAGCAGGCATCTGCACCATCTGCAAGGACTTTGCGCCCAGTCGCAACGCTGCACACAGCAACAATGAGACAGCATCCAGTGCGACAGGACCGCGTGTGCACAATATAACGTTGACGATGAGGTCGCCGCCGGGGGAGCATGCGCGTGCTGCCAGCGTCTCGTTGGCGCTGCGAAATGTAACGCAAGAGATGTCAGTTGGAGCGGAGCTGCTGGATAGATTGCCATACTATGCGCACCATGACATGGTCTACTACTATGATGATGATGAGGGCAGCGATATGCCTGAGATGGCGCTATCAAGCGGCTGTGCCGCAGTGCCATCGGTCTACACACGATGTGAGATACCCTATTATGCATCCGGTGTGGCGCCGTCGCCGCCAACGCAGCTGCTTGTCTGGCTGAGCGCGCTGCTCGGTCTGCTGAGCAGCTGTGGAGCGGCGCGACAGCGCTGTGGCCGCGCACGACGCGTCGACTGTCCGGCCAGCTGCCACGAGCTGTTGGCTCAGAATCAGAATCAGAGTCAGAGACAGAGTCAAAGTACGAGCAGAAGTTCGAGTTCGAGTACAAGTCAGGCGGTAAAAGATGGCGCCAGCAGCAGCAGCAGCAGCAGCCGGCGCAGGCCAGACGGAAACGGAAATGGAAATGCAAGCTACACTGCCAGCCAGCTACACTGTCAGCAATGGACATGGGCGTGGACGTGGACGTGGACGTGGGCATGGGCGTCGGCGTGGGCAACGACGTGGTCAGCGGCATGGGCGTGGCCAGTCAATACTTATAAAGTAATGTGCAGAAAAGTGCGTTACTTTCGATGTAGCAGCCGAAGTAAATTCAAACGCGAGTTGAGCTCTAGAGATAGTCGTATACTTAACTATAGAGACTTACAACTAATACGAATCAAGTGCAGCGATAGGATTAGAAATGCTAGAAATTATCGTTACTTCTACTACTACAACTACAATATAAACGATTGGTGGCGAAGATGGACGTGGTCCTTGCAAGGAACCATCGCAAATGGCGCCTTATAGTGCATGCAAATAGTATGCAGCCATACACACACACACATACCAACACACACCAACACACACCCACACACACACATACACACATAAACGATTGCGAATTGCAGATTGTCATTAATTGTATTTCGTACTTTAGAAAATTACACGTAATGCTAGCTAATTTAAAAAAAAAAAGAAAAACCGAAACGAAATTAAAACAATAACTGCAAATTGTCAGTTGAATGTAAAAACAGAAAAACAAAAACTAAAATTAATAAAATAAAATATAAAAAACAAAACACAGAAATTGCAGGTTGTTCCCCCTGCCAATTTTGGAGCCAAGCAAAACAAAAAGAAAAAAAAAAGGAAATGCAAGGAAAAGAGCGTAACGAATATTTAAATAAAAACATGAATTGAAAATGTTAAAGGCATATAAAATGGGAAAAGAAAAAATAAATCCTTAAATATTTATGGTCCTCTTTCAAGTGAAAATATAAATAACAAAATCGAAACCAAATATAAAAAAGTAAATAAATTATAAATCTCTATTAAAAAACATAAAAACCAAAAAACAAATAGCATATTTTATTACAACTAGAAACAATGAATATTAATATTTAATTAAACAAAAAACAACTGCCACAAAAAATAGGTTTTTTAGGTAAACATTAAACAAAAACCCAGAATGATAAACAAAACAAAAAGCTCCACAAACAAAACATTTAACAAAAGTATATGAGAAAAAAAAAAAACGCAAATAAAAACAAAAAACAAAACAAAAAATGATACATAAATATACATAGTTATAAACTTAAATAAAGGCAAAGAAAAAAACCGCAAAAAACAACAAAAATCTTAGGTTAGCTAAAACGAAAAAAAAAAACAAACAAACAAACAATGCAAACGACAACAAACATAAAACATAAAAAAATGAAATTTACAACTAGACTAAAAAAAATTTAAAAAACAGAACTCGCTGTAAACCAAAAGAAATAAACAATTAGCATACAAATTTCATGAAAATAATAAATAATACAAATCCCAAAACATACATACACACACACACACACACACACATAAAAAACACACACATTTCACTATACATACATACATATAGGCCGCTTATCAAAACCACTTTCAAAGTACATAAAACATATAAAAGACAAATATGAATTAAACTTATTGCATAAAAATTAGTTTAAAAACAAATCAAATAATATAACATAGTCAACAAAAGAGAATGGCGATTTGATAGAAAAGAACAAAACCAAAAAGTAATATAATAATATTGAAGTGAAGAAGAACAAGAAGAAGAACAAGAAACTACCAAAAATGTGTCTAAGATTGTCTTTATTTAGTTTTTAAACATGAACTTTGTATAACCAAGATGAAAAAACAAAAACCAAAAGAAAATTAAAAAAAAAAAAAAAAAAAAAACAATATAAAGCGCACAGTAAACTTAACTCTTAAGGTTCATAAACAACATACATAGAAGCGAAAGTTGAAGATCAAGAAGATAATGAAAATTAAGATGAAAATGAAGTTGAAGAAGTAGCATATGCATACGATTATTATACGAGGTTAGAACAAAATGGGGATCTAAGATATAGCTTAGGTATATACATTGATAAACAGAACGTGCAACGCAACATAACAAAAACAGAAGAAGTAGACAATGAAGATGATGAATGCAGCAGAAGATAATGATGATAAAGCAGTTGAAGAAGATGAAGCAGTAGCAGCAGTAACAACAACAACATACCTACTATATAAATAGTGCATACAAATAATAATAATAATTTTTGTAATAAAGTTAACTCTATGTAGCGTACATATAAATACATAAAAATACAAAAAACAAAACATAAATATATATATTATATATATTTATAATTAACAATTTATCGTACATACTTGCAGCAAAACAAAACAAAAAACAAAAAATTGAACCTATAGGCAAACAATAAAGCAAACGATGAAGAAGAAAGTGAAACAAAACAAAACAAAAAAAAAAAATATAAAAACCAAAAACATTATGATATATATAAGTATTATATGAGAATAATTAGTTACTAAATGAAATAAAAAAACAAAACGATAGATGTATTTGGTATTAACTAATTGCCTATTGAATTAAGTATGTACCACCAACATGACAAACACTCAAAAAAAAAAAAACACTCACCAATCTCTCAAACTCTCTCACTTTTCACTTTTTCACTTTCAATTTTCACTTTTTCACTCGCACCCACTCGAGATTTTTTGTGGAACTACACTTAAGTTCTTCTTTTCTTACTCTCTCACTCTCTTTTTCTCTCTGTGTAGCTTCATTTTTCGTAAAGGTTTAGGCACTGCAGGCAGTACTGAGAACCCCACAATCTGAACAGATATTCCTTATACTTCTACTATATATTTTTCCCACAAACACACTTTTTGCCAAACTGACGCATTACTTTAATGGAAATATGTCTATGTTTATTTTTGGAGGTGGAGCAGCACATTTAGTGTGATATGTTAGATGTTGTTGTAGTTGACAAACTGTAAACGTAATTAAAAGAAACCAATTTTCAGTCAAACTTTAACTGACACTTAAGCAACAGATTAATCCTGCAGTTTAGCATTTATACAATCTCTACTCTTTTTTCTCAACTAATTTGAGAAGTTTCCTTACTTTGCATGAACTTTGAAATCGTTGAAAGCTTTTGAAAGCTCTCGAAAGCTCTTGAAAGCTGCAAAAGCTCATTAAAGCTCTAAGAACATGAAATTTCTTATTAAACGTTTTCCTGACTTGCTGTTCTGCACATTTAATCTAATGTTTCTTTTCACTTTCAGCTAGTGTGATTGAGTTGTATTCAATTTATTCTTAACTTCAATATAACACTTACTCGTTCCCACCTGAGCTGAACAGCTTTGCTCCTGATTTCCATATCAATTACTCAATAAAACCAACCTGCTATTTGCCTTTGTAAATACAACACACACACACATATACATCTCACTCACACAGCACACAATAAAAACTCGTTAAAATATGAAAATATGCAATGCATTTCAATTTCAATTTGAATTTTTCGTTATCCAAAACTAATTTATGAGAGTTCTTTGTATTTCTGTTGTTTTCCAACAAAAAATTGAGATAATGAAAATTTACATACACCTACAACTTGTACTCGTACTTGGAATTTTGTGTGTATTTCTAATTAAGTGCGGGTTAAAAGACAAGCAGAAGAAGCATATTTCAATAATGCAAATGAAAACCAAAATTAAATGAAAGATTGAAAAACACATAAACACACACACAAACACACACACACAGACGTTTTTTGGAAGCGAAAAACATTTCAAAGCGAGAGCCGCTGGCACAAATTGCGCGCATATGCAAATTGTTATGAATTATTGTGTACTTTTGTAAAACTTTTTGATATATATAATATAGTTAACATGAATAGATGCCTAAATAATAATAAATTAAATGTTAATTTATTTAAATGTAAACAATAAAAAAAAACCAAAAAAAAACAAAATACCAAAAAACAGAAATGAAATGTTGACGAAATTGAATTGCGTCGATTTTGAAATATATGATCCTGCACTGCCTGGATTCAGGATCTGTCTGTCATCAATGAAATATATGATGCATAGATGATATCTGCAGCGTTTTTTTGGTTAAAAACGTCAAAAACCTAGTTGAATGCTAATGATAATGTTATATTTATATAAATGCTAATGATGATAATACGGAAATACGGATTGAACATGAAGATTACTTTACAGCAACATTTACATTCAATTTTTGTGTACAAAAAAAAAAAAAGAAGAAGAAAAATGAAACCAAAAAGAACATCAATTAAGCAAATGCCATTTCATTCTCGTAAAATGTTCAAAAGTCATTTCAAAATGAAAAACCGAAATCGAAATCGAAAATCAATACAAATAATTAGCACGAAAAAAACAAAATATATATAAATTAATAAATTAAAACCAAACAAAAATATATACAATAATTTTGTAAAACGATGAACGGCTGCTACAACAACAACAACAACAGCAGCTGCAAAAAATGTTATGGCAAGTTAGCAATTATTTTTTACAACCAAAAACCTAACTATTTAATGTATGTAAAAAAAAAAAAAAAAAACAAAAACAAGTAAAAAACCAATTAATTAATAATATGAGTATGAAACATTTTAAAACAAAGGGAAATCACAAAAACCAAAAGAAATTCTTTTTAGGCCACGTAACACGAAATTACATAATTCATGTGCCAAGCGAGAAATGATTCCATGTATCGTATTTGATATCATCACCAAAAGCGAGCACAACAACAAAAAATGCATAAATAATGAAAAAAAAAAAAAATCAAAAAAACACACAAAAAAAAAAAAAACAAAAACCAAAAAAAAACTCATGTCAAATTTAATTAAATGCAAACATAAAAACTTAAAAAGAAGAGAACGGGTGCAGACGTTTTTCAAAATACTCTTACCAAAGTATTTCACACGTGTTTGCACTTTACAACTGTCCTAACAACACCCCCTCTCCCACATTCCACTCACCATTCCCCCACTCTCTCTCTCTCTCTCTATCTCTATCTCTCTCACACTCTCTCGAGATGCCAACTAACAGCCAAACACACAGTTTGTTAGTTAAAATAATAAATGAGAAATTATTAAGAAAACAGCTAAAACTTTAAAAAAAAACTAATAACAAATGAAAAACAAAAAACAAATATGAAACTCAACTGAAATCTTCTGTACTTGTTAATTAACAACAAACAACAACAAATTGCCACATAGCAAACAAACAAAAAAAAACCAAAATGCAACAAATTTAAATTTAATTAAACAAATGAACTATAAACCGTAAAAAAACGACATAAACTGAGCAAATCTTAAGAAATACTTTCGTAAAGAACCCTCCCCCCAAACAGAAAACTTGATTCTCCCAAACAACAGCAGTCAAACCTTATAAAAATAAAACAAAAAAAAAAGCCCTAAGAAAAACACTTGAGAGATAAAGTAATAGTAATACTATGTAATGATAATAATAATAAATGAAACAACTGGCATAATTATGGTAATTGTAAAATAATTAAACAATGACGTAAACGTGAAAAGTGAAAATAATAAAAAATAAATTGTTGTTATTGAATGTATTTGTATAGAAAATTATTATGATTATGACGATGAATAATAAATGATTACAAATAATAATTATTGTTCAAACAAAAAACAAACAAAAAAAAACCCACATACAAAATAATATATATACATATATATATGAGAACAATGTTTGGCTTCATTTTTTTCTCATTCGTCAACTGCAATCAACATGAAATAAAACAGAAGAACTTTAATCATATCTGAAGAGAGCTTTTAAAGCACATGAAAGCTTTACGTTGCATTAAGCTTAAGACTTGTCGGAGTCGCTCAAAGCTGATTTTCCGGCTGAGCTTTTCAGGAGGATTAATTTAACAGCTGCAAATATCAGCTGAAGAAAAGACGAATTTGAACTGACAGAAGCTTTTAAAGCACATTAAGGCGTATTGTGACACAAGGCTTAAAGCTTCGCTGAGTTCTTACAAGCGTACTTTGCACTCTATACAATTGCAGCTTACAGATTGCTAAGCTTTTCCGCAGTATTAAGCATTTAGATAGTGCCATTGATGTATGTGGAAAAAGGCGTTGCTGGACGTTTTAATATCGGGCTTAATGTTTAATCAGCAGCTTTAATCGATTGGAGAAGGAGAAGAACAAACCTATATATGAAAGGAGCTTCAAAGCTCATTTAAGATTTAAGTAACTTAAAACGCAAAGCTTTCCTAGCTCAACAATTCAGTGCGCATTTTATACAATTTCAGCTAGCTTTTTTGCAGGATTAATCCTGCAGCTAATGTCATTGATTTCATCATCTGTCTACGACTGGAAAACTGAAGAAGAAAATTATATTTAAAAGGAGCTTTCAAATCTCATTAAAGCTTTAAGGAACTTTAAACTGAAAGTTTTGCCGGTTCAACAATTCCACTCTCGCTCTACAAAATTGCAGTTATCCTGGATTAATCTTTAAGCTGGTTTAATTGAGTTTTAAAGCCGCTTTGACCCAATTGGTTGGACTGTGTGAAAAGCGCAAGAGTTGTGTAAAAATTGCGCGCTGCGGTCGCGTTTTAATACTTTCACTTTTTTGTTGTTGTATATTTGTATGCTTAACAGCAAAGCTGAACCGCTGCCAGTTTCAGTGGGGCAGGAACAAGCGCGCTGTAATTAGACGTGGGGCACAAAAAAAAAGGAGAGTCGAGTCAAGTCGGGGCAAGAACGGACGGTCCACATTCGGTCGCCTCGTTGGCCGAAGCAGCTGTAGCCGAAGTGGCCTCCTTCAGGTGTTCGGTGTGGCAACAACTGTGCCGCAGATTCAGATACGTTTCGACACGCGAAAGGGAAAGTTCAGCGCTGCGGACGACGCGGACCGGCGTGGACAAAGACACTTGCCACCTGCCACTTGCCACAAATTGCGTGTGCCTCCAAAGCCAAGTCCAAGTACGCGAGTTTGGGTACGCACTGAGTATGAGTATGTGTGACTGTGTGTGTGTGTGTGTGTGTGTGTCTGTGTTGTGTTGTGCTTTGGCTTGTGTGTAAAACTGTCCAAATATTTGCACAGGCCACACGGATAAACGTTAACGTTAACGAGCTGACGGTCAACTTGGCCCAAACACTTTTTGTTTTTCTTTTCTTCTTTTTTTTTTTACAGCAGCATTCGTTCCGGTTTAACTTTGTGGTTGCTTTTGCATACTTTTGGGCGCTTAGCATGCAAAATTGGATGGAGAAGCGTGAAGAGGACTTTGTGTGTGTGCCAAAAATACATAAACATACGTGTGCAAAAACTAATTACAAATAACACGCCGTGTTTTTAAGCCATGTCAGGCACTACTATATGCATGTTAATTATGGCCAACAGCATCATACATATTTGTATGTTAGCCGTCTCTCAGTTGACAGCCAACACGGCTTTGTACTTCATTCGTTTAGTTGACAAATGGTTTAAACCGCGACATGTTCAAACCATTTCCATTTCCCATGCTCGTAAAAAACGCTAACAAAAGGTCGAATTTAATTGAAATTGGCAAAATATGTTTTGACCAATTATTATTTTGCACAGTTCATTTAATTTTATAACATGTCTAGCTTATGACGTTTGTTTGAAATTGTAGTATTATTTGGTAAAATTTTAATTTATAAATGCATTCAATTGATTTAATTAAGTTTGACTTCTGTATATATCTATCTGTATATATCTATTGTATTCTTTTTTTGTTGAGTTTAGTTGGTAAGAGTACAGTTTTTCTTTGATTTCTAGTGCCACAAGTTGAATCCAAATCAAGTTTTTAGAAATAAGTAATAAAGTATGGCAAGAATCAAGAAACCAATGGTATAATTCGCTTGACGTCAGTTAGTTTTGACATAGCTTTGAAAGTTGGACATTTAGGAAGATTATTACCATGGAATTTGGAAACCTTAAAGGTCAACCTTTTTGAAGTACATCTGAAAAAGTTTTAGAAAAGCGTATTATACTAAATTTGATAACTTTTGCGTAAGTGATAGCTTTATATTTTTTGAAATTAATAAATTGAACATGCTGTAAAAATATAGATATAAATATATATAGAGGCATAAGAAATCAGTCCATTTTATTTTAAATCTCGGAGAAATATTCGTAAATACATAGTATACATTTGTAAAAACAGAACTGCTTTGTATTAACTTAGGATCTAGATAAAAACTGCGCTTATATATGTTTAAAACCAGGCTAACAAACCATACTCAGAAACTATATAGAAGTTGGAATCGTAAACCAAATCGCTTTTGTTATTGACACTTTCAAAGCTGACGCCTTAAATACCTAAAAAAAAAACAATTTTACCTTTACAACCTTTATCAAAGTTCAATAAATAAAACTTTTAAGCAACTCTGCTGCAGTTGGATTATAAAGTCAATTTACTTTATGCGTAGATACAAATAAAAAAAAGAGCTTAAAGCAAGAATGAAAACTCTGTAAAAAGTACAAAAAAAAACGTGCAAAAATAAAATGTTTTAAAATGTTGCAAGTTAAACAACTACAACAACAACGGAAAACGCTGCCGGCAATGTTAATCAGCGCCCTTCTGCTCTGCGCATTAATAATTCAAACCCAACAACAAGTCGACGACGCAGCAACAACGGCGACTTCAACGTTGACGCCGACAGCGACGTCGACTGCAAGTGCGACTAAAGCTCAGCAAATACGCGAACCAAACGCAGACGCTGCTCGCTTCAGTGTGGTGAATAACGCGTCATTCGAGACGCGCAGTGGTAGGTATACAGGTGTGGGGAGTAGAAAAACAATCGATGGTGAATATCGTTATTATCGTTGCTTTTCGCTGGAGTCTTTTTGTATAGAATTGGATTTAAAGATTTAAGTGTTAAATTTGACACTTGAAGCATGAGTTAAGTTCATAAAACATACATATTTTCGATAGTTAAAGAAATCTATATATGATACGATCGCATTATTGTGAAATGTTTTTATCAGAGCTGTAGAGAATGTTTATTTATGACTCTGCGAATCATTCAGGCAATGAATTGAAGCAGAATTGAATTGCTTCAGTATAGAAATTAGAAATTTCGGGTATCATTTTTTTACAGCTCTGGTTTTTAGATCTTAGAAATTATGTATATGGATACTTTCGATAGTATATAACTCTCGTTTTGACTCTCGTTAACATTGATTTTCTACTATGATCATTAAAACCATATTTAAGCTTATAAATTATATTAACATTATTGATATGCTAAGCCCAGAATATCGATTTTCGGCACTATCGATTAGTTTTTAGCACAAGTGGTGGGCTTATCGGTAGAGTTAAGCACGTTTCTAACACTTTAATCAACAGATGCAGCTCAGCATCGTTTGCCACGCAGCGTTTTCCATGTGCGCTGGAATCCCA
Source organism: Hirtodrosophila cameraria (assembly GCA_949708635.1). Classification (NCBI taxonomy): domain Eukaryota; kingdom Metazoa; phylum Arthropoda; class Insecta; order Diptera; family Drosophilidae; genus Hirtodrosophila; species Hirtodrosophila cameraria. Next base: position 5,320,522 of record OX453089.1, read on the forward strand.
ATGAGAAATTCATTGTGGAAAGTCGCGAGAATCCGGCGATCAACTCATCCAAACTGGCGCCGCATCCACGTCTCAAAGTATCCAAGAACACCAAACTAACGCTCAGCCCCAAGTTATATCTCTGCCACGACAAATATGCGGAACAGTGTCATAATAAAACCTCAGCATTCCGGCGACGCATAGTGCAAACCTTTGAGCGTGCAATGAGCGAAGCGCTCAATGAATCCAATCATTACAATGTGGACTATAAGCCTGTGTTTGGCGAGAGTTTTGAGGAGCAGTATTATCCGTCTACCTGTTTGGTTATGGAGGCAGGTGTGCGTGTGCTGCGGCGCAAGGATGCGCCGTTTAATAAGCTGCCCTTTGGACGACTCTTTCCACGCCAGAAACTGTTTCCACATGTGAATAATATCAAGACCTGTGCAATTGTTTCCAGTGCGGGCTCATTGGCTGGTTCCAAGCTGGGACGCTTTATAGGTAAGTGGTGCTATTTAAATGCGCGGAGTGTACGGATATATATTATTTATGTTTAATATTGTTTGTCTACTCCAATTTCGCTAGACACACACGACATCGTCATGAGATTTAATCACGCACCAACCCGAGGACACGAAGTGGATGTTGGCAGCAAAACTACAATACGTGTTGTGAATTCTCAAGTAGGTTGACTTAGCCAAACTGCAGTTCCGCTCATTGCAATACTAGTTTGACAATCACTTACCGATCTCCCCATCATCCATTTATTGATTAACGATTCCAGGTGGTGACCAAGCCCGAGTTTGACTTTGCGCATGCGCCCATTTTTCGCAATGTTACAATTGCTGCTTGGGATCCAGGTCGTTATAATGGCACTCTGGAGGACTGGCTGACCAGTGCCGATTACGATCTGTTTACCAATTATGAGATCTATAGGCGACGCTATCCCAAGTCACGCGCTTTTCTTATTGATCCACATTCTGTGTGGCGTCTCTGGCAAAGTTTGCAAATGTTTGCCGGCAATCGTGCCATACGCCGTAATCCACCCAGTTCCGGTTTTATAGGTGAGTGCTGTGATTAATAGACCAAATATTGAAGTATATTTAAAAGTTAATTTGAATCAAACAGCTTTGAAAGCAACAACAAAGCTCACATGAAGTGAGATTAAAGTCCACATAAAGTGGGATTAAAGCTCCCATAAAGAGAGAGTAAAGCTCACATAAAGTCAGATTAAAGCGACATTAAAGCTCACTTTAAGTGAAGTTAAAGCTCACATAATGTATGTAGGTAGTCCAAATATTTGTTATTAAATACTTTAAATTAAGTTTCAAAGCTCCTTCAAGTTCTCAATAATAAGTGGTAAAAAGAAGCTCACATTAAGTGAAATTAAAGCTCACTTAAAGTAAAATACTTGTAAATAAAAACTATTCACTTAAGGGAGATAAGCAGATCTTCTTTCACATCTTTTTTAAACATTTTCATACTCATAGCTTTAATATCTTCTAACAAATCATATTTAAACAGTACTTAATCAAGTCATAAGCGTGCTTTAGTAAAATTAGTACATAAAATAAAGCTCACCTAAAACAACAAGCTCTTTTAACTATTCTCAATAATTCCCAATTCAAAAAAAGCTCTTAAGCGAGCTTTAATTTAAGGAACAGATGCAATTAAGATAACTTAAAGCTGGTTTAATCCGAAATTATATAAAATTAAGATCAATGAAAGCTTAAAGCTGATTAAAGATCTAGATTCTACAATTCTAAAGCTCTTATTGCTGGTCTGCAGGATTAATCTTAAGTGTTTTTTTGTATACAACTCTATCTCAGGCTTGGCGTTGCTGTTGCCACATTGCGCCCAGGTGGACTTTGTGGAATATGTGCCCTCAACGCGACTCAATGGACGCTGTCATTACTACAGCAAAGAGGTATAAGAGTAATATATAACTCCATTTAATGAACTTATTGCTCTATAAGCTGTCACATTATAGATGAACTCTGCCTGCACTTTTGGTTCATGGCATCCATTGGCTGCGGAGAAGCTGATGGCTTTAGACATGAATGTGGCAGATGATATGTCCGTTTTTCAGTTTGGCATATTGCGTATACGCAGACCGGACAAGCTGCTCTGTGGTTTCAATTTCTTTGGATACTGATGCAGGGACAGGTTTCAGTGACAATCAATTTGCATTTAATCAAGCGGTTTTCACATGTGCAACACACACAAACACACACACACACACAATATGTTATACACCTTTCAACTAGCTTACAATAAACTTGTATTTGCCTAAACTCCACAGTGGGTGTGGTTCACTGCCGGAAGTTGTTACACCCTTGAGAAGTAAGAGGATCGCCCACGCAACTCAATTTATGGACAATGGAGCCTTAAGTGCCTGTCGCACTTGAATTTGATTGTTTGTTTGTTTACAGCGCAGGTCCAGGCGAGATACTATACAAAAGCAGCTGCAAATTGTTATGATAGACTAGGAAATACCTTAAAAGTTGTCTTTTATTGAACTACCAAAAAGTTTGAGAAACTTTCGTTTTTTGATCTAAGTTTTCTTAGCGTTTTAGCTGTCTATACTAGTGATTAATCGATTATCATTGATCATTAATCTATGTTTTTGGTTTTATACGATTCTATGATCATCGATATTTATCACAAATCATCGAAAAGTCATTAAAATAGTAAATATGTGATTCAAAAAGTGCAATATCAGTAATAGCCTTACATGAACCATGCTTATAACAGTTCGAATATTTATACTTTTACAGAACTTGAGTTTTTTTTCAGAAATTTGATTTTCTGTGGATTCTAGGCAAGAAAATCTTGATTTGAAATGAATTATTTAATATTTTTTTATACTCTGTTTTCCAAAATGGAAAAAAAGAGTATATTGGGTTTGTGAAATGTCCGTCTGTCCGTCTGTCCGTCCGTCTGTCCGTCTGTCCGTCTGTCCGTATGAACGCAGGTTTTTTCCACAGTTTTAAAGCTAGAGCAACCAAACTTGGTGTACATGTTGGTATATACCATAGGCAGACAAAGTGTCAAGATTTCCCCCCCACCCCCAACCCTTCCCCCACAAACCGCAAAAATCTATATCTTCTGCAGTTTTGCAGCTAGAGTCACCAAATTTGGCATGAAGACTACTGATGACATTCTCGACCGATCTGTAAAAAAAAAAAAATGCCACGCCCACTACCGCCCCTGCAAATGAGCAAAATCTGTATCTCCTACACCCTTATAGCTAGAAACCCCAAATTTTGCAGTATGAATACTTTTGATCTCATCGATAGTTTGGAGAAAAAAATTTTGACACGCCCACCCCCGCCCCAGTAAACAGAAAACAGAGTATATCGCAGTCGGGTGAGCCTGACTGCAACGTTCTTACTTGTTAGATATATTTTCATTAATATTCCGTTTTAACAAACCAATTTTATAAAACTTAGAATAATATGTATTTATAAATTTTATAAAAACTCACATGCATCAATTAATAGTCTACTCCAAACCCGAATATTTCAAACTGCATCAATTAAATATTCAAAAATTTAAAGTAGCACCTATAACTTACTATTTACATGCCTAGTGCATACCCTACTCCCAATTATTGCACAGGGTATGTTGACTGTTGACTGCTGCATGTTTTAACCATTAAATGCCATAACTGTTGTCTACACAGCAAACCTGAGCGAAATATATATACATTATCTCTGCAAAAACAAGTAGCGAGAGGAGACCGAAGAGTAGAGAAGAGCTGAGACAGGAACAGTAAAGTTTATGGATTAAGGGCGGGGCACGGGGCATCATTGCTCATTAATACGTGCTGCGGCGTCGGAAACGTGATGGGCATGTTAAAAAGCAGCAGCAGGCGAGAGAAGAAGACGAACCAGCCCCGAAAACAGACAAGAGCAAGTTAAAAAAAAAAACAAAAAATAAAAATAATAAAAAAAAGTTATGATGGCACTTTGGAGTACGCTTCGTATGCGCAATATTTGTTTTTGCCAGGCTGCGGACTGCAGGGAGGCAATTAAATAAAACACTCGTATAGCCAAATAAACAATATAAATTAAACATTAAAGGCGAAAGCATTGAACCAGGAAGAAAGCACTTTAATAAAACGAAAGTTATGGCCAACTTAAGGGCGCAGCATCTACAACTTAAACTGTTTTTTATTTTATAACTTAACTTTTTAGCTGTCTGGCATGTTAAAAAAAAGTGCCAAGAGCAAATGCAGTTTCCATATCCAATAAATATTCAATCGAAAACACAAACACCCTTTGGCTGTCATGCGAATTTTGGCAGGTGTACGCGCAACAGAGCCCCAAAGGGGTTCAAAAGCCTCCCAGCTGAAAGTGCAAAACTCTTTGCAATTTTACACATAACAAACCCAAACAAATAACACAAACAATAAAAAAGTTCATCTAACCCGAGTTGACCAAAAACTGCAACTCGCATTTATTTTTTTGAATTTTTTACCAACATCCATTTAGGAGTTTGTTTTGTTTGGCAAATGCAAATAGCATGTGGCATGTGTGGTTTCTTTATGTTCTCTTATTTTCTCTTTGGTTCAGTTCTGTTTTGCCACAGCTGCATTTCACATTTCGCATTTGGTTTTTTGTTTATTTCCAGCATTTTGACTTCACTGAGTAAGTCAAGTATACCCTCAACAGCCATCCCTCCTCTATTTGATTAACATTTTTTTGATATGTTTTGATTGCCAACGCAATGCTTTTCACTCAGCACTTTTTTCTGTTCATGCGTACTCGTTCATTGCCCGACGAACGTGTTTGCAATTCTCAAAACCTTCGAAAAAATATTATTAATTGTATATTTATAAGGCCATAAAGTCGAACTCCAAAGTGTTTCTATAGAACTCAAAGCTAACACTCTGCTCTGACCGCTACCAATCCGAATTCCTCTGCCTTACTTTTACCGCAAACTTAACTAACTTTGTAATGCAAAAGACTGTAATTAGAATAAAGTGTTAGAAGGTGAGTAAGTTCTTAGATATGTATGTCCTTTCAAAAGATAAAGAATTTTCTAAAAAGCCTTCCGAGCTCATCAATGATATCAACATTTCTGTTGAAACGCATGTCCTGGATACTAACTGATACATAATTATGTAATAAGTAGGTCCTTTGACTAGTTAAAAGTTGTCATCATAGCGAGTTGACTGATTAAAGGATACAGACACAGTGATGGCTAGCAAAATAAAACGCTCCAAATCCAAAAAATAGTTTTCGAACGTTTATATTTTGAGAAAAATTAATGATTTTAATAAATCAATTGGTTTAAAGAGCTATTTGGATTGTCAGCTTTAAATAATATGTTCTTGAATATGAAATCAGCTATTTACTCCCTGTTCCCATTAAAAATGGGAAAAAGGGACTTATAAAGTACTGCAAATGTATGTAACAGGCAGAAGTAGCCATATTCTTGATCAGGATCAACAGCCGAGACGAACTAGCCATGTCCGTCTGTCTGTCTGTCTGTCCGTCTGTCGGTATGAACGCGTCGATCTCAGAGACTATAAGAGCTAGAGACACCAAACTTGGCATGCAGGTTCCTGTATACCATATGCAGATCAAGTTTATTTCAAATTTCGGATGCACAAACCTGCAACCTTTCAAATCGCAAAAGCTTCCCACAGCCACAATTTTAAAGATAAAGCTTTGATTTTTGGTACACAAATATGTTGTAACAATGTTGATCAGTTGTGTAAATTTCATTACGATCGGATAAATAACACCAAAGTTATGGAAGAATCTATTACCCCCGTCTCAGTAGGCAGAAACAACAGTTTGACAGGAACTGGGCACGTTAACTGCGCTGCTTGCTTGTGTTGCCGCTTGAAATGCAAGTTGGGAGCAGGGAGTCTCGTAGTCGGGCACACTCTACTAGAGTATTCTTACATGTTTCAATTTAAATTAACAATATCCTCGATATTATTTAAAAAGTAAAACTTGAATCTGCTATAAAGTATGGTTTATAAAATTTTGATATATATGTGTAATTATACTCTTTTTTAATTTTTTTGAAAAAAAAGAAGAAAGAGTATATTGGGTTTGTGAAATGTCCGTCTGTCCGTCCGTCCGTCTTTCCGTCTGTATGAACGCAGTTTTTTCCACAGTTTTGAAGCTAGAGCAACCAAACTTGGTATACATGTTGGTATATACCATAGGCAGACGAGTGTCAAGATCTTGTGAATCGAATTTTGAACCATTCCAATGCATTGAAAACGCCTTTTATAGTTTCTGGTAAATTCTAATTTGCAAAATTCTAATTTCAAGTTAAATTTCAAAGTACTTTGGCTTTCCCAATACTCGTTAAGTTGTTGCGAATCCACAACTACATAAACATGTTATGGTCAATATTTAAAACCCTTATATATATCTACAATATATGCCCATAATATGAGTAAGCTTAGTTCATTAATGAGCCAACACGCTCTGGTTTTTGTTCAATTCGAATGAACTATTAATTTAAAAATGTATGTAAATAAGAAAATAAAAGTTACACAAACTGCCGAGCTGCATAAAAAACGAAGGTAATTAGGGTCTTGTGGCAGCTGTTATTGCAAAAGTGAAATGAATACGAAAACGAATACGAATACGAATACGAATACGAGTATGAGTACTCATACAATAGTTGTAGAACTCATGATGCTGTACATTGTGCAGGGTTAGAAGTATTTAAGCCACGTGACTTGAGAATTAAAAGGTGTTAATCGATTGCATTTGCAACATTTCTATGTTGAATGCATATTTAATTATTTTGCCATTTTGTTTCAATTTAGTGTTAAATGACAGCTTTGGTCGAAGCAGAGGGTCAATATCAATATTGACAACGACAACGACAACGACATCGACATCGAATTCAACGTCTGTTTTCAGTTTTGCTGTCAAATTGGATTTTGGATTTGGCTGCGCTTCAATGTTGTGCTAATTGGAATCAGACTCAAGCACACATACAGTCTGTCATGCTGTCTGTCTCTCTCCCTCGCTCTCTCTCTCTTTGTCTGCTTGTCAATCAGGCATCAACTCATTCCACTTCAAGAACTGTTCCACTGTTTGCCTCATATCATCTGCAGCTGCCTCTGCAGTTTATTTAAGTGAAAAACCAGCAAATTTCTTATTTATCAATTTCCCAAAAAAATTGTTTATTCATTTGTCGTCTTGCGTCTGGTTTTTTTTTTTGGCGAAAGCATTACTCAAGATATTTCTTGGAACTGGCGCAATAGTCACAACATTTTGGTTTTATGAAATATGAATTAAATGTGTTTTAAAAGAGCTGTATCTGCTATTGTTATTATACTTTTATATACTGTTGCATCAGGGCGTGGTGTCCTACGACCACAACACGTAGCATAAACTCAAAGATAACTCATCAAGTTCCAACCCGACCAGACTCGAGACAAAGGTGGCTCAAACACGCAGCTTGATAAAAAAAAAAAAAACAAAATATAAAAAACAGACAGAGTCAAGGTTAAGCTGTTGTATGCAGCTGGAGTACCATCTTTATAAGGCAGACACCCTTTCAGACACCTTTATTTGTATGCCGTTAATTGGCTTGACTGCCTCTGATCAAGGTCAAGCTGTATGAGTAACAGTAAATAAATGATTCAAGACTATTTCTTTTGAACTTCTTTTTTTAGCCAGGTACTTAGTTTAAGTTATGCATATGAGTTTAACAGTTGGTCTCGGTTGCGTTGTGTTTTTGAAGTGCTAATATAATACTTCTTAGATTTAAGCCGGATTTTGGGAGAATATATATTAAACTCTGGTTTCCATTGATTTATTCCTACTAAATTTAAACATGAAGACATTATTTAACATCTTGACTTGTAAAATAGTAAAGCCTGGTTTCATTTCCGATAACTTTTCATTCAAAAACGTTTTTTGTGTTCTTTTTCATATTTGCAAATGCAATCAAAATCGTTCTTTCTTTTTAGAAACAAGTTCGAATACTTATTTTTCAAATATTTGAAAGGATAACGTTTTAAATCCAATTTTTGCATCGATTTCTGAATTCAGAATAGCTAATAATTTCGTTTTCGAATGTTTTGATTGCAATCGGATATGGAAATAGCTCTCAATATTCTTAGGTTAGCTAAAGTTATTCACTTACATCATAAAGATATGAATTCTTATTTCTAAAGTTGGAAATGATTTAAAAATGAATGGGATTCAGTTTAGTTATGGTACATAAGAAGTAATTATTTAATGATCAAATTATATCCTATGACGCCCAAAAGTAGGCTACGCAAAAGAGTTGAAATATCAATATTCTAAGTTCCCCAACAATCTTTGAATTATAAAAGAAGCAAAAATGAAGTGAGAAATTCTCTTTTGTGTAGAATACAAATCGAGAATATGTTTATTAACATCTCCAACATATAAGGCATGTTTCAACAAAAAAGTTGCCATAACAAGAACTTAAAGAAAAGAATAGAAGTTAGTTTTAAAAGAACTTGAATTATTATGGTTTAAGGCGCGGCCAGCATTTAACTTTTACCAACTTCCTGGCTATATATATTCTTTATAACTACTTGGTTTATTTGCATCTGTTGATTTCAATATAATACTTATGAATGCAATACAAAGGAGCCATTAAAAGGCGCAGAAAAAGAAAAAAAGCATTCCTGCACGTTTGAGTGCGTATAAATCAAAACATAAGAACAATATAAAATGAAATTTAGCAGCGTCAACAACAACAATAACAACAACAACAACAGCAACAACAACAAAAACAGAAGCTTTAACCGATCCATCCAATCGAATTGAAACGACATGCATATCAAATGATTCAGCTCTTGAACTTCAAAGATACACTCGCACTGAAAGAGAAAGATACTTTGCGGTTTGATGTCATTAGGGATTTTTATCAGGAAAGACTGGACATAGGCAGACAGTTCTTATCGAGAGTGCGTCATGAATGAGATGAATTGAGATGAGTCAGTTGAAACTGTTCAAACTGGAGCAGTTGTTGAGGCTTACAATGAGATGCATTTAAACAGAGGTCTAAGGCTAATCTCGATTGTGTTTAACGCATTGTTTTGTTGTTATTTGTTATTGTTGTTGTTATTGCTTTGCATACTTCCCAAAACAAATGAGGAAGAAGCCTCTATAACGCATTGAGGAATCCGTCTGACAGGGAAGGACGTCGTCAGCGACAGCGTTTGCGACTGACAAACTGACTGACTGACAAACTGTTCGGTTTGTATCGCATCGTATCGTATCGGATCGTCGCATTGTTGTATAACGCACCCCTTGATCCGGGCCATATAAAAGTATCTAAGCGCAGCAGCATCAGCTTCAGTCTAGTTGCAAGCTCGTGAAACTGAAACCGAAACTGAAATCCAACACATTTTCCGTTGCAGTGCGCGCAGTAATTGAAAAAAAAGGCTTTAAAAGTTTACAAAATATAAATAAATACACATAAATAAATTGAAACAAGTGTAAAAAAGTGAAATATTTATTAAGTTAGCGGCTTCCGGCAGCTTAAATAAATATCACAAAAAGTAGTAAAAGCTCTTTTTGTTTATTAGAGAGCTGCTCAGGTGTTGGGTGAATCATCAAATCATCAGCGAGCAGTGCTTTTGCTAACAGACTGTTAACAGTTTGGTAACAGACATTTAACAGACGAATTGTGGTAAGTACTTTGCTTATTATCCGTAAAGGCTCTGCTAAAGCTTTCACACTCTATTTGTTATGGCCTGTTGCTTGCCAGAAAATAACAACAACAACAACAAGCACAACAGGAGTGGCAACAACTTTCGATATGCCTGCGGCCAATTTGACCACACAAAGTGGCAGGAAATTATTTTCTAGCCAAGTCCCTAGGAAAAGCAACCACTTGCAGTGTGTATGTGTGTGTGTGTGTGTGTATGTTGTATGTTTGTGTGTGTGTGTGGTAGGGTGTGTAAGTTTGGGTGTGTAGTTTATGTTTATTAGTCGTTAGTCGCGTGACTCGCCAAGCGACGACGTTGAGCTCGCGTCCGAACCAAATTCAGCCTGAACTATTATAATAAATAGAACAGGAAAATATACAAAATATACCAGGACGACAATTGAATACACTTTCATTAGCTTAAGCTTTGAAGTGTTCTAAAAAACATTAAAACGGTAAAGATTTCAATTTGTTTAAAATTGAATTATACCGCTTCAAAGTTTTTAAATTTTTGAAATTCTCGATCGGTTGTCAAGTCTTAAAAATTCTTCACTCAAAACTTTTCTAAAATATTTTAAGATTATAAAAAATAGCAAATTCGGTTAGTGAATGAAAAATAGTACAAATTTAAATATATATTTATAAAATATTTAAATAATTCATAACAATACTTTTAGCATCAGGACAGCATTACAAATAAAAACTATCGATCGTTTTGTTAGTTCGATTCGACATAAATATTGAATACTATCGATAGTTTTACAGCTGTTAATATAGGTTCAAGAACTTTTTCATTTCACAGCTGTTACAAACCATAACAGAATGTTAAAAGACTCTTTGAAAGTATAGAAATATAACGTTAGTAAATGCGAGCAAAAAGTCACAACACACATATAGTATACGTAGAGGTAATAGCTAATACCAGTACTATTAGAATTCAAATCACACAGACACACACACACCCGCACACCTGCACACACACACACACACACACATAGAGACAAGCGTCGCCGGTGAGTTGTCGCGCCAAGAAGAAACGCCATAAAGACAAGTTAACAGCAAATATAAATATACGAGTAATTTAGCCAGTCCAGGCCACCACGAAAGCAACAGAGCCGCAGAGCCACAGAGCCACTCAGTGGAGCCACCAAAAAGAGAGACAGACAGACAGACTCATAGAGAGCGAGAGAGTGTAGCACCACAAAGGCAACGCCGTGGCAGTGGCAAAACAACAAACGGGAGTCGCACACGGAACGTGCTATGAAACGGTTCGCGTAATCCAAAGACGTCGCTAAATTTCAATTTCAATTTCAATTCGATTCGATTTGTTGCTCACCCACCTAGCGTAGTGCTGGGCAAGCTAACTTACCTGTCTCAAGTGATATGCAAAACTGCCAGTTGTATAAAAAAAGCATAATTATAGTACAAAAACTAGCTAGCATATGTATATATTTCAATTATACATTTAAAACAAGAGTTAGCCTCGCCCAATTCTTTAGTTATCATTGAGTTGCGACCGCGTTCCATCTAATCAGTTAGTGTCCAATCTTGTGCACTGATAAGATCAAAGTAGACAAAGTGCCAGTGTGTTTGTGCAATATTTGCGCTGATTCTAATCAAGTCTAAAAATATAGCACAGAGCATTGTTATCATTGCTTTACCGGCGCAACATTGCCAAAAACATTGCAACATTTAACATTCAACACATATTGTGGTAAGTTGCCCGTGGGCTAAGCTCAAGCTTTTGATGACTCATCGTATGTATAACGCTTGGGCGCAGGCATTCCCAAAACCTCTTAAGTGACTCAGATACGAGTAGATGAAGCCATGACTGTCACTTTTGATGCTATTTATATTAATTAAACTAGGTTCATATGCAAATCTTGATAATAGTCAAAACTCGTTTACAGACAGAAATGTTATTTTAAGCAATCTGTTAAGCTTTTGTACAGCTGTTAATCAGCATAAAAGTCGATAGCCGGTGAAATGTTAACATTTTACTCCCTGTTCCCATGAAAAATGGGAAAAAGGGAGTTATAAAGAACTGCAAATGTATGTAACAGGCAGAAGTAGCCATTTCCGACTATATAAACTATATATTTTCTTGATCAGCATCAACAGTCCGTCTGTCTGTCCGTCTGTCTGTATGAACGCACAGATCTCAGAGACTATAAGAGCTAGAGACACCAAACTTAGCATGCAGGTTCCTGTATACCATACGCAGATCAAGTTTATTTCAAATTTCGGATGCACCCCCCGCACCTCTTACGTTTGGAACACTTTGGAACATTTTTGAATATTTTTGACGGACATTATTGCCGTTACAATGTCTTAGCAAATTGTACTGAAAATGCTCCAAGAACAAACAATGTTTAACATTGTCAGTTGAAAAGTCACACATTTCTGAGGGATATTTTTGCCTTTACAATGTACAGGCAAAAATGTTCCAAAAAGTATAAGTTAGTATATCTATGCAGATTATAACAAGTAGGAAGCATAGATAGAACTATTTATTTGTATTTCTATTGAAATAAGTGCTTTAATTCAAGTTGATATCCAAGCGAATCGGACAACAATATTAACTATAAACTTTTGTTTGGTCAGCATTTTACACCCTTTTAGAAATATTGCTGCCTATTTACTTCCTGCTAAACATCATAATAATAATACATATCTGTAATGTGCATCTATTTTGCAGTTTGCTGTTTTTCATTGCATATATGAAAGTCATTTCCAATGGTTGCCAATTGTTTTGTACTTCAAAACATTAACAAATGCAGCACGTAGGCATATTGTGTAAAATTCAAATTCAAATGCCAATAACACAATTTGAATTACGAGTATAATATGTGAATGGCCGAACTGACCGTGACGTGATTAAGTTTAGAATCAGATTTATAATACAAATACAACAACAATTAGCATTGTGTCATTATAATCGAAATATGGTTATTAAATTGTCATTTGTTATTGTTGCTGCTGCTGTTGGTTTTTATGGTGTTTAACAAAGTTCAGTAATGTTTTTGAAAAGTTCATTTCACTCAGCATGCTGTTGTCATTGAACCAACAGCTAAACTATAAACCGAGAAACAAATCTATAAATACAATATGTAGTTGCCACTAAAAAAAACAAGAATCTCATAAATATTTCATTGTTCTTGTCAGAGACGAGATCAGAGATGGTTGCAGTCAGGGAAGCTGCATTGGGTAGGGGGATATAGGATGGGCTGGGGAAGTTGTCATTGCCATAAAAAGAGGCGGGCGGTCCGAGTACCAGTTCTTAAGATACTTCAGTATTCCAGTTGCAGTTCTTTCAACTGTCAAAGGAATTGCATATACAATGAAACATTGTATCTGTTTTTTTCTTTTGCTTCGTATGCGGCAAACAATCTGAAGATTGACATAAAATTTGTATAAATTTATTTTCACACATGTGGCTTCTCATTTAGTCATCTCTCTAGCCCCGTTTCAATTTCCAACTGTAATTTTCCACAAATACTGCAATTAAGCATATTTACATGTGAACATATAATTTGCTGCTACTGTATTTTACATTTGAGAGTGTTTATTTACATTAGGCAATTTACTTCACGTGCCCAGCATCTGTGCATAGGCAAATCTCAAAAAGGGGGTTGGGGCTTGGAGATGGGTTGGGCAGATCAACTGCTGACTCAGTATTTGATTCAGCAGAGCAATAAAGTCAGACATTAATATTTTGCACAATTGATGCTAATGGGCAACGGGGTAAAAGCCAAATATACTACAAATAAATGTACATATATCTATTTACTAAGAATGCTAAGCAAATCAGAGAAATTTTCAATGACTAAAATTATATTATACTTATGAACTTTGTTGTGGGTAAGAAGTTGAGAAATTTCAAATGACTAGCGTGTCGACTAACCGCATACCCTATAATTAGCATGCATGTAATTAAAAGACGAGTCAGCAAAAGAAACAATCAATTTTTTAATAATTTTCTAAGGAAATCATTATTTGTTTTTACCTAGTTCTTTGTCCAAACTTTACAAAATGTTTAGCATCTATAGAAAGCCAGCTAACACTAAAATATCAGAAATCTACTCAAGTTAATATTTGTTTTTATTAACAAAAAAAAGATTGTGCAATTCCCTCATAAATCTAGCTGTAAAACTTACATTTTATGGTTACATCAGCTATGTTAACTAGTCTGTTACAAACAGAATTAGATTGCCCATGCACATTCTATCTAATTACTAGCTAGTTTTCAGTTTCTATCTGCGATATTTATGAGCCAGCTCTTAGCTCAACTAAGCCTGAGAATCGTACAGACAACAAGGCGTGTGCCACTCAGGTGTTAATTGTCTCAGGGCGCCTTATAAGTAAGTTCACACACAGACACACACACATGCAGCAGATTACTCATGAGTAATATTCATTGAGAAATCTGAAACCACAAATCGAAGCCAAAGCTTAAAATCGAAATTCATTCATAAATTTGAAGTTCGAGTGATTTCCCGGGTGTTACGCCCACTCGAAAGCCAAAAAACAAATTCAACGGAAATTGCAACAAATTTTTAAGAAACGGCAGCAAACTGTTAAACTGGCATCTGTAAACTGTAAACAGTGAACTGTAAACATGCAAATGAGTTAAGGCAACAATAAAGCGCGCGCTAAAGACCGCTGCTACTGCGCTGCTGCTGAAGTGGCCAAAGGTATGACACATGTGTCGGCTTCCAAGAAATTCGCATTACTCATACGCAACGCACGCAGAGCGTAGCTTTAAAAGAGATTTCAGCAGCAGCAGCAGCAGTCGCAACGACAGCAACAGGTTTGGCATCCCCGCTGTTAAGCGCTAACAGCGCGCTGTTAACGTCAGCGTCACAGTCAACTGTTGCTTGTGCGTGTGCGAAAGCTTTTTTGTGCGCAACTGCGAAAGCTTTTTAGCTGAGCGCGATCAGCAAGCTTGCTCGCATTTTGTTATGCGTTGGATCAGTTGAAATTTGCGCGCTGCTCTGTGCAGTTGTGTTTAGCGGCGTATTTAACGATTAAACGACAAATACAAATACTTAGGTTTATAATTAACATTAAGCAGTTAACAGTGACAGTTGCAAGCTAGTGCAAAGTGAACAATAACAACAAGTGTCGTTTTAGCCCATTACAGTTGCATTGCGGAAATTAATCATAGTACAGTTGTGCAGTGCCAGCAATTAAATCAGTTAAAGACCCAAAAAACAAAAGGATTGTCTGTAAACTGTAAAACTGTATAAAAAAGAAAGAATACAAAATAAATAAACTCAACGAAAAGTAGAAAACAAAAAAAAAGAAAACACGCCCACACGCACTTTTGCGTTTGATTCATGCAACGAGCTAATTAATTAATTTGTTAAAGTGTTGCATGCGACGACAATCAGCAAGAAGCAAGAGGAACAAAGAAAGCAACAGCAACAACAACAATAACAATTACAGTTGCTGCTGCAGTTCATTGATCTACAACTTTGACTCATAGTCTACGATTTACATGTAAGCACACTTGCCACACATCCATCCGGGTGATAAATCTTACAGATACTATATATCTTCCTATATCAGCAAAAAAATGTTATCTAAAACTGTGCCCGGATGAACTTGAATTATAATCCAGGCAGCGCACACACATTCAATATTTAACATTCAAAAATATTGAAGTACCATTCAGTATTTACATTTCATTTAACAAAGGATTGGCTAATCATGACACATGTGTCCAACATGTAGCACCCACAAATGCTTACCGCATGCCGCGTTTATCTCTAAGGTCAAGTTCTAAGCCAATCATAATAATAACGGGTATTTATTAATTGACTCACAAGACCACAGGCTATTGAAAATATTTAGTAATTTAGACAGCCCTGAAGCATAATACTCGTTGCTAACATATCTTATCAATGCGTAAATTCATGAGCACTTTAACAAATAATCGAAAAAAAGCAAATTCTTGATAAGGCAACAGAACTGTTGCCAGCAACAACAATAAATTGAAAAAAGCGACTTTCATTGTGCAATGCCGCATCTTTCTAAAACAATAAAACTGCCCAAGAAACTGGAAATATACACAAACGTCATACATACACTGAGCCAAAAGCAGTTAAAAGCTTAAAAAACGCAAATTTATTATCAAAACTTTCCTAAGACTGCAAAAATAAGGTTTTTAAATAAATTCTAATTCATTTGTTTAGCACATTCTTTTCTCCCAGTGCATATTCAAGAATCACAAGACAACAAAACATTTGCTGCTAAACTGGTTAGCAAATATTTCAACTGCTAATTAAAATGCGTTGTATGCCTAAAGAAAAAAATCATAAAAATTTCTATATGATTTGCATATAAATATAAATTCATGTATATGAATCACATTAAGCCAGAATTACTAGTTAAAATATTAGCATATAGAACATAGTTTTTGGGGCTATGTAAAGTTGTTTTAAGCACACGCTTTTATACTAACTTAATGACCCACTTCACGTATACGTAATGCGCTGATAAAAATAACAAACAAAGCTAAAAAAAAACCAAACTAAAAACAAAAAAAAAATGAAAACGAAACTTACTTCAAAACTTAATGCAATTTCTATTGATTTCTTTGATAGCAAGCAAGAACTTGCCGCAAAAAAGTGCCGCAAATTGCGCGTATTGATTAAACAACAATGCAAAAGTATTCATTGTTATAGCGACTATGTTTGGGAGGTGCGCAGGGGGCTCAAAGAGTGTCGAAGAGTAACCAAGCGTACCCAAATAATCGACAGCGTTAACCTTAAACCCCACCAAGCGACGACCTTCAACCCATCGACTAATTGCGCTCAAAAACAAAATTAACTGTTTATCAAGCTCATATCTAAATAGTTGTTAAACAAAATAACCAAAAAAGTAAAAACAAATATTTCGCTCCAAATTGTGTCAAAGAACAACATACAATAATTGTATACCGGGGACTAGTTAAAGTAATATTCCCGTGTCAACATAGAAAATCCCCAGCGATTAGTCAATCTATATAGCAACAACAACAAAAATGCAGACTTACGCGTATCATTGGCAAATATTGTGGCACACCCAAGTGCAAAAGAAAAGAAACAAAACACAAAAGAAAAAAGCATTTTTTTACCCCCCTTTTTTTGCGCTTTTCGTCGTTTACTTTTGGCTCTTGGCGTTGAAAAGTGCGCGACACTTGTCGTATACTTGATATCACTTATCTCACACGTTGCTGATGTCACACCAAAAAGTGCACTGAGCCAAATTTATGATGTTTAAAATAAAAACAAAAAATATTAAAAATAGTTTAGGCTTGCAGTTAAAATGTGGCTTTGTTAAAACTAAATTTTCGATTTATTAAATAATATAAAACTAAGGCAAAAGTTAACAAACATTGCAACTAAAAATAAGTTTTAAACAGCACAACTTGCAATTTATGATAGCTTTCATTACTTTTATGATATTTAGTTTACTATCTGACCTTCAATAGTTGGTTTTCACTGTATACTTTGACTTTTGTCTCAATAAACTCACACTTGTTGGGCAATAAATGCAGTTGCTACTGCAATTTTGTGTTACTGTGCGCCTTTTGAGATACGAAAATAAGTTAAGATCATAGAACTTAATAGTGTAATAAACTAAAAGTAGTTAAGACCCGCTGCATAACTGCTGCCATAACATGCCGCTTGACGTCATATTTTTTTAAGTCTTAAGCCAAAGACAAACTCATAAACTTGACTATTTTTTGGAAGGGTGTAAACAAGTGCAGGGGGAGCTGTGATACTTATGCATATTTACAGACTAAAATTAAATTACAAATAAGTAGTCTAAATTTAAGTTGAAGTGTAGACAAATGTGAGACAAGCAAACATCTGACTGCGGCTGCAATCAACAACGACAACAATAGCAACAATAACAAAAAACACACAGCTGACACGTCATCTACTACGCCACATTATGAGCTACAACTTGGCCATAACTTGGCTATAACTTGACTACAACTTGGCTATAACTTGACTATAACCTGGCTATAACTAGACGTAGTACTATGCGAGCTGCCAACGCCGCTGCCACTTCCGTTTTGCTGCTTCAAGCCAAAATGTGTGCCATTTAGACCAAGTAGCTGCCAGCCGCAAACAAAGTCAACCTGTTGGCACTTGGGGTAGAGCAAATGGGGCAGCTGCTTCCGTTCGCCCTTTTTGCACTTGGCCTGCTCTGGTTCTTCTGTTTTTTCTTATACTTATGTTACCTGGCCCAACCTGACTGACAGACAGACTGACGGACTGCCTACCTGTATGAAATATTAATTGACCTTTTTGAAATTCTATTTCTATTTCTATTTGCAGTGCGCAGTTGTTATTACAACTTTAGTCACGACTTGAAGTTCAAAGTGCGCCCTAGACACAACAACTACAACAACACTATAAATACATAACACAAATTTATGCAATTGCAACAACAACAACAACAATAACAGCTACAACATGTCCAATACCTGCCAAAGCTACTCATCCGTGTTCATAGTTCTAGGCACATTGCTGTCCATTTTGGTTGCAGCCCAAAGTGCGCCCGTTTCGTCAACGTCACAAGCAGAGGTAAGTGTTTAGTAATACTATAGCTTAAGTGGAACATCAAAGTGACCATGGAGGATAAGAAAGTGTCGAAGAGAATGCATATTAAAAGAAGTAAATGTAATTTACGTAACTGTAAGCAAGCTCTTGGCTTTCAAAGACTGCACAGAAAGTGTTTAGTAATAATATAGCTTAAGTGGAACATAAAAGTGAACATGGAGGATAAGAAAGTGACGAAAAACATTCATATAGTTAGAAGTAAATGAGATTTACGTAACTAAAAACGATATCTTGGCTTTTAAAGACGGCCAAGAAAGTGTTTAATAGTACTATAGATGAAGTAGAACATTAAAATGAGCATGGAGGACAAGAAAGTGGCGTGGAAATTCATATAAAACAAAATTAAATGAGATTTACGTAACTATTAGTAAGAGATGGGGCTTCAAATGCAGCCCAGAACTAAGATAAGCACTAAAGGTACAATAAAAGACCAGTAGATCACAAAAGTGAACATGGTGGATAAAAAAGTGGCGATTATAATGAATATAACTATAATTAAATGAGATTTACGTAACTATTAGCGAGATATTGGATTTCAAAGACTGCCCAGAACTAAGATAAGCACTAAAACGACAATGGAGGACAAGTAGAACATAAAATTGACCATGGAAGATAAGAAAGTAAAGGGGAAACTTAAACAAAATTTAAGTAAATTCGATTTACTTAACTAAAAGAGAGATTTTGGCTTTCAAAGACTCTTCAGAACTTAGATACGCATTAAAAGAACAATGGAGGACAAGTGAATTATTGATTAAGAAAAAAAAAATAGAATATTTAAAAAGCAAACGTAATTCAAGTAACAAAAGAGAAGCTGAAAGTTCTAATCAAAAATTTGTGAAACTGAAGTAGCCGCAAATTAATTGAAGAAGACGTAGGAAAAAATTTAATTTCAGAGAAATTGAAGCACATATCAAAGGATAAGTCTTAACAAGCAAAGCCAGTAAAGCAACAAAAAACGACAATTTGTAAAATGAAATTCAATTGAATGATTGAAAAAATCAATAAAAAAAACTTTCCATGCCATGTTAATCAAATGCTTGCGACTGTATAATTTACTCAATTAGATACAACAAAAAAGAGAAACATTTTTTGCGCTTATAGAGCTATTAAATATAATCGCAAAGCGTAGCGTTCCTCGGGGAACAGCAATTAAGCTTAATCACTAAGTGTTTTTACGTTCCGTTTTACGTTTTAAAATAATAAACGAGCGATCTTGATTTTGTTCTTTTCGTTCAGCTAAAAAGAAACTGAAATTTTCTGAAAATGTACCAAATGTACTACTTTTAGTGATAGAATAGAACAGCATAGAACAGACTTTAAACGATGAATCAGAGAAGCTGAGCTTAAGCTGCAGTTAGCTGTTCATATTTATAGTGGGGCTATATAAATGATTATTATCATATATTTTAAATATCCGTTTTGCATGACAAATCGTGTCAGGTGCGAAGAAAATTGCAGAGCATTAAGGCTGACTTTCGATTGCCATTGTCAATGCGCTTTGTGCGCTTACTCGACCAACAATAATTGTACAAAAACTTAAACTATATACATATATTATATATACACATGTATATAAATGTTGCCTGCACATGCAACACAGTCTGTGCATGTCACCCACAATTCCAGTCACATCTGCACGCAATGCATTCATCGTCATATCGCCATATCGCATATCGCACTTCACATATCGTTTATTTTGACCTTAGCCTTTTGGGGGACGCTTTTTGGAGTGCCGCAGTGCATAAAAATTAGACAAGAGACAGCCTGTTGATTTGTCGTATCCATTAATTGTATTCTCTGAACGGAGATGCATCGATTTTGTTTGTTAAGAACTCTGCTCATGACATTGCAATTTGAAATTGTCACATGATATGTGCTTGCATTGCATGTTTTCTGGTCCAATTAACGATTACAACTCATCATTTTAAAAGATTAATTGTGAGACAGATAAGAAATAAGCTTAGATACAACATTTTGTTGCCTGAAATTAACTAAAACTAAGGATTCAAGCAGATGTTGATCTTTTCCTCAAGCTTTCGTTTTTATTCAACATACAAGTTAGTTTTGGTTTAAATTTTTGGTAAATTAAATTTCATTCCTTACTAATTAATACCCATTGCAAGCTTAAACACTTATAAAGTGACCATGGAGGAGCTTTTCCTCACTACAACATATTCAAACGTTGCTTAGCTACTATGCAACTTTGAGTATGGAAAAATAAAATTTCATTCTTCAGTCCTGTAAATTGTAAGCTAAAATAATATTAAAGTGACCATGGAGGATATTTTCAACCTTATCTCAGCTTGCTTATTATGCATTTTTAAGCATTTAAGCTCAATTGTTACTTTATTGTCTTACAATACCTCCATGTTCACATAAAAGTCGTTCTTTACTATTACCAATTGTAAGCTTAAATACATACAAAGTGACCATAGAGGACAAATTCAACCTTATCTCAGCTTGTAAATTATGAAACTACCAGCATTTGAACACAGTGTTTACTTTACTGGCTCACATTACCTCCATGTTCACATAAAATTCATACCTTACTCTTACCAATTGTAAGCTAAAATACTTACAAAATTACCATGGAGGAGAAGTGAGCTTGCTCTGCAGAGCATATACATAAAATTAGCTCGAATTATGCACTTTTAAGCATTTAACCTCAATGTTTAGTGCACTGTCTAACATTACCTCCATGTTCACTTGCAAAGCAATAAATTCTTAACGTTGAGCTTTCTTAGTTAGTTGTTAGTTAGTTCTCAACTTTAGATTAAGCTTGTCTCCTGCCAGCTCTGTATTCGCTTCCGTTAATTATTGACTATTAATTAAATACTACTTTAGCTGCAGCTAAAATCGAGCTGACGATTTGGAAATTGTGCTTGCATGTTATTAATATGTATTAGCAGTTTGAAACAAAACTGAGCTGATTATCAGCCTAATGCCAAATTGCTGTCATGATTATCGTTTAATGCAACTTGTGCAACACACAACAACAACAACAACAATAACAATAACAACAACGACAACAACAAAGACAAGTCCCAGAAAATCCTACTACAAATTGTATAAATCGCAATTGGCACGTGACTGAGAACCTGGCGGATTATTTATCTTTGCCATGATATTCTCCTGCTGACTCCACTGACAAGGTTGTCACGTTTTGCGGCACAAAGTGTTTTCTCTTGTTGCACGATTGCAATCTGCATAAATTAATAAAGAAGTAGTTGTCGTTGTCTAGTAGAAAACAGGTGGAATCATTGTCAAATCTAAGATAGTCTCCCAGCTGCACCTCATTATGAGGTGTTTGATACAATTGAAATTGCAACAAGCTGTGAGAACGTGTTCAGATTTTGAGTACAGTTCCTGCTCGACCATTTATGGCAGACTGACATGTAACGAATGCTTTATTAAGTATATCGATAAGCAGTTATCGATCATAACAATTGTAAAATCAATCGAGCACGCGCTACTCATGCGTGTTTAGAACAAAATACAAAGCTTTATTTTTTATTGTAGCGAGATTTCGTCTTTGTTCGATTGGATTGAACTAATTGATATTTTGAGCGCGTTGCCAACAAGTTGGCGCGGAACCTGCATGGCCATTTGGCTGGCCAGTCGCCCAAAACGACGTCGATAAACGTTCATTATGATAATGATGATCATAGAACGATGATCATAGTACGTCAACAATGTACAGACCATGTTTGTCTCATTTCAATGTCACAACCTGAATGCGTCTTTTGTTCTACTCTTCTCTCGGCTCTCTTGTAACTTCTCTAAATTCTCTAAAGTTGTATATAGTATTTATATATATATATATATATATATACAAATGCAATAGATCAAAGACACGAGCATTAACATGGGCTAGTCAAAGTCTGTCTGGGACCACACTTGTCGAATCGTGTGCATTCAACTGGCTAATTGTTTGTTTATTAGAATATTTGTTATTGCTTTTATCTTCTTTGTATTTTACCTCGTGCTGAATTTAAATGAAGTCTTTGTGTTTTGTATTAGTTTTCATAGACACGATTTGATTGTTTTTCCCTGTCCCATTAGTAAAAATATAACTTTTGATTAATTTGCTACACGTGACTCATTTCGATTGACTTGTCTAGCTTTTGTTTACACTTGACAAGTTGACATGTTGTAATACATTTTCCATCGATAAAATCAAATCGAATTACGCATCATTTGCATATACAAAGAATAGCTGTAAAAAGTGCATTTTGTGTGACTCAAAGTAAGTGCAATATGACGATTAAGTCCACCTTCAATAAATATTAACCCATATATAGTCGTCACACATAAAACTCGCCTGGTCTACGCGGCGTATACATAATCGAATGGGCAGCATTCAAAATGCTGTCAAAGGTTAATTGTGCTGAATTGGAATGAGCTCAGCTCAGTTCAGAGCAGCGTCATCATCATCAACATTATAGTCTGTCTGACTAGGCTAATTAAAAAAAGAGCTGAAGACCAACCATGGCGCCCAACGTGTGGCAGCTAAACTAAAAATAACTGCCCAAAAACTGGCGCAAAAACTTGTTCGTACTAGTCATAATGACGTATTTAGCTAATTATAATTGTTAAAGCTGCAAGAAAGAAAAAATATTCTAATGGATAAAAGTTGCTGGAGTGAATATTTCTACAAGTAAAGCCGCAACATTTCGCGTGCGTCACGCAGCGTCAAGAAGAAAAACACAGAAACAGACCCGTCGTCCAGCTAATCAATAACTTAACTAACACATAACTAACATACATACATAGTATACATATATGGGAAGTGTTTGACTTGCATAGTTTGCATAGTTGCAAAAAAAACAAAGTTTGATTGATTTGGACTGGTTAAAATTAAAGTCACGTTGCGCCTGTGCGACCTTCACGAGGTGTTAACAAAAGGATGCCAGCTGAACAGGTAAACAGTTAAGCAGTCAAACAGGCAAACAGGATAACCTTGCCATTTTCAAAAGTCAGGCTATATTGTATGCAAAAAAAATAGAAAGCTGAAATGTTAACAAAACGGCGCAAACAAATGATATTTATGTGGAACATCCTATTAAAGTTGCAACTAAGGTCAGAATGCCATAAGAAAAACTTGTCTAAAACTGCTTAACTAGAAGATACGCTGGAAAATTAAACAAAAACTTGATATATGAGAATATATGCATGAAATTTGTTGAAAAATTGATAAGAAACTGCATATGAAAGTTGATAGTTATAGAAGAATAGTCAGACTAGAGCTGATTTCGCTTTTCATATTAATAGCCACATCATAACCACTTCTTTCAGTTCTTAAAACACAGGGTATAATAACTTTATAGGTAGCAAAAAACGTAGCAATGCGAAACCCTTTTTTTGCTGGCCAATTTCTTGCGAGTTTTTAAAGTTTTGCATAAAACACTTTGATTATCTTAGCATCTGAGCGCTTATTTATCGCCATTTGAATTAACAGCGAGCAAAAAGTGAGCAAAAGACACCTTCAACTGTGGCTAAATGTCAAATATATACTTAATGGCAACTCACAGCTGACAAAGTTATTAGCCAGCTTTTTTGGCATGAAAAAATTTGCTTTTGACACATTTTCTTTTTATGGCCCACCCACTCCACACAAACACATAAAAGCAGGTTGACTTGAAAGTTGCGTAACTTGTGGTACCTATTTTTGAGGCTGAATTAGCCCAGTTTGTTACACAAACTTGGCTTAAGCTGGCGATTTACAGCTGGACTTGCTTTACTTTTGCACATGATGTAATCATTGAAAGAAACGTGTCAAACGAGTTGTTCATGTTTAAGCAGATCTCTTAGCTGTTTGATTGTACACTTTCTTAATACATTTATTAATATAGGTCTAGGCTTAAATAAAGTAGCAGTTACAGTTATAAGCTGAAAGTCCATTGACCCAACTATTGCCTGACCCAAATAGCAGTACAAATTTAAATCGTCAGCAACGCAACCCCAAACGTACCTAGACCTACAAACATAGTTGTAGTTGTAGTTGTAGTAAATACACCCTGAACACAAGCAGCTGTTTTTTTTTTCAACCCGCCAAGCCGCCCACAACGCTGGCAAACACAATTTTCTCATCAATTTCCGGTCAAGTAAATTGTAGCAAAAGAGAGAGAAAAAATAAAGAAGCTAAAGCGAACGCTGCTTGTTTATAATTTATGCATGTCCTGGTCTTGTTTGGCCGGAAATATACGAGTACAGCTCCGCCTTTTGAGCTGGCGCCCGAGCAGGGTCAAAACACGCGAACCAATGGAATTTCTACAAATTTTTTGGACTAGGGTCAATGACATTAAAACGAACTTGTAAAAATATATAATCTAATTATTCAAGCTGTAATTTCTAACAAATAATAAAATAAAAGAAGTGAATATCGCTGTGAAAGCCAATCAAATGCATGCAAAGAATTGTTGAGCAAACTTTTGAAAAGCGAGCAGAGCACATGCCTAGAGTGCTATATAGCATAGCATACATTCCTACACACACACAGTAAGTAACATAAGTTTACGCTCACTTTGTAGTTTGTTACACATTTCAAGCTGGCTTTGAAATGCAAAGCCCTTAAGGCATTTCCTGCAACCTGCCACCTGCCGCAAGTTCAACTGCAGTGCCTGGGGGTGGGGGAAGTAGCTGCAGCAAGTGCTACTAAAGTAGGCAAAGAGGTCAGTCATAGACAAATGCTTAGGAGCTCTGTTTTGTAGTGTCTGCCTTAAGTTTTGTTTTGAGCTACTGTGCTTTTGTTGTTGACATTTTCATTTGCATATTGTAAAGCAGCAGCAGCAGCAGCAGCTGCTGTTGGCACAAAATTTCTAACATTGAAAATTGATGGCACATTTTGTTATTATATATTTTGTGGCAATTCGTGTCAATGTCTCTTGTTGTTTGTTGTGTTGCCTTTTGTTGTTGTTGCAACTTGTAAATGCACGTCAATTGAAGTGCAATTTCAACGAGCGCTGATACGTGAAATCAACTATTTACATTATAATTTCTATAATTTGTGTGCTGTCTGCTGTGTAATGTCAAAATTATTTCCAACTGGCGCCAAAAACAAAGCTAATTCAAGTCATTAATCGATAAATATTGCAGTTTAAGGTGCAATTTTCCTGATTTTGATCAAAATCGATCGTTTGATTTGTCTACTTATCACTTAGAAGTGTGCACCTGAATCTAAATGTATCTCTAATACAGAAAGTAATTCTAAATCAAGTCATTAATCGATAAAGACAAAAGTTTGAGGTGCAACTTGGCTGATTTTGATAAATATCGATCCTATCAGAATCTAAGTATAACTTAACTTTCCTTTCTTACATTCTTTGTTCTTGAACAGATAGAAAGTAATACTAAATCAAGTTGTTAATCGATAACGATTGCAGTTAGAGATGCAGCTTGGCTTGATCGATCGTATCTGATTCTAAGTGTATCTTTACTTTCCAATCTGGTTGATTTTGATAAAAAAAAACGATCAAACTTTTGGTTTGTCTACTTTCCACTAAGCAAAGTTATTCTGAAAACAAATACATCCTTAATTTCCTTGCTTTCTTTCTTTGTTTCTTTAGCGAATAGAAAGTAAATCCTAATCAATTCATTAATCGATAATGATTTCAGTTTCAGGGCTGATTTAGATGAAAAATCAATCATATCTGAATCAAACCATGCCTTCACTTTCCTTACTTTCCTTCATTGTTTCTTCTTTATCAATTTCTGTATCTATAAACGTGTGTAATTACAGTTTATAAGAGCATTTCCGGTTCACGCTTCCGTTTCGAAATCCCCAATTTGTGACGCATTTCAGTTACTTTCGGGCACTCGAAAAGTTCGTCAGCGCGTCAAAGTGAATCATTTGGTGTCAACCATTGAGCACAATGATAAGTTAATAAAGCATTCATTGAAACGTTCTACATGTTCTTGTTTTTTTTTTTTTGTTTGTTTTGCGCCTTAACTGTATCTTATCACAAATAGTTCAAATAATCAGTTAGAGCCAACAAAGATACTCAAACAACTGACGCTGACTCGGATTGTGACTGGGCCAACTCATCAGGCGTTGCCTTCGATTTGTATAGGTTGACAATTATTTTCTATTAGATTTATTAACACACGTCATAAACTTGTTTGACGTGCACATCAGGGC
Source organism: Hirtodrosophila cameraria (assembly GCA_949708635.1). Lineage (NCBI taxonomy): Eukaryota > Metazoa > Arthropoda > Insecta > Diptera > Drosophilidae > Hirtodrosophila > Hirtodrosophila cameraria. Next base: position 5,346,928 of record OX453089.1, read on the forward strand.
CAAAAACATGTTGAGAAATTAATGCAAAATTAATCGGAATTTTCAAAGCGCGTGTCTGCCAGCGGCTTTTTTCTGATAAATCTATCATCTATGCATATATATATATTTCCCACGATTTGCAGTTTGCTCTTCGTTTAATTTGTTGCATTTAAAATGCAGCAATTATGTTAATTACATAATGCATTAATCCGCACATTCAAATGGAATGTACAATCACAGCTTCGTTCTATAAATGTAGCCCCTCCCCCCTTTTCACACTCAGACAAGGTCAACGAGTTGTCTATTGGCCCCAAAAACATGACTCAGTTTTAAGACAACTGCACCAAAATAAGTGTCAAGTGGCGGTTGTACAAATATTTGCACTTCAAATCTGTTGGAAAAGCTCAAGACTAGACATCCAGACATCAAATGTCAAGTGCAGCACAACAAAGCTAAAATGCTCTTCAGAAAAAAAAGGGGAAAAAAGATTTAAATATAACTGCATCGATATTATGCAATAGATTCAATTCCAAGTTTTATATATAGATTTATTTCTATAGCCAAATTTTAAGATTTTCTTATCGCTTTAAACTGTTAAAAATATAATAATATCCTTAAACTTACTTTTCATTTCCAAGTACTTAGCTTTCGATTTCGATTTTGTGTTCTCGTGTTCGAATTGCCGTTTCTCCTTTAAAAGATGTATGCGGATACTAAATCGATGTTTGGATTTCATAAAAGAAATGCTTTGCTCGAAATCGAAAATCGGAACAACTCAGAATATCACAAAAATATCATTCCACAAAAACAAATCATTTCCGATTAGAAACAGAGCCTGATATGAGCAAATATACAGAATACTCTATAGATTAAAGAGAAATTCTTCCGCTTTTGAAGCTGCAAAGCAAAGTCAATATACCTTGGACAAGGCTATCAAAACAATGCCACAAAAAGAGAAAGAGATAGAGAGCGAGCAAAAGAGACAGAATTTAATTTTATTGTGTAATAATTTTTTGACAGCAAAGCGGAACGTAAATTGCAAATGATTTGCATATCGCTGCGCTCTTTGTGTACCGAGTACTTTTTCTGTTTCTGTTTCTGATTCTGCAGTACGTATTGGGATTTTTATATTATTTTATTTTGTTGTTCAGATTGATTACCGCTTGTCAGCGAGGCATGTTTACAGGAAAAGCAAAACAAAGTCACAAAGCGTCTGCCGCGCGAGTTCATTTACCTTTTGGGGCGAGTCTAAAGACCCCCCCTCCACCCTACGATAACTACCAACGATCGAGTAAGCAGTAGCCAAGTATCCAAGTTACCACACACGCCAAAAAGGCAACACCACCCAGATTATTAAGTACTTAGGATGAGTATAGAGAGACAACGTCTCGCATACTTATGTGACAGACCAAAATGTTTACTTCCTCGCTAAATAAAATACAAAAAAATATCATAAAAAATTCTATAAAAAAACGAGAAAAAAAAACTATATAAAACTTAACAGCTGAGTGGCTTTTTGGTATTATGCAAGCTCCGTTTCTGAGTAATTCTGCTCTTTTTTTTTTGCCAGAATATTTATATGGCACAGTAGTACATAAATGTATACACATACGTAGCACATGTACTTTTTTTTTTGTATATAATATGCTCTGTTCTCTCTTTTAACCAACCGTCCAGCCCATTAAAATGTGCGACACATCTTGAAGCAAACGCACATGTTTCACATGCCAAATGCATATTACGTTTATACTACGTTGATTAACCATAAAACAAAATACAGCAAAATAAAAACATGACTTGAAATTGACTTAAACTTAAAAAGAAATAAATATAAGAAAAATAAATATAATATAGCAACTAATTGCAGCAATTAATGCTAAGAAAAAAGTATAGATTTGCAATTAAACAAAACAAAAACGTTTTCTAATTGTGTTTGGGCTTTGCTTAATAAACCGTTAGGCGTTTCTAACCTCGCATTGTGTTTGGTATGCACTTCCTATAAAAACAGAGCGAGAAAGACAGAGATATAGATAGAGAGAGAGTCAATTACAAGTTCTATAAAACAACACTTTACAATTTAATTAGACTTTACATGCGTTCAATTAACTGAAAAATAATGCCATAAAATGCTAAATACACAAAAACACTTCCTTAACTTGTTCTAAAACTCAACTCAATAGAACTGAGTTGATTTTTCACACCTAAAATGAAACGCATCATTAAAGTCACGTAACTGTGACTCGTACTTAGTATTAAGTATACGCCATGTCTTTCGATTGGGGTGTAGCAATATAACAACACAAATGATAAAACACTGCCATGACAAGTTCTTATAGCTTATAAATTATGCAAGTCAGATAGTTTTTTTGTTTTCTTTGCGGCAAAAATGTATTTTTGCACTCACAAGAAATATGTGATAGGGGGGGAAGCAGTTGGAGCATTGCGTTGCAGGACAATTACAGGGCAAGCAAACGGTTTTTATCTGATCGCCATAAATCAGAGCCACTCAACCAGCTGGTTTTTTGTGCCCCCTTCCTCACCTTTTTAAGCCAACTGTCAATCATTTTCACTCACCTGACTGTCTTCTCTTTCCTTGCTTTGCAGATCTACCTGTCGCAGTTTGGTTACCTGCCCGCCTCGGCGCGTAATCCGGCCAACAGTGGTCTGCAGGACAAGCACACCTGGGTCAGCGCCATTGAGGAATTCCAAAGCTTTGCCGGACTCAATGTCACCGGCGAACTGGATGAGGAGACCATGAAATTGATGTCACTGCCACGTTGTGGTGTGCGGGATCGTGTGGGCACTGGAGATAGTCGATCGAAGCGTTATGCTCTACAGGGCAGCCGCTGGCGTGTCAAGAATCTTACCTATAAGATCTCCAAGTATCCCAAGCGCTTGAAACGCGTCGATGTTGATGCGGAGATTGGACGCGCCTTTGCTGTTTGGAGCGAGGATACAGATCTGACCTTTACCAGGAAGACCTCAGGACCAGTGCATATTGAAATCAAGTAAGTTCTTCAATCGTAAAACTTAATAACTCCAACTAATCTCCTATTCCTTTCCCGTTAGGTTCGTTGAGAGCGAGCATGGTGATGGTGATCCATTCGATGGACAGGGTGGCACCTTGGCGCACGCTTTCTTCCCCGTTTTTGGTGGTGATGCGCATTTTGATGATGCTGAACTGTGGACCATTGGCTCGCCACGTGGCACAAATCTCTTCCAGGTTGCGGCGCACGAATTTGGTCACTCCCTGGGTCTATCACACTCGGATCAGACGTCAGCGCTAATGGCGCCATTCTATCGCGGCTTTGAGCCCGTTTTCAAGCTAGATGAGGATGATAAGTCGGCCATACAGTCGCTATATGGACGCAAGACTAACCAGCTAACGCCCACCAATGTCTACCCGCCAAGCACACATCGACCAGCATTTACGCCACCAAAGGTGCCACTGGATGACTCCATTTGCAAGGATTCCAGGATCGATACGCTGTTCAATTCAGCGCAGGGCGAAACATTTGCCTTCAAGGGCGACAAATTCTACAAGCTGACAACGGACTCGGTGGAGGAGGGTTATCCACAGCTCATATCCAAGGGCTGGCCAGGCTTGCCCGGCAACATCGATGCTGCATTTACGTACAAAAATGGCAAGACGTACTTCTTCAAGGGCACTCAATACTGGCGCTATCAGGGCAGCCAAATGGATGGCGCTTATCCCAAGGAGATCAGTGAAGGTTTCACTGGCATACCCGATCATCTGGATGCGGCCATGGTTTGGGGCGGCAATGGCAAGATCTACTTCTTCAAGGGCAGCAAATTCTGGCGTTTCGATCCTGCAAAGCGGCCACCCGTCAAGGCCAGCTATCCCAAGCCCATCTCCAACTGGGAGGGTGTGCCAAACAATCTGGATGCAGCGCTCAGATATACCAATGGCTATACGTACTTCTTCAAGGGTGACAAGTACTATCGCTTCCACGATGCTCGCTTTGCGGTAGGTTGATCTTAATATAGAAAATAAAAGATATTGCGGAATTGAATTCACCTAAAATAGATAAAAATTCGTAGTGAAAACGGAAACATACAATTCACTTCCTCAATGTGAAAACCTACAGTTTTCTTATGCTAATTACCTTCTTATGCCGCAACAGGTGGACACGGCCAGTCCGGCATTCCCCAGACCCACAGCACATTGGTGGTTCGGTTGCAAGAACACGCCCTCGTCCACAGGTAATATAATTGAAGAGACGCCGCTCGAATCCGAGCAGCGATCACAGCTGCATGCCACTGATGGTAATGGTGAAAGTGATCTGGATGCAGGTGAGTGGGATCGACTCGGCGGTAGTTTTGTTTGAATTTCAATCGATTTGTATCGATGCTGAACTGGTTAATCGATTTAGTAACTGTTAACGAAATGTATCGAATCAATAGATAAGATCGAAACAAAAGTCAAAAAGATCTCATAAACATATTGTATATGAGTTGTTTACTTACAAGCAAGCCAAGAAATGTTTAAAAATCCTGTTTAAACTTGCAAAAAAATCAATAAAATGATTTTAAATATATATATGGTATGTTTAATTAAGTTTATATATGTATGTATCGTACTCGTATATGTATTGTAGTCAATTTTTTATAACTAAAGTCAATGTGTTTTGTTTTTACATATTTACCAAAAATAACGAATACCTGAAAAAAGAAAGATAAAATACATTATAATTTTTATTGAAAACTAATTCACGAAATGTGTATGTCCAATTTCTTCTCTTAGTACTTGTAGTCTGTATATTTTTTTAATTTCTTATATTTTTTAGTTTCTATTGTGTGGTGTTTTACTTTAGTTTGTTTCAGTGTTCTCAAACTGAACCAGCTTTAGGTTACACTGTCCTCTCAACACTTTTACACTTTTAACCCTATTTTATATCTGGCTGATGAATTCTAACTCAATTTTTATTTTCTTACTAAGTTCTTAAACTAACAATTCTAATACATTTAAAGAACTTTAAACTAAACAAGATTTACTAAAAATAGTTTTCGTTTTATTTGGGATGAAAATGCATATAATCTATTTAATCATCATTTTCAGTTATAACAGTAAAAATTCATATTGCATCTTGGCAATCTTTTAAGACTCTCATTTATTTTAAATATTTTTATTTTCGTTATTAACTATATGCTCTGTTTAACAACCGTTTTTCGGCTTGGTCTATCTTATATAACCCAACTTTTATTTCGCTTACCAACTCAATTTAGCATACCATGTAAAAAAAATATACTCATTAACGTTTAAAAACGTTTAAAAATCGAATATAGGCTCAACAATTAATTATAATATAATAATCATATAATATCTTGCTTACAGTGTAAAAAAAAAACAAAAACAGATTAAAGATAAAACAAACAAACTACTGGTCAGTTGGTCTCACTAACTTCAAGACCGCTTCCAATTGGAAGCGGTACCAGGCAATAAACCTTAACTATCAAATTTTACCACTTAAGCCTTAACATGCACCTGAGACTTTGCATGTAGCATCTAACTAGTCTATCTAGATAACTAATCAACTAATATAACTATAGAGTTTTACCTTATGCAGTTACTAAAAAAAAAACCTAACCAAACACTTTACAGCACTACACTAAGCTTGCACTTATCTATGCGAAACAAAAAACACTTTTACAACACTATTTGTTAAACACCACAACAAGTGATTTAAGCACCACCCCCCGTAAATATTTAGACAAATCCACAACTTGTTGGTTTTTTATTGTAGTTTTTTCGCAAATCCTCAGTACGTACACCCAAAAACTAAGTATTTATCTATGGTATTATTAATATTATGTTATTCCTTCCAACTAAAAATATGTATACCCTGTAGTTTATTATGGCATTCTACAACACTTTATGCGTACAACGTTTTATTTGAAATGAAAAAAAAAAACAAAACAACAAATTATTTCCCTTTGGCACCTGTGGCACCAAATTCAACTGGCTAATCATATTTTTTTTTGGGTTGCGCTTACTTTTTTGAGAACTGTTTTTCACTTTTTATTGTACACAAATCCTTTTAATTGCATGTTTTATCAATATAATACTTAATACACGAACCTGCATGAACTCCAATTCCCAAACACACCACACACACTTTTAAAGCAAAAACTCACCTTATGTACGTTATGTGGTCCACACAACCGTTATTATGTTATGTGACCCAGATTGGCCAATTTGAATACTTAACACTGCATGCACGTGCTTGTTGCCCATAACCCGTTAAATTTACATAAACCGAACTGAACTTCAACTGTATATGACATCCATTTGTATTTTGTATTTGTATGTATGTATTTCTTGCAGGCTTTAAGAGACGCGGATAAAAACAAAAAACAAACGAAACAGAACAATTAACAACAACACACACATGAAAACATCATTAAAACAAATCAACAACAACAAAACGAAAGAAAAGTAAAAAGAACAGCAATAATAACAACAACAACGAACTACAAAGCACACACACACACACATACTCACACAAAGGAGAAACAAAAACAAAGTAACGCGCGCATATCGCAAGAAACAAATCGAAAGCTTTTGCTTCTTAATATACTCTCTTTCTTTCTCTCTACACCTTCTTTGTCACACACGCTCTTTGTTTGCTTTTGCTGCTGTTTCTTGGCTTCAACCACCCCAAAGTATGTGCGTATGTTTGTGTAGTCAAGCTTTATTGTATGTGTGTGTTGTTATGCTCGTTGATCGAACTGATTATAAGTTATCGCTATCGTTATCGCTTTATCGCTTTTTATCCTACCGCAATTGCAATCGTAGTGCAAATCTCATGTAGTTACGTCACAACAACAACAACAACACTTGCGCACGCCCCACGTCCCACTTAGAAACCCGCTTCAAATTTGTTGTCAAATTGTTATTTATGCAATTATCTTTTACATTATTTCTTTATTACATATGTATCTTTTAAAAATCACTTTCAAATCGGGCGTGCGAATCAAATGAATCCATCAAATTCCATGTATTGCCCTTATGCAGTACCGCCAAACCCAAATACGAATACCATTCCGGGCACGGCTGCGGGCCCCAGTCTATTGCCCGGCTGGATGTGGAGCCTAACGAACAGATACTTTTAGACTGTACTGTTGCTTTCGTGTCTTTTGTCCAAAACCAACAACATCAACTACATACTATAACTGTATTAATATTTGTACCGATTCAAAAACGCGTGCTTTAAGTTGTAATTCGTCCTATATAAATGCCTGCTTGAGTGATCTCTGTCTCAAATATCAAACCACAAAAAAAAAATCACACACAAAATGCCACGCTCAAAAAGTCTGCGCCGCTGCCGAAAACGCCAAATTGAAAAACGCCCAGAAAACGCCAAATCAATATCGAAATGAACTCAAAACATTTGCGCACAGAGTGGAACAGTATGTTGCATTAATTATTACACAATATAGGCCTGTTCTCATTTCCGAGAACTTTTCATTCCAAATTGTATTCAGTTTCTTTTTTCTAATAAAAATCCTTTTTAAAGATGTATTCCAATACATCTCATTGCAGTGTCTCAAAAACAAAACTTTTTAAACTAAATATTCCATTTATATTCGAAAGTCAGAAAAGCTAATACCAAATTCGAATGTTTAGTTCAGAATCGGAAATTGAAACAGGCTGATATACATATTTATTTGTTCTTTTTTATTAAGTTAGTTTATTCTTACTTTTTCTCAGTGATTTTTATATACAAAATTTTTCTTAAAATACACCTTAATTGAACAATTAGAATTCCCAAATTGCAGCTTAGATTACAGCACAGATGAAATTATAATTCTTAAATATACGTAATTCTAAAATAGCTACTTATAAGCATTATGTACAATTTATTTTGATATATATTCTAACTTATATTCTCTATTTTTTTACTTTAAAAATAAAGCAGCCGTGGGAGATAACCAAGCCAACGATGAACCCGCCGAACCGGAAATGGCGGAACGAACTAAATCTGGTGCGATGTCCATTTTTCAGCTGACGAGCGGTTCAGCCTTCAATGTGCTGCTGAGCACGTTATTGCTGTGCTGTGTTTCAAAATTCATAATTAGCTAAAATACTTGAATACATTGCATATTTTTTTTAGAACTGTTAGGAAAGAAACTTTCCCAGGTGAAAACCAAATCGAAGTAAAGTTTGTAAAATTTTACCGCACGTTGCAAAAGTTTTGGGGCTACCAAAATAAATATATTTCATTTGTGTATTCGAATATTGCGATTATATTTTACTAATATAAAAAAACAGAAGAAAAAAAATATCATGTGAAACAGGTGCCTTAAAAACGTTGTTGTGTAAATACATACAAAAAAAAAAAAAAAAAAAAAATGAATTCAGCATTAAATATAATTAAATTTAAATAGTTATTAACATTCCACAAATGGAAATAAGAATTCATGCATAAAACAAATCAAACAAGATATCAAATGTCATATCATAGCCGATACAACGAGTATGTTATGCATTTGAAAATGACAATTTGCGATATTAACTATAACGAGCCATATGAAAAACAACTTTTTACGAATAAGCAATAAATTAGAAACATAATTTAGTTGAATTTGAATTCTTGCACTAACTATACAGAATTTGTGTATATATCTTGAATTTGTTTAGTTATTGCCAGAAGCTGTGTAACAATTAACTTTTACAAACTTTAGATGTTTTGTTTTTTTTTTTATTGCAATGATCATTAAACTAAAATTGATTACTCAATGTATATTTAAGTGTAAGTGTAAAATTGTAAGTTCTATAAGATATTTGTTCGGGTTTAATATTTAAAACCGAAATATTATTATTATTTAATTTACGTATTATTATTGCGTAATTATTTTATATAATTGTACGCTGAAAAAGTGATCGAAAAACATTAAATAAAAAAAAAAATGTGAAAAACCTAAATACTAAAAACACAAAATTTTGAGGAGCTACAATTTGGTGGATTAAAAACTCCTATCTTACATATCCAATACGGTTTCTAGTTCCGCCAAAGCCCCTTCCACATGGGCATCTTCTGTTGTTTTCTTGGCAACTTTTTCTTTGCGAGATTGGATGGCGTTGGATTTTGTGCTCTTGCGACGCCCGAGACCTGAAATCAGCCAGCCAAAACAATTCGATGCTATGTAATATAGGGGCAATAGTAAAACATGCAGAAGGATGGTTAAAACGAATTAAGTTATTACATTTGATTGGTGCCTCAATGCCATCAATAGGGCAAGCTGTGGGCCTATAGGGCGTTATTGACTGGCTATCAGTCAACAATCCTGCCTCAGGCATTATCGAGCTTGGAGTTATGCCAAAATATTCACTTTCCATTTTAATATCATTATCACAGTTTGAAGACGGCGAAAGTGAGCGTTGCATAAATGAAGACTTGTCTGTGGTTAGTTCCGATTGTGGTTCTACTTTTGTACTGGCATTAACTGAAATTCAAAATTGAAACATTGATTAGTTTAGTTTTTGTTAAATACAGTTCAAATTAACTTACTAAAACTGCCCTGTCCATTCTGTACGCATTTTAATAAGGCTTCATGTTTGCTCACTATTTCTGTCAATCTCTGCAATTCACTTTGTACTGAGTTTATGCTGCGTTTTTTGTTCTTGTGTGGTATGCTGCTGTTCAAGCTGACCGTCTCACAATGCTCTCCCTCATCGCTGTCCAAGATGGTTATTGATTCTACCGGCGGTGGTGAAATGACCCGACACTCAATACCATCTTCATCCGTTGCAATTGTATTAATTGTTAGATTGGAGACGCCACACAATGTGGATGGCCCTGGCAGTGCTTGACGCTTGCGTAGACGTCGATAGCGTACGGTAAGCGCTCGACTGTTAACTGTCTTGTGCACCAGATCCCTAAATGCTTCCATGGCCATCTCAGCGCTTGGATAGCGCACAAATGCATAACGTGCGCGTTTCTGTCGCTTCATCACGCCAATATCCACACGCATTGAATTCACAAATGATTTGATATCAGCGGCATTCATATTGAAGGGTATATTGCTCACGTATAGGGAACAGGGATCAATGGATTCCGCCTGCTCCTCATCGGTAAACGTTTTGAGCTCTGCTTGCAAATGGCTTTGGCCAAAACGCACTTGATTGATCTCCTCAAGAGCTTGTTCGATATTTGAGCCACTTTTTAAATGCACCATGCAATAACGTTGCGCTACGTTGGATGGGAATACCACATCTCTGATGCTTTGCGAAAATTCGCACACCGTAGCGACAGTTATTTTGGGATCGGGAAAGCGTATCAGCAGCGTCGGTGTCTCTGATGTTTTTAATGATAGCTCGCGCTCTAAAGCCAAAGCACGCAAGGCATTCATACGACGTAAATTGGTAAGCTCTTTGCGATTGAGCTTGGAACCTAAGATTCAATCGTTAATAAGTTGAAAATGAGATTTGAATCAGGAGTTGAACTTTCAACTAGAGATGGGATTGGGACGGTAAGTCTGCACGATGGGCGGGACGGGAAACGATATGAAAGCTGGTAAATACAGCAATTAAATTGCATGGGACAGGAAAATAAATTTCTGATTCGAATTTCCCTGACCGTAAACAAATTTCCGATTCAAATTTCCCTTACCGTAAATAATTCTGTTTAAAATGTCCCTTACCGTTCCCATCTCTACACGCAACAATTGCCAAGTACTTACTCTTTTTGTCATCCTTGTCCTGCTCCGAGAGCGTAGAGACTTCGTTCGAGGATGTCTGCGATTTAGTACTTGCCATCCAGGCGCAGAGCCGACTGCCAGCGGGCGTCTGTTGAAACATGAAGGACTCTAAAGAAGGAGCACAGCCATTGCCAGTGTAGGGTGCCACATGATTGCTGGGCGACATGCTGCCGCGTTCAACATGGAGACTGTCACATTCCGTGTCTGGTGGTGATGCATTTGATGCCACAGTATCTATCTGTGTTTCGCTAGTATCATTATCTAAAACTGATCCCTCATCCCGATCTTGCTGCTCTTCAACTTCAACATCATCTTCATCAACTGCGGCTGAGGCGCGCTTGGCATCGGGTCCATCGCCTAAGCCTGTTTTCTGTGCAGTGCGTTTGAAGTCCATGTTTAGTTTCCGAAATACAATAATATTTCAGATGCAAGCAAGCAGTATAAAAAAATATTGCGTTTGTATCACAATTTTATAAAAATCTCAGTTTTTTTCTAACAAAATATGTTGCTGTGTTTACTTGCTGACTGGGTGGCAACGCCAAAACGGACAGCTGCTCAGTTTTAAAAATGTATACAGTAAACACACACGCACACACAAATACAAAAACATATGCTAAGCTGGGTATGCTGTTCAACAGTTTTGCTTGCAATGCTTGCTATGTTCAACCGGTAAAAAATTGTGCTGTTAACTTTTGAAATGCAATTAAGTGCATTACTTGTATTTATGACTATATAAAAGGCAAAACAAAACACATAATGAATTATCATATCGATTTGATTGCATGTGATATGCAAACTTTGTTTTGCTCACCTGCATACTAGTCATAAGGTACTATTAAACGTGAACAGCATACTAGTCATAGTGCAATATAACAAACAAAATGTGTGCCGCACTTTTACGAAACTGCACTAAATGCATAAATTTAAGCAAAAACACAACCGCTGTGTTAAACAGAAATATTTGGTAAGATTACAACAACTTTTATCTATTATCTGCAAAAATAAAAGCTCTGTTTTATTTCAGCACAAGCGCATTTCGCTGCAATTGGCGCAAGTCTGCTTCAGTTGATGTGGAACGTAATCTCCTAAGAGGCGATCAATTACCGGAGCATTATCAGTTAATATATCGCGCACCTTTGGAGAATTATGTGACATGGACCAAGAATGTATCGACTGCTACAACGACGTTCATTGGTTTGGTAGCTGGTTATCAACTGGCCACAACAATGAGTTTCATGAATATTGCCAAGAAAATTGATGTTGCTGTGCTGGTATCGGATGAGACAGATTTGTACTTTTTTGCAGCCGGATTTGTGCTTATTAATTTGGCCATACGCGCGTTTGTGGCCAAATATCCGCTTAGGATTTATAAGAGCGCCGACAAGTAAGAAATATTTATATTCACTTCGATTGAAACAAAAGCACTTACGTAATTTATTGCAGATATGTTGCCGTATATGGTTCACAGCTGCCGCTGGGCACTGTCAAGCATTATTTCGAAAAAGGACAAATCGCAGAGTACAAAACCACACTGAATCCTTGGAGCCACATTATGTTCAAGCTGGGACAACGCTCATCTATGCTTTTAATTGACTACTTTAAGACGCCAGCTGAATTTCACAAGTTGTTCGAAGAAAAACAAAACTAACTTTTAATTATTTATGTTTGTATAAATTTGTTAATAACATTTATATCAATTTCTTGTTATTTTGCGCTTCAAAATGGTAAACAAAGCAATAGTGCTGCCACTTAGCTAAGCAACAGGTTGAACTGCATCAATGTGGCAGCATTGAAATATCGCAAAAATGCAGCTATCGATATATAGGCCTATCGATAACAACAACAGTTTAACTCCACGTGCGTAGCAAACAATTTATTTATTTATGCGCGCTTAATGGAACTTAAAAAAATGAAGCCTTTGGAGGATACACAGCCCGAGTCCAACGAAAAAGTGGAGGATGAGGAGAACAATCAAAGAAAGCGACGCAATCCATTCAACACACAGCGCTTAAAGGAAGAAAAGGAACGCCGACAAAAGAAACGAGCGCGTCTCATTGTGCGCAATATTAGCTACAAATCGACGGACGAAGCGCTGCGCGAGCATTTTGGCCAATGGGGTACACTGGAGGATGTGCACATCCTGAAGCGTGGTGATGGCAAGCTCGTCGGCTGCGCGTTTGTGCAATACGAGAGCGTTAATCAGGCGACAAAGGCCATAATGGCAGCCAACGGCAAGGATCTGCTGGGACGCAAGGTATTTGTGGATTGGGCGCTGGGCAAGGATGAGTATGCGGCTAAACATCCGAAGGATGAGCCAGCGGACAAGAAGCCCAAGGTGGAAGTAAAGGACGAGAGTGCAGATGAAATTGCTGAGGAAATCAAATCTGAAAGTGAGGATGAGGACAATGCGGAGGCTGCGAGCGGCAATCAAGCAGGGGAAGACGATGAGGAAGTCGATAAGGAAGACGATGGGGAAGACGATGAGGAAGAGGGTGAAGATGATAACAATGACGACGATGAAGATCAAAAGGAGGACAAAAAAGATTTGAAAAGCAAGCTAGAAAATCTAAAACAAGAAAAGCACAATTCAAATGATGTTCAACATGGGTGCACAGTGTTTATCAAGAACGTGCCCTTCGATGCAGAGGATGCGGATCTGCGTAAAGTTTGTCGCAAATTTGGCATAGTACAATATGCGATCATCAATCGCGAGTCGGTTTCAGGACACTCCAAAGGCACCGCCTTTGTCAAGTTTAAGGCCAAGGAGTCGGCTGATCTCTGCCTGCAGGCTGGTACCGAGTTTAAATTGATGGAGGAGGTACTGGATCCACATCCAGCGCTCAGTCGCGACGAGATCAAAACGAAGCATGCTGAAAAGAACACCAAAGACGATGGTGGTAAAGATTCACGTAATCTGTATTTGGCCAGAGAAGGTCTCATCATGGCCAATTCAAAGGCAGCCGATGGTGTCTCCGCCTCGGACATGACCCGTCGACATGAACTGGAACAAGTTAAGACGCAAGTCTTGAAAAACTTGAACCGGTAAGTAATTACTTAATTACTTTTTATAACCAACAATTACTAAAATTCTACATTTTAGTTTCGTTTCGCGAAATCGTCTTTCCATACACAATTTACCGCTGAACTATGACAATGAGAAGCTCAAGCAAATGGCACTCAGCTATACGGGTTTTCGTCCGCACGAGTGTCGCGTGATGCGCGAGCAGAAGGTTACTCCAGAGCATCCGCAGGGCAAATCCAAGGGCTTTGGTTTCCTCTCCTTCGATACGCATCAACGTGCTTTAGCTTCGCTGCGTAAACTCAACAATAATCCCAGCATCTTTGGCACGCAACACGTATGTGAATCCTTGTTTTTATAACTCTGAATTGTTATTAATCCTCAAGCTTTCTATGTTCGACAGCGGCCCATTGTTGCCTTTAGCATTGAGGATCGCGCCGTGCACAGAATTAAAGAGAAGCGCGACGAACGCTCCAAGCAAAACAATCCCACATACAAAACCAAACTGGAGCAACGCAAGGAGCGACGGGACGCGAAACGCAAAGGACAAAAGCCAACACCAACCACAATAGCACCAAAAGATGATAACAAGGTCAAGTTGCAGAAACACATCAAGAAACTGGAGGCAACGCGTGCGGCCAAAGCAGATGGCAAGCCAAAGCCGGAAAAGAAACCAAGCGATGTCGAGGGCAACTATGTGGGCACGGCGGCCAAGCCAGGCACATCGCTGCGCATGCGTTCCAAGAAGAAAATTATGGAGCAGGCGCAGGATCATATGAAAAAAGTCAAAACAGAAAAACGCAAGCAGAAAAACAAAAAGATACGCGAAACGCATCTAGCAGAGCGCAAGGCAAACAATCGACCCAAGCAAGGACGCAAAAAGGAAAAGGATGATCTGAGACCCTTGATAAACAAATACAAGAACATGATCAGTGGCAATGAGGGCGGCGGTGGCGTCACCGGCGGCAAAGTGAAGAAACCCAAGCGCACCAAGTGGTACGCAGATTAAGTTGCAAGTTGTAGTCTCTGTTATGTTTAGTAGCAATTAAAACGTTTTTAACAAATCAATTGTGTTAAAGATTGGATATTATTATGTTAACAAGTCTGTGCAACAAGGACTTGCCTCGTTTCTTTCCAGAAACACAACACTTGGGATTGTTTTCAAATCAATGTCAATAAAATGCATTTAGTTACTAATGGAAACAAGATTTTTATGCATTGTTTTAAATTACAATTTAAACTGTCAGCCAGTCCAATTTAACTAAGCCACATTGGTCTATTCCAGCCAGAAGAAACGTGAGCCATATTTAGCTGGTGGCGTTGGATAATCCGCTGGCAGACCGGGTGTAGCATCGGGATAAGATGTAATTTCTTCCTTCTTGGGCGCCTCGCGTGCCGTTTGAATGACCTAAAAACAAAACACAATCAATTGCATGTGCAAGATGTGGTATATGCAACAAAACTTACCTTGGCACGCGCAAAGTAGCCATAGGAAGGACGATCCCAGTCAAAGTTATCCTTAACACACTTATCAAATACGCCCTGAGTCTTGCGGCAGCTGCAAATAGTTGTGCATGAGCAGATATTGTTTAAGTGTTGGAATTAGAGTTGGGATTAGCAGGGGAATCACGCGGGATACCGAAACATGCATCGCAATTGAGAGAAACTAAGGACGGGCGCAACCGGGAAACGATAGAAACGCATTCCTATCCCTGTTTAAACTCTAGTTTCATTTCAACATTTGGAGCTACTTACTGGCTAAAGGCCATGGTGCCGCTGCTTTTGTCCAGGCAAGTGGCATACTGCATGAACTCCTCATGGCAGGTCTTCTTTACCTTGCGGAAAAAGTCAAGGGCACAGCCGGTGACGGCACGTCCCTCGCCCAGGCAGGCGCGTGGATCGTCCAACTCCTGGCGACATAGCATAAACTCCTGCAAAAGCAAGGCAACAAAAATAAAAACGTAAACAAAACGTATTTTGAGGTTAGGTTATATAACTGTAGCTTGTTGCCGTTAACAATAAATAAATGTTAAATAAATGACTGAATGCATGTAATGCAGCCAAAGCACGGCTTAAAGTGCACAACTTGGCTGTAATTAATCAATTACTAACATTGTTGGCCGTCTCGCATTGCTTGCCCAGGTGAAAGGAACCAGCGCGTAGCGCTGCCGACGATAGATTCAGCTCCTGCACGTCTAGCTCCGCCTCCTCGGGCAGCGTTGTTTTGCTTGTAATGACCATGGCGCTGGAGTTGTGCTGCCCGTTGCTCTTAATATGCAGCAAAGGCGTTGAAATTGAAAACAAATCTGTAAATTTGCTAGTTTTTGAGACAAAAATCGCGTTTCTAGCCAAACAACAGCTGTTTGCTATCGAGCTATCGATAGGCATAACCGTTTGACGCAAGGCAGCTAGCCTACTTCGATAGTTCATTCGTTGCTATCGTTTTTTGTGAAATTTGAATATATTTCGAAAAATAACTTGTAATTTGTAATTTCTTATTGCTAGCGTGCACAGCTACATAAAATTTATATATTTTTCTTTCAATAACTTCTTGCTAAAATTTATTGTACAATCATGAAGTTTTCATTGTGTGTTATGTTGGTAACTTTGTTGAGCGCATGTTTAATGTTGCAAGCACAGGCAAAGGATGTTGCAAAGGATGAGGCACCTGATGGCAATGTAAAGACATTAAAATACCAAACTTCTGTTAAGGAGATTGTCAAGGATCTTATAATGAACTGGAATTCGCCACTTGTTTATTTGAGAAGTCGCGGTTATCTAAGCCCGCCTCAGCTGAATTTCGATATGTTTCGCAAAGAGCAGTCAGAAACTGAGAGCAATCACCTAAAGCCACGGTTTCAGCGGGCACCACGCTCCAATGTGGCTGAAGCTTCAGGTACCAGCGATTTGGGGCAACTATTTCGCACGCTCTTCTCCTCGGATGATAATAGCGCTTCGGATAAAATCAAATCCAAGCTGGACGTACCCTGGGATATGGTAGCGCTAAAGGATTCAGTGCGCAACAAAGCCATGAAGTTTTATGAAAAATTCTACAACAAACGTAATGAACAACCCAGCAAATCAGAGCACGAAGTAGGTACGGATATAGATAAACAAGTGGCACAAATGTATCCATCGGTTATATCCAGTGCCAATGATGAGCACAAGAATGTTGAGCAGAAAAAGGAGGCGGTTGTAACACGTGAACAAAAGGAGGCAAAGTATCTAAATGGCATTGCCAAACTACTAACCAATCGGGATATTTTGGCTAGGTCAAAACCCTTGCCGCTGCTAAGGCAGGAGCAAAAAAAGGCGATCGAGGAGCCAACTCCAGGAACCTAAAGCAAAGATCTTACATCTTTTTGGAAGCCACAATTTTGATATAATTCAGTTTCGTTTAATTATTTCTAAAATTTAAGCACGTTAGATGACGTTTCCCAAAATCATAACCAAACCATTATAATCGTTTACTTAAAACTTGTTTTGTGAGCCAAGCTACAATCCGAACCGTACAAAAATCAGTTGCATCTTTTGATATTTGTCAAAATTCATAGAACAATATTGTTGAATCATGTGAGTCTCGAGTGTTTATTCAAGTATTCTTTATGCCCGATCTAGCTCTGGCTCCGTATACCTATAATTCTAGAAAACGCTCCTCTTCAGCTGCTTGATGCTATTATTCACCTTGATGGTTGTCTCGCTGGTTAACACTGATGTGGAGGCAAATCAAGTCCTTGGTTGTAGTAGATGCATCAAATCAACGATAGGGTGAATGCTTTTAACGCAGCGAGGATATTCTGCTGATTCTGACAGATTGCATCTTCACTTGTTTATATAAAAATTAATAAAACAAAATTCCAAAATACAAAAAAATGTGCACCTCTGTTCCTTAGCTTAAATGTATGGGTCTCTTACAGTTAAAGAAATATATACATAAGCAGCTTATTAATACATAATAAAATAAGTAAAAAATGTTATATTCGGTGTGCCGAAGATATATATGGTTTACAAATTTGATGATAAAAGCCTTTAGTCAGGCGTTTCTGATCAAATCAAAGCCAAGCTGGACGTGTCCTGGTATATGTTTTTTCCAAAGAGCTGAGAGCGCTAAATTCTATAAAAAAAAAACAAGTAAAAATACTCTAGTCGAGTATGCCCGACTACGATTTTTAATGGGAACAGGGAGTAAAAATTCTGAACTAGCAACATCAACAAGCCACCAAATCCTTATTAACCAGGGGATATTAAATAAGGCGAAATAATTCAGGAGCAAATTTAGAAATACACAACAAATTTCTTACAATTTCAATTTTCAGAAATTAACGTTTTGTTGTAGTTCAGCTTAAAATAAAAACCATTTTACTAATATTTCACGATTGACGAGCCCTTCAAAGCCAGACATCTAAACAGCTGAGAACCAGGGCCAAGAGAACAAGCAAACTATGCTAATTCATGGCTATTGGATAACAAAAATCATTATCAGCGATTAATTAAAACTTGTTTTGCTGAGCCAAACAACAACCGGACCATATAAAAAGCGGCTGCTTCTCAGATATTTGTTGAAATTCATAGTACAATAATGTTGAATCATGTGAGTGGCGAGTGTTTAATCGAGTGTTTTTCAAACCAGAGCTGACTTTGCATCTTTTTTAATCCTAGAAAATGCTAATCTGCAGCTGTTTGCTGCTCCTGTTCAGTATAATGGTCAGCGCTGATGTGGAGCCACAGGAAGCGGTTTTACTGAAGCATGTAAATGAACAAAATCTGGATGGAGCTGGTCTGTATGAGACTGAAGTTGAGGTGTCCAATGGTATCAAGAGCAGCGCAAAGGGCAATGTGAATGGTGTGCAGGGTGAATACTTTTTACCCAGCGAGGATGGTAAGCCCCCCGTGCGTGTTACCTATACGGCTGATGCTACGGGCTTTCATCCAGAAGTTCACAATTAATTGAAGCCAGCTCAGAATTTGCCAAAAAAGAAATTACGTTTTGACTTGTTTATGCAAAAAATATAATAAAACAAAATTCCATGAACAAAACAATTGTGCGTCGCTAATTCGAAGCTTAAATTTATGGGGCTCTTACATTTAAATTAATACACAGATCAGCAGCTTAATAACACGTATATAGATACCAACTGGTTCACAAATTTTATTATAAAAGCCTTTAACCAGGCAAGCTACGTTCAACAGTTGAAATCCAAACTCAGCATGTACAAGCACGTAAGTTAGCCTTGAAGCTGTAGCTCCAGGTGCCAGACTGTTCTACTTAAAAGCCACGCCCACCCTTGCAGTTGTTTCTAGTTGTGGCTGTGCTGATCGCCGCCAGCTTGGCGCACGATGATGATGCACATGCTCAAGCGCATGAATCCAAGCAGGGCGACAAGAAAGGCAACTTTGCCTATAGCTATGATATAACCAATGGCATTGGTGCCGAGGAAGCCGGCGATGAGCATAATAATGTGCATGGACAGTATCATTTCGTGTCCAAGGAGGGTGTGCCCGTACAGGTGTCCTATACGGCCGATGAGCATGGCTATCATCCGCATGGCGATTTGCTACCCACTCCACCACCCACGCCCGAGGCCATACTCAAGGCTTTGGCGTACATTGAGGCGCATCCACACAAGGAGGAGTCACATTCCAAGCATTAGGGAGCAAAGTCCAATTCGAAGCCATTTCCCCATTTCCCTAACATTCAATTGCAATTGGATGCGTCTCCATCAGTTGAACATAAAAATAAAACTTTATGACGCAAAATTGAACACAAATTTCTATGCAAAGTGGGCGGTGTGTTTCCATGGAACGCGCCCAACTCTAACCCTAAAATATTCTCCATCCACTTTGGCTAGTCCATAAAATACGCATTGTCATATTATTTAGGACGGAGACGCCGGAAGGGATTGCCATTGAGGCCATTGTAAATGTAAAATTCAAATGCGTTGTTTCATTGTTCGTCCTGAATGGCCGCCATTTGAACATGTTACGGAAGCTACAACTTAATGGAGTTCCAAAACCCTCTTGAAATCAAAAACAGCATTAATGATGAAATAAATAACTAACTTTGTCATTCCACACTATCACTATAACTCTGTGAAACTATTTGCAACTATCGTGTATCCTAAATTCGTTTAGATTTTCTATCAGGCCTGTCCTGGTTTCCATTTTCGATAACATTATGCGAAAGGGAATTCCCCTCAAATCTTTCGATTAGAGTCGTAGTTGAGCTACAAATGAATCATGTCTCAAAGTCCAGAGTATTCGTTGATTACAGTCAAGTGAATTCAATCCGCAAGAACTTGTCAAAAGTACAAATAGAAACATTAAAGCAAGTGGCACCACCTCCAAATCTTTACGACAGTGAAATACGGAACAGGTCTGTATATAAAATGTCCAAGATTAGCATTTTGGTACAAATTTTTGTAAAAATATTTGATAATATTGTAAATTCAATCTCAATTTTTAAAAATTTGAACAGAGCATACTAAAAAACAGAGTATTGAAACTGTCATACCTTCTTTATATCTTTCAAAGTTAAGAAAATCACACAACACTTTAAATGCAAACTTCTAAACATGTAAATAACAAAAAATGCCTCACAATTTTGAGCTTGAAGGACTGCGTGTTAGCTCCATATCCAGCGAGGTTGGATTAACCAGTTTGCGCACGATATCAAACTTGGGATTGTTTTTATCGCGCACCAAATCGAAGATAATGCTCTCGCTGGTGGTTATTACACAGCCTGCCTGGCGCAAGCGTTCCAGTGCCAAATCACGATCCTGTTTCAAGCGAGAGCTGCAGCAATCGGCAACAATATATACATTAATGTCCTGTTCCCGCAAATCAATAGCTGTTTGTTCCACACAAATATGAGACTAGACAGGAAAAATCAATTATTACAAAAACTAAGTAAGAATATTTGAAAACCACCTCAATGCCGTAGAGCACCACATCCTGTGGCTTATCGCCAAATATGTCCTTAATAGTATTCTTAACCTCTGGCGTCATCATGCTAAAGTACGTTTTACCCATTACAGCCTTGGCATGTGCCACATCCAACTCGGATACAGTTTTACCTAATTTTTCGGGATAATGTTCGGTAACAATCAACGGAACATCAAGCGCTTTGCCGGCCCTTGTCTGCAAAGCGAAATAGTTATAATCTTAAGTTTCAGATAAGCTAATTTTCTAGCTACAAAGTTCACTTGCCAGCTTGTCTACATTCTTCACCATGTTATCAAAGAGCGGCATGCTGGGACGAAACTTTTCCTGTATATCGCATAGCATGAAGAGCGTTTTTTTGGGATTCAAATGACAGCGTCTGAAGGCCATTTTTGTTGCTATTTAAGTGGATTGGATAAAAACATAAACGTTTAAACATTAAATCGATCTATCAATAGAAAATTAGCATGGCAAAGGAAATCCAAACAGTCTCATTTTATATGCAGCAATTTAGTTTGCATTTATTTACCGTTCTTTTCGTCGAAATCACACAATTTAATATAAATAACTTTTTTAGCTGCAACCAATTCGGCCAAAGGTGCGTTGATTACAATAACAGCTGATTGTTATGCCACGAAACGGTTAAGCAATATCGATAGCAATTGCTGTCATTATCGTTATGCATTTCGAAACAGTGCTGCCAGACTGTTTAATTTAGCTGCAGATCGCTGTCATGGCGCCAAAATAACTAGTTTTAAAACTAATCTTAAATGCAAATGGCTTAAAAAGCACTTAAGCAACAGCAGTTAATTAAAATCAATTAAATAAACCTGTCCAGCAGGTAACTCACACCCCTTAACAAAAGAAATACCCAATAAGCACACAGTCAACATTTATTAACAGCCGCCACTAATCTGAAATCCCAGACCACAGACAGGCATTTTGTGGCACTCAACTAGGTCCTTGATCTCCAAGCCCCCACGTGGCAATTAAAGTAAATTGTGTGAACCCAGACAAAACGTACACAGGTAGCAGATTTATATTCATAAGCCAAGCAACTAACATTAGGGGCAACTGTGTATTCTGTAGTCTGTATTTGGCAGTTGTGTGCGGGAAGGATGGCATTTATAATTGAATTCCTTAATATGAGTACGCAGCATCGCAGCCTGTCGCCCACCCTCAAGCAAAAACATTATAGTAATGAAGCCACAGTCAATTTCAATAACGCAATCAAATGCGTGCAATTTCAAAAACCACAAAACCCAAAGCCATAGTCAAAGAGAACCAAAATACCCACGCATTGTCCAAAAGCAATATAAACCTGCTTTTTGGTCAACTTTGGCATGCCTGACACGTAGTTCTCTATAGCATAGCGTTCCTGTATACGCCAACGCCTTGATAATGGAATGGCAATGGGAATAGCCATTGCCCGTTTTGCCCTTCCTTCCAATTTCCATTGCCTCTGTGCGTCGCATGCATATTTTGGTAATTTACGCTACCTTTTTGGCTTTTGGCTAGATGGGCGTGACTTAACCTTTGGCTCTAGCTTTTTGCTGGTTAAATATTTTATGAGCCTGCCGAGTTGCGGTCGCTGCAATTTTAAAACTGAGTGTACCCACTCAAAAACGTGTAACCGCAAGGCACTCGAAAACTTTTAGCCCCAAACTGGACATGGACACTTGACTTTTGTTGCTGCGTTGCCGTTTTCACCATACTCTTGAACATACAGTCAAACTTCGTTGTGATAAATTTGTCAAGTTCTTCATCTTTTTTATGTATAGCAAAATATAGTCATGTTGATTTTTGTATTTATATGTTGCACATAACAACATTTCCATTCAGGAAATCGATAGCAATCTAATTTATTTATGTAAAATAAACTAAAAACTATAAAGTGTAAATGTTTTTAATTTATATAACTCATTTCATGTGACAGCATTGTTCAACCAATGGAATCCTACTTCCCTAAGCGCTTATCTATCTGGGTCATTATAGTTTAGTTTCTCTGTTTCAACGCGCAGCCAGTAGGTATCTGTTTATGTTTGTATAGTATATACCTATATATATATATATATATATCTGTATTCATAGCGCCACGCGCTATTCGCAGCCATTTTGGTTTTCAATTTCATCGCCATTTTCACCTGAATGCGTCGAGAGTAATTTGCATTTTTTATTTGCTTTTATTGTCCTTGCAGGAGACTGAAGCTGGCTCATCCTCAAGCGCACAGGTTGGCATCGGCGAGGTGATAATGCTAATAATAAGTTCGAGTCAATTGCCACAACAAATATATACAAATATAGCAACAACAACAACAACAATAAGAGCAACAATTGAAGCAATTCATTTGCAGCACAGTTTTGAAAATTGTGCTCGTTTGAAAAACAATTTAAGTAAAAGTCGAAAATGTTTTACAATGTCTGCAAGTTGTGTATGTGTGTGTACACACAAACTCATATATATTTTGATATGTGTGTGTGTGTGCGTGTGTATTTTTATGTGATTTCTCTAGTCAACAACTTGAAGAAAATGGCAAATGGAAATGGAAAAGTGCTCTCATGCGCAAAGCAGGCAAAATGTTATAGCATTTATTTACAGTATTGAAGTAGTAGTATTCAAGTATTGTGAGCATTTGAGTATTACGTGCAAGTCCTTGGAGCATTTGATGCAATTTATTCAATGAAATGTAAATGCGACTCAATTGTACGAATAGTTTATTTGTAGTAATTCTTGATTGCACAATATAAGCAAACGTCATTTAATTTCGATTGCGTTTTCTTATATATACCATTTGCATATCGCTCTTAGGCATTCAAATAAGTCACAATATGTGACTTTGCCAATTGACTTTGAGTTGAATTCAAATATGAAAAGGCCTTGTTTGATGTGCAGAACTTTTATTTACACACAGCACATATAAACAGTTTTGTGTATATATGCACAGCCATTATACATGTTGCCTACTAAATTTCACATTAACTCAGTCCAACAAACTGCAGCCGCTACTCCCACTACTCCCTCTCTTTGTCCTTTCATATCAACGATTTTCAAATTGGCGACGAACTGATATGCCAAACTACGCACGTTGATGTTTCCCACAATTCGCAATTCAACAATATGAAGACATGCTGGCATTTTGGGGCTCCTTCTGTAGCTAATGCTTGTCACGTTTGCTCCAACGTTTGACAAGCCAAATTCGGCATACAATACAAAAAGAAGAAGAAGAGAAACGAAAAACAAAAGAGCGCAGGCATCAAAAAGGTTTGGAGGCGTATCAAATACTCTGTAATTATGTACGCTTTTTATTGCAAGCCACACTGCATTTTATTTTAAAAAGGTTTTCTTAGCATCCAAAACTGTTTTATTGAATATGCAGTTGTGCTGTTTGTTATATTTGGATATGCTCTGTAGCAAATCTTAGCAACTATTTAAGAGCACATATTTCATATAATTCATTTTCGTTTATCTTCTGATAAAACAGATCTGTTTCGAAAACTGTTTTATCAGTTTAATATATAAATTTTATCCAGGATCGTTAAAGTGGACGACTGTATCCTGAGGAAAAGGTATAAGGCTCTGACACACAACAACCTGGGTTCGATTTCCAGTCAAGAAAATAGTTTTATATTTTCAACGCATTATTGTCATTATTTAATATATAATGACAATAACCATCCTTCATTCTACTTATGTATTAATGAATAAAATAATGTAAGACTTAAAGACTTTATAAAGTGGTTTTATTTCGACAATAGTCGTAAATTGGAGCTCACACTGTTTCACCATAAATTGACTTTGGATATTACAATTCGCAATATGCATCGCATTCATCCTTTTTGTAGAAATTACCTATTTTGGGATCACAGTTATCCCAATTGACTTGACCGCAACCCTGTCCTTTGGGATGGCATCTCCAGCAGACAATTTCCGGACATCCTAAACATTTATTGATTGTAACTTTAAAAGTTGCATAAGATTACATTTATTTACCTGATCTCATATCGGTGCATGCTATTACAATCTTAAAAAGACCACATGCCAACAATATAAGAGCAGTTAAATTCATTTTGTTTTCTTGAAAGTCTCTAACTTGACTATTATTTTATTCAATTCAAACGTTATATATAAAGTTAGTACGGCTGATGATCCAAACTGTATCAAAATGCAAATATTTCACTTGATTTGCAATGCATAAATCTATAATTTTAGCAAGATTACATAATATAAGCAATAAAGAGCAAATGAAATATGAAGTATGTAATGTATTCAAAATTTGAAATAAATTTGACCTTGACTTGCCAAGTTCGGTGTCTCTCGCTTTTATAGTTTCTGAGATCGACAGGTTCAAACAACCGGACATATAGACAGAATATTTAGTTAACAAGGACCACCATTCAATATACAAATGTTTTTATCACTTAAAATATTAAATGAACCCTTTGCCAAAGTAAAGTTCTTGACTCCAACTAGTTTAAAAACGTTTTCTGTGCGATTTATGTGGAATTATTTTAAAAGTGCAATTCGAAACTGGCCTTAAAGATGCCATTTGCTTAAGTTTAAAAGTATATTCAGTTTTATACATAGACAAAATATAACCATATTATGCAGCACACAGTTAATGGGTATACCAAATAATAAAAAGGAAAATCCACACGTTGCTTTTACCAAAAAAAAAAGTAAAAGAAAGAGAACATGATTTTCACAGGTGAATTGGAAAGCGCGTAATGTTGTAATGTTTGACTTGCCGGCAGGCACGTGCCCCAGTACCCATTACCTCCTCAACAACTCCAGCCCCAACTCCAACCAACATCAGCTCACATGTCGCAGCGAGTCAAGTCAAGCAAGAAGGCAGTTTGGTTGAAAAAAAAGGCAAACGTGGCGTATGCGTAACGCGACGCGCCACTTTTGCAAATTGGATGAAAATCTTTGGCTTTTCAGCGCAACGTCAAAGCATACATACACACTTATACGAAACGATTCCAGGATGCACTCGCCTGAAAATTGACATGTTTTGATGCTGGCATCCTTTTGACTTTGCCTCAAAGTTTCAACTGATGCAATTTTTGTGACACTTTGTTTCTGTTTTGTAGCCTAAAAAGACGCACAGCCAACATTCGTCATTCGTCCCCCCCCCCCCCCTCCCCACCCCTTTGCGACTACCTTAAAAAACAAAAAGGGTTTGTAACATAAAACTTATGGCAACACCTACACAAGAAACATATATCAGACATTCTAAAGAAACAGGGGCAAGGAACTGCGCAAGTTTTCTTTTGGCTAGCCTTTTCAGTCGTTTGTGGACTTTTGGATTATGTTGTAAACTTTTCACTCCACACGCAAGAAATAAAACAAATTCGAGTTTCAAGTTTTTAAATTTATAAGTCCATGTGGTTCGGAGGTTTTGTCTGGGTCTTACCTTCAAATAAACTACTTGCCATATGCTGTCAAGGTCCTGAGAAATATATTATACTCGTATGTTAGACAGGAACAGGAGCAGGTCCAGGACCCGCTTGCCGTCGTAACTCTTGACGGCATCTGCTTGTCCCTTTTTTTATGGCTACAAAGCGCAACAGACAGTTAAAACATGAGCTTAAACTTAAAGCGCTTTAGACTGCCAACTGGCAAATTGGAAGCTTCAGATTGCAATTTAGCTGCTCAGCAAATGATACACTAAGAGAAACTGAGACGGATACTGAGGCAAACTGATGCAAACTGAGAGATTCTGAAGTTAGCTAAGTGAAATTGAAGCAACATACAGGCATATTCTGGTTTCCGTTGTCGCTAAGATATGGCGAAAGTGATTTTTCCTTAAATGTTCCCATTAACACTTTTGACAAAACTTTTCGGATTGAATTCACTAGAATTTCATCAAGAATTGAGTGAACTTAACTTAATGAACAGCAATTTGACAGTTTTGTACAATGAATGGAATTTTAATTTCGCTAGTTGTTGCCAAAACTGGATACTGGAACACCCTTGACAAGTTTTTTAATTTCCAAAAATAAAAATAGAAACAAATTTATTGCTAATATAGGCAGTTAAGTTCTCTCTCCTGTTCGCTCAGTTTAAACCATCGAAACATTCGTTTTCGGAATTAAAAGCTGTTCTGTATTCCGACTATTGATTCGCTTAAAGAAGTGTTAATTTTAAGTCAATTGAATGAGAAGCATTAAAACTTACCTAAAAGCAGAAAGACAAAATCGAAAATGATTCGGATTTAAAAGTTCGCAGAAATGGAAACAGGACGAAAATGCTTTTATTTTATCTCAATGACAAAAGAACTCTTAAGAAATATTCATTTAAATGAGCCTTTTTCTCATTTACAAACTTAAATAATAATTGAATAAATAAAAATTTCATAATTTTCAGCACTTTGACTTTCATTGCCATAAATATATAATAACTAGCAAAGTTTTTTGTGATTTATGCATTGCATTTTTTCACACTGTAGAAGTTTTTCCCCCTTAACCAGCTTTTCCCCCTGCCCATTGAGGTTCATTGAACCAAATGCTGAGCGCATTTCCGTGTTTGTGTTTGACTCTGAGGCTGCTTAGCAGCAAATAAACTTTCGAGTTGTTCTTGTTGCTGTTGACATGGCGTTGCGCCAGTGCACTTTGAGTGGCCTCGCTGAGACTTGGCCCGGACTGGGGCCAGGATAAATGTGCACATAATTATCCTTTGAATGCGCTGCGCCAAGAAGCGAACTTTGTGTGTGTTAGGTGTGTTTGCATGTCTGTCTGTGTGTGTGTGTGCTAGCTAGAGATACTGGCACCTAGACTAAGACGTAGGTTGGGGGGAAATTGCTTTTCAGCAAACATAAAGCCACAAGACTTCGTCTAATTTAGTTTTGTTCAAGCTGACTTAAATCAGCAAAAAAACAAGGCTGGCTTTAAACAACGATCCATGTCTTAATTAATGTTGCATAATTAAAAAACAAACAAGCAAATAAGAACAACCAAAAACAAAGCAGTAACAAACATCAAAAAAAAGGGTAAAAAAAACTTTGCTAAGCATCTAAAAAAATACCTAAAAAACAAAATGTCTCACATCTTTTTGCTCAAAAGGAAATATTTTTGAAGGTACTTGTAGAAGCCTCAAGGCGCCAAAAGGCGGCCCAAAGGCCAAAACCAAAGGCCACAAAAGTGCCAAATGCAAAGTCAAACAATGGCAAGGGCAGTGGGGGAGTGCGGGAGTGGGGCCATGGGGCAGTTGGGCGTGGCCGTGGGCGTAGCTCGTGTTGTTGCTTTAAAGTTGACAAGCACCTACGCAACGCGACGTTGAAATGGTCGTGTGCCCCTTCAAATTGGCGCCAAGTTTTAATTATTCCATCATATTCATAAACTTTTTTTTTGTGCTTGCCATGCGGCGTGCTGTGGGCCGAGCTGGGTTCGTAGGGTTTGTGGGGTTGGGCTGGGATCAAGCAGGCTTTCATTATGTGCGTCACACACTCAAGCTACAGGCTGGAGCTGTGTGAGAGATGGCTGCGTGTAGCTTGTTTTTCTTAATTAGACAAGTAAGCACTTATTTGAAAAAGATAGCTTGGCTTTACAACCTTTACAACAGAATTCAAGAGCATTATGTTCCGACTACTCATATCTTAGTTTTAATATCGATTATTTTGATTAATCTATTATTTGTGGGTTACAAAATAATGATATGAAAACTAGAATATCTTGAATAAAGCTAAATTTTTATATGTTTTCACACTTAAACGAGATCATAAGTATATTTTACTCAATTAAAAAGTTATTTTATAATGAAATACTTTGATCTTGCTTGAAATTGCTATAAGAAAGATCAATTTTTTAATTTTGCTATTGTTGTAGCATTCACGCTGCAAACATTTCGTGTTGAGTCCTGCTTGTTCGTGTCACGACAAAATAAAAAGGACACATGCGCAACTTCAGTCAGAAGTTTGTGGCTGAGCTAAACGACAAGTGCTTATTGTTGTTCCTCTTGTTGTTTTTGTGTTGTCATTGCCTTTGTTTTTGGTGTATGCCAACAATGGCGTCTTCAGGCCGTCGCCTTCATCTTCTACTCTCCGCTGGAGTCTAAGTGCTGGCGGCATGGCAGCTTGGCTTTGACATGCCATGAATCCTGGGCAGAAGGCGTTACTCCATAAAAATGAACAACAGCCTTTTTATTGTCGAACAATGAACAAGCGGTGCTCGAAGTTTTTGCTTTTCTTCAAACTTTGTTGTTGTTGGTGTTGTTGTTGTCATCGACAACAGCATTTAATGAGGCTGTTGCCTTATTGTTCAATTGTGCTTGTGCAGCCCTAAGAATTTCTAGTACTTATTGAAAACTAGAAAACTTAACAGCAGCCGAAGGACATAGCATAACATGAATTGGCATTTTGCTCAGTGCGCGCCAAAAGGACCTTAATGGACGAATGCATATTTAATAGCTAGGTACTTGGGCCAAAATGAGCAGGTGAAAAAGTATTCGTATTGTTCATTTTGATATTGAGAAAACGGCCTGGCATTAAGGTACATTTTGTTATATCATTATTTTATGTAAGTCCATTGTTAAGCTGAAATTCCAATGTGTCATGCTTTAGAAATGTGTTAAAAGCAGAACAGATGTTCCGATTAAATTTTCATTTAGCTAAATAAAATTTCCGATTTTTATCAATTGTTACATAAGCTTTATCTTTAGAGTCGAAACTAAAGTAACATGAAAAACATTTAAACAATTTAAGAAACGTATGCTGCAAACATTTGCAGTAGAAAAATATAAATTTTAAAATTTAATAAATTACTTAAGTCTCTTCTTTAATTTATGCATTTTTTGAAAAAGCTTAAACATCTTTAAAAACACGCAAATAAATGTCTGCTTCAAATACCAAATACGAATCAATTCCAAAGAAAAAAGTATAGCATACTTTTGTGCAGCAGAATAAAATGCTTTTTTGCATCTATTGTAAAAAGTATAGCATACTTTTGTGCAGCAGAATAAAAATTTGCATGCTTAACATCTATAAAATTGATTTAAAAGTAAAATTCGAACAGACGTTGTACTTTTTACTATAATTTACTTTTATTTTATTTTTATATTATAATTCAGATATCAAATTTGACAACTATTAAGTTTAGTTCTTGACTAAAATACTTTTAGTTGACATTTTGCTGACGCTGCTAACACTTTAAGGCAACTTTGTCAGCCAATTAAGCCAAAGTCAGATTGTATGTAGAAAGCTATATAACATCTCAGAGCTGTCAGCTTGTAAGGACTGAGCTGATGGAACTAATGAAACGCCATTCGCGTTACGCAGCAGAGCAGAACACAGCGAAATAGAGAAAAAGTGTAGAGAGGGAAATGGAAGAGGAGGTTAGGTGACTGCAATCTGCTTTTCCACTCAATAGCTGAACGACGCTCAACGCCTGACACTTAAAGCCGACAAGTTAAGCACGCTTCGCGTATGGCGATTTGCAGAACGCTGAAAGGATCTGGGGCTTCATGCGGTGCCCATTAGCGACAAGGAACAGGCTGGCAACTGTACAGGAGTAGCAGGAACTGAAGCTGAAGCTTGGAACTGGGAACTGAAACTGGTTTGGATGCGGGCGTCAGTAGGCTGGACGTGCACTTTGTGAGAGTGGCACACACGTTTTTGTCAAGCATCGTCATCAGCCAGCGGCTGTGGCACGGTCTCAACTGCAGGCTAAAGCGGCACACGCGACGTATACGTAATATTCAATTGCAGTCAGGCAGCAGGATGCGACACAGGACGATGCCTGAATGTGCATAGTTAGTGATAAACTGCTTTTGCACGGAAATGGCCCTGGAAATAGAAATGATGTCGAGTGTGTGCTCGTGTGCATAAAAAGGCCAATTAGATGACAGATTCAGATACAGATACAGATACAGATACACACTATAGCCACATAGCCACAGGCAATGGTATACGGGCTGTGGGCGTGGCAGCCAACTGACAAATGCCAGCTTAACAAGAGTCTATCACAGCCTCAAGTGAGTGCCTAACCTTAACTTTTGATACCCTGCAAACATAAAAAAAAAATGGTTAAAGAAAGATCATATAGTTGAGAGGTTTTTTTTTTGAAAAGAATGAATGAATAAAGAATCAATAAATAACTGAATGGCCGAAAGGACGGGTGGACGGGTGGACGGACTGACGGACAGACTAAATCTTCTTAGCACACATTTTATCTGCTGGACAAAACTAAGCATAGTTCACAAGAATATAGTTCGCAACAAAGCCAATTTATTTTTTATCAAATTTAGTACAAGTTAAAGTTTTTTAGATTGTCAATAATAATTCCCAAACAGTTCAAGCCAACACAAGTTGACCTGCTCAACTGAAACCGGTCTTGGAGTATCATCTTATTTCTAATTTTGTACCTATCTTATTTATTTTTAATTTTTTTTTTACGATTTTGATTTGTAAAAATAAATTGAAAGCTATTTTATATTATTTGGATGTACCCCTTTCCTGTGTCACGTAACCGTCTTTCACGCGGCGACTTTACGTCATGTGACATCTGTTCGCTTAATTGCCGGAATAAATTCACACTTAACGATTTCTAAACAGTATGTGCTCATTTAGATGTGACAATGCTATGTCAAAGCTCTCGTTTTGCACAATATAATGTTTCTTATTAATCAAAAATTAGTTTTAAAACAAAATTGACGCAAAAAAACATTAAATATAATTCCATAAAATAAAAAAAATGTTGATTTTCTAAAGGATTAAGTTGTATTTTTTCTCCAAGTGTAAGCACTATGCATTAACTGAATCCAGGTATGGAGCGAAAAAAGATTCTAAGCCCTATATATGTGTATATATATTCGCGTATATTCTTGATCAAGATTTACAGTTAAATCGATGAAGATATGTCGGTTATTCTTTTTGTATGACCATCTCGATCTCAGAAACTGGAAAATAAAGTTGAAAGACAAACAATTTGATAATTCTGAATTTTTCTGCCCAATTTCCTTTTATAAGTTTAGTATTTTTTTTGTGAGCTTATATACAGGGCATCTGCTATTTAAGCAGTCTTTACTAAAACTTATAAACTTGTTGTGTAGGCGTTTATATTTTAGATACTATTTTTTTTTGCAATGCGTAATTTATGCTTGCTCGCAAACTTTAAATTAACTTTGCTCGCAGGGAAATGAAATAAGTTACATGCTCGTATATTTGAAGTGGTTTGTCAGGAAAACACACACACACACACACAAATACCATACATACACACACACACACACACACACACGCATAGCCATAGATAGCTGCGCCTCGCATAATCAAGAAGTTTTAAATGCATCATAAAAACTTTTTCCATGTGCAATTTGAAAACTTGTTTTAGGCTTCGCCTACATTTATGATGTATGCCACACAATTTATGCTTCTCTGCGCACATTGCTCGCACTTATTTATGGCTGTATATGACAGAAGGAGCTTTGACAGGGGCAGTGGCAGGAGATGTGGCAATAGCACCAGCAGTACACTTGGAACTGTCAGGTGCATTGCAAAAACAAACTAACAAATAGCAAAAATATACTTGAAGCACAAGCAGCGAGTGATTCGCGTTGAACTGTCCACAAAAAAAAAGAGACGAGCCGCAATAAAACTGAGAAATATCCAATAATATTAAGCACCAAAGTATACTCGACTTTGATATACCTGCACTCAGTTGCAGCATTTGATGAATGCAAAAGATTTTTATGGATTTTTTATGTGGAACTTGGAAAACTATACTTTCCTTTTTCTACCCTTCCCAGCAAGAAGTGTATATTTTCCGTAAAATAGGTATGCAGTCATTGCTGCATTTTTATATAGATCATTGAAAATAAGTTTGATCTTCATCAAATCACTAACAAAAAAGTTTCATAATATGGTTTTCCAAAATTTTTTCTCATATTCCGACAAAATCTTCCAAAATGCGTTCTTAATACTCTTTTTTTTAGCATAAAACGCACTTACTGTGAGAAATTCAGCTTATTATCTTTCATGGTTTGGGCTGTGCAAGCGTTGTCAATCAGTTAATGAGTCAGGTTGAACTGTTTTATACACATAGATAAATGGTATATGTCCATACATCATAACTCCACTGCCAAGCAGTTCTACCCTCCAGCAAACAATTGGTGTTGGTATAAAATGCGTAAAAATATTTATAGCCGCCCAAACAGCCGACAGACTTTCAATAAAACCAACAGCATAAATCTAGCCCACACAAAACCTGTTTCTAGTCATCGCATCTCAACGCATTTAGAGCTACAAAGTCATCTAATGTGTTTCTTTTTCTTTTTGTTGTTGTCAGGTATCAGTCGTAAGTTCTGTCGTCCTGTAGCTGTGAGCCATGTCCTTGACTCTTGAACTTGTGCGCAGGGAATGTGCTTTGCGAATGTTCCAAGTATTTTATAAATAGGATAGTCGCGTGTGCATTATATGTTATACATAATACATTATACGATGCCAGACAGCACAAATCTGTTGTGTGCTGCAAATAAAGTAAGGAAATTCTGATACATAAATTAACAGTAAGTCGACTGCTATGTTACTTTTATTGACAGTTACGGGGCTTTACGAGTGCTTCAAGATCAAATGACAAGGCTCTCAATGCTCCTTCCTCCTTCCCTTTAATTGCAGTTCAGTTCAGTTGAGTTAGGGTTTTATGTGGCTATTGATAAGATTTGTTGCTCGAAATTAAGTGCAGCAGCGCCTGGGCGCACATCAAATTTCAATTATGCCAAAATTGCACAAAAAACCACACAAAACTTGAGAAAGGAAAGTCAGACGTAAAGAGAGTGGAAGAAATGAAGCTTAAGGCATGCTCAGCTTATGGACATAAATGCAATTAGTGTTGAAGAGCAACGTTGCTAAGTTGACATTTAAATTAAATTTCGAAAATCATTGCAGGTATTTCATGCTTTATATACATTTGACAAGCAGTTGTAATCCAATGACACTAGCCGAAAGTGATGCTACTTATGCATGGCAGCTTTAAAAGCTTATTAAAAGCTGCAGCTGGTTGGGCGAGCTTACATTTAAATATTCTTAATATGAACTTTAGTGTATTAAGATTAATGATATGTGACTTAAAACTATATAAACTTAATTTCTATGTAGAGATTTCAATGAGCTATAATGGGACTCAAATAACTACTGAACGGTATTCTAACTCAAATGAATACTGAACGATATTTGTGCTTGGAATCAGTTCCATGAAAATGGAACTCAAATGTTCAATCGAACTAGTTCTGAGCGATTTGCAAAAACAATATTGGTAATATTATGCTCGAAGTAACATGTCTTATTTTACATTTGTATTAAAAAACATGTTTGTTTTTATAATTATAAATTTAGTATTTTTAAAGCTTACGTTAAATGTATTTTTTTAAAATTTTTTTTTTAATATAATTTTATTTCTCTTTAATTTAGTTAAGTTTTAAACATGTATATAAATCTTGCATGCAATTTAAAGGCTACTTTTATAATTTTAATTATTTTTTCTTTTTAGCATTTGATGCTAGTGTCATTGGCAGTATCTATAGCAAGTCCTTTTCATGTCACACACATACTACAACAAGTGTAGCCTACTTCACTGCGTGTGTATGTGTGTGTGTGTGTGTTTGGCTGCTGTCAAGTGAGCTTAGCGTTGTCAATTACACACACATCCACCTCTTGTGGCACGTTGGCAAAGTCTGTGTCTGTGGCAGAGTGCCTGAGGCTGAAGTGATTCCCAGAGGCTGGCTGCATCTTTTGTTATTACACTTTGATGGGCGTCTGTCAGAATTTCGAGCACATAATTAAATTAGACTGCACTTATCAGTTGGACCATAACCCTCTGCTTTATAAGGCACTCCATATATAGTATATATGCCAAATAGAAATGCTCTTCATGCGGCACTTGCCGCATTGTTTCGCCTTTTTTAAATTATGCTCAAGCATGCTGGCAGAACGAGTAGCAGCAGCATTGCCCGTTGGGCAATTGACCCACTTTTTGCTCGCGTCTGACAGCTTCAATTGTTTGGTGCTGGCGCCACTTTCACTTACCTAATTAAGCGCCAGAGCAGACTGCAAGACTCCAAAAGAACTTACCAAGCCTCTACTTAGACTGCAAATAAATGAAAAATTAATTCATTTGCAGTATATCCGCAATTGCTGCAACTGCAACTGCAGCACGGCTGCTTGAGTGTAAAACAAGCAGCGATTGCCGTGGGGCAAGCAAAGTGCAATGATGTCATTTAAGCCAAGTCCAAGTTGGCTCAAACTGGGCCACCTTTACCTTTTTGCAAGCGCTCTCTCTCTCTCTCTCTCTCGTTAGCGTTAATTTAATTCCAACTGGATAAGTGCAACTGATGCATGCCTCGGGTTAAAATTTAATTGCCTTTTTGCTAAAGGAACGGCTTTGGATATTTAATATCTGTGAGAGTTTAGCTATACCTGGCAGCTGTTTATGTTCTCTGTGCCATTAAGCCATTAAATTGCGATTGCAAATTTCTTGTTTTAGTTTATTTTGGCATTTTAATTGCCAATTTCAATTAAAAGCACAAATTTGAATTCAATTTTTTGTGCCTAAGCTAATTAGACTATCTTTAAGAGCAAGAATTTCTTTGACAGTTGAGTGTGTATATTATATTTTAAGTTATACAGGGCTGTTCCAAATTCCGTTTCCATATGAATTCCAACAAAATATGTATTGCATACTTTTAGGTTAATCGAAAACATATATTTAAGTACATCAATTGAAGGATTTTTGTAATTCCTGTATGCTCTTAAAAGTATGCTATGTACTTTTGCTGTGAAAACGATTCGAAAGTGGGATTTGGAACAGGCCTGTTAGGTTCATCACCGTTCGATCTACAATTTCGATGCAATATTCGATTGGTGTAAAAAGATAAGATATAAGAAGTAAACTATATAATTGATACCCACATTATTTATTAACCTATCAATTGAGAGTATGTTAAAAAGGCTTTAGTTTATAAGTAATGTGCTATGTTTAGTATCTATGGCTGCTTTAAGTTGTGTTGTTTATGATAAGCTACTTAATGCTAGTACTGAGCCAAGCATCAACTATGTTTTACGATCCAATCAAGTGTGCACATCAAAATAAACGCTGTCCAAGCTAAAATTCAAACAAAATGAAACCCCAAAGCAGAACGAATATGTTGGAAACAAGCTCTTAAATCGTAACTACATAACACATACAAACGCGCATTTTGACCAACCAAAAATCAGCGCAATAAAATTTCGAAGAAAAACAGCAGAGAGAAACAAACAACATAAACCAGATGACTGTCACTCTGTCTGCTTTTACTCACTCTGCCCCGCTGTCCTTTGTGTGCGATCCTGTCGCTGTTTTTTGTCCTGTTTTGCCAGACTCCTGTCGCTGGCTAATGGTCATCGTCAGTGGTTGTGGCTGTGGCGTTGGCGGTGCAGATGCCGCAGGCTGACAGCCACTCGAAAGGGTGTGAAAGCTCTGACCCACACACACACACCCTTACACACAGACAGACATACGCATACATGCATACACATGCTGCGAATACAGACATAAGCGTCTTATTAGATTTTCTTGTGTATTTTGTGTCTGAGCGTAAGTGCAAGCGAGTACTCGTAAAACGTACCTAAAGGACACCCACAGGATGCTTAACAACTTCATTAGAGCCAAAATACACACACACACACACACATACACTGTTATGTTTGGCCTACGCTAATCTTTTGGTTCGTTTTCTGGCAGCTGCTAAACTCAACTGTGAAGTACATTAATTTCAAGCTTAGCAGCCCCAAAAGCAATAAATCTTCTTGCATATAAAGGACATGCGCAGTCCACACATAACATGGACAGCTGGATACCCGTACAATTAGAGTTTTTGAAGTACTAGGCCAGTTCAGACATTTATGGCTAACAGCCTGAACTAATTGAGTCCCAATCAATGCTGAAAGACAATTACTCGCACAATAGTCGAAACCATGCAACATGCAACATGCAACGCTCAACAGCAGCAAAATTAATTAGTGCAACAGCAGCAGCAGCAGCAGCAATAGCAAAAGTCAAGCACAAAAACAAACCGAAGCTCGTCTTGCCACAGAGCATCACATTTCATGCTACAATCCAAACAGAAACAGAACAAATAAAAAATGACTGCAGCAGTTGCCACAGCAAGCAGCAAGCAGCAAAAATGAAGCAAACAAATCAAATTACAGCATGAAGCGAGCTGCAACAACAACAACAACAACAGCAATAACAATTACATGAAAAAAGTAGTATTTTTAGACTGCAACATTTAAAATACTCTCAAAGACTATTGATCCAATGACACTGTCTTTTTAATCTTCATCAACAATTTCTTTAAAAACAACCAAGTTTTCATAATTTAAAAATAAACTTATTTTCCTGTGATCATTTCTGTGTAATATAATGATTCAATATTGTTTAAACTTAGTTCAGCTGCAATATCAAAATATAAACTTATATTTCATGAAATTGTTTGATTGTTTAAAATATCTGTTAAAAACAAAAAGATTGTAGTTTATTGTGATACAATTTTAAACAATTTTTGTTGAGCAGCTTAATTTTTAAATTTAGTCGTCAGATTTTCAATAAAATTGATCATTATAAAATTGACATTTCTTTGATTATTCGAAACTTTGTTAAAACTCGAAAAAATATCAAAATAATATTTTAAAATATAAATTTGATACTATTTCATTTCATTTTGACAACATTGATATCGGTATTTATATTTCATAACTGACTAATATATTTTAGGGTCAACTAGACATCAGGTTTTCAGGTTAATTGAAAAGAAATGGTATAAGTAAAGTGTTATATAAACAAGTATATTCAAATTTGGTATTAATATTTTTTTTTCTGTTCAGAACTTTATAAGACTTGCAATTGGTAAGCTTAGTCGCGATATCTTTTAAACAATAATTCAATTTTTGATTGATCCTTCAGCAATCAAGTGCATTTGCATAGAGTTACATCAGCTTTATCTATAGATTTAGTTTACTAAGAAACAGGCAGGCATGGCTATACAGACTCAGTTAGTTGTGCTGATCAAAAATGTATAAGCTTAATATCATCAACAATATCTCAATTGAATGCGTTACACATTTCATGATAATATTGTAATACCCTTTGAATGAGTATAAAACAACCAAATGAAATGCACTTTTAACTTTGGCCAGCCAGCAAGTGAGTATATGGTACATTTTTTCCAGAAGAGAAGAAAAGCAACAAAGTGGAAAACAAGCATTGACTGAAGGGGCTGAGAGGGGGTTGGGATGCTGCAGGGCAGGCAACATTTGCAAATTAAACTGAATTCTCATTTAGGCCAATGTGAAGGCGTCAATGCCAACAAGGATACAACTGTTGGCAGGACGACAGACAACGGGTTTTAGGGGACAATGGACAAATGTTGTTGTTGCCAAGCAAATTGCCTTTCATGTGAGAAATTGCAAACACAGCGTATCACAAAATAAAAAAAAAAAAATACACAAGTGGGAAATGCTTTAGTTAAAAGTGCTCGACTGAGAGATGTTCTTAAAATAGGTCTATTATTGCTTAATTATTCACTTTAGTTCACATTTTCAAGCTGCGTGATAGAAAATTTGATTTGAAATGACTTCTGCTGCTTGTTTGTTATATCCTTTTCAACAGTTTTGCAAGTTACAGGGTATAAATACTTGCAAGCTTTAAGCACTTGACAGCTTGTAAAGTTTGTTGTTTGTCATCAATAAACGGTTAGTAAAGTCCATACACAACAGCATTTGATAGTTTTCTTTCTAAAAGTGTTTAATTAAACACCACAGGGCGTATGCTTAATATTGTTGTCAATACGTTTAGTTGACAGCTTTTGGCAGTTAGTTAAGCAGCTAAAACTGCAGCAGTACATTTTCAAGTTAGCACAAAATATTTGACATTTTATGGAGACAGCTAGAGTTTCACATACACACACTCTACACCTATAAAAACACACACGTTGTGCAACATTTACCGTTGGGAAATCTTTTGCTTCTTGTCAAAAACATTCAAATGCCACCGCAAAGCTGTCAAAGGTTTGAAAATTTCATTACGCTTCAAGCACAATAGCTTCGAAATGTTTTTAGATATAATATACATTCTATGCTGGTATTTCTATATATAAAATTTGACCTGACTGACTGACTGAGTGACGCAAATTAGTTAATGGGTATGTCATGGTTGCATGGGGAAAAATATAATTTTTACCTAAAAGAAAATTATAACTAGTCAGCTTACGAAAATCTTCGGCTAACAGCGGGAAATGCTGCTCAAGGTCAAATGATTAGCCGGGCAACACCGGATGCTACCTGGTTTTTCTTCTGCAAAACCCTGTGGCCAATAGAATGAGGTGAAAAACGAGAGAGTGCTCAAAGTTCATTCAGGTACTATAGCTGTTTAACACTCTTTATAAAACTATTGCAAATATGACTATTTCGCAAACTATACCATCTTAATTTATGTTTTTACTTTCAATATCTCAAGTATAGTATTGCTTTTGGACCAATTTTTAATCATAATCTATACTATAAGTACATTCCAAGTTTCACCATCATATCTCAAAGACTCAAAAACCTTCTAAAACTAATTTCATATCGATTTAGAGTCCACTTTCTACATCTTTTTACAAGCAACGAATTATAGTTTTTCTAATTCAATTATTCCTAGGTAAGTTTATTTATAACTTCTAAATTTCTTCGAATCAAGTATTTATTGATAAGCAGAAAATGCTTCTATTAATTTTGTCTTAAGATTCCTTATCTAAGTTATTCATTAACCCAAACTTAACTGCGAATGTGTGGGCTTGAATTTTCTTTATGGCTCTTATCATTTAGATCAAATGAATGTATTAAATTGTTCGTCTTGTTGTGTATGTATGAGTGTGTGTGTGTATTTGCCATAAGCAGCTTAACAACACACACACATACACCGTCATCATTGTGTTCATGTATTTAGGTTTAGGCCCATTGTTTAGTTAAGGCTTGAAGAGAAACGAGAGAGAAGGTCGTTTTGTGGCACGTTTTGCCATTAGACGCAATCATTTTCTTTAAATTTGCCATTTAATTGAGCGCAGTAAATAAACACAAAAGCGGAGCTTCAAATATAGCAACGAAGTTAAGATACTCTATCTGAAAGAAGGCTTCTTTGTTTGCCTGACATGAATAGCAAGTTTTGTTAGATCTGGCTTGAAAACTGTGAACAATTGCGTTCATACGGAAGGACAGACAAGCAGACAAAAGTACGGAAGGACATTTCAAAAGCTCAATATACTATTTTTTTTTTAAATTTTTGAATATAAATCGTTTAAAAGTAATAACAATATGTTTCGTTAGTTTTCAGAGCTTAAGAAAAAGAAGATACAGCAAATCGCTCCCTCAACTCTTCTCGCTGATCAGACACATATATATTAAGGGTACTTAAAAATTGTGACCCTGACCAAGGTCATAAAAATATAAGAGTGTGTGTGCTGTGTGTGTGCTGTGTATGTTGTGCTGTACCCCTTTTTTGTAGCTCGTTAAGCTCATTTGGCATTCCTTAAAAGCTGTGTCAGTGCTTAACTAAGCACTGCCTAAAGAGAGATAGAGAGATAGAGAGAGAGAGAGAGAGAGAGAGAGAGAGATAAAGAGATACTGAAAGGGACAGATAGCTACAAAATGTTGCAGGGCATGACAGAAACGTTTTGCAAAGCCAATTAACTAAAGTCCTGCCCTTGTGTGCTTGCATGCATCTCTGTTGCATGCTTTGTTGCATAGTACTTTTGCAGACTTTCAAAAAATTACGCATACGCAACGTTGAGGCCGGCAGCTGTGAAGCTGCAGGTTGTGTGCATAACGCAAACATTAGTGCCACTTGCTGGCTGCTGTTGCAATGTTGCATGTGTTGCAAGTAAGTTTAAGCTGCAGCTGCCACTTCCGATAAGCGGATGCAGCTGCATTGTGTAATTGTAATCCCCCAATGCATTATCCTTATTTACAATTTAATGCGCTATTATTAGACAAATGCTTGACAAGTGATTCAATTAGCTAAAATCGTACACAATTGATATGAAGTGCGTGTGCGTGTGCGTGTGTGTGTGTGTGAGTGTGTGTGTGTATAGGTGACAGATTGACACTTTGGTGTTATGCATATATACAACATTGTCAGTCGGACTGTCGCATGTCATGTACGCCCGCCTATTAAAGTCAATTACAGGCTAACGAACGCGCTTTTAATGATTCCCATTGCCCATTTCCATTTTGCATTTCCACTTCACATTTTCAGTTCAATATCCATTTGCATTTCCTGCCTGCTTGCCGCCATTTGTGGCATTGCATTTGCATGCGGCACAGCGTCGTCTATGCGATCATTTTGCCTGCCCAAATGCCCATAGCTCCTGGCTCTAGAGATGGCAAAATTTCGATAGTTTTAATAATAACAGCTCAAGCTAATGGCAATATTGATAAAATACGTAAGATTTATTAAACTAAAATATAAATATAAATAAATAAAAACAAAACATTTCTTAATATTTTGTATTTTGTGGCTGAGTGCTAAAAATTTTTGATTTTAGTTATCTTCGAACTCAGGTTTTCGGTTGAACATAGGTTTAGCTCACATAACTTTTTTCAAAAATAAAGCGATATTAAAACAAATCTTTATAAATTTCGATAAGCTGAAAATTTCATAATTACACAGCCGAAATAAAAAGTTGAGAAAAAAACAAATTTAAATACATTTTTACATTCTTTAAGTTAAATTATTCGGTTTCGATTTTTTGACTTGTACCCCTATTGCAAAATAAAAGAACGTTAAGTTATCGATACTATCGGTAGTGTCATCGAAATTTTTGACAGCTCTATCTTGTAACGGTAAAACAAGCTGACGGCAGCCGCAACGCAGCAATTTAATATTAATATTTTTATAAATATTCCAGCACGTTTCGACGCACAGCTTGAGTTTGTATATATATATATATATATATATGTGTGTGTGTGTGTGTGTGTGTTTGGATTTTGACTGTTGCACGTTTAGCGTTGATTTTAATTTTCAATTTTTTGTTGCTTTTTATGCTGTGGACCCCAAAACAAGCCGGAAATTGATGTCTAAGCATGATATGCGAGATCTCGGCGAAATCATCTTGAATATGGCACAATAATTAACAATTCCATTAGAGCGTATACGAAATTGGGCCAACGAATTGGGTTTTCATTAAATTTCGCGTAATTATTGTTAATTACACACACACACACACACACACACACACACACACACACACGTAATCAGCTTTTCGATGTATTTAATGAGGTTTTAGTTGAAAATAAATTTGCCTGTAATAATGCCTTGAATTTTGGAAGTGAAAAAAGGGGCAGGTCTGAAACATGTGCTCGGCATTTTTAAAATTTCTCAGAATACAACAACAACATGTTTACACACACCAGCACACACACACACACACAACAAAACACACACATATGACAGCTGGCAACAGAGCTCATTAAATGCTTTACATGTGCTCTCATTTCAACGCTTCTCCTCTTCTATCATTACCTCAGCTCCCTTCTGCGCTCCTTTTGCTCTCTTCTCCACTACCCCCACTTCTACACATGTAATTTAATGCTCTGTCTCCGCACAAAAGTCAAGAGCGGGAAACAGTTTTCCATGAAAGTCTTTAATTTATGTAAATGTTACGTGTAAGTGTGTGTGTGTGTCGGTATGTTTGTATGTGTGAGTATTTTGGAAATGTGTGGAAATTTGTACTTATGCCTGCGAGTCTCATCAATTTACCATTGACACAATGAAAAGTTTGTTTAGCGAACTCATATTTAACATACAAACCAAAAAATCATTAAAAAAGACAGCTTCGAAATTTTCATTGTTGGAAAAGCCAAAGTACAAGAATATCGAGTACCTATAGAGCTTAAATCACTATAGACTAAAATCAAAAGTTATTTTATAGCAGAGTTTAACAAACTGACTGATAAATTCATTTAAATTAATTCTGCCTAAAAAAAACTCTATTAAAAGCTAGATATAATTAGAATTTAGCTTAT
This sequence comes from Hirtodrosophila cameraria, assembly GCA_949708635.1. Taxonomy (NCBI): domain Eukaryota; kingdom Metazoa; phylum Arthropoda; class Insecta; order Diptera; family Drosophilidae; genus Hirtodrosophila; species Hirtodrosophila cameraria. Next base: position 5,389,612 of record OX453089.1, read on the forward strand.
ACTTCTGCTCACTTAGCGTTCCAGAGAGGATTTCCGCACAAATCCCTTCAACAAGACGCAATGCCAAGTCAGCCTATAAGAACGCTGTCAGGGATTAGCCTTAACTTTTGAAAGGAGGTATTAAAAAAGTATCAAGTTTTACTTAGAGTCAAATGCTAAGACGTTAGGCAAGAGGCTAACGATTTCCATCAATATGCTATGTATGTCAGCGTATGCCTTTGTTTTTGCTTATGCCAGCGAGCTTATGCCTGGAATGGGCCCATGATTAATGAAATAGATAAATGATATGAGACTAAAACAGTGATAAAGAGAGTGAGAGACAGAGAGAGAGAGCGAAAAAAAGCTTACCCTTATCTTATCAAACATTTGAATGCACACCTTTTCATGACTAACAACATAAATTGAGTGCGATGAGTGGAAATGAATGTGAACATATGTCGGGCAACTGCCCAACCAAATGCGGGATAAGGCTGATAAATTGTATTTGGAAATAAATCGGAGAGCGCTGCGAATTAGAGACAACAATGGCAAATTATGCGATGAGCTGAAAAACAAATTTAATAACAAAAGAAAACAATGAAAAACATGATAAAATTGAAAACGATTGCTTTCTAGGTCTGCTCTAAGCCAGTTTTAAGTTACCATACAATCGATAGTACCGTCAATCGATAATTGTTATAGATAGTTATGATTTATTTCTAGCTAACGATAACATCGATCCAATGCCTTACAAAATTGAAAAGAAACCTCGTAAGTGTCAGCTCGTTTAAAGTCATCGATTCTATCGAAAGTGATATCGATTGTTTTCCAGCTCTACTTTAAGCCAGTTTTAAGCTGCCTTGTCATCGATAGTTATGATGGTAATAGTTTAATTGATTTTTAACTAACGATAAAATGGATCAAATGTCTTACAAAATTTCAAAATAAGTTCATTATTGACATCAAAAATAACGTTACTATCGAAAGTATTAAAGATTGCCTTTCAAATCTAATTTAAACCACTTTTAAGCGATAGTTGCGATAGTATTACTAATAGTAACATCAAACACATTTCTTTCAAAACAATAAGTAAGCACGTTAGTGACATTAAAAACCATCGATACTATCGAAAGCGACTTCGATTGTTTTCTCACCTAGTCCGAACTACTTTAAAGCTAAATTGACAGAGCTGCTTGCAAACTTGCAACACATTTGTTGATACTCCTCAGCTTTTCATTCATCATTCCGAGCTTTTCTTTTGCAACCGTGTTTTGATATTGTATCAGTCTCCCATCTCTAATTGAAGCGGACCGGAGCGGAGCTAAGCATGCGAGCTTTTCAGTGTTTTTGCGATAAGATATACCCCCATATCTGTCATAGCCAAGTGTCGCAGCAAAAGAATTTAAAAGTAGTTTGGTAGCCAATACGTTAAAAACAAGAATTCGAAGCTGCTGATGACGATGATGATGACGATGACGACGAAGAGACTGAACTTTGCACGCAATTCAAATTTGTTGCTCCTGCTGCTAGTAATGCTGGTGGGGCACACCAAAACGGAGCTCATAGATGCCAACGATGTGGAAGTGGATCGCTTTTGTTATCCGGCAGCACATCGCAATACGCGTCTTTCGTGCGAGTGCAGCAATGTGAGTGCGGCACCTTGGGGCATGCGTGCGGTGCATATTGATTGCAGCTACAAGGACTATAAGGTGGAGGATCTAACCGAGCTGCTGCCACTCTATATAGATAACTTGGATCTGTCCTGGAATGCGTTAAATCGTGTGGCAGCTTTCAATAGCGACAGCCTGCGGCAACTCAATCTGATGCACAACAATATTAGCAACATTTTGGCCAGCAATTTTGGACACTTGAGCAGCCTGCGTGAGTTATATTTGGGCTGGAACAGCATACAGCAGCTGGATGCACAATCGTTTGCCAACTTGCCACATTTGCAGATACTCAATCTGGCGCATAATAATTTACAAACGTTGCCCGCTCAGATCTTTAGACCGCTGCTGGTTCTAGCCAACTTGGAGCTCTCCTGGAACAGGCATTTGAATCAAACAAGTGTCGAGTTCTACAGCAACTATGGCATTAATCCAAAATTGGATACACTGCATCTCGATGCTTGCAATCTAAAGGAACTGCAGTTGCCCAAGTCGGCGCCTTTGCGTGAGCTCTCGCTGCGTCGCAATCTCTTCAAGCGTGTGCCGCTCCAGCTGCCTGCAGCGCTGCAGCGTCTGGACATAAGCGAAAATCACATGGAGCAGCTACAGCCGGAGGATACGTTGAAGCTGGGACAGCTTAAGCAGCTGTATGTGGAGGATATGCCTTATCTGGAGGGCATTGCCGCACATGCTTTTGCACCACTCGCGCTGCTCGAAATGATGAGCTTCCAGAATAGTCGCAAACTCAGCTATTTGGATGGTGATGCCTTTGTCCTGGAGTCCGGAAATCTTACCCAGCCACCTTTAACTACTGCCATTTTTCGTGGCACTTTGCTGCGCACTTTTAATGCGAGTTTATTACCCGCTTTTGGCCAACTTACCGAGCTGGATCTCAATGGTGTTCCGCTTTACTGCGACTGCCAGCTAGTCTGGCTCAAGGATCTGGCCATACAGACAAATGGACGCTGCCTGCGTCCTGCCCGTGTACGTGGCATGCTCGTATCCTCTGTGCGCCGCGATGACTTCAGCTGCGATAGATGGCCCCGTTGGGCCTATGGACTGATCATCTTGGGTTTAATTGGACTCTGTGCCGCTGGCGTTTATCTTATTGTTATGGGTCTGCGACCGCATAGAGGTGTTACCATGCGCCGGAAGGTGGGTGCGAGTAGTCCTTATGCACGTGTCACCATTGAACCCAATCGCCAGGAGAATATTCACTAGATCTGGAACATATCTGGAGTACTTTGAATGCTACAACTTTTTGAACTGTGTTAATTGTTTATATTTTATAACTAAATGGAATTGAATATTTTATAAATGCAGCTGCATATTTATTGATTCATTAGTCAGGGTTTCGTTTAGCTCGCACGAGGGTTGCCCTAAAAATTTCCGCTTAACAGTGTTTTTTGATTTCTATTTCTGATTTTATTTTCTACTTATTATTTTATGTATACATAAATTGCAGAGCTGTAATAGAGTTTTCTTTATATATATTTAAGTTACAAAAAATTAACAGTATTTTGATTTCATTCCTTTTTTTAATTTATGTATATTTCATTCAAATTGATTTGATTTCATTCAAAAGACTTCAAATTTTGACTTCATTTTTGATTTTAAAACTTTTTGATTTTGCTTTGTAAGGCCTTTTGCTTACCTTACCTTACCTTTGCTTACTTGGTATTCACTTCAAATGAAATCGCAGCCTATAAATTTTCATTTGACTTAACATTTCAAAACATAAGGTTTTAAAATTCGCTGTAAAATGGTCTGTTGATTGAATGTATCAATTCAACAATGAATTTTATTGAAATTTGTTTTAAATAACAAAGATTTATACAATTTTGAACACACTGTGTACATATGAGTTGTGTTTTAAGAAAAGTAAAGCATTTAGGATTCTATTAATGATTGAAATAGATTTGAAAACTCTTAAAACCACCCACTTTAAATATAGGAAAACTGCTTATCTATTTCATTGGCTTATCAACTCAACCAATGACTATGGCGATTTGAAGTTATTCAGAATTCTATGTTATATTCAGTTTAGAACGTAAATAAATGTTGGCAAATTGTAAACTTTACTTTGTCATCAATTTGGTATTTGAAGTTGTCCCCTGGTGCAGTTAGAGAATAACTAAATACAATTTCACAATTTATAATAATTTAAAAAAGATAAATTTAGATAATTATTTTGAAAAAATAAACGCTATTTAGAAGTTGAAATGATTAATAATAACTGGCATAGCCAAAGCAAATGCATTTAAACGACTATAACAACATTTTCTAGATATTAGCAATGAGTTCAAACATTAGTTTTGCTCGAAAACACAGCGATGCATAACCATTGCCTTGTATATATATTAGTTATAATGCTGGGCCTTCTAAAGGTGTACGTCTGTTTAAAACCAGATATTTGCCTTGCCAAGGATTATGAAGAGGATCCGATCGACTATTGCAAGGAACCAGATCAGCCACACATTGCCTGCAATAATTCGAATGTAAGTTCAAAATTGATTCAAAATCAAAATTAATCTTATATAAAATTAATAATAATTAATTCTACAATATTGTGATTATCGTTAAAATTTAAGGAATTCTTTGTTGCGTTAGAAAAAGAAATCATAAATATATAAAAAAGTTCTTTGGTATAGATTTGTATGAAACACATCATTATACACAAAGAGAACTCGATCGTGATGTGGATGGAATGAATGATATGGATGTTTAGATTTAAGTTAATACATATACAATTGTTACTCAGGTCTGTTTTCATTTCAGAATCCAATCAAAACAATTGCAAAAGTAATTGTTGTCTGTTCTCAATTTCGAAGTTTGTTCAGCTGTTGTTTTTTAATCATAAAAACAAAATCGAAAACTTTTTCAAACTTTGCAGATACTTAGTTTTTAAGCGATTGTTCTCATTACAGCTAGAGAATATAGTCGTCTGATTTTGAAGAAATTTGACAAAACTATGTGAAGCATAATAAAACTTGCATTTGCTGAGTCTGTTTGAGATATAGTTTTAAACGAAAACTTTTCTCATACAGCAACTCAATTTAGAGCTCAGAATAAGTGAGCTTTTTTGTGAGCTCATTTTTGAACAGATTGTTCCTATTACATCTCTATGTTATAGTAGTCCGATTCGCTGAAGCTGAAGCTGATCAAGAGTATGAATAGTCTGCATAAGAATAATACTTGATCGGTTTCTATCTTATATTGTGTACTTAATTTTTTCAAAATTTTGCAGGCTTGGGATAAAGCATGCGGCAAGAATCCGGAAATAATACCAATCACAAACCGTATTCAAAAGTTTATTGTGAGGCAACACAATGTGTATCGCAACATGGTGGCAAAGGGCACAATGAATGGCTTGCCACCTGCGGCACGTATGCTCTCAATGAAATGGGATGAAAATCTGGCCGATGTAGCCGAATATGCCGTGAAGCTATGCAGTATTGAACCTCTCAAAAAATCCTTTTCAACGATATTAGCCTCGAAGCCAGGCTTTAATGCGGTTTACAACAAGTATCCAAAGCATGAGATACAGCGTGAAATGGCAATATTGAACTCGCATATGAAAGCCTGGTATGAAGAGTACATATACGTAAGCATTGAAAGACTGCAGAGTGAAAAAATACCCTTACGGTAAGTGAACAAATGTACATAAATAATATATTAAATGTGAAGAATGTTTTCAATTTGAACCAAGTCAGGAAATTTCACATTTCTTGCAAGTTATGATTGGACCCAATGATAAGGTGGGATGTGCAATGGTTAAATTTCAAAAGGATATGTGGAAGCACCAGCTAATGATATGTCTCTATGGATGCTACAAGAAAACTGATCAGTTGGCTTATACAATTGGTAAAACGCCTGCCGAAAAATGTGAATGTGGTTCCCATATGAAATTCAAGAACCTATGCGAACATGAGGAGACCCATGGTGATTGCGCTTTGTTTGAAGAATCAGAATATGAAGCGATAGATATTACTAGAAAATCTACCACTCAAAAACCAATAAAAAAGCAAAAACCAGGCCCACAAGGGGGTCTAACCAATATCTATAATTGGTTAGCAGAAAGAATGGGTACAGAACAAAAACCACAAAAATTTTAATTAACAGAATAAAATAACAAGAATCAAAAAAAAAAGAACATCATAGCATTAAGTACTAGTGAGTTTGATTGAAATACGAGTGTCCTTTGATAAGTGACTTTTTAAATAAAAGATAATTTAGTAAACAAGCGTTTTTATGTTAAACATAGTTTCGTTTTAGCTCGATACATTTAGTACAGTGTTTTTTCACTTTTTACTTTGCGAGAAGTGCAAATACTCACTGACTTATCAAACGGCCCTCGTATCTATAAGAACAAATATGATTTTTATACAACAACACCTATTCCAACCGAAGATATAGTCGACCGATTTTAATCAAATTTGATCAGAACAAACTAAAACTCACAATGCGTTGAGATGACTTGAGAAACACAATTTTCAACCGATAGTTCCTAGGGCAGCTATATGTTATAGTGATCCGATCCAGCCGTTTAGAACATATGTATATATATTGTATTTTTTAAAAATATTTTAACAATTTCAAGTCCAAGTATATTTTCAAGGTGCGGCTAAAATGTACTAAGCAGAATTTTACTGAGGTAGTATATATATTCATTAATTCAAGATCAGAGACCGTGAAAATTGTAAAAGCAATGGTTATAACAGGAAAACTCGTATCGTATGGTTGAAAAAAGTTGAAAACACAAAGGTTTCCTTTCTTATCACGATTATAATATTCGAAATTTCAGAAATTTTCGAATATCAATAAAACAATTATACAATCGGTGTGCAGAAAAGTTTTGCACTTAAAAACTTAATTTTCCATCGATTGTTCCTATGGCAGCTATAAGATACAGTGATTCGATTTTGATGAAATGTTGACAACACGTGTGAAACTTTCTCAAAACTTAGGTAAAGTGAGTTTAGTTGAGTTATTCAAATAAACAAAAAAGTTTTCAATACAAGAACTTATTTTTCAACCAATTGTTCCTATGACAGCTTTATGTTATAGTGGTCCGTTTCGGCCGATTCTGACATATGATTCTGATCAAGAATAGTGTCGAAAACGGCTTCCTCAATGCGTTTTACATTAACTGACCGAATTATAATAAAAATTTTGAATACTCGTAAGAGAAAAGTCGTAGGAAATATTGTTTAAGCCATTTCTGAAATACAAGTTTCTGTAGAACTTGCTTTTTCCACGATCACATTTCTTCGTTTCGAATTTCGCACTAGTTAAGATTAAAATCTATTAGTGCAAAGTTTTTTCATTACAAATACTAATGTCCAACATTGTATTGAATAATACGAACTGGCTACATTTCATTTGAGAAAATTTGATTTTTCATGTATATGTAAAATATTAAAACTTAGGCCAAACTTATTTATATAAAATTTCATTCATTGCTTTAAATTTTAATGAACCAAGATTTGAACCAAAACCGTCGGTTCGGGGGTTCTGAGCCGCACCTAAAGTTTTCCTTAAGGTTCAAACCCTCGAACCGAACCTATTCGAAAAATGTCGAGGTACGCAGCCTTGGTTTTTATACTCTGGCAAACATATATATTAAATATTTAGAAGGTGGAACGGTTTTCAATAACTGACATGACCATATCAAATGCATTAAGGCGACTATAACAACATTTTCTAGATTGTAACAATAAGTTCAAACGTTTATATTCTAGTTTTACACGAAAACACAATGATGTATGGCCGTTGCCTTTTATATGCATCATTTTTGATGCTGGGACTTTTAAAGTTACTATATGCTAAGCCAGACATGTGTTATGTCACACTTGACGATGAAGAACCGATCGACTACTGCCAAGAACCAGATCAACCACATATTGCCTGCAATAATTCTAACGTAAGTTTAACGTGTTTTGGTATATATTTGAATGCAACACATCATTTTTTTCTTATATTGTATTCTTAATTATATCAATTTTTTTGCAGAAATGGGATAGATATTGTGGCAAGCGTGCAAAAATTATACCAATCACTTCACATATTCGAAAGTATATTGTGAGGCAACACAATGTGTATCGCAACATTGTGGCAAAGGGTACTCTGAAAGAATTACCAATTGCGGCACGTATGCTTAAAATGAAATGGAATGAAAATCTGGCCGATGTAGCTGAATATGCCGTAAAGCTTTGTAAAATTGAGCCATTAAAAAAATCATTTTCAACATTATTAGCGTCGAAGCCAGGCTTTAATGCGGTCTACAACAAACATTCATGGAAAACAACAGAAGACGTAAATGCAATATTGAGATCGCAAATTAAAGCCTTTTATGAAGAGTATAGATACGTAAGCCTTCCTAGTTTGCAAACTGAAAAACCAGTCTCACGGTAAGTTAAAAACTATATATTCATTTTCAACTTGAAACGTTTTTGTAACAGACAGGAAATTCGACACTTTTTGCAAGTTATGATTGGAAACAATGATAAAGTGGGCTGTGCAATAGCTTCATTTCGAAAGGGTATGTTTCAATACCAGTTAATGATATGCCTTTATGGATGCTATAAGAAATTGGAACAGGTAACTTATAAGTTTGGTAAAATACCTGCCGAAGGCTGTGTATGCGGCTCCGATCGAATTTTCAAGAACCTATGTGCCACTGAGGAGACCCTTGGTGATTGCGGTCTGATTGAAGACAGCGCAGACAATTCTTCATCGACGTCAGAGATAATAACAACCACACCTAAAACAACATCCACTAAAAAAACCACTAGTAGAATTCCAGGCAGACCAGGTGGAATGGGCAGTGTCATTGAATGGGTGTTTGGATGCTCCTCCAACATCAACATCTGTGGAGGATGTGCCTCCATCTGTGGAAGATAGAGCCTTGATTTTTTGTATTTTTCATTTCTATCGGATAATAAATATCAATGTTATTGCAGAGTCTATTTCCTCTTTTTATAGTAGACAGAAGCAGAAGAACTGCTTGAAGTACAAGTAATGCACTGCTTGCTTAATTGAATTCAAAGATGTGCTTTCGATTTACAGAGCTGGCTGCAAGGTGTCGCGCATTGATTGATGCTGCAGAGATTTGACATAAACAGCGTTTTGTAACAAATATACTTGAATTACATTGCTAAAGGTAGTTCGTATACATTTCCAAGCTAGCACTCGACGTATTCATAAAAAATATGTTTATTATACATCAAAATGTGACGAGTACAGAGTTCAACCAATCTATGGCTGATATATATATGTTATATATTATATATTATATATACGTCGGTGACGTCTCTTCCAAAATGCGTTTAACATTAATTAAAAATTTGATTATTATTTTGAAAAACCAAACGCTATTAGTGTTGTAACCGTATCTTAAAATGTGTTTTTATACTCTAGCAAACATTTATGTATATTAAATATTTAGAAGGTGGAACGGTATTCAATAACTGACATAACCATATCAAATGCATTAAGACGACTATAACAACATTTTCTATATTAAAACAATAAGTTCAAACGTTTATATTCTAGTTTTACACAAAAACACAATGATGAATGGCCGTTGCCTTTTATATGCATCATTTTTGATGCTGGGACTTTTAAAGTTACTATATGCTAAACCAGAAATGTGTTATATCAAAATTGAAGATACAGAACCGATCGACTATTGTAATGAACCAAATCAGCCACATATTGCCTGCGATAATCCTAACGTAAGTTTAAAGTGTTTTGGTATATATTTGAATGGACAAAACCATGATAAATAAATTACACTTATTTTCATGTAAAAGAGAATTCGATCGAAAACTAACTTAAAAACATATATAAAATTGACACTCAATCCTGCTTTCATCTTAGACTCGAATCGGAAGATTTTTATACTCATTTTTTAAATTTTTTTGAAAACAAAAAGAAAATAGAGTATATTGGGCTTGTGAAATGTCCGTCTGTCCGTCCGTCTGTTCGTATGAACGCAGGTTTTTTCCACACTTTTGAAGCTAGAACAACCAAACTTGGAATACATGTTGGTATATACCATAGGCAGACAAAGTATCAAGATCTCCCCCCCACCTTCACCCCCACCCCTTCCCCTACAAACCGCAAAAACCTATATCTTCCACAGCTTTACAGCTAGAGTAACCAAATTTAGCACAAGGGCTACTTATTACATCCTTGATTGATCTGACTAAAACAATTTGTCCGCGCCCACCTCCGCCCCCACAAATTAGCAAAGTCTGTATCTCCACTAAGAAATAGTATATCGCAGTCGGGTGCATCTGACTACAACATTCTTACTTGTTTTTCTTATATTGTGTTCTAATTATATCAATATTTTTGCAGGAATGGGATGAATATTGTGGCGAGCTTGCGAAAATAGTACCAATCAAAAATGGGGTACGAAAGTTTATTGTGAGGCAGCACAATGTGTATCGTAATCTTGTGGCAAAAGGTACACTGAATGATTTACCACCTGCGAAACGTATGCTAAAAATGAAATGGAATGAAAATCTTGCCGATGTAGCTGAATATGCCGTAAAGCTTTGCAAAATTGAGCCTTTAGAAAAATCATTTTCAACATTATTAGCGTCGAAGCCAGGCTTTAATGCGGTCTACAACAAATATTCATGGAATACAACACAGGACATCAATTTAGTGTTGAGATCGCAAATTAAAGCTTTTTATGAAGAGTATAGATACGTAAGCCTTCCTAGTTTGCAAACTGAAAAACCACGCGCAGGGTAAGTTACCAACTGTATATTATGTTTTCAATTAGAAACGTTTTTGTAACAGACAGGAAATTCGACACTTTTTGCAAGTTATGATTGGAAACAATGATAAAGTGGGCTGTGCAATAGCTTCATTTCGAAAGGATTTGTGGAATCACCAGCTAATGATATGCCTTTATGGATGTTATAAAAAATTGGAACAGAATACCTATAAGTTTGGTCAATTACCTGGCGAAGGCTGTGTATGCGGCGCCGATCGAACTTTCAAGAACCTATGTGCCACTGAGGAGACCCTTGGTGATTGCGGTCTGATTGAAGACAGCCCAGACGAATCTTCTTCGACGTCAGAGATAATATCAACCACACCTGAAGCAGCATCCACTAAAAAAACCACTAGTAGAAAACCAGGCAGACCAGGTGGACTCGGCAATGTCGTTGATTGGGCGTTTGGATGAAGAATTGCCAGTGAATTTGAATTAAAATAAATTAAATAAAATATGACTATGTCTAAAACCAAACATGTACCTATAAATAAAAATACAATAGACAGTGTTTAATAACCACATATAATGCAATTATTTAGCTTTCGTCACTCTTCAGACAAGCTTTCCACTGGATATAAATTACATCTTTTGGAAGTTGGTTCACATATTTAGCTCTTCATAAACATAGGCGTCAATATTTTTCGTTTTTTACTCCCTGTACCCATATAAAATGGCTAAAAACAGTACTGTAAATGTATGCAAATGCCACAATATTATGGATACAGAATTGATTTTTGGTATTTTTAATTTCGATCGGATAATAAACAGCAAAGTTATTGAAGAATCAATGTCCTCTCTTCACAGCATGCAAAAGTAGAAGCTTACTTGGTTTACCGCTGAACTGCTTGAAGAACACTGCTTGTGCACTGCTTGTTTAATGCACTTGTATGTGTAGTTGAATACAAATATGTGCTTTCGATTTTCAGAGTTGGTTGCAGGTAGTCTGGTAGTCGGGCATTCTTTGCAACACATTTTCTTTAAGAATGATTGATGCTCCAGAGATTTGATATAGACAGCGTTTTGTAACAAATATACTTAAATTACATTGTTAAAGGTAGTTTGCATACATTTTCAAGTTAGCACACGATGTAGAGCTTTCATAAAAAATTTGTTTATTATGCATCAAAATGTGACGTACACCTTTTGGTATGAAGAAATATTACAAATCAAATTAGCCGCTAAATTGACTATTAGCTATAGGAAACAAGTAAGAACGTTGCAGTCTGATGCACCCGACTGCGGTATACTCTTTTTTCGCCTCTTTGCGGAGTCAGAACTGGGCGTGGCAATTGTATTTTTGCTCAAGATCTTGACACTCTGTCTGACTCTGGTATATACCAACATGTATACCAAGCTTGGTTGCTCTAGCTAACTGTGGAAAAAAACTGCGTACGGATGGACGGTCGGACAGACGGACAGACGGGCAGACGGACATTTCACAAACCCAATTTACTCTTTTTATTTTATTTTCAAAAAAATTTAAAAAAGAGTATAAAAAGTTGATCAAGCTGGAGCTGCACATTAACAATTTGTTATTGGCTTCAAAGATTTTTTGATTTGATTTTTTGAATGGTCTTGAACAACTTATGAAAACATTTATGCATGAAATGAAATATTAATATCATACTGTATACATTTTAAAAATAAACTTGGTTTGCACAAATGTTTAATCCTGTTTCACGTCAATAAATATTTGTGAACAAACATATGAATGAAATTCAATTGAAATAAAAACAAAGAAAAAATACAATGACACTTGCGAAATGTCAACAAATATACAATTTATGTTGTGAGTTCAGTCAATTGTGCTCAATTGAAACGCAGCAATATTAATATTAATAAAGTTTTTAATACTCTGATGGCCATAAATACGCGATCTGTAGCCAAATTGGTCAAGAATGGACAGTTGAAAAGATTTACGAGCTTGTCGAGTGCGGAATGCGCATAAATAAAATTCAACGACAATAATAAATGAGACGACAATAATAATTATTAATGTCTGTGGTCAATATTGTAATTATTGCGTTGAATAACTCTTGTCTCTGCACAGACAAAAAACATGCTTTTCTTATTAAGCTGTTGAGTAGAAATTAAAATTAATTTATCTGAATTTTAAAATTTTTAAAAATTAAAAGAAGAATAAGAAACATATGTACATATGTCCTCCATTGTCACATTTCCATATACGAATGATTAAATACATAAGAACAGCTGCAACTGCTTAACTTCTCAAGAGTGCTTAAGCATTTAATTCAAAGTTTATGGCAAGCTATAGTCTAGAGATTTGATAGGATACTAAAGGACTTAACTAGAAGGATATTTCCGAAAAAATGTCTTGCAATTTAAATTGATGACTATAGCTGTAGGAGTACTACTAGTTCACATTGTCTACCAAGCAATTGGCATTTAAATGTCAGCTTTGATGCGTTTTTAAACCAAACACAATTCAAACTGAGCGCAAACTTCAACGACAGTTTTACGATGCTGCCTGAGTGTGTGTGCCTAGTGTGACATGGTGTGTGTGTGTGTGTGTTTGTGTGAGTGTGTGTGTCTTAGCCCAAGCAGCCCTGGTTGTTGACTCCGAAATGAGCACAGCTTGCAAGGAAAGCGCACAGTGGGCCAAAATGACTAAAATAAACAAAGAAATTTTATTTGATAAAAAAGTAGAGTTTAGGAAGTCTTCTGAGTAACATTATTAAACACTTCTGTGCTACACTCAAATTTAAAGCAACTAATAATGAAATTGAAAAAACAAATACATATAATAATAAAAACACAACTCTTATTTAAAGTGCTTGAGAAGCCCTTAAAAGCTCAGTGCTAATGATTGTAATAAAAAAAAAGATACACAAGTAATTTACATTACATTACAATATATCAATATATAATCATATATATTTTATATGCCCCTTGACGCCCCGACGCAAGTGTAGCCGAATTGTACTCTCACGAGGCATGCGCACTGGTTGACTGTGCCAGTGCCCCAGTGCCACGAGTTGCATGCACCGAAACGAGACGTGACTCCGAAAAAGCTAGACACGAATATTTCTGTGTGTTTGGCAGTTGAAGGCAGTTGAAAACAGCATCCAGATTCATAATTTCTACAATCAGTTGAAGGCAGCACGCCAAAGGCAACGCACGTAAAACGCTAACGTCACGTCACGATTAACACGGTTAACGGCTCTAACGGTATATAGTTTACGTTCTTAAGTTATTACGTTACGCGTTGTATGTATGTGTGTGTGTGCGTGTGTTTGCTTAGGGGCCGTTGTATGTGTGTGTGTGTGTGTGTGTAAACGCATTAGCCTCAAAGTGAGCGTGGTTAGCTTTAGGCCACATTAATTGCGCGCCTTCAGGCCACTTTCTTTGAACAAACCCTTTTGCTCAACTCCTTTTTTAACCCTTTTGCTGCAAATCTATTGCTGGCATTAATTAGATATTAAATATATTAAAAAGAGTGCTGCTGTTTTGTCTGATTTGAAATAAATGTAAAGCCGCTTAGTTCCATTTGATGTTTATCAATAAATTATAATAGCTTAATACCAATTGACAGCAGAGGCAGCAGCAGAGGCAGCAGCAGAGGCAGCAACAACACCATCAGACGCCACAGCCCCATGAATAAAATATCAAAAACATTTTAGCCAACAAAACTCAGCACTAAAACGCGCTCTGTTCTCAGCGTACTCACATTCTTATCATCAGGCAAACAGAAGGAAAAACAAAGAAAATGCAAAAAAGGAAAAACAAGAAAGCAAGAAAACAATAAACAATTCTCTAGTGTCTGTCATATTGTAGCATTCTAAGAAACCATCTCGGTGGGAAAAACTCTGCAAAGCATGTTAATTTATCAAAAATAACTACACAAATCTTCATTTTGGTTAATTAAGCATTCATCTCGAATACTTTTAGAGCCAAATATTAATTGAAATTCTAGACAAAAGCATAAATTATTAGTAGGAAAATTAAATTTGCAGGTTTTCGCTTGAAAAGCAGTTAACAATTAAACATATATCTCATTTATTTATGTGAAATAAAGTTTATCGTTACAAAAATGCTTAACAAAAAGTGTGAAAACAAAATAATAGCTTTAAAATATTTAAAATATTTTTAGAAAATATAGTTAAGCATTTTAACAAGAAGCTAAGACGTATGACAAACATTCAGTTTTCCTTTTAAGAGAATTAGTGTGTGTTTTTTCGCTCAGTGTGGGCAAAAAATAAAAAAAGCATTACTGAACCCTTGAGAATCATTGCGTTTGTAAATATAATATTAAAGTTTACGGCCAATTAAATAAATAAGGTTTATAAGGCAGTGCTTTTTAGTATTTGAAATCTTTGCTCAAGTTGACTTTTTGCTGAACTTCAAGTTCTTAACGCAAAAATAAATGCATTTTGCTTTATTTTCTATTGAAACGTTAAATGTAACAGTTCTTTAGATGAAACATAGTACTCAATTTAATAAAGTTTAGTTTTTGGTTTTTTTGAAAATATTTATTAAATAATTATTTTTTTATTGCTAAAAACAATTTCAACTTTTAAACACAAGTTGGTGTCTGCAGCACAGATTTTTTTACAGAGTATCTTAAAGTCTGTGCTATTTAATTGAGCGTGTTATGATCCCTTTTTGCATTTATTAAATATTCAACGTTTATACGCATTCGTGCGCCTTTCTTGCAAATCTCTGCGTATGCCTCTGTGCTTCTTCTACAACTCATACTCGTCCTGCAGCACAACGATGAGGTCCTTGGCGACTGACGGGCGGCTTTGATGTTGATGTTGCTGTTGTTGCTGCTCAGCTTAGCCCCTATGCCAAGCGTGTGTATGTGTGTGTGTGCATGTATATACATATATTGACAATGTGGCCAGGCTGATACAATGTACAAACACAAACATTCAGCTGGCTGACTGCCTGATTATCTGTGCCAAAAAAAAACATAAAAATAACGAAAAAAATTTGCGCTGTGGAGCCAACAACTAAAGTCAAATCGGGCGCTGGGAGTCGCACTCAGATTCAACTCCAACTGCGATTCCAAGAGTCAGATTCCGATTCAGAGTCAAAGTCAGAGTCAGAGTCATGTTTATATAATGGTGCGCAGAGCAACTATTAAGTGGGCTGCGTACTGCGGGGCTCTGTTTGTTATTTATTGTAATGCCACAGCAGCCATAACACACCCGTTCCTGTTTTTCGTTCCCCACCACCCCCCACTCTACCCCTTCTGTTCAGTTGGAGCGACCACAGCGGCCATTAGATTTAATAAAGCAGCGCTGGCAAAGTCAGACGATATCAGTTAGTCAGCATGTTGCAGGCATAATTATCTGACTTTCAGACTTTTAGCTGTCAGGCACTAAATGGCCTAATGACACTAGCTGAAAATTTCACTGAATGTTAAGCTTGAACTTGCTAAGTAAAAGTGTTTATGATTAAATAAAATAAAACAAAAAAGAAAAGAAAATCTTTCTATTGTCGTAGATATGTCCTTACAGAAAAGCTTTTCACGCTGAAACTCAATTTCGGCCAGTTGTTTCTATACAGCTATAAGACATAGTCGCCCGATTTTGATCAAACTTGATCTACATTTGCAAAACATAATAACATTGAGTACTAATGAGTTTGGTTAAGACATTTATATAGAAATGTCGCTGTATTCCGATTCTTCAATCCATTCGGCTCTAAAAAGTATGCTACACTTTTTTTCAATTTAAGTCTAGAGTGGAAATTGGAACAGGCCAGAATGATACTGTTAAACTTATTCAATTGGAATAGTCAAGCAGTCTAACTTTTTCTTATATAAAAAACTAACAAAATAACACAATTTAAAGAAAAATATTTCTTAAATATCATTCAGTAAACAAGAAAACTTTTCATAAAGTTTTATTATTGCTTAAATTAAACCACTTTGAGCTATTGCCGTTTGAAGAAACTTGCTATGGAAAAGTATTTCTGGCGTTTTAAGCAAAACCATTTTTTGAAAAGCTTATAAACTTAGCTGTGCGCTGCTGCAGCGTTAAACAAAAGCACTTAAAGCCTTGTGACAGTGCTGCTAATCAAGCAGCTGACACCGAAAATGCGCAATATAAAAAGCGACTGCAAAATGCCGTCGAATATTCGTAGTTAAAGGAATAATAAAAAAAAAGGAGAAGAGCGCACAGCTGTCGCACATAGAGTCATTATACTTATTATCACACCTGTCTTGACACGCACACAAACACACGCACACACGCACATACACAGCACAAGGCAATTGTCAAAGAGGCGCACAACCAAAAACCAACCAAAAAGAAGGACATTTACAGCAACAGCAAACACTCGTCCAGTTGAATGCAAAGTGAGAAACGATAAGCACAGGACTGCGCAGTGTGAAGGACAGCAGCTGAGTAGCTAAATCAGAAACAGCAGGAGCAAGTGTAGCAGCAATCTGGGTGGCAGCAGCAAGGACAACCGTAAAACGACATCAACATTAACTTCATTTACGTCTCGCCACAGTTGAAATAAACGACTTTACGACACTGGCGGATTTGCTAAAAAGTAAGTTGAGCACCTTTACATTTTTTTCTCCTGCACTTTATTTTACTTTTTTGTTAGCTGCTTTTTTGCCGCTGCCAACGGCTGCTGTTCATTAACGCCGCCCATGCAGAGGCGTGGCTGATGTTTTAAAGCAGCGCCAGCTGGCAGCAACAACAACAACTGAGTCACTTCCGGAACGCGGTGACGGCAATGTTAACGTTAACTTTACCGGGTGACCGTTGTGCCGGATGTGCCGAGTGTCTTAAGTTCAAGCCCAGCGCAAATTCCTGAAATTCACTTCCTTTGCCCATCCCAAAATGCCGCGCGTACTCGTAAATGCTCAACATTATTGCAATTTGCCGTTCGTTAAGCAAAGTATGCAGTGCACAACTTTTCAACGCATAACGAAAATTAATTTATCAGCTTTCTGCAAATTCAACGTCACACAATGAAGAAGTCAAAGTTTTTATTTCAATTTATAAATTATGCTTATATCGATTACAAACTTTAAGCGGTTTCATTTTCCACTTTCTGTAAGATATTGCGAAAGTTACCATTTTCTCTTTTTTTAAGATTTTGTGGCTTGAATTCACTTTCCTTTGAGTAGAAATTGTATTAACTTGCCATTGAGATAGGACTCAATTCACAATTTTGAAATTTTTTGCCGAAAGTGGAAAAAGGAACAGGTGGGAGTCTATGCATTATGCGAGGTGGCACATTCTAGCTCATAATGTGTTTGAGTTAAGACGCAAATATTTAATGTATTGTAAAAATATGTTTCCTTATGCATATACAGTAAGTCCTCGCTTAATGCGATCTATTTAAGTGGGGTTAGTTGCGAAAATCGTGGCTGTTGCATAAGCCGACGTAAAATTTTCAGTTGGCCAACGCACTTTAAAAAGAGATACCTTTCCTTTACAGTTTCTTCAATTTTTATTCTATAATAAAAATATTCTACATTTTCTTGCTGTAGAGATTTCGATAGAGAACAAGCTGTTCATTAACGACAGCATTAAGAACTTTGTGAGACTTGTTCGCAACTTATAAACTAGTTGAACTATGTTGCTAATAGTAAATATCCATAAACATTCATTTATTTCTTTAAAAAACAATGTTTTGTGGTATTTCTGATTTTTATGTTAATTTTTAAAAACTTTTTAAAAATATTAAGCTATAGTGCTAAAAATAAGTATGTAGACAGAAAGATATCATGCCTTAAATGAACCTAGTTTATAAAAAGATTAAGACTATTTACTCCCTGTTCGCATTAAAAATGGAAAAAAGGGAGTTATAAAGTACTGCAAATGTGTGTAACAGGCAAAAGGAGGAATTTCCGACTATATAAGTTATATATATTCTTGATCAGCATCAACAGCCAAGACGAACTAGCCATGTCCGTCTGTCTGTCTATCCGTCTGTCACACACAGATCTCGGAGACTATAAGAGCTAGAGACACCAAACTTGGCATGTAGGTTCCTGTACACCATACGCAGATCAGGATTATTTCAAATTTCGGATGAACCCCCTTAAACCCCCGCAAATCGACAAAAAACTCCCACAGCCACAGTTTTAAAGATAAAGCTTTAATTTTTGGTACACATGTATGTTTAATCAATGTTGATCGGGTGCTATACGATCGGATAAATAGCACTAAAGTTATGGAAGAATCTATTTCCCCCGTCTCTGCAGGCAGAAACAACAGTTTGACAAGCACTGGCCAAGTTAAGAACGCTGCTTGCTTGTGTTGCCGCTGAACTGCTTGATATGCAAGTTGGGAGCAGGGAGTCTCGTAGTCGGGCACACTCGACTAGAGCATTCTTACGTGTTTTAGCTGGATATTTTTAAAAAAATAAAATTGTTTTTTTTGTGTTTCATAAGTCGTTGATTATAACTTAGTAAGTTATTGAGTTGAGTTTCTGAAATCTAATGATATTGTGCGTTGCGTTTAGCCAGTTTAGAAGCAGCTCAAAAGCTACTTTCAGCTGCTAACAATTATAATAAAGAATCTTCCATTTTATCATTTGTTATGCGCCATTACTCATGCGCCACGTTGTCGCCCGCGGTTGAAAACGTTTGTTGGCATTTTGTAGCACATTTTGCGGCTGCGCCGCTAGCGTAACCGATGCACAAATGCAGTTTGCCTGTTCGCTTGGCTTAATGCCGCGGGCCACACAAATCACACAGTAACACCCACTCTCCATACCACACATCCTGCAAAACACCACAGCAACATCAGCAGCAGCAACAACAGCAGCAACAACAGCAGTAACAACAGCAGCAGCAACAACAGCAGCAACAAGAGCAGCAGCAGGTGATGCATAAATGTGCGGGCAGAACAGCTGCTGCAGCTGGCATTAAGGCAGCTTATGTTAGCGAAAATATATAAAAATATTAAAAGTTGGTTCTAGCTGCCAACCCACATGAAACATATTCGTACCGCAACTGTGACCATGCAACCAAAAAATGTCACACAAATATGTGGCACATCCAGGCGTGCCAGCTTCCAACTTCCACTTTCCACCCAAAGCAGCCATCATCATCTTGTTTGGCCAAAAAGGATTTATGTATGCAGGAGCAGCTGGAGTAAGAAGCAACGCTATCATTGTTATGACAATGACAGCTAAACACAAACATATTTATGCTCGGTCAGGCTCAATGTGCATTTGACAATAATAATTGTACCCTGTAGATTTGCAAATGTGTTTAAAAGATATTTTTGACGATGCTGAATTCCAAAAAAAAAAGAGAAAAAACGGAAACACAAATTGAAAGCGATTTGAAATGGGAAATGGAAGTTCATTTGATAAATAAGATCGAGAAATGAATATAAAAAGCAGTACAGAGTATCTCTACTAAATCATTTCTATTTATTTTCAACTGCAACTGCCACATGCAACAAACCGCAGTCAGCAGCCAGGAACAAACATAGACCACTTGAAAAAAACAAACCACAATCAAACTGAACATTGCGCTTGAAACATTTTGTCAGCCGGAGGAAGTTGGCAACATTTGAAATGTATGTGCATTAAATAAAAACCACTCGTAAATAAAATTATGTTGATTTTGTTGCCCACGACTCAAGTTGGGTTTTCTTTCTATTCTTTTTTTTTTATATATATATTTCTTCAAGTAAACTTGTAAAGAAAAACTTGCGCCTCAAGGATGCTTCAAATTATGCTTCTTCTGCTTGTTTTTTCATAGAGTACGAGTACGAGTACGAGTTCGCTTGTACATTGTACAAGCTTGTACTTAGTAGTCGTACTTACTTATTGAATGTACAAAATTTAAAAGAACTTAACAGAACTCGCACACGCTTTCATACAACTTGTGTAGAATAAGCAGAAGCCGAAGCAGAAGCAGCATCCAAAGAAACAGCCAAGTTCTTCAGAGCCAAATAAAATGCTTCAAGCAATGCATACAAAAAATGAAAGAAAATCATTTGTAAGCGAGTAAAAATGAGGCAGCTGTTAGAGATGAACATGCCACAAACTAAATATAAGAGTTGGAAACATTAATCGCAAGTAACTTGTATTTAATTAAAGTTAGAAACTTACACAAGACAGCAAAGCAACTATATATTAAAGCTGGAAAGCTTATGTAAGACAAATTGGAGCTGTTGATACTGATATACTCATATATATATATGTTATAGCAACAGTGGCTTAAAATGTTAGACATCGATACTATCTTTAGTAAAATCGATAGTTAACAATGAAATCTGTAATCCCAAAACATAAAAACATCATTATTTAATCAATTTTAACGTCTTTTCCTTATACTGCTCACATCAAATATGATGTATTTCCTCAAAGCTTTTCAATAGGACTGTATTTTTTTTTGTTTTTCTTGGAATACATTTGTTGCTTAAGCCTTAAAGATAACAAAAAAGTTTATTTTGCTTTGCCAATTCAATCCTTTTTTCGCCTTTTTATGTGCTTAATTTTTTTGCAATGTAACCACATTTCGGTGCATACCGAAAGCACTCTTAACAATGAAATATTTATAACAATGAACGGAGTTAGACAAAAAAAAATAATTCGAGCTGAATTTGTAAAAAAAAAAAGAAGTTGTTCCGTTTGACCCACTTAAAAAGAAATTATTTAATCATCACAATGACATTCTTTTTGCTTTGAAAGCTTTGAAAGGTTCTTTGATAGATAAAAAATTAAAACTTTAATGCTGCAAGATTTGAAGTATACACTAAAAAAAACAAGGCCTTTCTCTTTTTTATATGCTTTGACGACAAATTTCCACAAGCGGAGTCAACTTTTTATTTTCGAACGAAAGTTCACGTCAAATCATATGTACTTATTTTTCTTTTTAAAAATATGCCGATATTGAACCCACTCAATAAATTTAAATACATATTTCAAAAGTATTGAAATCGAAGGACTTTTTGGTTGGGTGTACGTTAAAAAATATTATTTGTTTAGAGATAAGTAATTACATTACTATTCAAAACTATCGATATTTATAAAAATAACAATCAATATTGAAGCCCCAATCGATACTATCGAGTCTTCAATTGACAGTTTTGACAGCACTAATACAAATATCTGTGTTTGTCCTATAAATTTCATATAAAGTTTATTTTGATAAGTCACAATTTCAATTTCAATCTTTGCGCCGGCACGCCCCATGGCTCAAACACACACACACACACACACACACGCATATGAAATGACAAACACTTGACACACACACATTTACACACTTTGGCACACACAAATAGAAATCGACACACATATAGCAAATGTTATCACTTCGTGTTTATCGCGAACGCATCGCGACAGGACGAAAAAAACGAAGGGGCAGACGAAGGCGAAACTGTGACATTTTCCATTGTGTGCCAAAAAATTGTTTCCCTTTTGCCTCTTTTTTCCCCTATCTTATTGTTGTTGTTGTTGTTGTTGTTGTTATTGTGATGACGCCGTTTTGCTGTTATTATGCTTGGCATTATCATTGTATCGTCCTTGCCTTGCCCTGCCCCACCCACATAGCTTCTGCACAGCTGACTTTAGCAATTTTTATTGTAGCACCAAGAACTTGGCTCCTTGTTTTTGCCATGCAGCATGCGGGCATTAAGCTGGAGGGGATTGGGGTATTGGGGAATTGTTTGGGTTTGGGGCTGGTTATGCTGGCGTCTAGCAGTCGCGGCGCCAAAGTTTTCTTTATGACCTCTGTCAGCTAGAAGACAAGAACCCACCCGCACCCGTGATTCTCCCCTCTGGCCTTCTTGCTGTGTGTTGCCCGAATTGATTGATAAGCTTTTGTGAACACTGGCAAAACAGTCGCAGACTTTTTGTTTTTCTTGTTTTCTTGTTCTGTCTCGTCTCGTCTCTTAGTTTTATGATGTTTACGCTTACATTTGAAGAGATTACGCATACGACGCATTGTCGCAGTAAATTTCAAATCTCGCTAGAGTTTTGCACATCAAAAAAAAAACCACAGCAGCCATGTGACTTTTGAGTTATCCTTGCAGCAGCAGCAGCTGACGCTAGATTTAAGTCCTTCAACGCATTTGTTACTCTCAGCTGCTGGAAATTTTCGACATGTTTTAGCTGACCCTCCGGGCCAAGGCTCGTCCCAAAGGACCTTTACTGCTACTCCTTATTGTTGTTGTTAGCTATAAAAACAGCAACAACAGAAATAACTTGGAAAAATATGCCAATAAAAAAAGCAGTAGCCACTAATTCGACTCGCGTTGAAAGTTTCATATACCGCAGAGGGCCAAAGTTAAATATTTGCGGCCAATTACGTATGTTACTTTGTGTGAATAATTGCGAGTGTGGCTAACACACACACACACTGTACGTATGTGTGTATAAAGGCTAATTGCAGTTTTTATCGCGTTATACGACTCTTTAATGACCATATGCAAAGCACTTTGCCCCAAAGCGGATCCCAACCAGAAAACTGGACACTGTCAAATGAGTGTGTTACTGGAGCAGCTTCTGATTAGACAAGTTGGCAGAGAAAGTTTTTACTTAAGCTGAAGAAACACTCAACAGCAGCATTTTGATATGTATGTTATAAAAGTAATTAAAACAAGTAAGAACGTTGCAGTCGGATGCACCCGACTGCGATATACTCTTTTTTTCGCCTCTTTGCGGAGTCAGTGGGCGTGGCAATTGAATTTCTGCTCAAATCTTTAAAGTTTTGCCATCAATTAAAATTTGGTTGGGCCTGTTCTACAGGCTTGGGAGAAACAAACATTGCTTGATTGCAAGGGCGGGGGTGGGCGTGGCAAAAATATTTTTATCCAATCTATTAAATAGGGCAACAGAATTCAACCTGCAAAATTTGGTGATTCTAGCTAAAGGGGTGGGGGATATACAGACTTTGCCTATTTGTGGGGGCGGGGGTGGGCGTGGCCGAATTTTTTTTTGCCAGATCAATGAAGGATGTGATAAGTAGCCCTTGTGCCAAATTTGGTTACTCTAGCTATAAAACTGTGGAAGATATAGGTTTTTGCGGTTTGTGGGGGAAGGGGTGGGGGTGGGGGGGAGATCTTGACACTTTGTCTGCCTATGGTATATACCAACATGTATACCAAGTTTGGTTGCTCTAGCTTCAAAACTGTGGAAAAAACCTGCGTTCATACAGACAGACGGACAGACAGACGGACAGACGGACAGACGGACAGACGGACATTTCACAAACCCAATATACTCTTTTTTCCTTTTTTTTCAAAAAAGTTAAAAAAAGAGTATAAAAACTTCCGGATTGCACTCCAGGCAAAATGTGCTCATTTCCACTTCTAGCAACATTTTGCGGCATAAAAACATTGCTAAAAACTTCAGATAAGTTTCAAATCACAATTTATATAAATCTGTACATTTAAATAAACTTAAATTTCGAGAAAGTTAAAGCTGATACAGTTTTGATATGCTTGAAGATGATTTTTTTCACTTAAATTAAAAAATGTAATATTTTTAATGTGCTTTATGTAGCTTGACATTGTATATTTTTGATCATTCTTCATTCCAAAAATTTCTAAATATTTTATAGACGCGCGTATCAGGCTCGTTTTTTATAAGTTCTTCAGCTCCCCCCTTCTTCGCAGCCTTTTGGCGTTACATTTTTTACGCAGTTTATGACACAAGTGAAATATAATTCATATTTTGCGAACAAATTTTAATGCCGCCTGAAAAATAACGCTCAATAAATAATCCTTAATGTGCCTTTGTGTCCCATGTCCTGCCACACAAAACACGCTGTGTGTGTCGCGGACACCCTCAACCCCTTGCCCCAACACCTCCCCTTAAATATTGTACTCGTATGTTGCCTTGTGTGATTTTATTTTACACGTCTGCTGTTTCTGTTGTGGCTTTTATTGTTGTAACCGCAGTCGCCCAGTCATATATACATATATGTTTATGCATATGTATGTGTATATGTGACCATTATGTCCTGACAGTGTTATGACGTGGCTTGTCGCTTGCCACCTACCAAGTGAAACATTTGCCGCACCAAAATTTGTCAGCATTTCAACACGACGCGTAACAACAACAATATAAAATTCGTGATTTTCAGTTTTTCTCAATTTTGTTCATCATTTTTATACGTCATAATTATTTTTAGATGACATTGGCTTAAAAGAGAAGTGTTAATAATTGTATTGACTGCTTACAGTTAAGCTCAGCTAGATTTACACATTCAAATGACAGTAGCTTAATAAGCATTTTAATATTTTGAGCGGTATCTGAAAATGCTTAAATATATGAATTTTATACTCTTTTTTTACGCTGAGAGAAAACTTTGCTAAATTTATACATTTTGAGCATGATTTATGCACAAATTATTTATGAAATCGAGCCTAATCCTAAAATGATCATTGAAATGTAAAAACTGCAAAAATAAGCATAAATTAGCAAAAATTGTACATTAATTCTTATGATGTTGTGCAAAACTATGCAAAAATTAAGCATTACTAATCATATATTGTGCATAAACTCAAAAATTATGCAAAAATAAGCATAATTTATTCATTAATATGCTAAAATTATGCTGTATTAATTTGTTTTGTACATAAAAATATAAAAAATATGCATTGCTATTCATATATTGAGCATTAAAATCCAAAATAATGCATAAATATGTACGCACTGTGCTTTATTAAACAAATACTGTGCATAAAAAGTAAAAAATTAAGCATATATAAGCATAAATTATGCATTTAAATGTGAAAATGTTCATTTAATAATAAGATGTTGTGCATTTATATGTAAAAATTATGATTTATTAATCATATGTGCACGAAAAATAAAACATTATGCAGAAACAAGCATAATTTATGCCAGTTGATATCCTTATGCATTTAGTTCAATCATAAAATGAAGCTCATAGCTCTGGAGAAGAACTGCAAAGCTCGCTTAAAGCATAATGAAACTCATTAATCTACACATTTGCTTTAGCTAGTTTGATTTTTAATAGATTAAATCTAAATATTCAGCTAGGTAATCAAAGTACTATGACTAATCAAAAAACTTGCCTTAGCCTTAGCTTTATAGAAAAAACGACACTCAAAAACTCTAATTTTTCAACTCTAACTCTAAACATTGATTAAGTGTCATTGGAACTTTATAATTTATGCATGTTCATTTTTCTTCAACCTTATGTACATATGTATGTAGTATATGAAAAATTGTTACTGTGATTTATTCATTGGCTGTCAACTGTTTGCCTTGCCTCGAAACGACACCAGAAAAGCTCACGTGGCTGCATGCGAAAGCCCGCAATGCTGTTCATCATGTCCAGCGTTGTGCGCTCCGTGGGCAGCACTCGAAACCTGAGCAGCAGTTGATAGATGAGCAATTTGACCTCCATTAGGGCCAGGCGATTGCCAATGCAGCTGCGTTGACCCACACCAAAGGGTAAATATGTAAATGGTCTAATCTCATGCTTGTGCTCATCGTCAAAGCGTTCCGGACGAAACTCCTCAGGCTCTTCAAAGTTATCCGGATCATAGTGCAACGCCACAATGGGCACATGCACCAGCTCATCCTTCTGCAGCTTCAGTACCAGCTCTCCTGCCTCGTCGCGCAGCTCAAAGTCTGCGGCACACATGCGATCGATGACAATGGCTGGTGGCCATTTGCGCAAAGATTCCGAGACGACACAATCTAGATATTTCATGCTCATTAGGGTATCATAATCTATGGGCTTGCCCGCCAGCTGCTGCTGCACTTCCAAAATCTCATCGTAAAGCTTCTGCTGCACTTCGGTATTCGCGAGCAGCTCATGTGTGGTGAAGCTGAGGCAGGTGGAGACCGTTTCAAAGCCGGCTGAGAAAAACAGCAAGCATTGTGCCAGCAAATCTTCATCGTTAAACTCCGCAGCATCCTTTGTCTGATCCTCATCCTTCGTTTGCTGTTCTTTAAAAAGACGCTGCGCCTCCATCAGCTGCTGTATCATGTCGGGACGCACAATTTTCTGCTCCTGTCGCGTCTTTATCGCGCCAAAGACTAAACGCTTGAAGTAGGCGATGTTGTTTAGATCCATGGGAGACACACGTAGCGCCTAAAATATTAGTTCAAAACTTAGAAAATTGATCATAGTTCCAGCTGATATACTATTCTTACCTTCATGAGTCGTGGCAGGACAATGAAGAGCAGCACCTTGATGCTGCCCCAGAAGCTGAAATGAGAGACACGCTGCGCAAGCGAGAAGAATTCGTTCTCCTGATCCACAAAGCTGTTCACCTGCATTGAGAGTTAAAATTTATAATTTAGTGTAGGAAATAAGTTCAGTTATTCAATTGAAAGTTGTTCAATTGAACACGTTCTAAACTCTCTCTCTCTCTCTCTCTATAAAACTCTTACCTGTATGCCAAAGGCGGCTGTGGCAATCACATCGTTGGTGTACCGTGTGTAAAACTCCTTCAGTTCCAGCTCAACTCCCTCGTTGTTGTTCGCCTGCAGTTGTCGCTCGATATAACGAACAGCTTCCACATTGCAAGTATGAATAAGATCGAACATGAGTCGTATCTTGGCACCGGTGAATGTGGGTGTCAATGTGCTGCGCATTTGTTTCCAGCGGCGATCTCTAAGTGAGAGCAAGGATTTGGAGATGACGGTGCTGTCACCGGTGGCGCCATCGTCGCTGAAGCCGTGTCGATGATTGGCAAAGTTATCAAAATGCTTGATGCCCACCTGGCGTATGAGTTCCGGATCAGCTAGATAATAGAGAGGCTCACGCAGACTATACACGCCATAGATTCTGTGCTGCTTCAGTTTTTGATGCAAGTCAATGCTGTGCTTCAAATAGGAGCCGCTGCCGGTCATCATTGATACCGGCAGATTGCCCAGCAGCGGCAAAGGCTTTTCATGTGCCACGCCCCGTTTGGCAAAGTAACCAAAACTGGAGACAGACCATTTGTACAGCAGCGCGCCAAGAAACGTGAGCACGAAAAACAGTTCCACGAGCGCCATTTCAGTCGAGCGGGGGGATGAAGTTGCGGAGGAGCAAGGTTTGGGTTTTGACTATAAAGCAATTCCGTTTGCGTCTTACTCAGCCGACCGCTGAAACGCCACTGAACGTCGCGCTCGCACTCGCACCCGCCTGCTCACCCCAGTCAAAGAGAGAGAGAGAGAGAGAGCGGCATAAAGAGCGTTTGCCGGCAACTGTTTGGCTCAGTGAACGCGCAAGCATGTGAAGAGCGAGATAGTAAAAAAGAGAGCGCATGAAAGCAGCTCACGAGTTAACAAATGTCAACAACAAAGCAAGCAACAACATTTCGAAATGCTTTTAAACTTATTAGCAAGCAAATAAAAAATAAAAAATAATTCATATTAAGTACCTAACACATTTTATAAGAAGAGTATGGTAGCATTAACAAAATATATGTATTAAAAAAATATATGTAAAAATATATATGCAGATTGTAGGTAATATTTAACAGTTAGGGATTAATGATTATAATAAATTAATGTTGTAGTATATACATATGTACGCGTGATCATCGGCAAAAATTTAAACTCTCTTCTGCGCTCTCTCTCTCTCTCTCTCTCTCTCTGTCCTACAAACATAAATATCTGGAGCAGTTTTCAGCGGAGGGAAAAGCCGTAATAGAAGTCAGGCGCTCGATTTGATAAAGTTTATGACGCAAGAGTTTGCATAAAAGAATAAACAATTTCAATACAAACTTATTGTAAATCTATCTATTTCTCAAGACTATGAATGAAAATGAGTATTATATATCTTTAAACATTAATAAATACACTCAAAAAATATTTCAAGAATTCTGTACTCAAACCAAGTACAAACGGTAACAAAGAGCGACAGAGGACAATTGACTTATTTTAAGAAAAAAATACTTGCCGTAAGTACATTTTTTTTTTCAAGAACGCATTTCTGATTTTTAGTCCATTTCAAGACTTAAAGATCTAAAATTGAATTTGATGAAAAAAGGGGCCTATTTCATTTACCAATCGATGGAAAATGAGGTTTAAGAAGTTTTGCTTTTGTGAAAATCGAATGAGCAGTTTTCGAGCTTCTCTTTAAAAAGGAAGAACGCTGACTATTTTATTCGAAAGGCATCATATATCAAACATAGTTACATATTAATTCAAATTAATTCCAAGTCTTTGTCAAATTTAATATTCAGCAAGCGTCTATTCTAATGCTGTGTTCAGTCCCCAACTGATTTGTCATCGCAACCGAATACAACTTGCAACAGCCATTGGCATAAACTAATTTCAACATTAATCCCCTTAAGTGACTCAACTATTTATTATAAAGGACTTAGCAAGCAAACAAAACACAAAGTACAAAACACAAACATACAAGTTGAGTTGCATGGAGACGACAGCAGGTGCAACACCCCAAATGTGTGGATACGTGCCCAAATCTTTAACTAAATTGTAATCCGTTGTCAAAGCAATCTGTGAACTGAAATGAAATGAAAGTTCTTTGACTTGACTATGCGTAGAAACTGATCCAAGCGTTGATATGAGCAGGTATATGTAGTAGGGTAGTTCAGTTAGTCTAGCCAAAATGAAATTTACTTAAACTATCAAGCCAGTTTCCATTTCCAATTCCGATCATATCATTCGGAATCGGAATTATTAAATGTTCTGAATTCCGAATATCAATGGAAAATTTGGCTTAAAAAGTTTTGAGACAGCGGAATGAAAAGTTTTTTAGCTTCTGTTTAAAAAGAAAGAAAGATGGCTATGTCATTCGAAAATGTTTATACAAAATCGAAAACGATTTGGAATAAAAAGTTATCGGAAACAGGAACGGGCCTATTAAACATCATAGTTTAGAAAGTGTTTAACGATTTTCAGCTAATTCAAATCTTTTTGGTGTAATTTTATTAAAATTTTATCAAAAAATATTTATAAAGTGTTTTGTTTATATAAATTTTCTTATAGTATTTTCTCGTCTTTGCAAAACATTAAAAACGGTTTCAACTGCCAAACTTTAGTGTTACCAGCAGATTTTTCTCTTGCACTAATGCTAGTCAGAGCCAACTTGGCCAAAATGTTTTTGGCCAGTTGCAGAAATTTAACTTCATGTTTTTGTTAAATCAAATCACGTCTGAAACAAATGACAAAATTTGGTTGCATTTAGTGAATATTTAGTGCGCTCATAAGAGTGTGTGTGTGTGGGGAGTGTATGTGTGTGTGGGAAGTCTATGTGTGAGTGAGGATATACTTATGTGTGTGTCAAGTGAGCATTGTGGTATTTGGACACGCGGTTGAAAGTTTTTGGAAATGAAAAATTATTGCATTCTGCTTCTAACCGAAATTGAATCCAAAATGAAAGAAAACAAAAACAAAATCTACATAAATGCAAATGTCATTTGATTTGTGCGTTCAGACAAAGCTTTCATTCGCATTTTCATATACATTCTTCAATTCGGCAATGCTGTATCTGAATCGCTGAAGCGTGCTTATCTCAATCTCAATCTCGAAAAAAAATAACTGAAAAGTGAAGAAAATGCAAAGTAAGTGTGCTCAACACATCGTCAATGAGTGATTGTGTTTTGCGTGCTGAAGGCATCCTGCAGATGCCTTTATTGTTAAGCAAATATTTTCCAATTTTCCAGAGCACGGGGTACGACACTAGTTGAAATAAAATGCGGCAAAGCTATGCAAGTTTTTGAGAATGTGATGCAGATAGAGAGATAGAGCAGAGAGATATCTAATGTGTTTACATTGGCAGCAAACCAACAAAGAGCAGAAGAAAAGTTGGAAAAAAAAGAACAAAAAAGAAATTGCTAAGTTTTTTTTTGTTTCTTTGTACACTTCATCGCCGTGTCGTCCTATGTCCATATCCATGTCCTGCCGGCTGCCGCCCTTGTCCTTCGGGTCAGGCATTTTGAATTGCCTGTTCTCGTTGTCGTGATGTTTTCGGTTTGCTGTTTTTCTGTTTTTATGTGCCATTTCCATTACAGTTTAAGTGCCGCAAGACTTGAAAGTGAACTGCTCCTCAAGGTCCTTAGCTCCTTGAAGCCACTCATCCACATTGCGAATGATGCTGATATGGCGTATTCAGCAGCTACTATTCTTTTTTCTTTTTGCTTGCTTTTTATATGGTTGTTGGATGCTCAGTTTTGCTTTGTGGCCAAATCAAATATCAAATATCAAAGTAAATGTTGTGTGGCATTTCTACCAATTAGTCGAAATGCTTTGCTTTAATTAATTATGACTAACAACTGTTCTCCAATACGAATACACGATGAACCACACAATACAATAATAACAAGAACAGGAACAGCAACAAAGCATGCGACAGTGCAAACATTTGTTTAGCTTCATGTAAATTTTGCCCCTTGGCTTAATGTGTGTGTGTGTGTGTGTTTGTGGGTGTGTTTGTGTGTGTGTGTATGTGGCTGCATAAACACGCACTTGGCATATTTCTTAAATAATGTTTATCTCCTTTCGAGTGTCAGCTGGCCTTAAACATAAATGCCTCACATTTCAAATTCCCTACTCCCCCCTCTACAGTTGCTCTCTTGATTGCCTAAGCATTTAAAGAGACCCTTAGAGAATTTATTTGTTAGATTTTCATTACAAGTGTGCAAATATATGTGACTTGGTCGTAAACTGTTTTAAAAAGTGTGTTATATCGTTTTTCTTTTTGAAAACCTAACCTAACCTCACTTTTCTACAGTGTCCCTGCTCGGGCGCCAATTGATAAGCAACTTCTAAGTACAGCTTAGTAGTTTGAGAGTTAAATCATTTTATTGATATGATGATTATAATTTTATGGCTGTATTTTACACTAATTTTTTCCAAAAATCAAAAAACTAAACATTAATTTGACGAAGTGCTCTGTTAGCTCACTTTGTTAGTATTTACAGGTATAATTGAACACAAAAATGTTAATGAAATTTTCAGAGTTGCAGTAAATAATCAAGTAGGCATTGACATTCTGAAATAAAATTTGACTCTGAAACACTAACAGTTTAGTTTCAATTATCATTCGACTGTGATCAAGCTATTTTTGTTAGTTTTACTCTACTTTTGATTTTTTGTAAATTTAATTGTTATTTTTCTCAGTTTACCAGTTTAAATTTATTGCAGTTATCAACAAGGATTTCTTAGAGGTATCTGTCAACTGGCATTCATGTGAGCGTAAACTGTTAACCAACACTGGTTCTTCGCTTTTCTATCGGAATATTTTCCTGATCTTTGATGTTTTGTTTCGCATCGTTTCAAGCATCTTCTACATTTATTTTTGGCACAACTCATGATTGCCTTTTTTTTTATTTATTTTATTTTTATTTTGCATAATTAAGTTTTTAATATAATAAGTGATTGAAGTTTAGGGACTAACTAATGTAAATTTAAGTGGACGAATAATCTTGAATATCTTAGCACTATACCTATTGTTTATTCCTACATGTATACCAAACTTATGTGCTCAAACTGCAAAACTGTGGAAAACATTGCGTTCAGACGGACACAGAGACGGACATTTCACAAACCTTAATGTCCAAACGTCCCTGCTCGGGCGCCATTTCTTAAATAGTTTTTTAGGAAAGTTTTTTCAAATTGAGTGTAGGTTGATTCCATTGCTATTGATTGCAAAATGTAATTTTATTCCAAAATTATGTATTCGGCCAGTTTGGCGCTTGTTTAAGCCGTTAATGCTGCGAATCGACTTACTTCCCATGCTATTTATATAAACCTAAGCGCCTTAGGTTTATGCCAAGTTGTGCGCTAGGGCAAAATATTTATGATATAAAATACAAAAGCTGACCACAGGCAATGGCACAATCCAAATCCACTTTGAATAACTGCTTATTGGAATGCCAAAAATGTTTCGATAATAATCACGCCATAAAAGGCTTACAAACTGCATAATAGCCAAATCCTTTACATAAACACCAAGTAAGGGAGAGATGGCGAGAGTATAAAATGTTAATTTATGTCTTTTGTGCCAATTTTCCGGAAATATGTTATTATAATATCGTTGAAAACCGAAAGAGAGCCGCTTAAAATATTTCGAGCTTAAAATTTATGTTACGGAAAACAAAAGCTATACACAAAATGATTGACCGCATATTGTTTTAAAGTTTTATCGAGCTACTAAATGATTTACATGCAAATAAATAATTGAAACTGTGGCCAAACAGCTGCATTAAAGTAATTAAAATCTAAATTTATCGAAATATATTTAATGTTGCTTATTGATTTGTTGTTTTCCGAGTACGCCCAAGGCTCAAGATACACCTGCGAATACGTGACCTTTCAATTTATGTGAGCATTGAGGCAAATCGAAAGCATTTTTTATGCCCGCATCAAATTTATGACCACTCGCAGGGTCGCCCCTTTCCTACTTCCCGCCATCTCTCTCTCATATGAACAGGCTGAATGTTTGCGGTAGTAGCTGTGTCCGTTCCCTTCCCTTCTCTTTTATTCACTGGCTTAAATTCGATTTCGCGTTTCGCCTGCAGCTATCGAAATTTGTCTGACAAATATTTGCCTCCCGGCAATGTTGATAACGAATTTTCCACAAGCCCCAAAATGTTGTCAGGAACAGGCTCAAAGCTATGCACAGTTAATGAATTTGTGGTTGGGTGTTTGTGCTTATTATACGAAAATAAATAATTGAGTTCTGTATTTCACATTTTCTTCAAAACTTGAAGCAAACTTTGGGTGCAGTACTTTTTTTTGAAAACATTTTTTTTTTGTTCCTACTTTATAAACAAGTCGAATAAAAATGATGTTCTGAAATTAAAAAAACAAATTGACTGAAAAATATATCTAGATGACAAATTATGACCAAAAATTCATTCCGCATGAAAATCAGAAAAGTTTTGACAAAGTTATGGAAGCTGAAAATTTAGAAGGACTATTTTCTATTTTCTAAAATAGCTTGATTTTTTAAATACCTCAGAAAAAATTATGAACTGGCGTCTGATATACTAAGTTTCTGCAATCTACTAAAATCTATAACTTCCTTGAAATATCTTAAAACACATTCAGGCAGTTCAATTAGTATGGGGATAAAAATACAACGAAGAGTATTAAAAAACAGAATCTAAGGACAATTCTATGAAAAGTTGCCTGCAAATTTCTAAAATCAAATGAAAGTCCGAAATCTCAACTTGAAAATTTGATTTGAAAATTTAAGTTAGCTTTTAGAAAATATTATTGAAAAATCTGAATATCTTTTAATGAAAAATCAATTGTGAACTTTTTTTATGTTTAAAAACCAAATACAAATTAAAATTGAAAAAAATTCATTCCATAAACAAAATTTGTTTTGAACAAGGTTTTTCTAGCTCCTCGCTTCTTAAATATTAAAAACTAATCTGGTTTGAGGCGAAACAAAACTTTAACGAAGGCCTGAGTTTAGGGCTAACTAATTGATACATTTTGAACATTGATCTTTGATAAATGCTTGACTATTGGGCAAACTTAAGCGAAAGTTAACAAGTCCAGGGTTAGTGCAAATTGGACAGTTTGAAACACAAATCATTGTCAGGATAACACACACACAAATGCACATATGTGTGGTGTATGTGTGTGTGTGTGATTAGGAGATGTGTGTGCTTACTCGTTCAAAGTTATGGCTATGCCTAAGCGCTGATTATGACAAATATGCCACGCTTCAGTGGCTGCAATACTAGGGGATATGAGAGAGGTGTTAGCGGAGGGGTTCGTTCGGATTTGACCCCAAAAAGTCGACACAGAAAAGCGCTTATTGTGTTTCGCTTGGCTTGTTTGCCTTTTGGGCTGGTCAGTGGCAGAGAAAGGAATTTTACGCAAATCCCAAAATAAATACAAGTTTTATTATTAGCATGCACAGGACACGGCGCGCCCCAAACAAATAGAATCAAATGAAATAAACCAAAGCAAAGTAAAATAAAAATAAATATAAAAATAAATATAAAAGGCAAGCAATTTGTGCCTGAAACTGAAAAGCGAGCAAGTGAGAAACAGCTCCTAATTTTTAGGTCGACTAATGACACGCCAATTTGGGAGCTGAGCGCAGGATTGTCTGGGACGACTCCACATGGACGCATAGCGTGTCAACAATTATAATGTGCAAATTGTTTGATGTATGTCACCTGCCACATTTGCTTTATTGCCGCTCATTAGAAATGCTCAACGAGCTGTTTTAGTTGGCAATACAACAACAACAAAAAACACACACACACGAGCACAACAATAAACACAACAACGGATGACAACAATGACACCTTCCATTAATAGCTGCTTCGCTGATGTGTATAATACTTGCTTACACTGACAGAAAACTTTTATAAACACTTAAATAAATATTAAAATTGACAAATGTCTGAAACAACATTACCGTTACAGCCATTAAGCAACATCATTTACCTGGACTTGTTTACTGTCCCCAAGTCCATAAATCATTTGGGACTTATAAATTTTAAGTGTTTGTAAATTAACCTTGTGTGCAATTTACTAAACACTTAATGTTCTGCATGTTTTTTTCCAGAGAGTTGTTTTTTTGTTGTCCAAGCAGTCAATTTTAGCAACTGTGCGCTTAAACCATTTGGGAATTATAAGATAAATTGCTTATAAACTGGCTTTGAATGTGTTATACATTGGTAATTTACTATAAAGCGTGTTGTTTTAAAACATCTTCAGGTCTTTACAGGTTTTTACGTTTGGTAAGATATTGCAAAATTGTAATTCCCTTAAATGTGTGGATTGAATTCACTTGCAATTCATCAACGATAGAATATATTTCGCCTTGTGAAAAGATTAAATTAACTAGTTGAACAGCAATAAGATTATTTTGAACATTGAACAGAATTTCAATTCCGCGAAATGTTGACGAATGTGAAAAACGGAACAGGTCTGCTTTTTATCTTATCTAATTCCTTAACTGAATTTTTACAAAAATTAAACATAATGCACTTTAAAGTCTAGCTCTCATAACACACAAACTAAAGTCAATATCTGGAGGAAATACACCAACAGATAATCTACTTTAAATGGAAATTGCAAAAATGTCTGATCATTTTGTGCAGTGTACGTTTTGCCTTATCCATTTTCTGGCTTTAACACGTATTAGTTTTGCTTCAATTTGACCCCAAAGCCGTCTCACAGAGGGTTAGGTGCGATTAATGACAGCACATCACAAAGATCTCGTTGTGTTTTGCCGAGCAAGAATGGGGTTGGAGGTTGGAATGGAGATAGAGATGGAGATGGGGGCAACTGCTGTGACATTTTGATGAATGGAATCAGTCGTGAGCGAATCCTGTGCGCTGCTGGCTTTATGCAGGATTTAACGTGACTGACCTCGTTGTGTGTGTGTCTGTGTGTCCTATGTGTCTCTGTGTGTGTGTGTGTGTGGCATAAAGAATAACCCAGAGCAATTTTGACACATGATTTTGCATAATAAATTATAATGCATACAAATTGCTCTTGGGGACAATTCAAGTGAAGTATTCATTTTAATGTTAAATTTACTGACTTGTGAGTGGATACAGCTGACAAGGACAATTATTACTCGCGTACATTGTTGGCAGCAATTTGGCAAAACCAACTCATATCTGAAAAGACAAAATATCACCAAGTTTAGCCCGAAGGATGTTCAAACAAGCAACCACACAATGACAGCCATAACTAAGCTACAGTTTAATCCCAACAAAACAAAAACCAAAAAAAGTAAACAAAAACACAAAAAAAAAGGCAAAAGGATTATCTTTGATTATTTTGCGTGGCTCAAAACAAACTGGTAGCTTTTTCATTGTTAGTGCTCGGGCTGGTTAAAGCGAACCGAGATAACATGGAAACCGACAAACGTGTTTGCCATTCCCCCTTAAAGGATATATAGTATACGCCTAAGTGTGCATTTTAATGGAGCAGGGAACAAGCCAAATGAATGAGCCACAACCTGCTGCTGTTCATTTCAATGAACTGCCTTTCAAACGTAATTTTATCATGACCAGACAGACAGCAAGACAGTCAGGGCACACTTCTCTTGAATACCCATTATAAAGAACTTTATATAAATAGGGCAGATGGTTTCTTTCTACTGTGGTTTCAAACACTAGAAGCCAATGTGAGACAATATAGTACTAGGAATAGCTCATGTAAAGCTCAACCGGCGATATTTGTTATATTTTGCATCTATATTTGTTAGCACCATTATCAGCTAGTGCTAGCAATTATATATAAGAGACAGAAAACCCACATGAAAAGTAGATTTTTAAAAATTTGAGAGCTTTCAAAGCTCATCCAAACTTCTGATATTAACTGAACGCAATAAAGCTTACCCAGCAACGTCTTTGCCTTATTTGCAAAAATAAGAGAAAAGAGTCAATTTCAGCAACATATTGATTTGATCGTAAGAAAATTGAGAGCTTTAAAGCTCATGCAAGTTTTAAGTATTAACTAAACACAATAAAGCTCATTAAAGCTTAATAATCAACGGCTTTTGTTTTTAAAAATAAAAGAAAATAGACACTTTCAGCTAAGAACTGGAGATTTTAAATGAAATTAAGCTCTTTAAAGTGTTTAAAATAAGTTTAGAAAATAAAAGTAATGCACTACTTTCAAGTAGTTTCTTAAAAGTTAAAGAGTTTTAGAAAATTCGTGTTGAAAGCTCATTAAATTTATTAACTAAAAGTAATCAAACT
Source organism: Hirtodrosophila cameraria (assembly GCA_949708635.1). NCBI lineage: Eukaryota > Metazoa > Arthropoda > Insecta > Diptera > Drosophilidae > Hirtodrosophila > Hirtodrosophila cameraria. The sequence continues at coordinate 5,426,634 of OX453089.1, forward strand.
TACTTTAAGCTAAAAGCTTTAAGACCGTAAATTTTGGCTACAAAATGACACATCTACAGGATATGCTGGAGTTGAGCATACAGAAATCTGTAGATCTGTTGCTACTTGTTTACTGATTCCTGCCTCACACACAAACATACACACACAAGTTGAAAGCCAGCCAAGGAGCATGAATAACAAAAAGTCCAACTGCGTGTCGACTGAGGCGGCAGAAAATAACAACTATGAACATGTTACTACAAACGAATCCGAATGCGAATCCTTATGTTGTGCATTAAACAAATCTGAAACTGGGTCTACATTTCATGGGCAAAGCAAAAAGAAAAACTTGCTTATTTCTGCTCAATATGCTGCATCTCTTTCGCTCTCTCTCGCTATGTCTTACTCTGTCTTTCTTACTGATTCCTTTGCTTTTTATTTCTTTTTAGACTTACAATCCTTGTGGCTAACGAGCTGGTTTGGCTCTAACAACAACAGCAGCAATAACAACAGCAATAGCAACAGGAACAGCAAAAAACAACAAGACGCCGGCGCTGTCGCTGCCGCTGCCGCAGTCGCCGTCGCTGTCGATGCTGGCGTTTACACGCTACAACAGCCGCATAAATTTCCGCTTCAATTGGACGTGTACAGCGGTAATTGCAGCTTTGATTACCAGCAACACGAGCAGTCATCCGGCCATTACCAGACCCAACAGCAACATCGACAGCAGCAACAGCAACATCTACAACAGCAACTACAGAGCGCAGCAGCAACAGCTCAAGAGCAATCAACACTTTCAGTACAGCTGAAGCTAAAGAAGCAGGAACGGCAACAGCAGCTGGGCAAGCAGATAAAACAGCAACGATTTTTAAGTAATTCATCGGAGATTTACGAAACGCAATTTATTGAAAGTTCAGCGGGTAAGACAAAAAGACAAAAAAACAAAATCCCAATAACAATGAAATATCACAGCCGACGTCACAGCGCATTTCCATCAATCAGAATTTTAAATTAATTTTTTCTTTTTTGTTCTTTCCATAAGTTAAAATGAGTCGAAACAGCGGGCGATAATTTGCAGTAAAAGAATTCAAAGCCAAATCAGGGTCAATATCAATGCTTGATTTGAAAAGAAAGAAAAAATAAATGAAAATTTGCATACTTTTTATTATTTGCATGCATATCAAACGATTTTCAGCTTTTACAGTTGCATATTATCGAAAAATGCCTAAAAGTAGGCAACAATATTTGAAATGATTCAATTAGGTTATGAAAATAGAGCAAGTGTATACACTCAGAGAAATCATATGGCTTAGAACTTAGTAAATCAACTTTTTTTTGGTGGATTATTTTTTAATGGATTTTTACCATCAATTTTGTTTTAAAACAAATTTTTGCATAATAAAAAATAAACATATATTTTGCAAAACGAGCACTTAGCGTCATTCAAATTATTTGTGCAAGTAGTATACATATATAACATACATATATAATATACATATATAGCATACATATACAGCATACATATATAAATCGTTTAGTGTAATTGATTAAAATAAATAAGATAGGTAAAAAAATAAGCACAAAAAAGAAGCAAATAGGTGGGAGCCACTGCCAATGACAGAATCGATGGCAGCAAATATGTAAATTATATAATAAGATGATACTCCAAAAACGATTTAAGTTGAGCAGGTCAACTTGTGTTTGCTTAAACTGTTTGAGAATTATAAGTGACAATCTACAAAAATGTTAACTTGTATTGAATTTGATAAAAATAGATTGGCTTTGATGCGAATTATTTTCTTGTGAATTTTGTTTAGCTTTGTGCAGCAGTTGAGGTGTATTATAAGACTAGTATATAGTTTGATTTTGTCTAAGCAAAAACGTTATCGCAAAAACTTTGCAAAACTTTTTGATAATCCCTAAAGAGTTTGAAATACATCAGTAATATACATTAATAAGATGTTATTTGAATATAAATTGTTTTGAAATGCTTTAAATTAACTTTAAAAAAATTGTTTCAATACTTTTGAATCAAATTTATTGATAAGTTTACTTGGAGCACATTATCTGAAAAAGCAAAAACAACCTTTGGGAATACGCGAAAACATTTTTATCTTCTCAGCACTTTTACTTATTTTCCAATATTTCATTTCCCAATCTAGCCAAAGAATATAAAATAAAATACTTAACATTTATTGGATATTTTCTGTAAATGGATTAAGCTGAAGTGGAATAAAACCATTTCCAGATATGTCTGCTTTATTGCAACATATAATTTGTTCACTCTTTTATATCTGCTTTTGAACAGTTAAAGCAATGGACGACATGGTTTATCAGTGCAGCAATCAAAACTCTATTTATGTGCTCAATGCCGGCTACAATCCAGCATATGGCGTAAGTTTGTAAATCTTATTTTGGTATTTGAAGTAGACTCGTCGTTCATTCAAGGCTTTTGACGTTGTTTTGCAGGACTTTGGCACACATGTGACGGCAGCAATGGGGCGTGAAATGGATGGCAGCAGGACAACAAGGACAATGAATTCAATTGGCGCAAGTTGTTCAAGTGCCGCATGCAGCTTGCAGCATAAATTCAAAAGTTTTGGCAACTCTTCAGCAGCAGCAGCGGGGGCATCAACAGCAACAATAGCAACATCTACAGCAGCAGCAATAATAACCGGAGCAGCAGCAGCAGCAGCAACAACACCAACAACAACAACAACAAACAACTACGTAAATCCGGTCGCTACATCAATGTCAACCACAATGTGTTCACCGGCAACCACAGCGCTGCAGAAATTGTTCAATTGCAGCGTTGGCGGCGGCGGAGGCGGCAGCAATGTCTGCCAAAATGTCAGCCACAGAAATCAGGAGCAGTGCCACAACTACCACAGCAACAACAGCAGCACTAACAACAACAATTGCCCAGTTGGGAGCCATAACAATAGCTGCCTGTCAGCGACAATGCCGCACAGAAGCCTCTGCAATCCGCACGAGGATGCAGCGGGCAATGGGAATGTTGCAGGAGCAGGAGCAGGAGCAGGTGGAGCAGCAGCAGGTGCACTGCCGCTGCTTGGTAACAAAAAGAAATGCACCAATGTCAAATCAACGCTTATTGCCAAGAAGACAAAGTTTTTGAAATTTCTCGAAGAAGAAAAATGGCGAAGTCGCAGCGTGTTGGAGGATGCTGAATCCTGTGGCGCCATCTTGCCGCCCAGCAGGTAGGCACTTGCCCTTTCTGTCCCTGTCCCTCTCTGTGCATGTCCCTCTCTCTCTCTCTCTGTCTTTGCAGCAGCCATCTACTATGTGGCAAAAACTTATAAATTCTCATAAATGTTATAAGGCATATTGCGGTGCTAAAATTTGTGGGAGCAACTTTTTATGGGGCACAAGTTTATTGGACCAACGGAATTTTGTCAGTTGCTGGTTCTACCAAACGTATAAAGTGGGGGTAGAAGGGGCTGGTTGCTGCCAACAAGCATGCGCTGGCATGACAACAACTTTGTCATTAACTTTGCCACGCAGATATGAGATTTGGGATTGCCCAAGGCAGACTAAATAAAATGATATTGCATAAAGCAGATTCTCAAGAAATTGAAGGCAATCGATTAACATAGTTTGATAGTTGAGATTCAATAAAAATATATCGAAGCTTATGATTTATAAAAATATACAAAATTAGCTTTGTTGTTTAAGCTTTTAACTTAAAATGAAACAGGCTCAATAAAAAGGTTTTGCGATTCAAACCAAATTTCAGAGAAACTATTATTGTTACCAAAGATTCAAATAGCTGCAAAAGATTAAATCAATAATATCTAAAGACAAAGTTTCATATACTTTGAAATCAGCTTAAACAAAAGTTTATATAATGCAATAAACTTAAAGTTTTTCTTTTATCCTAAATATTTACTGAAGTGTTAAGTTTTCATGACCTCTTATGCTGAATTTATGGATATGTTTGTAGGTCAAGGTTTTTTTAATTTTTATAGTTTAATCGAAGATATAACTGTTTTCACTTCAGCTGCCAACATAAAATGAGCTCTAAATATTTATAATAGTTTTCCAATTTATTATTCATTTCAATGTCTACGAGTTCTATCTACTATCTCAACTCATCAACACTTTTAGTGCTTTTGGGTCGCATCTTTATGACAGTCACGAAACTTGTTAGAAACTTGGCATGAACTTGTTTTGTTCTGTTTTGTTTTGTGGCAGCAGCATTGCCTGTCCAGCGGCTGTTAAACGCATTCAATTAGCTGGACAGGACGCGGCGAGTCCTGCTCTAGCTGTACTCCTGCCCCGCCTTTCTTTTAAGCTGTGCAAGTTTGTTGCATTGTTCATGAAGTCATAAGTTTTGATCACCAGCGCTTAGCGAAGGCAAACTTTGTGCCAGTCGGTATCTATAGTTATACGGTTAGTCGTTTAGTTGGCATAGCCATTTGCGAAATTGAAAAATTAACACGCTAACAGGAACGCTGCGAAGCGCACAACGTTCAAAAGGACGATATAATACAGGAGCATACAACATGGCCACACTTTGTTGTGGGTGTTGTATACTAGAGCTGAGCGAATATCGATAGTGATGCTTCTTTATAGTTTCGCTATATGTAATTGACCTAACTAGATTTTTTACGCTTTTCAAAAATGAACTGAATGGGTTGTCCCCTAGAATCTAGAGCTAAGTTTGATTTCACATTTGAATGTTTTTTTTAATGTTTTATTTCGAACAAAAATGATGCCAAGTTTCAACAATTGAAATCCGGAACAGGTCTGATTATTCCTGAATTGGTACGATCAAACAAAGAAAGTTCAAGAAATCATAAAACCATCGATAGTATCTAAAAAGAATTCGATATATTTCCAGCTCTAGTAACTTCTCAGCCAGTTAGTTACTGTTGCCATATTGCTCCTGTGCGTCATAAAGTTGATTAAAATGCAAGGCACACACACACACACTCACACAAAGGAGCGAAAGAGCAGCCTTGTTTTGCACACATATTGAAGTGCAATAATCATATTTCAATAGCTAACGAACACGTGGTAATGGAGGCGTCACGTTTGCCATGGGGCTTGGCTGCATTTCGAAACTTTCAACACGCATTCAACGCCATCAAAAAAAAAGCAACAAACATTAATGCCCAACTTGCAGTTTTGCAGCTGGGAGGTATGCAACATTGAGAGGCACAAACAAGTTCCCGTTAACTTTTGCGCCACGTTTTTCACTCGGAAAAAGGACTCTCTTCCTGAAATAATGATGTCAAAGTGCGCAGCGTTGAATATTTCATTAATTGCAACTGGGCTTGGCAACGATGTTCCTTTTGATTTATTAGCGACATTAATTAGTAAGAACCGTCAGCTGGGAAATGTAGCTGGGAAATGCAGTCGGCCTTTTAGTTTTGCTGCTTCTTGTTGCAGTTGATTACAAGTGCATTTTCACTGGGGACAAGGACAAGCGTTCCGCGAGGACAACTTCATCAAGCTGCTTCAAGCGTAACAAAATAACTTGCGAAATATTTTATAAAAAAGTTTCTCGCACACTTTGCAACTATTTTGCATTTTTTCTCTGCTTTACTCAACTGATAAACAGTTTCCAGAGCAACGGCAGGCGTCGCCTCTTTTTAATGGCCTGCATTTCGCTTGATGTCATCTAAAGGACCTGTCCGCTTTAAGCGTATGAAATGATAAAAATCCTGTAAATCATTGTGATTTATGAGTGCAAAGCACAAAAAAACCGTTGAAAAATTGATATAGTTGTTTGATAATAAGCCTGATTTCATGTTTAACAAACCACATTTCTATAATTTGTTGTTTAGACGATGCAATTCTTGCGTGCGAGATCTTTATTGAAAATATGTCATCCTTTAAGCAATCCGTTCAAGAAATGGTGCAGATGCGTCTTATTCATAAAAATCGATGCTAGTTTTATGTAGTTTCAAAACTTGAAGTTTAAATTTGAACTCTCTAGCTTTTTTAAGCTCTGAAAACATCGTAATACGTTTTCTGACAGAAATATGTCATATTTCGTGTTATTTTTTCTTAATTAAAGCTCAAAAGTATGCTATGTTTTATATCAATTTGCATTTTGCCCAACTCTGCCTTTTTCAGCTCCTACGCTTCCTGTGAACAGAGTTCCTGTTCATTTGGGCGTCGCGCGTTTAGTTTAGTCAACCAAAAGCAAAATAAAAGTAAACTTGTTTTCATTTTTTTTTGTTTTGCTCTGCCTAACAGCAATGAGGCGGATCTTTATACAGCTTCCACGTCCACAGCCACATCCACATCGATGGCTGTGGCAGGCGCATCATCATTTGCGGGTCACTCAGGCAGCAAGAATAACAACAGGAGCAACATGAAAAATCACAATAGCAACAACTACAGTCAGGAGGCAGCTGGAGCTGAGCAAAATAAATTGAACAATTGGAGCATGCATAATGACAACAACAACAAGTTGGCCAACTACACACAACAACAACAACAACAAGAAAATGAGCAGCAGGAGAGAAATAAACAAGCAGCAAGAAGCAGCTATGAACTTTATCAGGAGGCAGCGGATATTTTGGGACTGAGCTGCAGCCTCTGTGATAATTGTCGTTGCATGGATTGTCAGGTATTTACAACTCCTAAAACTCAATTGCCATTCATATATATTTCTTACTGTGTATACATCTACAGAGCGGCTACTTTGATTGTGCCGATGATGATGATGAAAGCTACTCGGAACAATCACTCATGGATGAGTACGATGAATACGACTATGGCTATGAGGATGAGCAGGCGTTGCCCTTGACAACTGCCCATCAACATGCTGTTTCTAATCAGCCAGCCAGGACACAGCAGGAGCAGCAACAACAACAGCAACAGGAGTTGCAACTATGTTATGCACTTGATTGCCAGCAGAATTGCAGTAAGGATGTTCAAAGTGAGCCACAAACTGCAGTTGACTATGAATCAGAGTCTGAGTTGGGCACAACTACAACTTTGTCCAAGTCGGAGCATCGCGTTGAACTTGATTTTGATTTAATTAATGCAACCAGCAGCCAAGTGCTGCAAAATTGTTCAACATTTAACGATTTAAGTTTGCTGGATGCTGAACAGCAAGTGGAGCCATTTACGTAAATTACATGGTAGGTGCTAAGTGTTCTTTGTATACGTCAGACAGTGTGTATATGTGTGTCTCTAAAAGTCCAAGAAGAATTCTGTAAACATGGAAATTTAGGTAATTTATGAGTTATGAGGTGTCAAAGGTGAAAGTTGTTGTTTTTTTCTGAAAATAATGGTGGAATTTGGACACTGTTCAGTTTCTAATTTCAAGCCGATCTAAAAGTTCTAGAAGAGTTCTAAATATAGGGAAAGTTAGGTACGTATCTCGAACTTCATGTAGTATAAAAAGGAGAGGGTATTGTCAAGTTTTGAATATATCTGTCTGATACTTTGCGAAGCATTCCTAACAAGAGTATTCTTTATACAAAGCTCCATTCCATAAGAAAATCTATATCTATATATTAAAGAGCGTGACCTGACTGATTGCACAGCCAAAACCATAAGAGGTAGGAAGCTTTAAATTTCACACAAGTTTTTATCTTATGCCAAAAATTAGCACTAAGAAGGGATTTGGAAAAGTCGGTCGTAAAGTGTTGCAAATTTGCACAAAGCTTTTTTCTTTATCATCTGATCGGATCATCCCATCATGCAAAAAATCACTCAAAACCTATTTCACCGATTTCGAAAAATTCAACCTCCTGTTCGACAAATATGGGGGTGAAGCTTATATGTAACAAAGTATCATTTTAGTGCGATCAGGTTGAAACCCACTTTCACACCTCTTAACAGAATATAAATCGACACGTGTCTCACCAATTTGGGAAAAGTCAGCACCAAGGTCGGAAATGGATTGAAAAGCGTGTGCTACTTCTCTGTTTTTTAACCGATCAAGCTCAAATTCATTTTCAGAGATCTGTATGAAAATTGATTCTACGCATAGTTCTCACATTTATTTATACTGGCAGGAAATGGTGGAATAGTTTAAATACTAAACCAGGCAAGGCCGGGTTATACCAGCTAGTTTGATATCTAAGAGAACGAGATTGATTACAAATTCAATATATTTTGTTATCTAAAATTTTTGGTTTAACAAAAGTCAATCTTGAATGGTCTTTAAACTGAATGCTTAGCCACATAGCTTTAACATAGCCAGCTATTTGTCTAAATTGGAAAACAAGGAAGTTAAGACAGCTAGTCATGTTTACTTTTCTACTGTTTTAGTTTGCTTTTTAAAGTATTCAACATCAAGAGACTATACATTTCATTATAAATTTCAACAGCGTAGCTAACACTTTCATTCAAAGAAAAGTATTATTGTGTTCTAAACATCACTTTCTCACCAATTTTAGTGTTCAGTTTGTATAGCATACTTTTTGGAGAGTCCTGCATTCTAACTTTCGAAGAATAGTCTTGTTCTAAACATGACTTTCGCAACAATTTTAATGTAAGAGACATGTAATGCATACTTTCAGTCGCATTTAACATCAAATTTAAGCATCAAAGCCATATCACACTCTCAAATATAAGCTAATTTGAAACACTTTCAGGCAGGATAAAGGATTGTCCTTAAATACCTGCAAATTTTGAGCTATATTAGAACACATTCCTTAGCATATATAATAATTTGCTGACCAAATCCCTAGACCATAAAAATTCATGTACCCTTAATACTCGTACTTTATAGAGCAACTGAAGAGCACTTTCCCTCTAAAAACAACAATAGAATTTTATGCAAAAGCAGCAAATTGCATTTTACACAAAACTAAATGCCTGCTGAGTTGGCAAAGCTCATCCACAAGCGGCATGTTGAGCGTGGCAGAGCGTGGCAAGCTTGATGGTGGTGGGGCAATTGACGATGGTGGGCGGTTTCGGGGCGGTTTTTGGGCGGTTTTTGGGCACCGGAACCGCAACAGTGGCACTGCCAACCACTTGGCCAGTTTATTGCTTGTTGTTGTTGTTGTTGTTGCTCTTGTTATTGTTAGCCGATTTGATATATACGAATTGCGCTGGCGCAACATTTTTTTGGTTACCCCCCCCCCCCCCCACCCTTTTTCATGGCCGGAGGAGAGTGTAGGTCAGCAAATTTGATTTTACACAGTTATATGGACAAGTGCAATTTCCATATTGTGTATGCGAGGCCACAAAGCAATATGCAAAACACAATTTGTGTATATATTTGTGCATTTGTATTTGTATTTGTATTTGTTTTTGAGTGGTGCTTTGTGCTGCGCATTTTGCCAGAAATGCAATTCTCCAAATTTTCAATTTAATTGAGAATAGCCAAATCACATAAATTGAATAGTTTCATGGCATTGCATATTTGAACTAGAAATAACATATATAAGCAAAAATTCAAAACACAAAAATGTTCTACACAATAGAGCCAATTTGGAACTTTTGCACTAGCTGAAATAAATGTGGTCAAAAGAAAGCGAACAATATTTTTTTGTATTTTAATTTTGATTTAATTGCACAGAAATGTGAAATGCAAACTTTTAGCATTTTTCAAAAATTAAATGCAAAGAATTCTTTTTGTATTTTTATTTTCAGACACCAAAAAGTATGCAATACAAATTTCTATACAATTAAATCTTAAGTGGAACTCAGAACAAAGGACAATTGTCAACAAGTAAACTTCAATAAATGCAATTAATTCAGCTCAAAGCTAACAAATATCTCCAGCTATGAATGAGATTTTCAATTATTTTGCACTCTGAAATGATATTAAAACAACAAGAGAAAAACGTTATTTTCGGCATACCGAAAATATATACCCTTGCAAAAAAGTGGTTCATGTGAAAACTTATTTTTCAAGCGATTTTCCATATGACAGCTGTAAGATATAGTCGCCCGATTTTAATAAAATTTTATCAGCATATTCAGAGCATACTAAAACGCAGAATAGTTAAGTTTTTGTTAATGTAACATAAGAATCAACTAAGTTTTTCATGCAAAAACCTAAATTTCAACCGACTGATCCTATGGCAGCTATAAGATACAGACATCCGATTTTCATTAAATTTTGTCAACATGTGTAAAATGTGCTTAAATTTAGATAAATTGAAATTGGTTGAGTTATCTGATATAAGTACTTTGTAATGCTGGCAGAAAAAAGAAGCATTTATGCCAAGTTTTATCAATATAGTTTCAAAACTCCGCGTCTATAAACAGAAGAACCCTCTGCAAGGGTATTATAAAATTGGACATGCACTTTGCACAATTTATGCAATGTTTATTTATATAGTTGCCAAATAGAATCAGTAAAGAATGTATTTACATTCATGTTTTTTAGTGCTTTCACAAAGAGTTAAGTGCTCAAAAAAGAAATAATAAAAATATAAAAATAAAATATACAACTATGAAAAATTCATGGCCAACAGAATGGTAAATGGCAAAAAGAAAGAAAAAAAGTAATAAACAAATAGGAAATGCCTTCAACTTGAATCGAATTGCCTTTAGCAAATGAAATTTCAAGTGTTCGCGTTCAAAATCCTTGCAAGTGAAAAATGGCCTCCACAAGCTGGGCAATAAATAGGACATTGTGTACGTAAAGCCCATTTAAGCCCAAGAAAGGCGCACAGCGTACGAGTGTGTGTGTGTGTGTGTGTGTGTGAGTCCCTGAGTATCTAGGTGTGTGTGTAAAAGCCTCGTCCAAGTGCATTTGCTGTTGTTTAAAGCAACACAAGCGCATCTGGCGCTTCTTTTCCATTTCACTCGGTTACCCAATTTCCCACCTTCCTCCTTGCTCCAGTTACCCCTTTTGGCAGCTGCAGCAGCTGCTCCCCCCTTTGGGTCATGACTTTTGTTTTCTGGACTTGGCCAGCTGCCAGCAGCTGAGCAAAAGTGCACAGCCAACGACACGGTTGGCAAGAGAATAATGCACTTGCGTATAAGACACATAATGTTAGAATGTAATCAAATTGTTTTTCATCTAATTTATACGAGTATGTGCTAAAAAGTATTTACCAAAAAAAAAGTGTCCTTCTATTGCTTACACTAAAAGTTTTATGCAACATTTAGAGGCAAACTCACAGTTAGCAATGTTAATGTTATATGACACTTAATATTATGCTTGTTATGCATTCAATTCCATTTGATGTAGACAAGAAAACTTCCACGTTAACGGAATAAATTAAATTGAAATTGTTTTAGGAAATGAACAAAATCAACCTGCTGTCAACTGTCTGCGACTTCAATGAAAAATGTTGATAATTTTGCCGTTGCTTTTAAAGCGCAATTGAGCATTTAACACTCAATCGCCAGTTAGATAAAAATAGCATAAAAAAACAACAGTCAATGCTATAAAATTACACTCCACCAAATGAAATTTAATGCAGCCAACACACACAAGTGGGCGGATTTTCAATTATCTAGCTGCACAGTGGTGCCAAAATTATTGATGCCTTTTAATATGATAAAAGTTTATGTTGAGAAGTAGACACAAAGAAGAAATAAAGGGTATAGGTATACTTATTTTGAGAATTATAAAAAAAGTTATATCGATTTATTGCCTCTTCAATCAATTGATGTTTAGGAAAATGTACTGTTATATTGAGTATCTGTTCCAGTTTCCTTTAATCAGAGGTATTTTTTATACCTTTCCTTGCAGTGGGTATTATAAATAAAGAGACGTTTCCGATGCCTTAAAGTATATATACTCCTGAAAACTAGCCATGTACTTCTGCTTATCATGTTTACAAAATTTCTTTAAAATCGTACCAATATATCTTTCTCCTAGAATCTTTTTTGTTTTTTCACACTATCTGAAACAAACTTATCTATTCTATGTTTTAATATATTCTTGACAAGCTGACTAAATTTGTACAGTAGCGCGTGACTATATCTTATAGCTGCCATAGGAACAGTCGGCTAAAAATCTAGTTCTTGTATGAAAAACTTTTTGTTTCGCAAACTATCTTTACCAAACTTACTTATTCTGTATTTTATGTTGATTTTGACAAACTGACCAAGTTGTATCAATATCGGGCGACTATATCTAAAAGCTGTCATAGAACAATTTTTCCAAAATTTTGTTTTAATATGAAAAACTTATCTTTAAGGGTATACTTTACTTTCTGTTATTTACTTATTTAACTGACAGTTAAGAATCGATAAGTGGGATAAAAAAGCAAATAACGATAGAAATATACTGCTGTGTGCCCACGGTACACAAATCCAAATGCAAGCAGGAAGCCAGCCACGCCCACATAGTGTCTATCGTTGGTGCAACTGCTGCTGTTGCCACTGCCATAGAGGCTTAATGATGCTTGATTTAATTAATGCCACATTGGCCACGTGGACGCCACTTGGGTTTGAAAATGCGAAAGATTGGGAAGTTGATTGTAGGGGTGGAGGTATCTAAGCGTATTGGGAATAGGGCAATTGGAAATTGTAAACGCAGCCAGCAGAGCCACAGCCACAGCCATTTGCTGATGATGATGATGATAATTTATGGGCTGAAGGGTTTTTACGGATTTCGCAATACGAGCCTTATTTCCTCGTTGGGCGTGCTCAAATATTTGCACTGGCATTTGTAGTATTGGCCTGGCTCAAAGCATAAGGCATACAACAAATTGTTTACAATATTTATTGTTTGCGACTGCGACTGTTGACAATGATGAAACGGCAAATTAATGGGAAACACACACCACGCCAACCCCTTGTGCCACAAGCACGCCCAATTCAAGTGAAATCAGCGCTTAGAAACTGGACCAGCAAACAACTCCAATATAGCAATCTTAAGTTTCCAATCCGCCCAGCACCAGCGATGGCGTCAATGCTCATTTCCGTCGACATATTTTCATTTCCTTTTACATGCGGTTCGCTTTGTGTATTATTTTTTTCTTTTGCACAGTTGCTGTTTGCTTAAGGATTTACAGGATGCCTTGTTCCTGGCAACCAACACCACCTCCTTCTTTCGTCTTTTGCATGCCCTGCAAATTGTAATTCATTAAAGTTTATTGTACAACAATTTCGTTGACCTGTTTTTGAGCCCTGGGCTACACAAACGGTCCCCACTTATGCTCCAAAAACTCAAGTGGAAACTTTTTCGCCAATATCCTAAAAGTATAATTAAAAATTTTGCTCTCAGTGCTCAGATAAACAAAACAATTTCAATTGCTTTCGTTGTGAGCTGCAACTACGTGATACCCTGTAATTTACTACATTAAATTTGAAAAATGTATGTTTATATAATGCGTATATATGAACCCCTGCTCCACATTCCCATTCCGTTCAATATTAGCTGTTTTAAATTCCGAATATCCATGTGAAAATTTGATTTAGAATATTTTTCTTTAGACAATGGAATGATAAGTACGCAAAGTTACATATGAAAATGAAAGAAAACTTCTATTTCATTTCAAAACAATTGCTCAAATTGGAAAACGATTTATAATGAAAATTTGTCGGAAATGGAAACTGATCTGCATAAAACGCTGAATAGTTGTGACAATCAGTTCTGTTTCGAATCCAATTTCGAATCAAGTCCACAGCAAAATGTGTAGCATACTTTTTAGAGCAGAATAGCTAGTTTTAAAGACAAGCCTAAAATGCTGCTTTACTTATTTAAATGAATTTCATATTTTATTACGCGTTCTTTCTGAAATTTTCTAAAAGTGTAGATACAAAATTTTTTAAAGCTATTTAAGTTAAGAATAACTCTATTTTCTGTCTATCAGATTTCTACATATCTAGCCTATATGCTCGTTGACAATGTGAAAACAAAGCGAATATTTTTGTTCTAATTATAAATTATAATACGCAGTCACAGTTTGTGTGAAAATTGCTTTTTTTACTTTTGCCAAATATATTAATGAAATTATTCAAAAAAGAAAACTTTGCTGCTGCTGCTGCTGCTGCTTGGCGTGTTGTTATCAAAAATAAGCAAACAAAGCGACAACAATTCGCACACTTTTGCGCCAGCGGCTACACAATTAATTTTACTTAACATTCATGAACAAAATGAGGCACGTAGCAGCCGATAATGAAAGCCACAACCAAAACTCAACCCTCGTACCGCCCATCACACGTTGGGGGAGGCGTAGACACGCCCACACTAATTGTGCTAACAACTTGATTCCAGCTAAACGACTTTCAAACGAGCCCAATGGCCATACAAAGTCAAAGCCAAGAGCGGCCTGTCAGGATATTTTCGAAAAATTTGCACCACATAAAAGCGGGTTTCGGCCAAAAAAGGTTTTTGTGTTACGAACCGCGCTTAACACATCATGTGCATGTGAGGGTATGGCCCCAAAAAGTATGCTATCTAATTGTTAAGGCATCAGGCAAATGCCACAAAATTTATGAGCGTGTGTGAGTGTGTGTGTGTGTGTTAGCTTCAAAAATCCTTATACATATATTAGTTTTGTGTGTGTGCGGGTCGGGTAAAAATCTACATTCTACAACTGCTGCAGTTTCATAAATTTGAATTTCAAATTTAACACACTCTCACACATACTCAGACACACACACATACACACACTCAAATAAGAAAGTTTCGTTGCGGCAAGTTACAAAGTTTCTATCCTTATGCAAATTGATTTGTGTCTCGTGTTTGTGTTACAATTTCTGCAATTTACCTTACAATCTTGGTATGTGTGTGTGTATGTGTGTGTGTGTGTGTGTGTGTATGTGTGGCTGCGTATTTGATAAAGGTCTCATATGTTTGACATTTCTGTTTACATTGTAAGCTCAAAATCAACACACAACTATTAACAAGAAATTTTCATTTAAATTAATTAAAATGTCACTTGGCTTTATCTTTTGTCTCCCAAAATTTAAGTCTTCGTCTGCATTCTTTAAATAAATTTGTTTGGAAAACTAAAAAACCAAAAAAATTTATTTTTGCCTGTTTGCATTTTCATACCCTTTAAAAGGAAGAAGAGCTGCTTTTTTCCTGAACTGTTTGCTATGATCAATTTATATCTAGTCGAGTGAGCCCGACAACGAGACTCCCTGCTCCCAACTTGCACTAAACGTGCCCAGTTCCTGTCAAACTGTTGTTTCTGCCTGCTGAGACGGGGGTAATAGATTCTTCCATAAGTCTTTTGCGATTTGCGGGGGTTCGGGGGGGTGCATCCGAAATTTGAAATAAACTTGATCTGCGTATGGTATACATCAACCTGCATGCCAAGTTTGGTGTCTCCAGCTCTTATAGTCTCTGAGATCTGTGTGTTTATACGGACAGACAGACGGACAGACAGACGGACATGGCTAGTTCGTCTCGGCTGTTGATCCTGATCAAGAATATATATAGTTTATATAGTCGGAAATGCCTCCTTCTGTCTGTTACACACATTTGCAGTACTTTATAACTCCCTTTTTCCCATTTTTAATGGGAACAGCGAGTAAAAATGCACTCTAAACTTATTTTGTTTTATTTAACAGATAAAAATTGACTTTCGAATTATATACAAATTTATAATCAGGCCTGTTTTCATTTGCAACAACTTTTCTTTCCGAATCGTTTTGGATTTTGTTTCACCATTTTCGAATGAAATATACATATATCGTGTTTGCCTTTTCAAGAGAAGCTCGATTGCTTCAAAAACAAAACTATTTAAAGCAATTTTGCCACCGATATCGGAATTTAGAAAAGCTATCTATTCCGATTTCGAATGCTTTAATCGGAATTAAAAGGCCTGTATATTTTTTTAATTTATTTTAAAAACAACATGGCTATAAAATCAATGCACATGAAAATCTTGTATGGAAAGCCTTTGGAAATCAAATCTTTTTAAATCTATCCTATTCCAAATTTCGCTTACGAATAAATTTTAATAATATTACTTACAAGCCAGTTGTTGTATAATATTAATATCTAGTTGCAGGGTATACAAATGGTCTAATAGAGTTATTTAAAAAATGATTTAAGGCATGATTAAACCAATGAATATTTTATAAACATGTGTGTGTGTGTTTGAGATAAAAAAAGAAAGCTAAAAAAAATACATCAATAAATTATGAATGTCTGCACAAATGAATGTGAACAAATAAAAATGTGCATAATTAAATGTGATTTTAATGCTTGTTGAATTACAACAAAGGAATAACAATAACAATAACAATAACAATAAACAATTCTTTTTCAATTCTCAATATTTAACAGATGACGAGCAGAAATCAACTGAAAACACGCCAAGTAAATAATGAAAATCATCAACCAAAATGAAGCTAATTAAAATTAAATTGAATAAAGGACATTAATTGAATGTGACAACTTAAACAGTGCGTGCAATTGGTAAACGCACACTGTGTGTACATTTCATTTGGATTTTAATTAAATTGCATGTACCCAAAAGCGATTGATAAACAGCTAAACGAATCTAAATGATATTCAAAAACTATATGCTACAAGAGTATTTCAAATCAAATAGAATCCAATCCAAATAGAAAAACAAAACATTTAATAATCACAATAGCTATAATAAATATGTACCCAAGTGTAATTTATTTTAATTTTGATGAATTTAACTGAATGCAAAATCTGTGCCAACTTATATATATCCCAAAAAAAAAACATATAATAGCAACAAACAATAGTAGCAACAATTTATAGTGTGTAATATAGTAAACAAATGGAAATTAAAATGTTGATGTTAGTCATATTAAATGTAAACATTTCAATTTGTTATATTTAAAATTAAGAAACATTTATTCGTGTCTGGTGCTTATTATTCGTTTGATTGATTTCAAATCATAAAATAAATATATATATATACCTATGAACGTTTGAAAACTCAACACAACTGCATTTTATTTGAAAAAAAGAAACAGCGAAACCCAAATTGAATTTACTTAAAGTTTTTTTAAATCGTATTTGTAATCTGTCAGTTTTCATAGCTTTATTTAAACTCAGTTTCGACAGCACTTTTATTTGTAAATTAAATGTATTTTATTTTAATTCTTAATATTTTTATAAATTTTTTAAAAATTGCTTTTTTCAACTTACAAAATTTTTAAACTGACTTTCAAATGTTTTCATGCAATTCAATTTATTTATTTATTTTATTTGAATTCTAAAAAATTTTATAAATTTATTTAAGAAATTTTCTAATATATTTTTCCGAACTTAACAATTTTTTATTTTAAACTGATTTTAAGCTATTTTCAAATGTAAGGATAATATTTAAGATTAAACCTGGTTTCATAGATTTATTTAAACTTAATTTAGATTGAAGTGAATAAAATTTATTTAATTTTAATTATTAATGTTTTTAAAAATGTATTATTTAAATTTCCAAAAAATTGTTTTTCAAACTGAAAACAAATTCTAATTTTAACCCAAACTGTTTCCCAAATGTTATAATGCAATTTTAGATTATACCTAGAACACAAAGCAGCATCAAAACACACAGGTGACACACACACACACACTTGCACAGCAAACCTTGCCTTAATGTGTGTGTATGTCTGTGTACATAATACAATGAAAACAACAAAAGAATTTGCAAGTGTGTGAGAATCTCTTCTATAATTTATGTTCGAGCCGCGCTTTATGCAAATTTGCAAAAAATCTCTCAACGCAATGCACAAAAGAGCGATAATCATATACGTGTGTGTGTGTGTGTGTGTGTGTGTGTGTGTGTGTGTGTGTGTGTGCGTGCGTGCGTGCCGGGTCAAGGTGCATAACGAGAATTGCACATTCCGTGCACTGCCAACCAAAAAGCCAAGCTACCATTAACTTTAATTAACGTTTAACGACGGAAACCTGACGTTGCAATATGGCTCTGGATTGGGATCTGGGGTTGAGGTCTACGCCTTTTGGGGGTCGTGCCACAAAACAGACAGCATGTCTCGTTTGTAGGCGCGTTTGTACAGTGATAACCAAAGTCATAAACAAAGGAGTAAAATGCAATCTGTCCATTCAAGTGGGCTAAACAGAGCAGCAGCGATAACGCAATGCCAGAAGATTGAACAAAAAAAAAAGAATATCAAGATAGAAGATGTTTATCTTGGGGCTGCCGAAACTTAAATACCCTTGCAGTTAGATATTTAATATCTATCCTTTAAGGCTAGCAGCTGGTCAATCGGTTATTAGCTGTTCTGAATTCCGAAAATCGAAAGAAAATTGTAATTAAAAAGATTAGTTTTTGAGACAGCGGAATGAGCTGCGTAAGAACTTCTCTTCAAAATGGAATGAATTTGCATTTCAAGCAGTTCAGCGGCAACACAAGCAAGCAGCGCACTTAACGTGCCCAGTTCCTGTCAAACTGTTGTTTCTGCCTGCTGAGACGGGGGTAATAGATTCTTCCATAACGTTGGTGTTATTTATCCGATCGTGAAGAAATTTACACAGCTGACCAACATTGATACAACATTTATGTGTACCACAAATCAATGGTATATCTTTAAAATTGTGGCTGTGGGAGTTTTCGCGATTTGCGGGGGTGCGGGGGGTTGCATCCGAAATTTGAAATAAACTTGATCTGCGTATGGTATACAGCAACCTGCATGCCAACTTTGGTGTCTCTAGCGCTTAAAGTCTCTGAGATCTGTGCGTTCATTCAGACAGACAGACGGACAGACAGACGGACAAGGCTAGTTCGTCTCGGCTGGTGATCCTGATCAAGAATATATATAGTTTATATAGTCGGAAATGACTCCTTCTGCCTGTTACACACATTTGCAGTACTTTATAACTCCCTTTTTCCCATTTTTATTGGGAACAGGGAGTAAAAAGGCATCTATAAAGATTAGATATGTCACTTTATAAAAACGTTACACATTTCCTAACACAACTGTAACACCCGCTGCAAGAGTATATTAATAAGTAGGTACTTAAAGTACGCACAACCACTTAAATCCATTCGCATTCTGTTAGCCATTTAGAATTGTCTTACGGTTAAACTCGGGTCTCCAAAAAGCTGTATTACAAAGAAATGTGAAACGAGTTTGTCGCGTAATTCGTTAACTGATTAAAATGTAATCAAAGCATTAATGCATATATATATATAAATATATTCAAATACATATACACACGAGTCGATCGATTCATATCTTATCGTTGAACATGCGCTCGGGCTTACTGTGAATCATCGCAACCAAAAATATTTTGTTCGCAATTTGTTAAAGTTCACAATAAGCCTATTAAAAAAAAAACGTAAACAAAAGAACTGGATACAAATACAAATATATTAAATACATATATTGAAATGGATTCGGGACCTTTTTTTATAGGCTTGGCATTAATATGCTTTTGCCTGTTCATTCTACGCGTAAGTTAGCTGCAATTATTATTATTATAAGTGCTATTATTATTACCAAAGTCGCTTATCGTTTGACATTCAACTGCTAAACAGGTCATGATGATTTCCTATCGCTTCTATGTACTACAGCAGTTGAAGGAGGAGGCCGTTCAGGTTCAGGCCGCGCAAGGTAAGCAAATATAATTGTAAATATTTGCACTCGTTTCTTGCACTTGGTCTACATGGCTAGAGATGGGTGCGTGATGTGTTTGTTTTAAAGCGAAAATCAAGTTCGAGCAGCTCAAAAGCACGATTATAAGGAAAGGTTCAAAAAAGGTTAGAACTAACAAAGCTTTTGGCTAGGTTAAGTTATCCCGACAGACACTAAATATCTGTGTCCAAAAACAAAAATGTCTAACATTGTCAGTTGAAAAGTCAAACATTTTTGTCTAGGCAAAATTGTTCAAAAATGTCCCAAAGACACAATTGTCTTAAAAACATTTTTCCCTATAGTTCTTCATAATGCTTGACCTAAGGTCGAGTTATCTCAGATATGGATAAAGGCGATAAACGGGAGGGATGCAAGGGAATTGGATAGGACAGATTGTAGAAAAAGGCTGATTAATAACATCTTATCTATTTTAGAATAGAAGTACTATACTTCCAATAATCTTTTTATGCATTAACAGTTGTATTTGAATAATAAACGAACAAATATACTCAACAAATTAACTTTAAAGCCAAAATAAAGCAAATAATTATACTTTAAGGCCGAGCATGCCTTTCAATTACTTAAGTAATTACAATTTTGTATGCTAATTACTCGAGTAATTTACGATTGTTATAATTACTCAGTTCATTTGTCTTTGCAACTTTTTGTTGACCAACTTTTCAGCCCAATATAAATGCTTATGTTACTTGAAGTTGTGTCAAAAATTTATTGTCGTATAAAAATATTTAAGAATGTATGCAACAGTAGCTTATATTTATAGATTATATAAAATAGTAGCTTATATTAAAAGGCTTTGATGTGCTGCAAATAACAATTTCCTGTGCGTGGTTGGTTTCCCAGAAACGGAAGTCCATCTCTAAGCTGCAACAATGACCAAAGGTTGTGTCTTTAAAAATAAAAAACTTGCCATAAATCACAAATCAACAAAAAATAGATACATATATCTAAAATGTAGAATATCTATAAACATATGTAAATGTAGTTTGTGTGACATTTGCAATACATTTATCATAGTGCCTCATTAGATAAAGATGTCACCTCAGCTCAACTCAGCCCCCCTGCTCCTATAACTGTACAGTTATGCACACCTTGTCCGATATGGCGAACTGAACTTAAGCCCAGGCTAGGCAGTGGTTTTTGTCAGCTTTATCAGCTAATGATTACAAAGCAAATATGTGAGCTGTGCCTTGGGGCGGAGTGAACGAGTATGACCCATGATGACTGCGCCCACAAGCCCATCAATTTTTTTTTTTTTGGGCTTCAGTTCAGTTTGAACGGACATATCGAGTGATACGAGACACGTTTCTAAAGTTGCGTTTTTTTACATTTTTTGGGAAGCGCTTTCTTCCGAAAAAATAAAAAGAAATTCTGCTACGCATGGCGCCCGCGGCAGCAACAAATGTTACAGCTATCACCGAGGCCAGCATTGTGCTGACCTCTATGGTGAACCACGCCTATAACGCCACCAATATCACATACAACAACAATACTAGCACCACTCCAGTTTCCTGGGATTATGGCGATACTTCGTCGAATATTACCATATGGACACCCACACCGGGTTATGTGTACTTCTACTCCGGCTACGCTTTCTATGTGGTGCTGGTTTTCTTGTTTATCTTTGTGTTGCCTTTGGTTGTGATTATGGTAATATAAATCTTATAAATTAAGTTTGTGCTTAAGCTAACTGCCCATTCTCTATTTCAAATACAACAATAACAAGAGTGCCATGCAGCGTAAGCGTCAGGCGAACGCACGCAATCTAGTCCTGCAGCGGCAACGAGGTAAATTTTCTTCAAAAATATTTGTACTTTTTTTTAATCAATGATGAGCGATTGTATCCGGCTAAAGCACCTGCTTAAGCGCATCTAGAAAGCCAAAGTTAATCAGGCCCAAGTAGAGGTAGTAAATGTTTAGCTTAAATAGCTCCCAGCGCTCATGCAGCTGTAAACGCCAGCGTTTCGAAGCTGTCGTCTGTTGTGCCCGCTGCTCCGCATAGGACGACTGCACACAACACTTGGACATGGACCAAAAGGCAGTCATGCGATTCTGTGTACGCAGCGTGGCTTCAATGCCGCGTATCAGATCATTTGTCTTCAGTATAAGCAACATTTGACGATCCACCTGCTCCAGCACGTCCGAGATGTGTGGCAGCACCAGCGACGTGTTGTTCTGCAGCGTGTTCTTCTGTAAAATTTCAAATGAAAATTTAGAAAATTGAAATTTTGTAGTGTTATCAACGCAGTCTTACCTCTTCTTTGGAATACTTGACTTGGGTAATACCCTGCATAACCGTCTCCCAGGGCCGGCCTGTTACCATGCACACAAACAAACCGTACAGATCACCTTTGATACCCAGCTGCTCGCTATGCACACGCATTGCCTTGCGATCGACTTTGAGTATGCTCAGCCAGAGCTTGGAGTATTCATAGCGAAACTTATCACTCAGATTGGCGTAAAGGCCATGATCGAGTAGCACAATTTCCAACTTATTTTGTGGCGTCTGACGTACGAGTATATTGCCCGGATGTGGATCGCTGTGCACAAAGCCAGTCGAGAATATCATTTCAGAGTAGAGTTGACCAATTTTATTGGCCACCGCAAAGGCATCAATTTTGTTGCGTTTGATGTAGTCCAAGTCGGTGACATGACCACCCTCCAGATACTCCATGACCAGCACACGGGATGAGCTTAGCTCCCAATAGATTTTGGGCACACGCAGCCAGCTGTATTTCTTGAACTGTTCGGCCACCTTTTCGGCATTTTGACCCTCGTGTAGAAAGTCCAGCTCAATGGGCAGATTCTGTACATAGAAATAGAATGGAGTTTACAAAAACGTGTGTTTGTTTTTAAACTTTAAGCCCACCTTTTTGGATTCCTCGACCAGCCATTGTATCTTAAAGTCTGGAAATATGCGCGCCAGCAGCTTGACGGCCAATTCCATGGTCTTCATATCCACACGGGAGTTGCCCTTCACATACGGATGCTGCACTTTCACGGCCACAATTTCACCCGTTTTCAGACGTGCCTTGTGCACCTGCGCCAATGAGGCAGTGCCTAATGGTTCCCGTTCGAAATCGTCAAATAGATCTTCGGGATTGCGTTTCAAATCCTGTCGTATAACCTTATACAGATCCTCAATCGGATTCTGTGGCGCATCATAGTGCAGCACCTTCATCGTCTGCACAAACTCCTTGGGCAACAGATACTCCAAAGCGCCAATATGTTGACCCACTTTAATATACACACCCTTGTTCGTGCATATCAAATCCAACAGCTTCTCAGCGGCTATCTTGTGCACCCGACTCTTCTCCGCCTTGTACTCGGCCGTCGTCTTGTCCCATTCCTTATAATACAGCTCCCGTTTGTAGGTCAACGCCACATCAAAGACGGTACTAGCCGACCGCGTTAGCCGCACAATTCCCAGTGAATTGAGGTCATAGTCATTGGTATGCAGGCTCAATCCGCTGCTGACGAGGCCTGTGCCCAGCAGGGAATAGCCAAGCACGCGTCGTAGCATCTATGGCAGCTTGAAGTTACTGTAAAGATGAAAATATTTTAATTTCAATGTGTTTTAAGCCAGCTGTAAGCAATGAACCGTAAATTCAACAGGTTGTCATAACGTCTTAGTATCAAGATTAACTCTTAGGAACTTATTTCTAGTGTCAACAAAGCTTCCACATGGAAAACAGTTGAATAGCTCTGGAACTATTGGTTCGCAATTGTGGAACTAGCAAGCAAATATATTAAACCTTCGTTTGGTTCACTGCTCGAGACCGGTTCCCATTTCCGATTCTAATTGAAACACCGGAATAGGTATAGTATCTGTTCTAAATTTCGAATAACAAGGTGAACACCAGATTAATAATATATTCGAATGAGACGTATTCCAATTTATCTTTAAAATGGAAGAACGATTAGCATTTTATTCTAAAACAGAAACTCAAAATTGCAAAATATTCGGAAAAGGTTCTCGGAAATGGAAACAGGACTGACTAAACAGTAAAATTGTTTACAGTTCATGAACCATGTTGCGTGCGTTCGAACTTTAGTTCGTCACATTTTTACTTTGTATTAAAAGTTTTGTGCGGGCTCGTGACTTTTTTTACTCGTGATGTTCGGGCTTGGGTCGTGTCGGGCTTTCAAAATTAGTCCCGCCTCTAATTTTAACAACAACAATAAACAACTGTCAACTCTGACTTTTGACTTGACAAATTCATGCATTAGACAAAATTACTGTGCTCATTTCAGTTCGATTTTCAATCGTGTCGCAGCAAATAAACTAAAACAAACGCTTGCAATAAAAACTCAATTTGTTCACCATGGATAATAGCGAGGAGATCTTACAAATATTGAAGAGTTTTACGCGGCTCAGGCCGATGAAGAAACACAAGAAGCTGGAGGACTACTTGCTGCTTGGGTCCAATACGGGAGTACCATCTGAAGATGGTATTAGCTGATTTTTTCACAAGCAGCAAGCGGTCTTCTAGATCCTTGGGTTTCTTCTTCTGCATGAGCCACATAGAACGCTTCAATATTTATACAATCTCTTTGCTATTCTTTAAGGTCAACATTTTAAGTTTTTATTTCAAGCGTTCAGTTTAGTTTTTTTGCAATGACAGAACGATTGATAATCGGATGAAGGGCACAATAACGAGACCGAGAAACCCACCAGAGCTGGAGGAGGCGCTCTTAAAGCCAGCCGCCCACGCACTGACAAGAAGGCCAAGCTTGACTACGATGAGAATCAAGAAGTTGTCGACAAGTCCAAAGTAGAGCAAACTACTTCAGACACTGTGTATGCCTAAGATGAAGCAACAGAAAAAACGGACGACAGTTTTGCCGCTGAGGAGATGAAAAGGTTGAAAAAGATGTTCCGAAGGTAGAAGATCAGGCGCTGGCTGAAAAAAAGATGATTCTACTTCTAAAGAGGATAAAAAGGAGCCAAAAACCAAGCAACTGAAGCCGAGGATAGCCGAAAGGGCCGTAAAAAGAAACCATAATTAGCAGTGACCGAGAAAGCTGGTGAGAAGACAGCTGCTGTAGATAGGAAGACAAGGATGTGGAAAAGGAAAGGAAAGAAAAGAAAGAAGACAAGGAAGAAGAAGAGACAGCCAAGGACCACACCTGTCGAACAGGAGGCCGCCTTTGCAGTCGTTGATGGAACATATAGAATTAAACGAGAATGGACAACAATAACAAGTTTTGCGCAATATTTATGCATAAATATAAACAGGTATACAGATATATATATACTAGAATTGTATAGTATCGTTCAAGTTCGATTGATCTATTCATCAAACTGAACGAACGAACTATATCCCTGATTGTAGTTCAAATAGTTCGTTTCTGGTTTGTCAATTTACACATATTATAGTTCGGTTTGATCATTTGATTCCGATTACAGTTCGTTTTGTTCACTTGATTCGGATTACAGAACGATGGGATCAGAACGAACTATACGACAGAACGAACTAGTTCTTTCAGCATAAACCGAACTATTGAACTTATTGCTTCAATTGAACTATAATGCACAACTCTAAAACAAACAAAGTTATTCATGCATACATCCATATTTAATTTAAGCAAAACATTTTCGAAAAATAGCTTGGTCCAAAGTTCGGTTCGTTGTTCTTTTATAGCTGGGCAATGAACCGTTAAGTCAACAGAATGTCAGTTTATGTTAGTGTTAATTAACCCTTAAGCCCCAATTTCACAAGTCGATTCCCATGAAAACCAGTTGAACAGTTTTGAAAGCATTGGTTGCTGAACAGCTCAACTGACAAGCGAATTATTAAAAACTTTTGTTTTTTTTTTTGCAAACTATACATTAACTTAAGTTTAAACTTAATTGTTTGGCAGCAGACATGTGATTTTAGTTTTTTTAAACCTTGGCTGCTGACTTTCACTCACAAATTGTTGTTGCCAAAACTTTAAAGGCAAATTGCCAAGAGACCTTAGCAATAACTCATTAATTATTCATTTTGCACTTTGTTAATGTTTATTTTGTTAATGGATCAACAGTAACAGTTTGAACCCAACAAAACCTGTTGCACCTGCATTGAGTCATCTTTACACATGTAGATTTATTTGCCAATCACTTTCACCTTTTATAGGCCCAACAACGTCAGCAATTGTTTGTCTTTTATTACATAAAAGCTTAATTGGAAGTTGAACTTTTGTGTCATAAACACTTCTTGTTTCAACAGTTTCACTTATTAGCTGATAAGTTAGTTATATTAATCTTAGTTGCAGCACATGTGGGTGTTTTCTTAGTTGTTGTTACTAACACTTACACTAAATTAATAAAACAGCGTTCAATTTGGTTGCCGCCTGAGCCAGCTGCGGGCAACTGAAGCAACAATCAGCTGTTCAAGGCGAGTACGCAGCTAATGGTTTTTGCGCAGTTATTTGAAGTTATCGAAAGCGGTATCGATAAGTTGATAGCCTGCGATTCAAAAACACAATCGCTAACGGACAACTGGAAGTTCAAACAAAGAAAACTATAAGCAAGAAAGAAAAGATATTTTTGGCATGTCGAAAACAAAAACTTTTCAATATAACAACTTATATTCAAACAGATGTCAGCTTTATGATAAGTTAAGGCAAGAACATACTACAAAACGGGAATTCCGCGACTTTCCGTTTGTCTGTTTGGCTGGGCTGGATCGCACTGTTCCTGAAATTTCTCTCGGGCTCTCTCGGACTATTCTGTCTTGTTCCGCAAAATGTTATGAATTACTTATCTTAAATCGTAGGTCAATAGCATTTTTCATTTTGAATGACATTTTTTAAATCCTGTGACGGTGGGGTTAGGGGACGAATTTCTGTTCCAAACCCATCTCTAGAAGATGCTAAAGATTCAGAATGGTTGATTTTGGTTGTTATTACAAAAACGTTTTTCATTTAACTCATTTCCCAACAAAATGTTGCTATCACTGCTATAAGATATAATGATCCGATTTCGTTAAAATTTTGTAAACATGCGTAGATAATGCTAATGCTCAGAATTGGTAAGTTTGGTCGAGCTATCTATGCAAGTGTATAAAAAGCGATAAGATTACTAATAAAAAATGTAATGTAGTGCACAGAAGCAAACTTATTGATAAGCATAAATGATATTATTTTTATCGAAATATTTCGTATCCAAACTCATTTCTCTTTCCTCAATTATTTCTCCTATAGCACGACGACAGATGGAGGTTAGTGTTTGCAATAACAGCACAATTACTGGAAATACAAGTGGCAGTTGCAATGTTAATGTTGAAGCCGAGAACGATATGAGCATATTGCCCAAGGGCATGGATCTACCGCCCAGTTATGAAGAGTTGGCCTATAACAACAATATGAAGCAGCCGGGCAGCGTAGGAGCCTCCATGCTAACCATAGACACCACTTTGGAGTGCAGCAATCCAAATCTGGCAGCTACTTTGGAAGAGCCGCCACCAGATTATGAACAGGGCGCCACAGCGACCACGACAACAACAACCACAACGGTTATTGTGAATGGGGCTTTGCCTAGAATCTAATTGTACAGCATTCAAGTGTTTTTCTGTTTTAAACACATAAATTTTAATTTCATTCAAATTAAAGCTCACTTTAAACATACATACATATATGGGTAACTTCAAGATAGTGAGAAAAATATATAGTTCTTAAGATCGAGTAAATTAAGTTTTAATTTTTAGGGATCCGTTGGCTTAGTCTTAAATCTAACAATGTAAAATTTGAGACAAGGCTGGCCCAAATCTGCCATATGGATCTTTTGGCAATATAAGTATATTATCGCACCACGAATAACCAATCACACGATTCTCAATTATTTTCTTAAAGGCTGGATTCTCATGAATCAAGTCACGATAGTTATCATTGGACACAACTGCTGCATTACGTTCATACGCCAGCTGTAAGATGAACCTGTAATGAAAATCATTTAGATATATGCAATAATAGTTTTATAGAAAACACACCGATCATCATAGCAGGTGCTTGAAAAATTGGGCAGTTGTTTACAGGGTGTAAACACTATTTTGTTCTCCTTTTGCAATTGTTCAAGCAGTGCTGAATTTGTAGTTTTGTGGGTAGCTTTGCGAAACATCGGTACGACAGCCTTCACATTGTGTCCCATCATTTCAAAGTAGTCAATACAATATTTGATGCCCTCGGTGGAAAATACGTTCATGCAGCCATGACTGTTGAATTCAAAAATTATATTAGTTTTGGGTTTGTAAAAAATAAACGATTAATCGATTTAAACGGTTTTTGTATTAAAAATCGATACTTTTTGTGTTGCAACGATTATCGATCATCATATCTCACAATCGGCAAACAAATTACCTAACAATTTGTGGGTACATATCTAATTTGACAAATTTTGATTATTTTGACAGTATAAAACCTAAGTTTTTGAAATTAAATTTATCGTTACTTTAGATTTACATTTGTAGTATATTACAATTATAAACGAATGCTTACCTATAGGCCACATTACTACCATCAATAATGATAGGTCGTTTATTAGTAATGGCCAAATCGCTTGCAATTGTGCCCGGATTATATGTGTTGCTATTATAAACCTCCAATTTCTTACGTTCCGTTTTCGTAAACAGACTGTTGTGCATACGCTGTCTAACAATCTTGGGCGTTCTTTTAGGCTTGTCGATCACCTTTTTCACTTTACGCTTTGGCTCGCCTTCATCTGATGGAAGTGAAATAAAGTCATCATTGCCCTTGGTATCATCTAACAATATAACACTATCGTTATATTTCGATGTTGGTGTCTCCTGTTTATTAATGATCTTACGATCATCAACAACTCTGACAGGACTATCATCCCTCTGTGACTGGTCAAAGCTATCATCGATAACAATGCAGTCATGTGATGTCATGCTGGCAACCTTAATGGGATAATTCAAGCCTAATGACAATTTAGTCTCACGATTTCTGTCCCACGCAGTGACAGTGGGCCTTTTGTCCTCTAAAAAGTAACGAAAATCTTTGTCCAATCCAACGCAACTGGTATCTTTGTCCACTGTAGAGTGACATGGATTTTTGTCCAGTGCAAAGCGACTGGGCTTTTTATCCACTACAAAGGAACTGGGACCTTTGTCAGCTGCAAACGGTTTGTCCCTTTTGTGCACAGCAAAACGACTAGTTGTTGGAATATTATCGCTGGGAGCATTATCGAGATCGTTGTTGCTTTGTGTCTCATCGCTTGAATCATCTTCATCTTCTAGATATATTTTTGGAACAACCGGCTCCAATACAATGCAGTCATCCTCATCGCTACTTACAATCTCTTCAACTGTTTCGCCATCTTCAATCGTTTCATTGAGCAACGTCATCTTTCCGCGTACAGGTTGCTGCAGTTGCATGGCATATAAGTTGAGCAATGATTGTTCGATTGAGGGCTTGATTACCTGTTTGTTGTGATAAAATTTTGGTTTAGGCAGCGTTTCTTGTATCATCTTCTGCTTTGTGGGTGTAAAGGTCAATTTGCGTTTAATGCCCGATGGTGATGTTTTGTGCTTAGGATTAAATGCACGACGTTTAATAGAATTGGCAAGCTTTTGTGTATAGCTGCAATTATTATCCTTGCGTTTTTTATCACTCAAACGTTTAATTGGTTTCTAAAAATAAATCAGCTTGATCACAGTTATACACTTAAAGAATTACAGATTCATTGTATACCTTGACGCTGGGATCCTTAAACTTCTGAAACGGTTGCTGGGCTGATACCGTATTGGAATTATCATCTGTGTTGTTTTTAAGCTAATGCCAAATAAAAGACATATGTTAATATCTGTGCTTAAAGTCTTTTAACAATTTGAAAAGTAAACAAATTACTTTTCGTACTTACTGCGCTTTCATTTATTTAAGGTTTCATTTAGGTACTTTGAATAAAACTACAGTTTTAAATTTTGTTGATTAGATACACATCAAGTTTATTATTTTATTGCAGTGTTGAGAGCACAAGAGCTTACGTATATTATATATCAAAGCTGTTACAATTTTTGATTAAATTTAATTTTTTCTTAACTTTCTAAATGATTAGACATTCAATAGTTAAAAAAAAAAATTACATCAATGTACTATGGTTAAATTCTGATGACGCTTGGCTTGTAAAAACAGCTAGCTAAGATCGGTTATATCACTTATGATGACAAATTTCATTAGCTAATCAATCAGTTAATTGATTTATTGTATATTGTATACTTGAACATACATAAAATAGAGCAGCGCCCTTTGACTAACTATCATTATTGTGTGATAAAATCGTTTACTTCTTCTTAAGCTCTTCAATCTCATTGCGTATATTGGTGCGTGCCAACGCCTCGTACTTCTGATGATATTCGGTTGTGGCATATATTTGTGGTATTATCAACAAGGTTTCTAGCACCTTAACACGCATCATTTTATAGGTATCATCATCCAGATTGCCATACTCATAGCGCAACAATTGCGTATAGTGTCTATAATCATCTGGCGGTGAGCTGTGCATTATAAAGTGCATTAAAATAGAATTCATAATATTGGGTTTATTATACCCTTGCAGAGTTGAGTTAGTCTTGCCCGCCTGTCCGTCTGTCTGTCTGTCCGTTTGTTTCTATGCGTACTAGTCTGTCAGTATCAGTCTCTCTCGGTTCACAATTGAGTTAGTTGCATGAGTTCTAGTATGATTATGTCTTTCTGGATAAATTCTATCAACATCGGCCGACTAAATTTTATAGTTACCATAGGAACAATCATAGAAAAATGAGTTTTTATATAAAAAAAAAACTTTTTTGTTTATACAGATATCTACACCGAACTCATAAGTACTCAATATCATAATGTTTCAAGCATGTTAACCTAGTTTAATCAAATTCGGACAACTATATATTATAGCTGTCATAGAAAAAATAGGTCGCAAATTTTCTGCAAAGGTATATAACTTCGGTATGCCGAAGTTAACTTTTCTTTCTTATTGCAAGTTACATACGCAAGCACAGCCAGATCCATATCTTGCAGCAAATCAGCCTCATCATCAAAGGTCCAGCAAAGCTCATTGTCCGGAGATTTGCGGCCCAAAAGATTGCACACCATCAACTTGGCATGGTCCTAGTTAGTTACAAACTGATATTGAAGTCTTGATACATACATATATCAAGTCAGATTACTCACATCCTCAATCATGGCATCGCGGCAAAACTCCTCGAATACCTCAATATTCTGCTCGACACAGCTGCGATTGCCATCAAAGTGATAATATTGAAAGAATGCGGCCAAGGCAATGCTTGGATGACACTGCTTGAGATGGGAATACTTGCTCTGCATCATCTCATCCCAGTTGTGATAGGCACGGGTTTGGCTATCATCACTTAAATGCTCCTCAATTCGTGCATACCAGGCACGGGTAACATCCTCGGTAACGTCATAGTGTGTGCAAATATTACGCCAGATTTGTTCCATTTTTTTTTTAAATTATTTAATTGAATTATATTCGAATTTTTTGGATTTTATTTGGTGGGCTAAGTTACACTTTTTTTGGCCACTTCAAATGTGTAGACAACTTTTCGCAATGATTGAAATTTTTGCTGCTGGAAATTATATCTGGAACTCGCTCACTTTTTCACATATGTACATAATGCTGTTGTTGTTGTTGGAGTGTTTTTAGGGGCCATAGCGACTGCGCAGTTTGGCGCGTGCTGCACGGCTTACGCGCGGCATCCCTAAAACCAACAACGAACCCCAGTTAACGCGTCGTGTCCTATTTTAAACTATATATATATCTACTTTATATATAACTAAAATACTTACTTCCATTTGGCGACCAGTTGCAAAAACAGCAGGCATTCTT
This sequence comes from Hirtodrosophila cameraria, assembly GCA_949708635.1. Taxonomy (NCBI): domain Eukaryota; kingdom Metazoa; phylum Arthropoda; class Insecta; order Diptera; family Drosophilidae; genus Hirtodrosophila; species Hirtodrosophila cameraria. The sequence continues at coordinate 5,457,907 of OX453089.1, forward strand.
TTTTGCTCGGTGGGGCACGTGTTTTGTTTGTTGTCTGAGTGGTTAAAGTTGAGCAAGGCTCGTCTGCATTTACGTGGCGACATTGGCTTTTCTTTCTTATGCCGATGCTTATGGATCATGCTCTTCTTTTTCGATTTACTATTGTTACGTTTACCCATATTTAACAAAAATTTGATCAACAAATTTGATCAGAAGCAAGTTTACCACCAAACAAGCAAAAAGGTCAGCAACAGCTGTTCAGCGTTGCCACCACGTCTGCAGAAATAATGCATTGACAAATAATGCAAATTTTGTATATGCATTAAGTTTAAATTGTAATTAATGTAGCGTTATATTTATGAGACTAAAACAATAAATTAACACTTAAGCAAATCAATTAAGCTAGTTTTGCTGAGCAGCATAGACAATTAATGGCAAATTTTTTATAGAAAAAAAAAAACCATGCAAAAGATTAGCTAAATTGTTAATCAAAAATAGCTTAGAAAATAAGCAACTTTGCTAACAACACATATTGTTATTATATTTTGAAATTTCCAATATTTTCTTGCCGTTCCTGTCAATGTGTTACCATAACATGGATTTATGTTGTTTTACAACGATTTTATATCCTTTAATAATATATTGTAAACAAACAAAACCTATTTTATGTAGGTACTTTTGCGTTGCCTCACAGTATTGCCAGCACTTATCATGCCTGCGTAGCCCGTATCTGTAAATTAAATCTCATATTTAAAAAATAGCCAGAACTAACTATAAAATAGCCCAATGGACATCAGCGACAATATTACTAATTTTGCTAAACAGCATACTAGCCTTACCACCACTGCCCTGCTGTGCCATGTGTTGACAACTCTGTCCGTGAAATGTCAAAAGTACTTGTGAAAGTAATCATTTCTTAATCTTAATTTTTACATGTTACTATTTTGTTCCAAATAACTTATTAGTTTTGAAAATTGTCAAATTTTGCCACGGTGCGCAAAACCGTTTAGAACGTGAAACCAGTTAATTGCCATTTTTTTTGGACCGTTTGTCAACATTTAGTACCAAATTGCCCTTTGTAAGTATCGCCCCACATTTTGTTTTTTTTTTTGTTTTTCGTGTTTTCTTCTGTTGCCCTTTGTTCCATGTTTCAACGTTTTGCACTCTTGTGTTGCAGCTAACTATGGACATGGAAAAATCCAGCAGCAGCTCATTTGAGGATCTTACCAATGCCGAGGACACTAAGGACATACGTGCAGCTGAGGCAACTAAAAGCGATATGCAAACAGAAACAGTTGAAAAATCAACTGCTAAAGTTGAAGACGATAACGATGATGATGATGATGACGTCGTCAAAAGTGTAGAGAAGGAGACGCAGCAGGGCGTGGACGATGATGAGGACGAGTGTGATGTTTTGGGCAACAAGCAGCTGCTTAAACGCATTATCAAAAAAGCACCAGCCAGCGCAAAACGTCCAAATCGCGGTGATTTGGTAACCATTACATATACCGGAAAATTGGAAAATGGCAATGTTGTGGAAAAAGAGGAGAGCTTCCAATGCCACGTTGGTGATTTTGAAGTGGTGCAGGGCTTGGACATGGTCCTGCCAATGATGCATGTGGGCGAAGTGGCTGAAGTTAGCATCGATCCACGTTTTGGCTATGGCACCATGGGACTTAAGCATGAAAATCCTGCAGAACCCATTGTACCACCTAATGCTCAGGTACACAACACATTTGGAAGAAGAAAGTTATGGCATATTAATAGTTGATTTTCGACCGATTTTTCCCATGACAGCTATATGATATAATCGTCTTAATTTGATCAAAACTGGTCAAATTGTGTTGAACATAAAAAAATAAGTTCTGGTTAACTTGGATATCTGTGAAAACAAAAAAGCTCTTCATACAAAAAGTAATTTTTCAAGAGATTTTTCCTTTGGTAACTATAAGATATAGTTGACCGATTTTTAATTTGGTAAAAATGTGTATGACATAATAGCATTGATTATTAGTTAGTTTGCTTGAGGTAACTGTATAAACAAACAAAACTCATTCTTTAATGATTGTTCCTATTGTAGCTACAAGATATAGTCGTCCGATTTTGATTAAAATGTATCCTGCATGACAAAATTATACTAAAGCTCAAAAAAGGATAGTTTGGTAGAGATAACTTGGGAAACAAAAAAGTTTTTCATGCAAAAACTCATTTTTCAACCGATATCATTAATATTAGATACAAATCCATTGAATTCTAAATGTAATCTCATCTGTTTCAGCTGACTTATGAAGTGGAATTATTGGATGTTAAGTACGAAGACTTTGCGGATCTCAAGTCATTTGAAGTGCTGCGCAAATATGGGTGTGTTATCTATATCTTTTTCAGTAAGATCATAAACTAATAAACTTAACTGTTGCTAACTCTAGTGCTAGGAAAAAAGAACGTGCCAATTACTTTTACAAACGTGTCGAGTACAATAATGCCATACATCTGTACAGACGCGCACTTGACTATTTAGATAATCGTGATGGCGATCCAGATGCAGAACTTGGCAAGGAAGATCTGGAGGTAAGTGTGCCTTGAAAGACAACAAATAAATAATAATAAATAACTCTTATATTTATAAAGCTATCCAATAGTGACATGCAAAACCTTTTAGACGATAGACTGATTGTCTATAACAATCTGGCTATGGCCCAAATCAAAATCGGTGCATTTGATGCTGCGCTTCAGTCCGTGGAACATGTGCTGCGCTGTCAGCCCAACAATCCCAAGGCCTTATACCGCAAGGGCAGAGTAAGTGCTTGTATGGACACAAGTTTGAGATAAGTTGTAAAGAATTTGAGCTTGTTTTTAGGTACTTGAGGAGGGCAAAAAAGATACGCAGGGTGCTATTAAGCTGTTGCAAAAGGTGGCCACATTGGAGCCGGACAATCGATCCGTACAATCGGATCTGGCTAGATTGTTTATCAAAGCTCGTCGGGAGGAGCATAACGAAAAGGAGATGTATCAAAAAATGTTGGGACAGGCCAAGAAAATGGAACAGAAGACTGCTGTTAGGCAAAAAGCGCCAATAGTGGATAACTCAAAGGTATAAAAGACCCTTTTAATTTTATTTAATATTAGCTTTAATAATTGCTTTAATGTTTTCTCTGCAGCTTAAACTTCTTGGCGTTTTAATGGGTTCAATATTGATTGGTGTCGCTGGCGTGGCCATATATCGCTACAAGTACTAAGCGGAAAAATGCTGTAATTGAAACTAAAGAGTACTTTAAGCAATTGAAATGCATTTTTTTTTAAAACGGCATATATACATAAAGATAAATTATAAATGTTGGAAACTATATAGTTGCTTAGCCTTGTAAAGATGGCTCTTGTTGTAAAGCTATTACTATGCACACTTTTTCAAATAGTAATAATAAGTCAAATGCTATGGTTCTTGGATAAAATACATACATACCTACACATTAATGTAAATCTTAATTTTAATCAATTGTTTGCGAAATATACAACTACAAAAGCCTTTTGAACAAATCGGTGAACAATATATGAGATATATTGTTCCTGAAATGATATATTATTTTGAAGTCAATTCCGATTCTCGCCCGATTTTCTTATGTCATAAATAATCAATATGATTAATCTAAAAGTTTGAATAAAAAGGCTTTTTTGTGAAACCCATAATGATGTCGTCCCTCGCATGTATTTTCGGAACCCATGCGAATTTCGGTAACATTCAGAAATCCCGCCCGTACCGCTCTTCCAAAATTCTTTTACGTTCCGTAACTTTTTGCGGGACTCGAGGGATTCCCGTCCCGTTTCCAACTCTAGTTTCTCGGATTCGATGTGAATTTTGGAACTCCGGAGCGAACCTAGCGTTCAAAAAATAAAATCATCAATAAAGAACTAAATCATATAATAAACTAGTTTAGGAAATTAAAATACTCGAATAATTTAGATAAAAAGGCGTAATGTTTTGCAGGACCTTTAATAATGTCGACATCCGCAAACATTTTGGAATTCTCTAGCATTTAAAAGTTAAATTCATTATTCTATTATATAAAGAACTAGTTCATATGATAAGCTAGTTAAAAATAATACACTCAAGCTTTCAGCCCTGGTGAACAATGACCAAAGCGCTTTGGTCAAATTTAGCACATTTTGATTGCTGAATCATTTTCGCTGCGCCGCAAATATTTAATTAAGTGCAGCAGTCGAATCGATCAGTCCGAATTGTGTGCATTCAAATACATATTTCACAACTAATTAAGTTTTCAACGTTTAGCAGTCGACATGCAGAAGTCTTTGCTGCTGCTTGCCGTATCCCTGGCATTGGCCTTGGCCGTCGCGGAGGATTCAAAACTCTTGCGTGTGCCGTTAAATAAATTTGTATCGGCACGCCGGCATTTTGCGGATGTGGGAACCGAACTGCAGCAACTGCGCATCAAATATGGAGGTGGCAGTGTTGAAGCACCCGAGCCACTTTCCAACTATCTGGATGCACAATATTATGGCCCCATATCGATTGGTTCGCCGCCGCAGAATTTTAAGGTCGTTTTCGATACGGGCAGCTCCAATCTGTGGGTGCCTTCGAAGAAATGCCATCTGACCAACATTGCTTGCCTCATGCACAACAAATACGATGCCACCAAATCCTCATCATATGCCAAGAACGGCACCGAATTCGCTATACACTATGGCTCGGGCAGTTTGTCGGGTTATCTGTCCAGCGATACGGTTAACATTGCTGGTCTGGATATTAAGGGTCAAACCTTTGCCGAGGCCTTGAGCGAACCCGGTTTGGTCTTTGTTGCGGCCAAATTTGATGGTATACTTGGACTGGGTTATAGTTCCATTTCAGTGGATGGTGTTAAGCCACCATTTTATGCCATGTACGAGCAGGGCTTAATCGCACAGCCCGTGTTCTCGTTCTACTTGAATCGTGATCCCGCTGCACCCGAGGGTGGTGAGATCATCTTTGGTGGCTCTGATTCCAATCATTATACGGGTGACTTCACCTACTTGCCTGTCACACGCAAGGCCTATTGGCAAATCAAAATGGACTCCGCTCAAATGAACGATGTGGAGCTGTGCAAGGGCGGCTGCCAGGTGATTGCCGATACGGGCACTTCCCTTATCGCAGCTCCAGCCGCTGAGGCCACCGCGATTAATCAGGCTATTGGTGGCACACCCATTGTGGGCGGTCAGGTAAGATTACATTTATAATCTTGTATCTGTGCTAGCTGTTATAATCCAAAATAATGTTTTTGTTTTACATTCTCTTGCAGTATGTGGTTTCCTGTGATATGATTCCCAATCTGCCAGTTATTAAGTTTGTGCTGGGTGGCAAAACCTTTGAGCTGGAGGGCAAGGATTACATTCTGCGCATCGCACAAATGGGCAAAACCATTTGTCTGTCCGGTTTCATGGGCATGGATATACCACCACCAAATGGACCTATTTGGATTCTGGGCGATGTCTTCATTGGCAAATACTACACCGAATTCGATATGGGCAATGATCGTATTGGCTTTGCAAATGCCAAATAAAGCAATAATCGAAAACTATTATATTAAAATATGTTTATTTGAAAATGTATTGTACAAGTCTTATGCATCTGATGAAATTTCTTGCAATTGAGAATTAAAATAACTCAATATCATATACGCATATGGCGAACCAATATCTGGCAATTATTTAAGTATATTTTTAAAAATCATTATATTGGTCTCTTACAAATAAAAGCGAATTATTTCAAACATTGGTTCTTTGTGCCTGAAAAATGCATTGTGTTTATAAATTGTTGCCTTTGTTTTGACTTCTGCTTGTTATTGTTAGTCATGCGATGAACTTTTTGCTTTGCTTATCAAGCGGCCAATTATTTTTGCTTTTACTTTCGCCACTTTGATAAGATCGTCGCCGCCTTTGTTTACGAATGGTTTTTTTTTCCAATGACCGGCTGTACAGAGACCCAACCACTGTTTCAGCTCGCATTGCATGACAATCCGTTAATTGATATATACAGCTTTATATATATACATAAATATATAAACTATATATTACATATAATATAATACAGTTTATTGTATGGGATTTTTTTTAAATAATTATTTGTAAGCACATAAGTATATGGTAGACAGAATGATTAGACTGAGCTTTGTTAGCAGAAAGCTTGCAAAGAATGTTGAATATTTACTTTAATTAACACTATGCTACATAGTTTTAAGGTTTAGCTCAAGTCTCAACTAGAATTCGTTCCTTTTTCCGTTATTTCATTTCTTCAAGAGTTTTCTATCTTTTTTAAAAAACTATAAAGCTAACAATTTCAGAATAGTTTTCGAAAAAAAATAAATTGAATAGTTGAATAATATTATTATCATTATTCAATACATTTTAACCATTTGATGAATATAATCAGGATAGTTTCAGTTCAAGATCGGAATAATTTGAAAACGGACGAAACTCAGAGCACTTCTGAGAAATCGGAATAATAGGAAACTGAATAGTCGGATATTGCTTATTATTTATTTAATTCTACTCTTTAACTTAACTATTATTCTACCCATTTTAACCATTTGATGCATAGTCATAGTCATAGTCGAGGGATAGTTTCAGTTTAAAATTGGAATATTTAAAAAACGTACGAAACTCAGAACACACCTGAGAGTTCCGAAAATAAGAACTAATGAAATATAAACAGAATAGTTGAAAATTGCTTATAAATTATTTGATTCTAACCCTTATTATAATAATTATTATTATTCTATACCATTCAACCATTTGCTGAATTCAATCTATAACAATTTCAATGTTTTACAGTTGACCCTGTATTTGTTGATTTCAATTCATGATTATTTGAGATTAGCTTCGCTAAAAACTCAAATCAAAGCAATAATTGTATGGGGCACTGGGTCAGGTCGATGACTTCCGCGTGTGGTGGTTCGATGGACGTCAGCAACAGAAACATAGAACTGATAGGAATAAGATCGGATTGAATATGGCATTGCGCACTTTCAGGCGCCGTTCTTAAATATATAATACAATATGACGTACCCAGTACAACTTGATAAATTAAAGTGTACTTGTACTTTGTACCCCGGCACGTACCAAAGTGCTGAGCATATCTGAATCACGCAACCTAGAGTTGTAAAAACAGAAAGATTAAGTAAATAACAAGAAACAAGTGTTCAAAAGTATAAAGAAAATAGCAACAAAGGCATAGATAAGACAACATTTAATACTAGGCAAAAACGCTATTAGAATAGACACAAAGTTAGTTAGAGCTAAATAAACTAAAATATATAATTTAAGGCCGCTATTTCATTTTCGCTTGACATCAGCCAGATCCACAGCTGGCGTGGTTGCTACAGGCACGGATACGGGCACGGTTGTTGTGACCTTCTGTCCGTCAGCAAGCTCTGGTTTAATTTCCACCGTTTCCGCCGTATTAATATTGGTCAGCTCGTGCTCTTCATCCGATTCGGTGGCATCGCGTATAAGCTGTAACGATGGCGCTGGCAGGTGTCCATCACTAACTTTGTATATATCACAGGTCTCGTTGACGTAACGATTGAATACGTCCGGCTTATCTGCATACACATGATGCCCGGCGCCGGTTACAATTTTGATATCGACCATGTTTGTGCCGCGTTGTGATTTGATTTTCTCACCGGATGAGGAATCAATCCAGCTGCGTGAGCCATAAATGAATGTTATTGGTATATCGCTGCGCACATCCTTAATGCGATGGATCATGGGATGTTTGGCCCAGCCAAAGGATTGCATCATGCTGTGAAATGCCGATTCACCGCTCGGCCGCTGTGCATTACACTGATGTATATACTGTGGCAACAAATTGATGTCCTCCTCGATGGTGCTCTGGAATTTGCGCATTATATCCGGCCTCGTCTTCTGCACCACCCACTGACCAAATGGTCCGGCGGCACGCAAAGCCCACAGTGGATTAAGTGGCGTCAAAACACGCGCAATGGCACGCACCCACAAAGGAATCTGTTTGGTATTTGTTGAATCGGCGGGTTTCTCGGGAAAACCCCAAGGATCAGCTAGTATAAGATGCCGGACACGCTCCGGATAGCTCAGCGCATAGCTAGAAGCAATGAAACCGCCCATGGAGTGACCCAATAGTATCATATCATTGATGTTCATCTCGCGACGCCACTCTTCAACGGATTTCACAAACTGTTTCTCACACACCAGCGCATCCTTGGCAAACTGTGGCCTCGAGCTGCGTCCAAAGCCCAGCACATCCATGGCATACACAGGACGATCCTTGGCAAATGAATCCAGATTCATGACCCACAGTGCCACGCCAGCGCCCAAGCCATGTAGCAACACCAGCGGCACCTCCTTGGAGTCCGTATTCAAGCTGACCGTCCATATTTTATCAGCATCGCCCACAGCTGGTCCAATGTCCACAAAGTAGCCGCGATATGGCAGCTTTAGATATGATAGAATCTTTTTCTCAACGGCGCGCAGCATTGTTGGTGATGTGGATGTCCAGTTAAACAACCATTGCCATACACAGAAACCGTTATTTTTGCGAACCTGGAAATTGGATTTGAATTGGTTTATTGAATTTACACGAGAATTTTACACAAAATCATTGATATACACATATTGGTCTATAAATGTGTATAACTAGTTTTATACTCTATTGACTTCTTATACGACGATTGTACTAAATGAAAACTTGAACATGTTTTTGAAAACATAAATAGCGCGTTTTTCACTTAGCTTTAATATAATGGCTTTGCTTTTGAATATAATTTATATTTGACAGGTGTCAGAAATGTCAGCAAAAGAAAAGAAAATCGACTCTAATAAAAATATTTACCAAGAAGACTACTATTTTTGTTAAAAGAAAAGTAGCAGCAAGTTCGATGCTCATCTTTTATAAGTATTCAAATAACTATACTATTTTATAAAAATATTCAACGACTAAATAATCAGGTTTGTTCTCTATTCTGACAGTTTTTCATTCCGAAATGTTTTCGATTTTTGATTTTCACATTTTTGAAAGAAAAATGGTTCCGATTCCGAATGTTTTGATCGGAATGGGAACTAGAAACATGCCAGACTGTACCAATTTGATACATGTAGCAAACGTAGTCGTAAAATCGAGTTATGGAAATCGCGTTTTGCACACTGTATAAACACATTTGATGCACAATTTGTAACTAGATCATTAAGATCACAATGATACCCGGAAGTGTTTGCCAAGTAGGCGGGCATTATCTAATGATCCAACATCGTGCGAGCCACGCAATAACTGCGCAGTTCGATAAAAGCACACATTTAAACGTTCCCACAATTGGTTGCTAAGTTTTTTGATTAGAGGGCAACGGTATTAAAATCAATACAGTCCTTAATTTTGAAAGGATACGTATGGAATCCCTTTGCTTACCTCTACGTCCATGCTCGGAACCTCTAGCACATCATTTGCAGTGCCTTCGGCGTCGATTGGCAATGACAGTGTGCCGCTCATTTAAATATATTATTGTTTTTTGTTGTTTCGTTCTTTGTTTTGTTCTTTTTGAATGTTTGCCAAAAAGAGCGTAAAATGTTTTTAGTATAAGACTAGCAAGCAGCTAATACGTAGCAGCATTTGCGCGATTTGCAACTTGCAGTAAACACATACAAAAATAAAGCAGAATAGAAAAGTAACTCGTTATTTATACCCCTTTTAAATGTCGAGTTGTGATGACTATGAGTTTTTGTTTTAAGCTGGCCAGTTAGTTGCGTGACGCCCGCCTCTTATGTATTATCTTTTTCTAATGGTGAAATTCTGTATTGTTGTCATTAATTTATAATTTGCTCACCAAAGAAACAGAATAGCGCAACAGCTGTTTGGCCGCACACGCCAGCCCTGGACATATGATATTCTGAGTGGTATTAAGTTTTGCCACATAATTAAATATACCAATATGTGTAGGAACTTTTCTAGTGCAGACTGATAACAGTATTTAGAAAATGACGTCATCTCGATATGTTTAAATTGCAACATATATATTTAATTACAATATTAATTTTGTACCTGTCTCAGCAGCTACTGCTCAGCTCTAGCATTTTGTAGTATGTGTAGTATATTTTATTGTATGCAAAATGCGGTAACCCTAAATACCAACTACTTTTACAGCAGCTTAACAGATTTGAGTGTTTGAAAAATACGCCGATTTTGAGCAATAACTGGCTGATTTTTTAATGTCAAAAGCGAATATAACGAATAGAAGTAGACTGATCTACTGGAAAAAATTGTATGTGGCCTGTTTAAGGCAGTTATCAACCTGTTTACTCAAAATGTAAATGACTCAATTTTAACTTAACAGCCCCTTATCAGCACCTTAACAGTGGTTCGCTGCGTATGGGAGCCCACTTTAAATTATATTTTCTTTATTAATTATTAATAAAGCCAAACTGCGCCGCCCGCAAACGCACTTGCGCATTTTTCTGCATTTGTCGAACCCAAAGCCTGATTTTTAGGATCGCTATTTGCGATGCAATCGTAAAGCAAAGAATTGCTTAAAAATGTAATAAGGCGCTGGTGATGGCACTGAGGCATCGATAGGTCATTGTGTTCTAAATCGATAATTAATTTATAGTTGGCGCTAAATTCAAACAAAGAACCTCACGCAGTTTGCTTTTAGGACACTGTGATGTGTATTTTTGTCTTTTTGAGGCGAAAAAATGGTCTTTTCTTGTTTTCCACTTTTGTTTTGCATTGTATACTCGTACTCAATAAACAAACAACATGTGTTAAGTATATCGCTTATCTTGGCACAGCCTTATCCACCGAATGCCACATATTTAATCAATATAATGTATTTAATTTTAAATTGTGATTAATATGCGAAACTTAATATTATGCACCAGCGAGACCTACGCCTGACACACAGTCGATATCCCCCAATACACACAACACCATAGCGCCTTTCGCACACAACCAACGCCTACGCACACCACACACACACACACACACACAACACACACAGCACAGAACAAATGTCATCCAATTAATCTTCATAAAAAATGAAATCAAAGACTGTAGGCGAAGTGATTTCGATGTGGCCAGCAGCAGGCTAGCATAGTAGAGCCATCCAAGCGCTCCATACAACATGTTGCTGGGCGCAAATTTTTGTTTAAAAATTATAACACTTTGCGCTATTAGTGGCACTCTAACGCTGCTGCAAGCAACCGAATACACATCCGAGTCCAACACATCGACGGAGGAACTGCCGCAGCGCATTTATGGTTTGCTAGATAAATTGTCCTGCGGCAGGAAACTGAATGCGAGCGCAAAGTTTGCATTGTTGTTGGCCGAATTTCTGATAAAACGTGAGCCTAATGAGCTGTACATATGTGATATATACATACAAACATACAAACACACATATGCGTACTGCGTGAATCATAAATTATCATTAATATTCTGCATATATACCATATTATTTTCAAAAAACATATACAATACAGAGAAATTACGCTATGTGGCACCCACACGATTCGATAGACAATTGTATTATCATCTGCTGCAGCGAATGGAACGTTTGAATAGGGTTTCAAATATGGATGGCATAAGCCCGCTGGAGAAGCAAAGTAAGTTTGGGAATTGACTAATTGTTGGCCAAATTAAAGTGCTTTTATTATCTAGCTAAACATTTCTATGAATCCTGATACACATTTTAAATTTTAAATGAGTTTGTATCATTAATGTTCAATTGAATTTTCAATTGGATATTGTTTGCTTCTACTTGCAGTTCTCGAAAATGCATTTCAACGCAATGTGCTGCTTTTGCTACCCAACTTAAAGTATATATAACAACTTAAATCCATCAAATATATAGCTTTGTTCTCAATTCACTTTCACATCAATTCCACTGAAAAGTGTTTAGCATAGTTTCTAAAACGTTTGCATGCTGGTGCGTTTATTTAATTTTCAGAATATCCTAAAAGTAGGCTTTAAAAATGTATATGCAATTGATGTGTATGTGAATATGGAACGAGGCTGATAATGAAACTATCTTAATTAATTATGCCTTATGACAGATATGGTGCTCTGAATGCAAATGCTGAATACGAGCTGCTGGCTTTGAATTATGAGAATCTTGTTAACAAAGGCGAACCAAATAGAACACAATCGGATAACTGCATGCGTGATATAGTTACCCTGGATACCAGAAAATGTCAACTAAGTCTGGATTGTCTTAAAGTGTTGACTAGTGAGGCAGCTGCTTATGGCTATCAGCGCACTCATCAGTAAGTAAGATGTTCTAGCTACGTATATCTTCCTAGATTCTCAGATTCTAGATTTCTCATTGGACAAAAGCGTGAGTATTGTTTTTAAAATTCCCATTATTTATCAGGGTGCTGCTGCTTTATATGCTACAACATCATAAATGTGCGCCCCAGTTGAGTCCTCCTCAGCTCTACGAAGATCTAGTAAAAAGCCATTGCAACGAAGTTCTTAGCGAACAAAATGCCATACGCAGCTTGGCATTGGGACTGGGAAAATACAAGGACTTGTATCTAGAGCAAGGTATGTCTGTTGCCTATCGATAGTTTCGATTATGCTAGTAGAAATATTCTAAACTATTGTTACTATATAGAGTGAAATATGAGGTAGAATTCTAACTTAGCTTTTTCATAAATTTGAATTTTCACAGCTTTCTGGCAGTTATGCACTATAGTTATGCATAGCAAGGCAGAAGTTATACACTCATATGCATAACTACTTATGACAAACTAAATCTTAAATGTTACTAAGCCGCATAGCCTAATTAATAATCTTAAAATTGCATCATTTTTACATATTAATGCATAATTGATGTTTATTTAAGCATAATTTATGCCTATTTATGCATCATTTTTGATTTTTATGCACGATTTATGAATAAAAAGTCAACATTTTTGCATAGATATGACCATATCTTATTTATAAAAAATATTTTATACATTTATGCATAATTTATGCTTATTTATGAATATTTTTTAGATTACTTGCATACTTTTTCAGTATTTTATGCATAAATTAGTGCTAAATTCAAAATACATGATTAGTTTTAAGTTTCAAGGTTCGATTTCATACATAATAGTATCGTTACAACTCCGATTCGGCCATCGATTGTTATTAAGCTCCACTTAAATGGTAGAATTTAGCTAAGCTCTAACTATACACATTATTGCAGCTACAATCTGTGGACTCTTTGGCTTTAATGAGTTTCTCAACTGGCGGAATGTGATGGAAATTGACAGCTGGTTTACTGATGATGCCAATGACGAGAAGCATATTAACGACTTGGCCCTGGTGTTCTATATAAATGCTATGCTGTTGCTGCATTAAATCATGTTGTTGATGCTTTCTGCTTTATGTATTTTTGCTGCTAACTGTTGCTTATGCTGCTGCTGCCTTATTATGGTACCTACCCCAATACGCCCACTTGATAACTGCTTTATAACTGAATAAAGTGCGGCTTTATTGCTTGATGGCTGTGCGATGACGAGTCGAAGATGGGCGTGTAAGTGTTTAATACTTTTGTTATTGAACTGCGTGAGAATGCATTGATGTGTCTAGAGGAGGGTTGAGGGTGATCAGGGCAAGCCGGGTTGCCAGGTAGTTTGACAGACCCCCATTTGTAATGTGACACATTAGTTGCGCTTGGCTGACTGGTTGATGGATGCGACGACAAGTAAGACGGCGAGGACACTGGAGGAGCACAAGACTTTCCATTACAAAATGCTAGCATTGAAGTGGAATACTAATATTTGCCCTGACATACTCGAAAGCATGAGTAACATGGAAGCCAGGCCGGAGCTGCAGCAGGAGCAAATAGCAAGAGCAGGAGACTAGAGCCTGAGCCTGGGGTCGGATATTAATGCCTCATTTGTTGCAAGCAACGAGTGGGGGCTTGTGTTGGGGTTTAAACTGCACCCACTAAGTCCTTTACAAAACATAGACACATACACACACATACACTTACAATGAGCCTGCCCTTTTTGCCCTGGTAAAGGCAAAGGCAAAGGACTTAGCAGCGCATAGTCGAGGGCCATGAATGGCGCTGGTCATTAGCAAAGTTGACTGTCAGTAGCAACAACAGCAACAACAGCAATATGTACAACAATTGCTACCCGCCGCAGACTTACACCACACCTCATCTCATCCGCAATAACTCTCCAACTTATGCACATGGTCAAGTCTCAGTTACAGTGCCCACAGGAGCAGCAGGAACAGTAGCCCAGTGCAAGCACCCTCTGTACCCATTCAAAAGGCGTCGAAAGGGTATTTAAATTTCATCAATGTTTTTCGAAAATGATATTCCCCTAAAATTTCCAAAACAGTCCCGTAAAGAGTATTATATATTAAGAGAGCAAAAGATATGTGGTTAAGTATTTTCTTGGTATTTCTCCCCTCACAAGCCCCGACAATTGATAAGATAAAATAACGCAATCCTTAAGAAAAAGTCTTCACTTTAAACAAGCATAACTTTAAGTTCACTGTTTATCTATTTCATAAATATAAAACATCAAAATCGAATAAGAAAAACACCAAAGTTATGCAAGAGACAAGTTTTCATAAAGTGCATTTGGAAATTATGTAGAGCTAGGGTATCTTAAGTCGAGTACTAAGCATAATTTCTATTTGTTTTGTTGTTGTCATTTCTTCTGTCACTTTCGGTCATCAACACCCCTGTGCGACAACAACAGAAACAACAACAACAAGGACAACAATTACAACCCTTGCAACCTGATCAGCTGTCGTTGCTGACTTACTGCCCATTGCTTCTGCACTGCTCTTCACCCCCCTCCGTAACGCCTTGTGTTGTGTTTTTTGTTGTTCATGCGTGTCGTTGAGTTCATTATGGGCTTACGCTTTTGTTAGTATGTATGTGTGTGTCCTCTCAAGTGTCGGTTGCGTCTGTAGGTGTTTATTGTGATGTTAAGTCGCTGGCAAACAGCAACAACAAGCTGTTGTCTAACAGAGCGCTGTTGTTGTAACTTGGGCCCCCGGAATGCTTGGCATGTTCCATTTCGTTTCGTTTCTTGTCATCGTGAAGCATGCGCCAAGGCGCGTGTGCTCTCTAGGAGAGTTTGCTCTCTGATTTAAGCCGTCACTTGATTAAAGGGGAAGTGGGAGTGAGAATTGGACTGCCTTTAGGGTTGTCAGAGCTGTGATGAGGTTGTTGTCCTGTGCAGCTGAGCGGCAATTGCTAAATAAATTTTGAACCTCAGTTTCAATTAATCAAAAAAAATGTGAAAGGAAGGAGAAAAACAAGTAAACCTTAATAATGTAATAATGCTAAGTATTGCTTGCGGTTCTCTTTACGGTTTGAACTTTTGGATCAGGCTTAGGATTGATTCTTGAACCAGGCTTTTGAGGGTCATGATGCCAGGTTTTGGTTCGAACTTTGGCTAAAAACACTTTCTTCTATTTTAGGACTTTTTAATTGACAATTTCTATGTTTTTCAATTAATTATTAATTAGAAAATTATTGTACTTTAACAGAAAAAACCAACAAATTGTAAAATTTAAAATGACGTTAATAGTACTGGTGCCAGTAAGATGTTGGTGTTCTTAAAATTTATAGACTTGAACCGATTTGCACACCTATGAGAACCAAACCAAATACAAATTTTATTATTAATCTTTATTGCTGTTTTTTAAAACTTATTCATTGGCAGGCTGACAACCCTAAATCACCCTGCTAGGGCCAGTCCCCGTTCATATTTGGCGCCTCTTTGCGTGCTCGGATAATCAGCTCGCGGATACAACAATGGCGATTTGAACATTGTAAAAAGCAACAACAAGTTTGGCTCTCTGGACATTCGGGTATAGTATTACGTTTGTTGTTGTTATGCGTATGTTTTGCTGCTCTCTCTCTCTCTCTCGCTGTCTCTCTTTCATCTACGACAACTGCCAACTGCCACAGTTGGGCTTTTCGCTTCGTTCCAATCAGAATTGGCTTCGATACGCGCAGTAGTCTCCCGTCAATTAGAGTGTAAGAACGTTACGCTCCAAACAAAAAAACGGCTAACGGAACGGCGCCGCTGAACAGAGTTTATCCTTTCGCAGGATACAACCAAAATATTACATACACACACGCAACGAACCAAGCAACAACAAAAACAAGTTTTCAAGCTAAACAAAACTAAAAACAAATTTATAAAAATAACAAAATAAAAAGAATGATGCTTTTGCTTAGTATAAGCCGATTAAACGCCTAAAAAAAGAGATCGCAAATGTGCAATGTGAAAGACAGGTTAAGAGTTTGTGTGTGTGTGCGTGTGCTAGTGCTTGTATGTATGTGTGTGCATGTGGCTGTGTGAGTTTAATGTAAATACCACGAAAAACGCTGAACGCCGAAAATAAAGAAGCAGAAATCAACGAAGACGCCGTCGTTCAACGAGGCGGCTACTCGCCAAAAAAGCAGAGGCAATACAAGTAAGTAGCAATAGTTGTTGTTGTTGTTGTAGTTGCAGAAACGAGGCGGAATGAAATAATGGAAATTTATGTTGGGCAAAAGCAGAGAGCGCACTTTGAAGTACCACTTGAGCTATGCGAAGGGGGAGGGGGGGGGGGGGGGGTTAATATAAGTACTACATACATATGTATGTAGATATGTACTTTACATATAACTAGAATTTTTGGTTGCACTCAAAGATCACAGTATGCCCGGGGAATGCACGCTGCTGCTGCTGCTACTCTGATGCGTCGACGTTAACGTTTCTCTCTGATTCCTGCTTTGCCTATTTTCATTTTGCAGTCAGTCAAAATGTCTTTGATATTCGTATGTATGTATGTACGTAATGTCGTGCTACACACACACACACTCAAGTGCACTGGCCGCAGCCCTGCTGCTGCTGCTTTGTGTGTATGTTGGTTTGTTTGCATGTGTGCGTGACTGCTTTTGTTTTAGTCCTTGCTGTAAATTGCTTTTTGCTGCTGTTTGCTTTTGTTGCTGTTGTTGTTGTTGTTGTTGTACAGCTCAGCGCGACGTCTTTGACAGTTCTCAAGTAATATGCGCACCTGTGAATTTTGCCATAAATTAGACACACACACACACATACTTGAAACATACACACAAAGTAAGTATGTAAAGGAACATCAAACGATAGAAATTAAACACCAAAGCGGCCAGCTAAAAACGCGCGCCAAACTTTTATGTGTTCAAGTGTGCGTATGTGTGTGTTTGTGTGTGTGTCTTTACTTGGGTCAGTCTGTCATGCGTGAGTTAGTTGCCTCTTTCTCCCTCAACCTGCTACTTCGCTTTCGAACTCTCAGTCTAACTGTCTGTCTGTTTGTCTTATTTTTGTTGTTGTCTTATTGGTTTTTTTGTGGTGCGCCTCCAATTGGCTCTCAGCGGGCTTTGCTCTATTTACCTTATAAAAACACAATTTATTGCTGCTTTAACGATTTTTTCTTTGCGGACATTTTTGGTTGCTTTTATCATTGTTGTTGTTGTTGTTCTTGTTGTTGTTGTGTAGTTTTGTTTGTTACAACTTTTCTCTCGATTTTCTTTTTCTGCTGCTGCTCCTTGTTTGTTTTCTGTGTATTGTTTTTGTGTATGTGTGTATTTACGCTTCGCTTTTCATATTGGCTTTGTGTATTAAGTTGTTTTTTTGTTGCTGCGTGACATCAACACAAAAAATCATCAGTAGCAGCAGCAGCAGCGGCAGCAGCAGCAACAACAACAACAACTAAACCCACTCGATGTGGCTAGAATATAATTTGTGCCGAGTTTGCAGCTGGCCTTGTTATAGTTTTAAATCAATAATTTATACTATAGCAAAAACCCACATATAATATAGCTTGTGTGCTTTGTTAAGTCAAGATAATCAGACTGTAGTTATAGTCCTTTGTAAACTAGATCTAACAGATTAAGGGCCATTAATGCAAGGCCTTCATTAGAAGAGCACATGTATGTGAATATGAGTGAGCAGTAGAAGCAATAAAACCAAAAAGGGACAGAAGATCATATATATACAAAAAATATGTCAACCAACCATTAGAAAAATGTACTCTATGAAATAGTAATATGAACAGAAAGTAAGCTCTTTGCATTACGATAATTAGGGCTTTACTTTTTCAACATTGAAATATTCTGTTTTGCATGTTTTGCAGCTGTTAATACAACTTAAAGCAAAAACAAAAGGTGCTCCATTCTTTGAAAAAAAAAAAAACAAATACAAAAACATGTTATCTCTTCTGTTTTGAATTTACTTTGATAAAAATGTATTTTTTTTGTCTGAACTATATAAAATAGTAATAAAAAAAATGGAAACGAGCGCTACGCACGCAAAGTAAAAAATGTTGAACAAAGGATGCCATTATAATTATGTTGTGATATCCTTATTTAAAACATGTCTCTCTCAGTTGTGTATTTTGATTATTTCTGTTTCTACTGTACTGTATAATAAATATGATAATTTTTGCTTGCATGTACTATACATAATCAAAATTACAAAGTACTTTAAGACTCTTAAGTTCGGAGACTACTCAATTATTAATTTGTATTTGCTTGCAACACTTGTGGGCTTTAATTATGTACGCTTGTCAAATATAAAGTTTACACTTTAGCTAAGCATTTGGTAATGTGAACTAATTACACATTCAACGTTAAATTCAGGCAGCTAGTGAATCAATTTATAACATTTCGACTCTCAATAAACTTTTATACTTGTCAAAAACTAACAATATCGCTTGTATAGATAGAAATATCGATATTTTCTGCAGTTTTATTGCATAATTCAATAAATTTGTTGTTGTCAAAATCTTTATCCACATATACATATAGTACATATATATGATAATGTTATCTTATAACAACAGGGCTATAACAAAGGATCTGTTATTTAATGGAGAGTTGTTGACCAGAATGAAGCCTGACTTTTAACATAAAAGACGCGCTTTTATTAAGCAGACGTAAGACCATTTTATCCTATAGCAAAGGAGCTGCAAGATAGAAGTCATGCTGTTGTTAAGAAGAAGAAAACCAACAGAGCGTTAATATTTAACATACATGTTATTGGAAAGAAGGTGGCCACTGTTATCCTATATCAACACAGCTTTAACATAGAAGACTTGCTGTTATTGAGACGAAGGCAGGCTATGTTATATTATAGTAACAGAGCTTTAACATGATAACTTATAGCAACATAGTCTTAAACTAAGACTCCTTACTTATGAGTTACGCTGTTATCAAGAAGAAGGAAACCAATGTTATCCTCTATCAACAGTGCCTTAACATACAAGCTGTTATTTAACATACTTTCTTAACATAGTGTTATCCTATACCAAAACAGCTTTAACATTGAAGACTTGCTGTTATTGAGACGAAGTAAGGCAATTTTATATTATAGCAACAGAGCTCCAACATGGAGGACACGCTGATAACTTATAGCAACATAGTCATAAACTAAGACTCCCTACTTATAAGTTACACTGTTATTAAGAAGAAGGAAACCAATGTTATCCTCTATCAACAGTGCCTTAACATAGAAGCTGTTATTTAACATACTTGTTATTGGCAAGAAACTGGATAATGTTATCCTATAGCAACATAGAAGACGAGCTGTTATTGAGTTGAAAGAAGTCAATATTATCTTAAAGCAACAGAGCCTTAACATAAAAGCCACGCTGTTATCAATGCTGCTTAAAAAACATTCTCATGCTAGGTCACGTTTCTCGCCCAAAGAAAATTGTCAAACAAATTTACGATTTTAGTGCTGACAGAACGCTCATAACTTTTGACTTGCACTCCATCAAAAAACTTGAACTTTATGCCCAAGTATGGACAACGGAGCGTGTCATCAAACGAGTTTCCTTAAGAAACTAAACATAACTAAGCTGAAACTCAGGCTGTCAGAAATGCTGGAGAGATCATAAATTGACAAAAAAAATGTCACTTAACCATAGCATACTTTTCAGCAAAGAAATTGGAAAATAAGTTTTGCTTTTTCTTGCGTTTTTACGACATAATTGTGTAATTAAATCAATGCCACTCAGCGCTAATTTAAGTTCCATTAGCTGCGTTAATTAAGTTGATCAACTTTTTGGCCAATGGCCGCTTGCCGCAAGCTATTAATATTGATACTGCCAATACCAAATGTGTGTTGCGTCTAATTAGTTACGGCCAACAATCGAGCTCTAAAACGAGCCAATGGCCACTTGGCACTTAACCATTTAGCACACTTACCACTTACTATAGTATACCAATAGCTATAGCTAGTGCTAGTGCTAAAAATTTTCCAGCCAAATGAGCGCACGTTTTTTTCTGCTGCGTTTACCTGAATAATGAGTTTTCATGTGCCGCATGTGGCTCGTGTGCCGCATGCCACATGCCCCACATCACACAGTTAACGTGCAACTTCAGCCTCAGCTACAGCTTCAACTACTCAGCTACAGCTACAGTTACCATCATCAGCAATCCCGGCCCGGTTAAACGAATGCATTTTGGGCTCTGAAAAGTCGTAAAACGTAAAACGTCGCCTCTGCGACAGCCTTCAAACATTTGCTGGCCATTCGGAGGCGTCGTACCGGAAAGAAATGCCATTAAAAACGTAATAAAAATGTAAAAACAACAATATCAAAAAAAAAAGAGGAAAAAAAAGCACGAAGAGCAAAATAAAAATGAAATCAACGTAGAGAGTGCGCAAAAACGTATGAAGAAGTAGTTGTATGGTAGTATGTCAACATGCATATGTGTGTGTGTGCGTGTGTGTTTGTTGTGTGTGTGTGTGTGTGTGTGATTGTGCGGGTGTACGTGTTTAAGGCTCCAGCTGAAATAGCCAAGGTGGAAAAATCGATATAAATGAATACGGCAACATTTGGTTGGGTTTGGTTTGGGTTTGGTTTTGGAACACCCAAAAACTCGAGACAGTACAAATGGCGAATGGTTTTTAGCCTACCAACGTTTCAACTTGCAAAACTTTTGCACGCACAGCAACGTACACAAACACAAGCGCAAGCAGAAGCACAACAACCACAACAAACAAAACGGAAACGTTCACTCCCACACACACACACACACACATATATATATATACACCCACTCACACACAGCCCAAAACATATACACGCCCCACGGCCCGAGTCAGCGGCAGACGACGCGATTTTAAGCGCAGGCATACAAAAAGTTGATATAAAAATAAAGAAAATATATAAAACAACAACTGCAAAAGTAACAGTTGAGAGTGCTCAACCGGGTAATACCCTGTACTCACCTCTCTAGAATTGATGGTATGCCTGAAATGACCTAACAGCATGAGATAACATAGTTCTTCTAATCGAGTCTACATAATGAGAATGTTGTTTAACAGAACTTTAACAGAATGACTGAATAGCTAATCATTTGGATTCTTCTTAGTTCTTCTATTAGAGTCTACATAATGTGAATGTTGTGTAACATAACTTTAACAGAATGACTGGATAGCTAATCAATTGGATGATTCTTCTTAATTCTTCTATTAGAGTCTACATAATGTGAATGTTGTTTAACAGAACTTTAACAGAATGACTGGATATTTAATCAATTGGATGATTCTTCTTAGTTCTTCTATTAGAGTCTACATAATGTGAATGTTGTTTAACAGAACTTTAACAGAAGGACTGGATAGCTAATCAATTGGATAATTGCTATTATTTTCAACAACTGTGAAAGTAACAGTTGAGAGTGCTCAGCCGGGAATAACCTGTACTCCGCTCTAGAGTTGATGGTATTTAAAATTTAACAGCCTCCACGCCAAAAACGTTCCAAAAATCTGGTTTAGGTCTCAAAAAATGCGGTTGGTTTGTTTGCCTACATAATTATGAAAACTTTGTTTAAAGTTGTCAAATCCCATACAAACCGTGTCATGTTATCTTTAACAGTTCTGTATACTTTAACAGAGTATTACGGCTGTTGCAGTAACTACCAACTTTGCTACTCTGTTAATATTTACAGCGCTGTTTGCGAACTTTTTATTGTTTTTATCATTTCAACAATTCAACCTCCGCTATTGGAATTCACATTCTTAAATTTTTTCACATTTTTTGAGACCAAAACCAGAATTTTTGAATCATTTTAAAGTAAAGTTTTTAAAGGTTCATATTGGCTTAAATAGCCTAACAGCATTCTGTTGAAGTGTACTCAATATGAATTTTATTTGGCTTAACTTCAACAAAAGAACTGCATGGCTAATCAATTGAATGATTGCTATGGTTTTCCTGGTGAACACATGTGATGGACTATCATGTTACCCATTTTTTTGTAAACTGGAAGGCTTGTTAAAATTACAACTATTGATAATGCTTACTTTGAAAACTTCAAAAGACATTAACTATCTTAAAAACTAAATTAAAATAATCACGGGACTCTTGACAGGACACTGTAGGGTGAAGCAAACTGGGTATAGTCAGTAGCGGAAGATGTCAATACTATGACATTGAGGAGGAAATCTCAAATCATATTCTGGCAGAATGTCTAACACTTGCCACAAGAAGAAATACCATTCTAGGGAAGTATACTTGGGAAGACAATATTAAAGAACCATAGTCCCAACTCAAATTCTTGCTTTTGTTCAAGAACTTGGGCTTGGGGAACTTTAGGCTCAGAAGGGGTGCAAATTGAGCATAATAATCCTTACCTAATCTTAGAACCTGCTCTTAATAAGTCAAATGTGCACATCACTTTCACTTGTAATAAGGTTATAAAAGCAAAAGCTAAGTGTTAACGCTTCTAGGTCAACATTTAAAAATAAACTTTATATTTGATTGTAGTGGAAGTATATACTAAGCTGCCTTACACTCAACTTTGGTCGCTGTGTTTTTACGGCCTAATTCTATACATCAATGTTTAACCTAGATAAAACTGCCTTCGACATCAACATAGAATATTAAACGAAGTTAAAATTGTACTCAACTGTTTTGGTTTTGCATTATTTTATATAAATAGATTGTGGCAATATAGCGTTCGATATCAAGCTCTTAATTTATTAATAAGTTAGTATCTTGATTGCTAATCAAGTACAAATATTAGCAACCAAACAGTTTATATAAAAGATTACATAAGTTTCCTTATGTAAGCTAACTTAAGCATAAAAACTTAAGAAGTTGACTAGAATATGTGTGCCCAAATGTGTACTCTGCTTATTAAACCCCTAGAGCATATGTTGAAGAGTATATCAGCAACAACAACAGCAATAAAAACAACAACAAGCTGTAGCAATGAAGAAAGATTTCATGCTGCGGCTGCAATTTTTGCCCCAGTAAGTATGCTACATATTTTTGAGCACGGGTTAAGTGCCACGCATGAGTGTGTGTGCACCAAACGTATGTATGTGTGTGTGCTTGTGTGTATGTGTGTTCGCAGAGGTGTATGTGTATACGTGCGTATATATGGGTCTGTGACCCGGCTTAACAGCATTTGCACGCATTTCTTCTTTTGCGAACTTAGACATTTGACATTTCAATTTCAATTGGTCGCACAAATTGACAAAAAAAATTCGATCAGAATGGGCGGCATATAAATTTGTCTTTCTTTTTTTGCTTTTGCTTATCCTTTGGCTGGGTAAATGCTTGTCACGAAAGCAGGCGTCTAGCAGGCGTAGCCGAAACTATTACGTATATATATTCTTGATCAGCAGCAGCTGTCGAGTAGAATTAGCAATGTTTTTTCCGTTTTGAATCAGTTTTAAAACTTACTTAAGCACGCTCGGCACAAATGCTTGTTTTTGCTAAGGACATATGTCGGAAATAGCTATACTATAATATACTAGCTGGTATTAACCGGCATTGCTCGGCTAAGTATGTGACATTAAACAGTTTATTCGTCTGTATGAAAGTCTATTAAAGCAAGAGACTCCAACTTTTACAAGTAGTTTCGAAAACACAACCTTTCGAGCTTGGCGAACAACAGTTGGTGCCGTTGCAACTTCTATTTCTTAAGTTCGAAACGATGTTTGACTGTAGGGCATTGTTATTTTGACAGAATGAATCAAACGCTTTAAGCGCAGTCTTGAGAACAAATCAAAACAAACAAAGAGTCGCCATAAATTGCCTTTAAAATTGAAAGTTTAGCCACGCAAGCATAAATACCACAAATTAATGGACACAATGCAAAATTATAATGGGCAAAATATTCAATGACAATGACTACAATACACAATAGCTCAATTTTTGAGCTTTTAAGTCTTAATGGCAGCATTGAGTTTCAGATAAGAAACTTCTTAAAATGCATGAATACAGAACACATGTTATTGTTTTCTTCTAAAGGATGCTGGATTGTATTGCTTCAACAATAGAAAGTTAACCCATGCATGTATAAGTTATAAGAGTCGATTGATACACAATGCAAATTTATAATCTGCAAAATAATGAGCAATGACCAGGACTACAATCGTTTCTTAATACAATAACTCAGTTTTTGAGCAATTGTTGAAGTGTTAGTTGTGCGTTACACAACCTTTGCCATAATTTTCCGAAGGAGGGTGAATTTTCCGAAAAATAAGTATGCAGTCATTGTTTGAGTGAGTTTTTATATTGATCTTTGAAAATGAGTTTGAGCCTGATCGAATGATAAGCAAAAAAAATTGCATACAATTGACGAAGTTTTCCACATTTTCCGGCCGAAATCCCAGCTTAGTACTCACTTTCAGTATAAAATAAAACTACTATAAAAAAGTCAGCTTTATGTCTTTTATGGTTTGGGCTGTGCGAGCGTTGCCAATCAGGCAGTCAATCAACCTGTCCATAAGTAAGGTTGAACAGTTAGAAACTCAATAGTTGAAAATTGTATCATATTTTTTAAGTTCCATAAAAATGGGAGGACAATAACTTATAGCTGTCATAGCAACAATTTGTTGAAAATTAAATTTTAAATTATTTATCGGCACGCTCGAAAAAAAAGTTGTTTCTTGGTTTTATTTTATATACATTTAGCCGAATTGTCGTATTGATTTCTAATTACACGGCACTTGGCTAACA
The DNA here is from genome assembly GCA_949708635.1 of Hirtodrosophila cameraria. Taxonomy (NCBI): domain Eukaryota; kingdom Metazoa; phylum Arthropoda; class Insecta; order Diptera; family Drosophilidae; genus Hirtodrosophila; species Hirtodrosophila cameraria. Next base: position 5,482,859 of record OX453089.1, read on the forward strand.
GTAGCGACTTAAGGTAGGGCTACAATTTGTTTAGGGATCGGGTATGTCTCTGTGTGTGTGTGTCTGTCTGTCTGTGTGTGCGCGCGTGTGTGTGTGTAGGAGTGGCTCAGCTCAACCAAATAGAAACAGTAATTTTCGATGCACGGGGCACATTTTGTCTACTATATTTGTTGTGGTGGCGCTTGGCGTTGCCATGACGGCGTTTATTGATTTTAGTACTTGCCACCAACTGGCAAACAGAGGCAAGCGGCAAGAGGCAAGAAGCAAGCGGCAAGAGCCATCAGGCCAGAAGCCATGAATCATGTTATATATGTGCTTGTGTGTGTGTGTGTGTGTGTTAGTGTGTGTAATTCGTTCGTGTGTGCGTTGCGTGTTCAGCAATTTGTGGTTATATTATAATGACCACTTGATTTCCCAGTGCCAAAGCCAGAGCCTGTGCTTAGCCTGTCTCCCTTTCACTCTCTCTCTCTCTCTATCTCACTCACACTTACTTACTAATTGTTTGCCTGTGCTTTACAATACATCAGCAGGGAATCAACAGTAGCAGCGGCAACGTCGAGACGCATGTACGCTCCATGTTCAACGCTGGCTGGTGGCCGAAGTCGTCTAAAACGGCCAGCGATCGTGTGAATCGTGCGTATACTTAATTTGTTAATTAAGCAACAGGATAAGCAGCCAGGGACAGGACCAGGATCTACGTTAACATTGGATAGCCAAATCGTCAACTTTCAAAATGTCAACTTCAAAGCAACAGCAGCAAGGACATCAAAGGACATCATCGTCAGTTGGACGCGTGTGGCTGCCTTTATTCTGCCTGCTGCTGCTGTGGCAACAACAGCAATGTGCAGATGCCAACGGTGCCAGCAGCAGCAGCAGCAGCAGCAGCACCATTGTTGAGCCAGAGGAGGCGGCCTTTCAAGGTGCGTAAACCCCTAAACAATAAGCTAACTCTACACATTCCCCTTTACACACATTTCCCCTCACATATGCCTGCTGTCCAATTGTGTAAAATTTTCGGGCGCTTGTGAAAATTGAACCCTGACATATCAATAATTGAGCGCGGGGGAAGAGCCTATTGTCTGTCTGCCTTTTGCTTTTGACATTAATGAGCGACTTAATTATGCGTTGCACACACACACACACATACACACAGAGACACACACTGACATGCTGACATGCACATCAGTTGTTATGTGTATGTAAATCATGGTTGTTATGCAATGTTTTTGTCAAATTTTCAGCCTGTTGGGAAAACTGTTGGACTCAGCTTGCCCCACTTCCAAACCCACACTCTATCGCTGTTGCTGTCTCTGTTCTGGCATCAGTAGCGTAGATAAGGAGGGATTATAGGAATCAATTCCCCTCCCCCATTGAGTTTATGAAAAATGTCTATACCAGCTGGGATGTTAATTAAATAAATGAATATATTTTTAAAACTTTCAATTTCACGCTGAAATTATAGCGCTTTAAATGTAGTTTGCAGGTTCGTAATGTTTGGCATCATTAATGATATTTCGCTGATAACTTTTTATTTACTTATAATCCATAATCCATCCATGCATTATTTATAATCCATCCATGCATTATTTATAATCCATTTTTGAACGTTTTTGTTATGGATCTTTGAGAGCGAGGAGGCTTTTATTTTGGATGGATTTTCGGCTCTCTTCAAGATCGATTTAGCTGATATTGACAAAGAATTCAATAAATTGGTCAACACTTCGAGCTCAACCAAGAAATTCTAGTTCTCATGGAAATTTCGAAAAATTATGCAATGCAAAGAGTGTATTCCAAACCACAAAAAGAACATTTTTAAACTATATATGTTTTGAAGAGTTTATTAACAACTGCATATTAACTACCATCGCAAGTCTAGGAAGAAGCTTAAAACTTACTATTTAAGCGATTCATCGAAACACCATAAATGAAGTGACTTTCTTACATCCTGACATATTCATATTTGTATCTTTATGGTTGTTGTAGAGCCGATTGGCTGCTTCAACTATTCATCTTGATATAAGAATTACAGGGAAAGAAGCCATAGATGAATTGGGTCAAAAGTCTAGTTAACTTGAATACATTTTATGAATCATATTTTTGAGAAATACAGTATTATATACATATATATAAATGCTCAACAGTTAAAAAGTCAAGTCTAAAAAAATAAATGAAAGCAAAATTTAATTCTCAAATTTAATCCCCCCCTCCCTATTAGAAAAAAGCTTTTTACGCCAATGTCTGGCTCTGTTCCTGACCCTGTTCCTGTCTCTGTTCCTGTCCCTGTTCCCTGTCTGTGTTCCTGCCCCTGTCCCTGCTCCCTGCTCCCTGTTCCTGTCTCTGTTCCTGTCCCTGTTCCTGTCTCTCTTCCGCGTCTCTGTCCCTGTCTCAGTTCCGCGTCTCTGTTCCTGTCTCAGTTCCTGTCACTGACTGTGCTGATGTGTGCTGCTGACACTTCGATTTCAATTCCATGCAATATGCGATTTTTCAATTTCAATTTGAATACGCAATGCCGCACGACAAGCTGAACACACTTCTGACAAAACTGGCTCTGTGTGTTTGTGTGCGTGTGTGTGTGTACATATGCAAATGTGTTGAGTGTCCAGTGCACTTTAATCGCTACCACACAGTTGCTTAATCAACTAGCAGCCACACACACACACACATGCACACACCAAATATGCCAAGTGGTTGTGTGACTTGATGGCTCTTTAAATGCTGTCGTTGCTGTTGCGTGTTCCATTTAATACAATGAAGCCAAATGTGGTTGTTGTTGTTGTTGTTGTTGTTGCTGTTGCATGACGTAAGCTCTGCACAAATAACTAGCACTCGCTTTTCAGTACTTTTGCTACTCTTTACTTTTAACTCGCTACTCGTTATACCTCCCATGCACCTCCCCCACTTTTCATGTTAATGCATTTTATCAGGCCTGCTCCCATTTTTGACTTCGATCAAATCATTCGGCATCGCATTTCTGAGCTGTTCTAAATTCTGTAAGCCAAGTGGCATTAAAACAATGCGAGCATTGCTTCAAAAAAGCAAGCAAATATGTTTGCCATTTCACTCGAAAAACGGAGCATAAAATTGTACTAGATTTGCTAAAAAAAAAAAAACTGAGTTCAGCTCTAATTGGTATTGGTATTTAACACTGCAGCATAAAGGAAATGTTTTAAGGGGCATAGTTATACTGTGCTAAGAATATTTCAGGCACACTTAAGCCTGCTTCTAGTCCCACATTTGAAATAGTTCCACAGAAAAAACTGTTGCCTACTTTTAAGCGCAGAATAGAATAAAAACCTTTCGTGTTTTGAACCTTCCTTTCATTGTTCGAATAAACTTGAAGAAAGCTTTACATATTTCTATGCAGCTGTTTTGTTAATGGAATTTGGAACAGGTCTTATTAAACTTCTTTCACTTGGGATGTGCCATGTTAGTTTTTTTCTTCAAAAACTTCTCTCCTGGTAGAATCTTTAGTCCAAGCCAACCTAATCTGTATCTCTGTTCCGTCCCGCTCAACTAGACATAATATATCTTTTCATTTTCACTTTAAACTTAACCAGAATCTTTATGAAGTCTTTGCCTTAATTATAACAAATACTGAATTCTTTCCCTGAGACTAATAATCGATTTCCCATGTTCTTGTTAGCCTGTTGTCAATTTGGCAGACAGCTTATTTACATGCTAAACATTGGCAAAGTCTCCCACTTGCACACAACTTAAAAATTTATATATGTATTTAACTTGTCGATGAGGCTCTACTTACTTATTGACTCCACGTTGAACATATAACGAAATTCTATAGTACCCAACATGAACATTGCCATGAACTTAAAGAAAATGAGACTCAGACTTACTTAAAGTTTAACACCATTATATTTTTGGCTTTTTGGTCAAGTGAATTGCTGTTTTCTCGACAAAATATTAAAGCAAAAGCAACGTTCATAATACCTAACATTAACTTTGACATGAACTTAAAGAAAACAAGACTTAAACTAAGCCAAAGATTGGCACAATTATCTTAGCTGCTTTTAAAGTCAAATGAATTGTTGTTGGCGCAAATATCAGTGGCAAAGAAAAGCTGAAAAAAAGCTGCATTTTCCTTTGATTGGCGCAGGAAACGTTATTTTTATTGTTGAAGCTTTTGTGCTGAGTACAAATTCCACTGCATACTTTTGGGAGCGCGCATTTGCATTGAAATTTGGGGAAAAAGCGAGGAGATGATGTTAGGCAAAGCCACTTTAGCAGATATTTATTGAAAAGGGGTGCATGCTGCATGCCGCAAGCAGCACAAGCACATTCGTTGAAAAGTATTTGCTTACAGACGTATGTGCAGAGGCTCAACAGTTGTAGCCTTGCACTCCGTTTGGCCAGCTGCCAGAACACATAAACAAAAATCAGACAAACAGACAGACAGTAGGAGAAATGAGTGCGTGTGAATGTGTGCGTGTGTGTGTTCGCTGGTTTGGAAATGTGGCCAATGCCAGCAGTAAATTACTAACATGACTCTACCTCTAAGTCAGTAAAGCTCATTAGAATTTATTGCGGACACGTCGGTCACACCCAGCAACTAGAAACGAGAAAACATGGACATTTGGTCCGCGGCGCCCGAGCAGGGACAGGCGCCCGAGCAGGGACACATACGCAAAAAGTACTCGTAACCCCAACAAAAGTGCTTGACACACACGCACAGACATTTCAAAATTTGCTTTTAATGTTCATATTCCAAAAAACCATATTCCAATAACATTTGCCAGGTCACTGCGGCCACACCAGTCCATGTGAGCAGCTATGCTATGAGATCCATGATGGGATGTATGAATGCGACTGCATTGAGGGCTATGAGCTGAACAAGAACGGTTACAGCTGTCAAGGTGCGTATCCCAAAATTGATTTTGTATTTGAATTTGTGGCATATCTGTGTATATTATTTTCACATCATACTTCATTTGTATTTGCATATGATACGCTTGGATTGGAGTGCATTTCCAAAATTGAAATATGATTGAGTGTATGTGTATAGCTCTTAATACCTTGTGGTCCTTGTGCTTGTATCAAATTGCAGTCATCAATTCGACAAGCGGCAGTGATGCACATGGCAAATCGGATGAGGATGTGCTCTATCAAAAGGGTGCCTCGTTCAGTGCCAAGTTGGCGAATGATAGAACCGATACGGCCAAGTCACGCTATGCAGCAGCTGAAGCAGTCGCTGATCTTGAACAAAATTCAGCAGCTGAAGATGCGGATGCGAGTGAAGATATCAATAATGATAGCTACGATTATAATGATGAGAATTTAAGTGGTGGCATGCAACAGCAGCAACAGCAGCAGCAGCAACAGAAAGTCAATTCAAACGATTATTACATATCAGCCGAAAGCATTAGTTTCAATTCGGACAACGATAATCAAGATCTCGATGCGCCTGATTTTAAGGTGGCATCCACAGCTAGCACCACAACTAGCACCACAGCAGCAGCAGCTAAAACCACAACAACAACAACAACAACAGAGCGTGCTGCAACAACAAAAACAGCACAACGTAATGTTGTGGATTATGGAGATGCTGAGTTGGATGGTGATGTTGATGAGTACTATAGCTATAAATCGGACATGTCCATCTATGACGATGTCAATAATAATCAATTAAACTTAAGACGCAACAGCAATTTGCATACATATCAGCAACAGCAACAGCAACAACAGCTACTACAACAGCAGCAGCAGCAGCAGCAGCAGACTAGCAGCAGCAACAACAGCAACAAAAATAACAATAAAATTAAAATTAACAGCAACAATAGCAAGAATTTTAATATCGCTATGCATATCAATAATAAACATGCTGCCATTAGCAATATATCAGTTATAACAACTCCAATAACAGTCAGCAGCAGGTGAGTTTTCCATTATAAACTTTATTTGCAATATTTCAGCTCAGGCTGCATTCCGCTGTCTAAATTTTGCTAACATTTCGTATATCAGAATGTTATAAATAGAATGTTTTCTAAACAACTGCATTTTATGGCTAAAATGATAAATGTTCAATCATTTAGAATGTGTTAAATGTTCTATTTTAATGGAATGTGATAAACAGATGACATTCCCATCGATTAGATTTTAGTATAATATTATTCAGTAGAAGTAAGAAGTAAGAAGATTTAGTTTGTTGTCTTTTTCATTTATATGAATTAAATCTACGGCAAAAAGCTAAAAAAAAAATCGCAAAGAGAACTAACTAAATCGTCTTACAACACATTTCAGCTGCTGCACAAATTTAAACAAAATTTAAAAGAAAATAGTTCACGTCAAAGCCACTCTATTTTAATCAAAATCATTACCACTTAAAGTTTTTTTAGATTGTCACTTATAATTCCCAAACAGTTTAAGCAAACGCATGATGACTTGTCAAACTGAATTCCCTTTAACAGTAACATCTTACTTTTAATTCTCACATTTGCTGTAATCAATCTATTGCCATCAAACTTCATTAACTTCTTATTTTATCTTATTTCTACATCTAATTTCATTTTAATTTAATTATTTTTACGCAGAAATTTTACAACACATTTTTCCGAAAGCATTTTGAGAAATAAATAGAGTACAATTTTTATTTTGGGATGTATCTTGTTCTTGTGTCATGTGGTGCTGCTCATTTAGATTGAAATGTATGTAGAAGGAGGAGTTTCAGACTATATAACGTATATATTCTTGGTCATCATCAACAACCGAGTCGATATAGCCATGTCCGTCTGTCTGTCTGTATGAACGCGTCGATCACAGAGACTATAGGAGCTAGAGACACCAAATTTAGCATGCAGTTTTTCTGTTTTCGGATGATTTAAAAATATTTTTTTTGCAGGTACTTTCAATAGTTTAAACTACAGTTGATATTATGTCATTTCTACTTTTAAGTAATTGCAAAGTTGAAGCTGACAAGCAAATGTTGCCAGTGGAATGCGCATCATTCAAAATGACAGTCAGTGGAATTTAGTTATTAGTTTGCACTTGAGTGAAATGAACTTCTTGGCAGAAGTTCTTGACATGCACACACATACATGCATATCTAACACACACCTGTCTTATTCTTAGCAGCACGCTTTGCAATCTGGATTGCGGCTCGGAGGGCATCTGTGCCTTGGAGGCAACAGCGTCGAGTGCCCGCTGTTTGTGCCCCTTTGGGAAGACGGGCAATGGGTGTTTGGAAGGTGTGTTTAATAGTGTATTTATAGTTGATATATATTTATATAATGGCTAATCTTTTGCACACAGATATCCGAGCGCACGTGCCACGCTTTGCCAAGCGTTCGTGGCTGGCATTTGCGGCATTGCATGGCGCCTATAAACATGTCCAGCTGCGGCTGGAATTCCGTCCAGAATCCTTCGATGGCATCATATTGTTGAGCGGCGAACGTGATGATCTAACCGGTGATTTTATGGCCCTGCTGCTTAATAAGGGCTTCGTGGAGTTTTGGTTCGATTGTGGCTCTGGGGTGGGCAGCGTACGTTCCAGGGAGACCATCATGCTAAATGAATGGAACTCGGTGATTATCTATCGACATCGCTGGGATGCCTGGCTGGTGCTCAATCACGGCACCAAAGTCCAAGGCAGATCGAATGTAAGTCTAGCATTCCTTCTTGGTTTGAGTTTTCTTTACTTAGCTTCCATTTGCAGGGCCTGTTCTCGCGTATTACCTTCCGCGAGCCAGTTTTCTTGGGCGGCATTGGCAACATAACTGGTTTGGCTAAGCGTTTGCCTTTGGCTGAAGGATTTGCCGGCTGCATACGTCGCTTTGTGGCCAATGAGCATGATTATAAGTTTACGGAGCATCCGTTGGGCGATGTCATCAATGGCTTCGACATACGTAAGTCAATAACTTCTCAATTTGATATCTAGTATCTATAAGATTTATTGAACTTCTAGAGGACTGCTCGACGGACAAGTGTGTGCGTTATCCTTGCCAGCATGGCGGCAAGTGTTTACCCTCGGATCAGGGCGCTGTTTGCCTTTGTCCTATTGGCTTTGTGGGCGATTTGTGTGAGATACGCATGGATTTGCAGGTGCGACTAGTTGTTAAATTATTATCCTTGTTTCTACTCACTCAGAACTAGCAAACTATCGTTGATACTATCGATAATATTGTTGGTGATGTTTTGGAGGCACTTTAGATACAATCGATTTAATTATCCTTTATCGTAAACTTATGCGTTTTTCAATCTTATCTAATCAATCTTTAACCTATTAGGTACCCGCCTTCAATGGTTCCTCATTTCTGCGCTACGCTCCGCTGGGCGACACTGCGCTCATCTGGCTAGAGTTGAAGGTCATACTAAAGCCAGAGCAGTCGGATGGTTTGATACTTTACTCCGGACCCGAGCAACGTGGCGACTTTATAGCCTTGTATTTGAACGGTGGCTTTGTGGAGTTTGCTTTCGATCTGGGCAGCGGTCCAGCTTTAGTGCGGTAAGTTTCATAAGCTCAAAGACGCCTATTAAAACTTGACTAATGCTTTTTAATGCTTTCAATCAGCAGCAGTGAGCATTCGCTTAGCCTGGGACAATGGCATACCATCAGGATCTCACGCACAGCACGATTGGCCGTGCTCAAGGTAAAAACTAGTAACTGACTATGAACTTGGTATGCAAAGTTAAAGCTCCTTATGTTTACCTTAGATCGATCAGTATCAGGAGGTCATGACCATATCCTCGAACGGCTTCTGGCATTTGTCACTGGAACAGAATCTCTTTGTTGGCGGCGTCAATCATGTGGACCGCCTACCGCTGGACCTCAAGTACAAGTCCTTCTTTGTGGGCTGCATACAGCGCGTAAGTTCAGGGTTTTTTTTTTTTCTTTATACCAAAAAGGAACTTGAACTAAACCAGACAATTCCCACCTCAGATTGACATCAATGGCCACTCACTGGGCATTGTGGCGGAGGCGTTGGGCGGCAGCAACATTGGCAACTGCCCGCATGCCTGTGTAGCACGCCCCTGTGGTCCGCTGGCGGAGTGCGTGCCACAAATGGAAAGCTATGAGTGCCGCTGCAGCATCTACAACGAGCGTTGCAATAAGGCGGCTGAAGTGCCACCCGAGCAGCTGCCAGAGCTGTCGCTGCACAAGCAGCAGCAACAGCAACAGCAGAAGCAGCCGCACAATGGCAAGACACTTGAAACCGAACAATACAAAGGAGTTGAGTCCTTGCCGGCGGCGACGTTGTCTAAGAAACTGTGGGCTCACAAGAAGCATGCCACAAAGCGCAAGAATTTGCATAAGCATAAGACAACAACACCTGGCACTGAGTCGCCCATAACCACAACGACAGCAGCAACGACAATGACAACGACAGCAGCAACAACAACTACAACGGCAACAGCAACGCCCAACAGCAGCAGGAGCAGCGCAGCAGGAGCTGTGGCGCCAAGCAATGAGGAAATCGAAGATGATATCATTTTCCGCTTTGTGCACGAAAATGCAGCTGGCATGCCAGCACCACAGGGGGCAAGAGTAGAACAGGGGCAACAACTAAAACCAGCACAGCCGGGCAAGCAGCATCTAAGCAAGCATGAGCATCACCAGAAGCCCAATGCCTTTGCCCACAAGCTTAGCCGTCTGCCCACCCACTATGAAAGTTTCCAGACAAATCCGGACAGCGATATACTAACATTTGATGATAACAATGATTGGGTGGCCAGCCTGCAGCAGCAGGAGTATGCGGATGCCATGGCAACCAGTCAAGTGGGCAATCAAAATCCCAGTTTAAGCGATGAGTACAATAACGATGCTAATTCGAATGCGAATGGTTTTGTATTCGATGAATCGTTGTTTGATCCCTCCGATGGCACTGAGGATTATCAGCGCAAGCAGTTGGCTCAGGACATGAAGCGCATCATGTCCAATACACACACCCAAACGCACACCCATAGTCAGGATCAGCAACAGCAACAGCAACAATCAACGCCTTTGGCCAATGATTCGCAATACAGCGAGGATTACAACGATGATGATGATGAGCTTTTAACGCCAGTAATTAATTCGGAAGCTATGCCAGCTGCTTTACCTTCTAGCACACCACAAACTCACACCGATTGGAGTCTACTCAAGAAATTTGATCTGTCCGCGGAGCATCAGTCGCAGGTGCAAAGCGTACGCAAGAACTTTGGCGCCTGCTTTGCCGGCAGCGATAGCTATTTCCATTACAACGATGCCGATACCATGAGTCAGGTTATCAGCTATAGTATTGATCTCAATCTGCGCATCAAGACGCACTCGGAGAATGGTGTTATTCTATGGACAGGTCGTCAGGGCACCACAGAGCAGCATGATGACTATCTATCGCTAGGCATTGAGCTGGGGTAATTGTATATTGAGTTTAGTGCTAAAATTCAAAGTAACTCATCATATTTATTCTTTATAGATATTTGCATTTTCGTTATGATCTGGGCGCTGGCGAGGTGGACATACGCTTCAATGGCACCAAAGTCAGCGATGGACTCTGGCATCGCGTAAGGGCTATAAGGTACGTGAAGTGATTTTTAAGGTGCTATTTAAAAAACAAACAATAAATGTATTATCAAAGTTAGGTTAGAAAGGTTTTCCGAAGTTTTATATCTTATAAGAACAAGAAGCAAAATAACAAAAGACTCCTTTCTGCATAAAACCTTCTCAAGAAAATCTAGTTCATGATATTTCTGGAATAAATATATCAAAAAATTCAAGATCCTACATAAATATATTTCCTAAATATGTTTCAACTCTTCTTTTTATCTTCTTATTATTCAAAATCGTTTAATTGGTTTAAGTGAAGAGAAGCAGAAGTAAGTTCGCTTTTCGACGATGATTTAACGTCATAAGGATTTTTCGTTAAGTCCTCGCTTGTAGGAAAGAAGTGAGGCAGAGCAAAAAACCCCTCTATGTATCCTTCCCACACAGAAGAACTTAACGAACAAACGTCTCCAGATAAACGTCATTGCCTAAATCCGGACTAAAAAACCATTAGGCATCTTTTGGATTCCTTTATCAGTAAGATTCTGCTGAAATGACTTTCCAGGAAATGTTCGAATTTTCAATATGGCCGCTATCAAGTTAATTCAATGCTTGATCAAAGTCAGAAAAGTTCAATCGACAAACTCTTATTTAAAGCGTATGTAAATGGAAACATTTCAGAGGAAATTTCGTTTCGAAATCTTAACGAAAGTGGAAACTTCTCTGTCCAATCTTAGTCAATGCCTATCAAGTTGATAATTTGTATAGTTAGTTCCAAGGTGAATCGTATTTCTCATTTAGAATAAATTCACCTAGGTTAGTTCGTTTACTTTGGAGAAGAATAATGAAAATTATTATGACAGAATTGTAAAAGAACCAATTAATGCTTGTTCCTTTGCTTTTTGCTTTATAATTGTTATAAGTTTGATCTTTGGTTCTAAAAAAAAACATTGTTTAAGATACCCTTTGCAACTTAGGATCATATTTCTCATTTATTTTACATAAATTTGACTTTTAAACCTCGTCTTGACTTTGCAGAAACTCCCAGGAGGGTTATCTGGAGGTAGATGGACGAAAAACGATGACACTGCGTTCGCCTGGTAAAATGCGGCAATTGAACACGGATACAGGACTTTATGTTGGTAGGTAGCTCATTGGATTACTTTGATGTAACACATGCTGATCCATATATCTATCTATAGGTGGCATGCCCGATGTTGCATACTTTACGCATCAGCGCTATTTGAGTGGAATTATTGGCTGCATATCGGAGATAGTGTTGGCTGGTGAGAAACTGAACTTTGATGCCAATACATTGGGCACGGCGCACAATGTGGAGACAGGACTACTATGAAACGCTGCACTAACGCCTCAAGACTTTTGATATCATACTATAGTTTAAAAACCAAAAAAAAAAAAAAAAAACAAATGTTATGTTTCTAATTTACAAAAACAATGTTCACAAATGTCGTTTTTTTCGTTTGTGTTTGTACAAAGATGCTTTTAAAATCAATTTGAGAGAGAATGAGAAAATTTTGGGGGAATTTTTTTACGCCAAGAGAGATGAACATGGAACTAAGTAAATCTAGTGCATAAAAATCATACTAAATATTATATATATTAGTGCATACAAAATATATTGATTATATACAAAATGCATACATAGATATATATATTTAAAAAAACCAAAAAAAAAAAAAAGAAGAAAGAAAAAAGAAACCCAAAAAGGCATGCTTCATATAGCCTGTGACTGTCAATACTTCAGAATGGAATAGTTTATATATAACTTTAGCAAAGATTTATAAAAATGAAGCGAAAATGAAAACTACTTATGCGGAAAACAAAAACATCTATGAAAAATCAATGTATGTAGCAAATGAAAATGAAAATGAAAATGATAAAAAAGAAGTGTGCACTTGGCTTTATGTCCATTTTAAAAACGCTTTGAATTAAAAGAACTTTACGCTTTATGTGCAGAGCTGCCACATTTTGTAAAACACACACACAAAAACACACACACACACCAATACACATGCATATTGGCAATACTTTCGTTTTTCGCATTGCTGTACCTTAAAACAAATCTATAACTGTACATTCTGTACTTATTGACACTTCCTGGAAGTTCTCTAGCTGTATTGAAACAAAAAACAAACAAACAATTCAATTTTACACCCACTTAATACGTTAATGTTGCTTCGTTAAGTTTTAATTAGTCAAAAGTGACGCACAAAGAGCCAAACAGAACTTAACGAAAGAAGTGCATAAAGTTAATTGGCTAATAAAGTTTACCATATGCATCATCTTCGTTAAGTTTTGTTTTGTTAAAAATAGGACTTAACGAAAGACGATAAATACCTCATTTTTTTCAGCAAACAAAAGCTTAACGAATAAACTTTACGCTGTAACTATATTGTCTAGGCGCAGACTAAAATTGCACTTACTAAAGTTTCGGTACTAAAGTTTTTTCGTTAAGTTGTTATTTGTTGGGAGGAGGTGATTCACCACATGGGGTAAAATTCATATAGTGTATTTGTAAGTCCGCATTTAGAAATTAAAGTTAAGTTCATGAATTTTTTTCGTTAAGTTTTTGTTACTTGGAAAGAAGTGCTTAGAGGTTGCATGCTCCGCTTCACCTCTTTCCTAAAATAAAGAACTTAACGAAAAAACTTTATGACGGTACTTCATCGTCTAAATAAAGTCTAACAAGTGTTGTAGAGAGTCAAATTAAAACTTAACAAAGCAACTTGAGCGTTTAAAGGGGGCTTAAATTGAGATAACAAAAAGTAAACACACTTATTAAATGGTAAGTTAATAAATGTGTAGCGTGTATTAGCTTGTAAGTTTTCACACATACACAAAAAACACACAAATACACACACACACACGCCTGCCTATGTAAACTTTTATATAAACAAATTAAAAACACCAAAGAAATGAAAAAAACATTATCAAAAAAAAACATACGTAAGTAAAACACACACATGCATATACACAAGTAAACACGCGCTGAACCAGAATTGAAATATGTGAGCGATTTTTAACAATTTACATATATACTACGATACAACATACAACAACAAGAACAACTAGCTAAACAAAAAAAAAAAACAAAACCAAAAAGAAACATAAGAAAACTTAAGCAATTAAACAATCCCATAGCGAAATTTTTAAAAGCTAACAAAATGTCATATAAAAAGAAATAAAAAAACTAAATTAGCCTGTTGAAAGTATTGTAAGCAACAAAAATGCAAGAACACAACGTTTATATTCTCGTCTTATGAGTATGATTTTGTAGCTTAATGGTAACATCTACGTACGTAGCTATATATATATATATACATTTATATATATATAAACATAAACATAACATATGCGTAAATATATATACATATAACAAATATGAAAAACTATAGTAAAACAAACAAAAACAAAAAACAAATAAAAAACAAAACAAAACAAGCGTAAAATGAATAAAGAAATCACAACCACCAATCAATGTAAAACTAAATTAAACGACATTCAATGTAGCTTATTTATAACATACATATGAAAACGAAGCATTGAGATATTTAATTTCGTACATTGGTTTGCAGAAAATAAAAATTTAAAAAAGATTCTTAAAACGCTGCGTTTCATTATTAAAACAGTTTGAATTCAAATCAAATGCGCGCGCTTTGTAGAGGGTTGTTGCAGTGCTGTATAACGACTGTTTAAACAAGCAAGTTGGCAGCACGTTTCGCTGCAAACGTCACAAATGCGACAGCAAATAAACAGCCAGCCTTGATTTGAATATTGACAGTAATTGTTTTTTTTTAATTTACATCAATTAAGTGCATTTTTTTATATTACACGCCTACACTGACAACATTTTACACTTTTCACCTGTTACTTTATATTGAGAGCTGAATGACTCGTTACTTTGCTACCACTTATCGTTTGGCCAGTTAAACAGGTTGGCAGTTTCGCTGCTGCAACAACAAAACAACTCACAATAATGGTAAGTGCCCCTGTTTTTTCTCTATTCTGTTGCAATTTATTTATTTTTACAACTTATATTTGTTAAGAACTAGATAGCAGGCATATTAATGAACTGTAGTCAAGGTGTCACTACACACAACGGACACCTGTAGTCAACAACACACTAGCTGCAAAACACAACAATTAAAAGACACCTTGGGGCAAACACAGCAGAAGCAACGTTCAACGTAAAAGATACGGAAGTGTTTTTGTTTTTTTTTTTTTTTTTGGCTTTGTGTTTTCAAAGCTTGAAAACTCAATTAAATAATACCTTGACGATTTTGAGCGATTGATTCGACATGGCCGATGCTGCTGCATTGCCCGAAAATTTAGCCCAATTTGCAGTTGGCAATGCAATCAATAATATCAATGGGCGCAATCGTATCGTACCGGGCGCATTGGGGGGTGGCGCTGCCATTGGCCAGGTAAGCAAAGAAAGACCCCACACGATACACACACATGACATACATACACATCTGTATACTAATTAATGCCTATCTATATATCCAACATGCAGAACAACATGATTAACATGCGGGATCGTCTATTTCATGCCATCTACTTTCGAGTAGCCATCACCTATGGAGAGCTGGTGCCACGGCAAGTATTATACAGCTGCAGTTGGACGCATCGAAAAGGATTCCCGCCAAACAAAAAAAATTAGATTTGAAAAATCTTTTAAATTTACGAGCTTATTTTGACAATAGTTCTTAACTTAATCTCGTGTTTCGAAAATTGTATTATTGTTATACTCAAGCATAGGGTATATTCATTTTTTCCACAGGAAACGGCATTTCCGATTCCACAAAGTATATATATTCTTGCTCAGCCGATTTTAACTAACATAAGTAA
The DNA here is from genome assembly GCA_949708635.1 of Hirtodrosophila cameraria. Lineage (NCBI taxonomy): Eukaryota > Metazoa > Arthropoda > Insecta > Diptera > Drosophilidae > Hirtodrosophila > Hirtodrosophila cameraria. Next base: position 5,498,202 of record OX453089.1, read on the forward strand.
CTTTTCGTGTCTCCGTTTGCCTTTTTTTTATATATTTATTGGTCTGCCAGTTTTTAAGTTATTCTAGATGAAACTTGTTGTAGATGCTTCTTATTTTAGCAAGCAGTATGTATCTGGGAATCAAATGAATCCGAGTACTATATCATATAGCTTACATATTGCTCGAATCCAAATCTATTGTATGTCAAACTCTCAATTTCTTAATTTCATCATGCTCAATGCAAGCTAACTAAATTAAGTTAAAAACGAACTATTATATCTTATAGATGCCATAGAAATAATCAGCTTTATAAAAAACTTTTGATATTTGAGATTATCTTAACCAAACTTAACAATTTGATTCATAGGAACAATCTGTTAAAAGTTAATTTAATTGAAAACTATTTTGTTTTGTGTGGCTGTTCCATACTCAATTTTTCCTATGCTTATCTATAAGGGTACTCAGGCTCTGGCCCTACAAAAATTGCGTTTTTTCTATATTCAATCAAAATTAGTCTGTTAATGGCTTAATTTCATTGTGACTGCAATTTTGCTATTGAATTTTATGCAATTAAGTATTTTTATGGGTTTTTTTTAAATAGTTATCATAAATCAATAGTTCAATTTTTTGTTGTTAAAACAAAAATTATAGCAAAATTGGATAAACTAAATTATATAGCAACAATTTTAAAAATTGGGATACTAGCGAAAGTTCATAAGCTCTAAATCCACTTAACTGATTTCATTTGCTAATAAACTCTTTCTTAAATCTACAGCAAGGTCCAGTTGGCCATCGAATATTTGCTGCTGGCCAAGGCATTGCTCTTCTTCTTTACATTGGTGTATGTGCACACGGCGTTCATTAAGAATCCCTGCACCTGTCTGCAGGAGGTGCATGATTGGCCGCGCGATGGCGTTGTCCGAGTTGAAATCGTGCCACATTTGGATGAGAAGCGTGCCATATGGATGCGTCTAAGAGCGGATAAGCAGCTGGTGCAATCACTCAAGGACACTTAGTAAGCCCTTCAAATGCATTCAAAGTTTCTGCTCTTTTACAACAATTTCAATATCATTGCAGCTACTATGGCATTGGACCACAAACGGATGACAATCATAGAAGGCTAAAGCGTTACGAGGCTATGCTTCGCAAGCTACATATGCCCATACGTCCCAACTTTGCATATGGCAATGAGACTCGTTATTATTATTTCGATGCCATCAATGCGCTGGAAGCCTATGATCAGCCAGGCACCATACCGTTAAAGGTCGGCGATGATGATGGTAGGTTAGCGTGCGGAAGTTGGATAGATAGAAATAGAATGCGGTTAGACTTTAAACCTGTTTAAACTATCGAAAGTATAAACATCCATAAACGCTTAAATAACTGTTTACACAAAGAAATGTGTTTGTTTTATAAACATAACAAGCTTAAAGTATAAAGTTGCGAATCATTTCAAAGAATTTGATATTCGATAGTATCGACAGTGAAAAAGATCAGCAGTATTATAAATTGTTTATCAGCTATAGTAACTTGATTCTCTTATTTCCTTTAGCAGACGAACAATACATTGTGGAATATTCCATGGAATATGGACACCTGCGACTATCTTCCGCCACACGCAAACGTTTGAATATACCCGTGCTAACGGTGCAACTGGATCCTGAATCAAATGATTGCTTTGGTGACGATATAACCCGCTATTTGCTCAAACATTTGCTAGGGTAAGTTCAAGCATATCATTCAACACAAAATAAGCGCTTTAATTATATTTCAAATTGCAGCTACGATGACTTATTGATGGCTTCGGTGCGCATAATTGCCGAGAAGGAGGATAACAAGGGTTATCTGCGCAATGTGATAACTGGTGAACATTATCGCTTTGTGTCCATGTGGTGGGCTGCCTGGAGCAGCTATCCGGCTGCATTTTTTGTCATGGTGCTGTTTGTACGTCTTTTAATTATATTTGTTATTAAATTATTTATTAATGTAATGTTTTATTTGCAGACATTTTCGGTGTCGATGCTGTTGCGCTATTCGCATCATCAGATATTCGTTTTCATAGGTAATACGCAATGCAGTTTTCCGACTTATTTTGTTTCTTAATCATTTTATCGCAGTTGATCTGCTGCAAATGCTCGAGTATAATGTCTCGGCGCGGTTTCCCATTGCACCACTTTTGACAGTCATCTTGGCGCTCGTAGGTAAGTTATTAAGGATACTTAAAAGAGTTTTGTAATTTGAAGACATGTTTCATTTTATGCAGGCATGGAGGCCATAATGTCCGAGTTCTTCAATGATACAACCACCGCATTCTATATTATATTGATTGTCTGGATCGCGGATCAATTTGATGCTATATGCTGCCACACGGCTATTACAAGGCGTCATTGGCTCAGGTGCGTACTATTTTCGTCCTCTTTTTTGGCTATTTGTTATTTGGTAAGCGTGTCTGCTGCAAGCTTTTGTATTTTTTTGTTGTTGTCTGTGCAATCATCTGAGCACAGAACAAATGACAAATTCAATTACATTAAGTTGAAGCTGGCTAAGCAATCCTTTTGGTGTCCGGTGCTATGTTCATATATAATAGCTATACAAACTCTATGGACTGTGCGGACGCTCCTTGGATGCTCAGCTTCACCCCTAGCACTTAACAGTTCATTTTGTTTTGTAGATGTATATATATATATATATATATATATATATATATTAGTTTTTTTCTGCTGCAAACGTATTTCACACTCTACGCTGTTATTTCGTTTGGTTGTTATTTGAAAATTAACTTGGCTTGCGCAAGCCTCCCCCGGGGCCAAAGCAAATCGACCAACACACAACACCAAAGTCCCCTCCGCACGCCAGCAAACAGAGAACAGAGAATTTCATCACTTAAGTCAACAAGCGTAACCCAAGCGGTTCGGTTCGTTTTGGTTCGGGCTCTGGTTCTGTTCTTTCAGTAACAACCTACTTCTAACACACTGACCCTCATACTCCAACTGAGCCGCGCCATTAGCAAACATTTAAATAAACTTGTTTGTAATAGCTGGCCAACAGAAAAGGGAATAAGTGAAAACATACAAAATACTCGTATAGAAAACTGACCCCTGCTTTGAACTACAATATGCGAATGGATTCTCAAAAACACTCTTTATTCATTCCTATAAACATTAATGACCACGCACGTCACACAAAACTCGAATCAGGCTGAGTCTTCCCCCTTTTTTTTTCAATTTTTTCTCGAAGGAAACCCGTCATCGCACAAAAAACCAAAAGTAAAGTTTGGAATGAGGGCTTGAAAAACATCGAGCTACTTTGCGGTTTATTGCGCGCACTTTGCATAATTGAGAAGCGCGCACAGCTAGAAATAATTTTTGGAAAACTGTTTCGTCTGTCTGCCTCCTGCTCCTGCCCATCATCAATTTTTCAAAAAAAAACATTGCGCCCATCAATAATTCAAAAAGACACTCGAGTATTCCCTTTTATTCGGCCATCACCGCCTGTTTGCGTTTATGAGTACCATAAGAAATTCATGTGCCGGCATTTACCAATCACTATTCGTCCTGCATAGACTAAACCCTGACCCCTGAACCCCCCTTACCTCAAAATAACCACTTGTATACCCTCATTTTGGTGTTGATTTTGCGTAATTTGTGCCTGAATTAAAAGGCTATCAGTGTGGTTATGATCAGAGCAGCTGACGAGAGCAACCACTTGTCGTATTAATATTCATTAAACATTCATTGCCGCAAATCATTTTAAATGCGCCCTTGTCCCTGTCCCTAGTGCTACCCCCATCCTGACATTGTTTTCCTGTCTACAGCAACTGTTTATTCTGGTCTCGTCTTGTCTTTAATTTGCTGGAAAATGTGGGTTCAGTTTCTCATGAAAAAGGCAATGATATAATGAGCACTTGCATCTCTTCTATAGAAATATAATATTAGTCTATAATTTTTTATGTCAAAGCGCATACTTTTCTATATTCTACGGAAATGGCTTAAGAACTATGCTAATTGAAACATGACGAAACGAGCTAAGCTTGCATTGCTTTGATTTAATTATACTTATCATTCATTACTATTTTCATAGACACTTTTATAATTCTGCGCAGCCAAATACCTTTGATTTAAATAACACCCTTCTTTATAAGAACTTACCTAATTTGCCAAACAAACAAGAATTAAATCGAGACAAGCTTATTTATGGCAAAAATTGGACTTGGAGTATTATTGAAAAATTAAAATCCAACCAGTGAACTTCCAACTAGTTTTGATTTAATTCGACCAATAAAAAAAAAATAATATTGAATGTATTGTTTGTTATTTATTGTGAATCTATATGTCGATATATATTTATCAAACTGCGAAAATAATGAAAACTTCAACATTATATTACACTATAAAAGGCAATCATGCTTTAAAATTAGTTTCATGCAAATTTTAGTAATGTGTTCGACATAAAATTAACTTTTCGTTCGTAAAAAGGCAGCAAAATATTTATATGAAAATATGTTAACAAAAACTCTTTGCGTTTTTAACTGTCTTTCCTGCGACAACAAAAATTATTTTGAAATGTTTTCTTTTTTCTTGATTCAAATATTGATTTTGCATGTCCAGCTCATGCTAAACTCTACTAGCTGCCATATTTATTATAGCTTGACTAAAAATTAAATATAAACAAGTAAAAATGCTCTAGTCGAGTGTGCCCGACTTCGAGACTCCCTGCTCCCAGCAGTGCACTTAACTTTTAAAGTGCATGTCAAACTGTTGTTTCTGCCAGCTGAGACGGGGGTAACAGATTCTTCCATAACTTCGGTATTTATCCGATCGTGTTGAAATTTACACAGCTGATCAACATTGATACAACATATATGTGTACCAAAAATCATTATCTTTAAAATTGTGGCTCTGGGAGTTTTTTTTGATTTGCGCTGCTGCGGGGGGGTGCATCCGAAATTTGAAATAAGCTTGATCTGCGTACGGTATACAGGAACCAGCATGCCAAGTTTGGTGTCTCTAGCTCTAATAGTCTCCGAGATCTGTGTGTTCATACGGGCTGACGGACAGACAGACGGACATGGCTAGTTCGTCTCGGCTGTTGATCCTGATCAAGAATACATATAGTTTATATAGTCAGAAATGCCTCCTTCTGCCTGTTACACACATTTGCAGTACTTTATCACTCCCTTTTTCCCATTTTTAATGGGAACAGGGAGTAAAAAGAAATGTCTGCTTAAACAGAATGTCAAATTTTGATATAAATTTCTATTTGAAACCTGAATAGATATTTTGAATAAGGTTATTTCTAGCGCCTTTTCTAAATATTGAAAGCAATCATAAAGTTGTGAAAGGAGTGAGGGGGGTAGCTACTAGTCCGAGTTTGGTTTATATTAGCAAAATTTGTTGTTGTTGTTGAAAAGGAACTTTGCAAATGTTTACCTACAAAATGAGCACATTCGAAGGACATTTTGGGCAAAGCCACTGAATGCTTACTTCTAGGAAGGAAGCAAGGAGCAAACATTCAAAATGCATTCATAATGCATAACCGAAGACTCAAAATTATAGAAAGAAAGGAAAGACGAAGATTGAGAAGGAGTGAAAGCAGAAGCAGAAAAGAGAGGCAACTATATGCAGATTTTCTTTTAACCCTCTTTTTACTACGCTTTTGCCAGCGAGAAGTCGAAATTAATTTTGTGAAAAGTCAAAACATATTGGCTCAGCTCATCATGCATGCATACACACAACACATATGTGTATGTGTGTGTGTGTGTGTGTGTGTGTACTTTGGTACGGTTTAATTTTGCTGTTATTGACCGCCCCGAGCTATCGAATGGGGTTTTATGCTCTTCAACTTATCCCCAATCCTCCCCACTTGCAATTGCTGCTGGTTTTTCTTGTGCTCCTGCGGTTCCGGGTTACAGTTCCCGGCTAGCTTCCTGGCTTGCTAATAATCCTTTTTGCTCCAGCTACTTCCTGTCTGTGCTGCCATTTTGGTTGCCTGTTTGCGGTTAGCCTGCCATTGAAGTTTGCATTAAAGCCACACACAGAGAGCAAACTAAATCTGTGCTGTTTTATGTGCTTTTCCTGTGTCCTGGTCCCCCTGCATCAATTGTCCTTGTCAGCGTTAATCAGCCGGCTTAAACTTTTTGGCCGCGCCAATCAAAGTTGCAATCGTTTGCTGCAGCTGCAACCCACTTTGCACCTGCTTAAGTTTTTGCGACACAGCTGCTGTCAGCTGTTTGTGGAAGGGGTTGAGGCGGGTGGTAGTTGGGGGTTGTTGTTGGCTGGCTGTTGGCTTGGCATTTTTGCCAGCTAATTGACTACCGTCAGCGACTTTAAAGTGGCATCAAAGAAAGTCGTTTGTGGCACGTTTAAAATAACGCTGTTAATCGCCGTTTAACGAGCAGGCGCCAAAATGTATAGAGAGCATAATTTGGCACCCCTTTTATGAACGCCATTGCTGCTGCCTCTGGCCTGGTCCCCAAACCTTGCCCCTTCTTAAGCAGCAATCGAGTAGCTTTTGCCCTGTGGCTTCCTGTGCCGCGTAATGCTTCTTTTGTGCTTAAATCTGGTTGCCACGGCACGGGGCAGACGACACGTATTAAATGAGCTGCAAAAGTGTACAAAAAGATGCTGCTAAAAGCCGCCCAAGCTTCAAGCTCTGCAAGCAGCATCAGAACGGGAAGCAGAACGAGAACCAGGACCAGGCCAAACAACATGACTGCCGGCTACATATCCAGCCAGGAGTCTTGCGCAGATTGTTTGTTCCTCCTGCCCCCAAGACGACTAACTGACTGACGGACAGACGAAAGGGAATTGCGTGGCATTGGCATTGGCGGCTTCAAAAAGCAAATTTTCGCAGGCCATTAAAAAGGGGTTTGAGCTGAGGTTGCCAGTGGCGTTTGCAAAAGGGTTATCTATAGATTTATTTTGTGTTAAATGTGTATGTTAAAATCTTGTCTAGCTTGAATGTTTTGATTGACACTGCTTCAAGTTTACAAGGAAATATGTTATTCAGGGAAGTTTCAATTCCCTATACGATCAAAAGAATGGATATCGAAACTATTAGCTGTTCTGAATTTCGAATATCGTTGGTAAATTTTTACTTTTCAAACAGTGAAATGAAAAGCATTCAAACTTTAAAGCGAATAACTGCAATTTCTTTCACCATTCGGAATGAAAAGTTCTCGGAAATGAAAACAAACCTGATTACTTTAACAAGTTTTGACATGCCCCCTCTTAAGCAAATCTCAGTTGCGCCACTGTCGGCTGCGGGTTCAGGTTCAGGTTCAAAATTCAGCTTCAACTTCGGATTTGGTTTCGGTTTCATTTTCGGGTTCGGCAAAACGGGGCATAAATATAACAGTCGCGCATTTCAAGTAGCTGTCCTGCTTCTCTGACTCTTTCTTCCTACTTCCTGCTGCTCCTGCCGCTGTAGCTGCCACAATTTTCAGATTCTTTTGGCTCCTGCTGACTGCTGTGGCGCGCCTTTTGCTTGGCTGTTGTTTACACGCTTGTTATGCGTACCTACTTACAAATAAGTATATAATACATATATACATATATAAACATATATACCTATATATATAGAGAATTGTATGCTTGTTATTGTTGCGGATACTCTTTGGGCTCTGGGTCGCCGTCACTTGCTTCAATGTGGCACTTGAAAGGGTAGCGGGTTGGGTTTAGCCTCAACGTCAACCGTCAACCGTCAATATTTTCAAGGCATTGGCAACCGTGTGCCCTTGTGTCCTGCTCCCTTTGCTCCTTGGCTGCCTTGTTGCTTGCTCCTTTGCTCCCTTGCTCCTTTGCACCCTTGCTCCTTGCACCCTTGCACCCTTGTGTTGCTGTTTGCTGTTTTTCGTGTTGATTGAGATCATGTTACGCAAAGTATAATTGCGTCAAGTTTGTTTTGCTGCCATAACTTTTGTCCGCGAGCCAACGCCTCGAACCCAATCCCAGTGCCTGAAGTGGCCTGTCCTGGCCATGCCACGCCTCGCGTATCCTTTAGCCTTTAACTCCTTGCCCTCCCTTTCTCTGTGTTAGTGTGTGTGTGTTCGCTTGTTGTTCAAAGGTGCAGTTGATGAGTGTTCATAACGAGGCAAAATCGCTTCATTCTTATACGCATATAGTGGCAGCTTGTTTGTTTTTTTTTTTTTGTAAGTATGCCCTCTCTTGTTATTGTTGTTATTTTGTTTGCTTCTCTGTTTGTTTGTTTGTTTATTTATTTGTTTGTTAACGTGGCGTATGCGCAACGTGCCCATCTATGCAACACAACTGCTCCCACAAATTTATGCATGAAAATGGCTCGTTTACACGCATTTATCAATGAATAGACACACTCGCACACACAAGCATCCACACACTCATACACACACACACACACTCATTTGTATGCTGCTCCACTTCACTTTTGTTAGATTTCAATTAAGTGAATCAAAGTTCCATAAAAATAGTTAACATATGTCACGTTTTTCACAACAATTGTCAGATTATTTGTCTACAAACATATGTGTTCATGTTAATTGATATTCTGATTGTTCTTTATAAATTTGAATTAATTTGGTATCTTTGTTTGCATAGCAATTGATATATTTTTATGTCTATTCTTAATTGATACATTAAATTAATTCCTTTTCATTTGCTGCATTTAAAGTTGTAATTTAAATTCAATCGGACTTAAATATTTCAGAATAAAATGATAGCATGTTTTTAGAATTGTAGTTACAAATATCGCAAATAAGTTTTTCGGACTTGTGTTTTAGAGAAGTTAAAAACCATGAATTCATTGCTTTTTTGTTGCTCGGTTCTATTCTAAAACTCGCTTTATATAACGATTCTTTGTTATGCAAATATTCATTAGCTGAAACTCATTTTAGCTGTGTAAAGTACATTTTGCATAGCAAATATAGCTGTAACTCTTATCGTCTTTAAAATCGACGCTGAGTTAGACCGAATATAGTTTTAAATATCTAAAAAAATACTTCTTTGTGTATTAAATTCTTTCGAAAAATTACAGTATGCTGCTTTTTTCCAAGAAGAGCCTCAAAGCATGTATACGCATAAGTATATGTTTACATACTTGGGGTTCTTTGATAGGTGTCTAATGTCGAAAACAACTTATATTCGCTTCACTTGTTGTAACATGTAATTTTCGCAGGAAAAACCCAACAGCACGTAGATTATTAGCAGAAAAAGCCATGACATTTCATTTATTTTTATCACTTCATATATAGTATATGCTCATTATATTTGCTGCTTATTAATTTATTTAATATGCGTAGAAATCAAAATAATTATTCCCTTTCGAATGTGAGTTGCCTTTAAACAGCTACTTTTTCCATGCTTACACCACTTTTAAATAAAGATAATTTTACATTTTTATGTTAAACATTGCTGCCCACTTTTAATATGCACTCTGAACTTTAACAGAACGTTAGCAGAGCAAATAACAGGTGCATTCGTGCAGCTGAAAAGTATGCAACATAATTGGTATTATTCATGGAAATTGAAGCTCTTTCTAAATGCATTATAATGGCATCAGAGCAAAAAAGGTTATCTAAATGATTACATATGCAGGAACAGGTGCGAGAATTTATTGCTGCACTTTAGCCAAATCGTCTGAATTAATGCGGGAAAACATTTTTGTTTTTTTTTTTTCATTTTCCTATCAGCGTTATATTCATATGCATTCACTTAATCGGTTTAACCAATATGCAAGTGCTTTCTATGCGTGTGCTATGTGTTTGTGTGTGTGTATAGGTGTGTGGCTCAAGTGTTTGAAAGCTCATTGAACACTTTAAACATTACTTTTGCCTTGCAACAGCTGCATCCTTCATCTTCATCTACTTCCTCGTCTTCGTCGCCGTCTTCTTCTCTTTGCCGGCAACAAATAAACACTTGTGATCGGATCAGGGTTTTCACCTGCCTGCTAACCTTTGCTTACACCTGTTTCTGCTCCTATACCTACCCTGTTTCTGCCCCTGCTACTTTTCCTATTCCTGCCTCTCGTCATCTCCTGTGACGCGCATGCAAGCAAGTTGTCTGGCGTGTTGTTTGAATTGGGGCTGCTTATTTAAGCATGCATCGTTGCACGAGATAGCGACATCGCCTGACATCCACACACATATGCAACAGTTGTGTTCTGACAGTGTCTTTACAGCCGGTAAATCCCCACCTGCTGCTTCTTTCGTTGCTCCAGTGCTCCACGCGTGCCGCGTCTGCCACTGTTGCAACATCATTTGCCCTCATTTCCGTTCGGTCGAAGGATATGAATGCCAATAGCACATCCTTGACGCACATCCGTTGCGACACGCCGCTAGCTATGCCAGCAAGATGAGCTAAGGCAGGAGTAGGGGTGAAGCGGGTGGGGGTACAGGAACAGGAACAGGAGAAGAAGTCTGTTCCGCCCGCTTGGCGCTTGTCAACGCTACGCTACATTAGGAAAACGAATGAAACGGAAACGAACAAGCGATAAGTGTTGTCTACGTGTCGTTTGCTTTCACTGTCTCTCTGCCAAGGATGGAAGGGGAGGGTGAAGTGGTGGGGTTAAGGGGTGCGGAAATTGCCGCAAAGCGTTTGGCACGATGTGTCCATAATGCTGCTCCTTCTTGCCTCCTTGCTGAAAAGGCTTACCAACCAAATAAGTGTCGTGTGTCTTCATTTGTCGCTGTCGATTGTGATGTTCGTTTTCATGTCTGTCTGTGTGTATGTATATCAGTGTGTGTGTGTGTGTGTGTGTGTGTGTGCGTGTTTGTGTGTGCACAATCAACTCAAATTAAATTCAATAACATAACTCAATCATGGCCTTGCCCCACGCACACATCCTTGCCCAACGTCCAGCGGCGTTGTAAAAATAAATTAAAGTTGAATTCCGATGAGCACACTTGTCTCTGGTTATGTTTATGGCTTTGTCCTGCCTTCTTCTGCTCCCGCTGCTACTTCCTACGACAACAGCTCCTGCTGCTTATCAATAAGACTTGGCGTCGCTATCAACGTCGCTGCGTGTCCTTCATTGTGTTTATTATTTGTTGTCTTTTGGATTGCACAACAATTCAACTAACAGCGCCAGCAATTATTTATATTATTAAATCCTCTTGAGTGTGTTTTTCGCCTTTGTTCGCCCTGTTCCTGTCATTGTACTCATACCCACTACACTACTGTATCTATAAAGTGTGCCTTTTGAGCGGGTATTCCGATTTTCAGAATGTTGCAACAGTCTTAAGTGTAGCTGATTATCTCTTGCATAACATTTAAGCAATACTACTGAGTGCACTTCAATTAAGCATCAACTCATCTGCCATCAGAAGTGCATGTTGTTTTCAAGTTCATGGTAAATTTGCAATAAGTGGAAACAACTTAACATTTCTGAAAATTTGCAATCATGCTTAAAAACTAGTTTTTGCAAGTTGTAAGAGAAGCCATGAGAGAAGCGATGAGAGAAGCCACGAGAAACTCCATGGGAAAAGCCATAAGTGACGGAATGAGAGAATCGATAAAAGAAGCGATGAAAGGAGCGAGTAGAGAAGCGAGGAAAATAGCGATGAGAGAAGAGATGAAAGAAGGAATTTAGAGAGAAACAAAAAGAGAAGTACATATTCAAGCGGAGAGCGAAGCGATAGAAGAAGCGATATGCCATTAAAGAAGCGATGAGAGAAGCAATTTGATAAGCGATTAGGCAAACGTCAGGTGTATAGACTTTTAGCTCTTCTCAATTCAATATCACTGAGATATTCAAAGTGCAGCGAGAAGCGAAGAGAGAAGCGAGGCAGAAAGAGAATAGGTTTTTAGTTATTGAAGAAACGTTTAGAGAAGAGATAAGAAAACCGATTAAGGAATCGGCAGGCGTATGAGCGTCTAACACTTTTAAAATCAGAGAGGCAGATACAAGATGCAGCGAGAAACGAAGAGAGAAGCGCGGCAGGCAACAATAAACGAATAGGTTTCAAGCACTTGTATGGAAAAGAGACAAGATAGATAGATAAGTACCTTGTACTTTTCTTACTTCTCTAATTGCTTCTCTTGTACGGTTACGCAAAGAGAGACAGGGTATTTAATAGTCGAACAGCAGTACGCTATACAAAGCAATTGTTGTAAGTGTTATTGTTGTTGTTCTTGTCGGCAGTCGAAGGCGTTACTTATGTCATAGCTGTCTCGCTGACCTGTCTGTCTGTATGTCTGTCCCGCTGTCTGCTTGTCTGACCCATTTCTTAACAGCTTAGTGGGCATTCGAACAGCTAGAGAAAGCACGGACAACAGACAGTTTGAACAGTATATATATATATATATATATAGAAATAGAAAAGCAATAATTTGTTGCTTTTTATTTTAGCAATGTTAAATATAATATTATTGAATGGTTATCCAATTTTTTGACGAGGGTTTGGTTAACTGCCAGCAACAATTGCCCCTTAAAAATGTGAAACATGCACTTATTAATCGTATTTTATGTATGTGTGTGTTTTTTTTTTTCTTCTTACAGATTCTTCTTCTTGTATCATTTTGCGTTCTATGCGTATCACTATCGCTTCAGTGGACAATATCGTACTTTGGCGCTGCTCTCCTCCTATTTGTTCATTCAGGTAACTATGGATTGCATTATGAAAGCTATATTATTGTTGCTATTATGGTTATTGTTGTTGTTGTCGTCGTTGTTGACGTTGTTGCGCAACTGTAGCCAGTTTCCGCCTGTCAGCTGCATGACAAATTATCCAGCTCATTGTTGGTCCATCTGTCTATCTGTCTGTCTGTCTGCCTCGTTTGTCACGTGTAGACAGTGCAGTCAGCTCACGTGCCCAACAGCTGCCACTGTCCGCATCCATTGCACCGTGGTCAAAAATCTACTATAAATCTGGTATAAATTTATATTTTAATTAGCTCAAGTACAGTATTTCAGCTATGCAAAATTTCAATCAACTACAATTGATTCGAAAGTAGAATTCAAAACAGTGCTAATTATTCCTAATATTAACTCTTTACAACTATTTGAAATTAATCGGTTATGTTTTCAAATCAAATTTAACTTTAGACAAAAGTTTGCAAATTATAAAACGACAATTTGTTATAGATATGAAAGTTTAGATCAAAAATCTGGCACAAAAGATTAAAATCCTTCTTTATTTATATGCCGGATTCTGAAGAATTATGACCATAGTGCATTGCATAACTAGCTTTACCCTAACCCTTTACCTCACCCTCTCATCTCTCGCGCTCTCACTCTCTTACTCTCTGAATGCAGCACTCAATGGTATTCTTCTTTCACCGTTATGAGCTGCCTGCCATTATGGCACAGCGTCGTCTCATCATAATAACGGGAAATCAACAAAATGCGGCTGGTGCTGGGGCAGCTGATGCCGGTGAGGGCAACGCTGGCAACGCTGGCAACGCTGACGATACCACTGATGAGGAGCCTGTGCCTGTTATACCTGGCCAGCCGGCGGCAGTGCATCGTGCCCGCATCATTGTAATGCGACTCTTTCGCCAATTGGCCGCACAGCGTCAGGGGCAAGTGGGGCATGCCGTGCAGGCGCCACATGGCGCAGCAGAAGCCATGGCTGCCGTTGCCGCTGAGGCAGAGATGCTGGCAGCGCAGCCAGCTCATAATGCCACCACCGCACTGGCCATTATTGCGACCAGTTTGAGACGCATGCCCTGGCTGGGTGCCTGGTTGCAACGACGTCAGCAGTTTCCCACCGTGCGACGCGTCTTTCTGGGCGTGGGCCCGGGTGGCCAGATGATGCATGTGCGCTTGCAGCGCATCAATGTGGCCGATATACCCGGATTGCAGGCACGTGCTGCGGCTGCGGCGGCGGCAGCAACAGCGGCAGCACAAGCCGCCGCTGCAGCGGCCACAGAAGCAGCAACGGCCGCAGCAGCAGCCGCAACAGCAGCAGCAACAGCGGCAGAAACAGCAGCAGAGAGAGCAGCAGCAGCAGCCACCGAGGCAACAACAGCAGCAGCAGTTGCCACCGAAGCAACAACAACTACAACTGAAGGTAACTAAATTATGAAATAAACCTTATACGCTTCATTCCGCTCAATTGGCGGCTTTAATTCTTAAGCCCTTGACCATATTTTTGGCCAAAATGCAGTCAACTCGAATGCCACAAAGCGTATCTGTAACGTTGTCATAGTTGCGCCACACCTTTTGCTGCTTCTGCCCCATGATTGTGCAATGGACCGAAAGATAAATTTAAATATTCGCTTAAGCTGCACTCAAAAACGCAGTCAACAAAAAAACAAAATCAAAATATATCACTGAACATTTAATCTCTCAGTTTGTCGACGATTTAATACGCTTGCCAAACATTTTCAGAACTACTTCGAATTTTACTTTTATATCAATGAATCCTTTAAAAATTGTTAAACTGTTCCAAAAAGTATGCTATAGTATTTTCTGTGAAAATTATTATGAAATAGAACTCAGAATGAACGCAATTTATGAATTTTCGAAAACTTTATTGTGGTTTTATAAGTTTTCTTTAACATACCAAAATCTTTAATGTGGTTTTATAAGTTTTCTGTATCGATAGTCTTTAATGTTTTTGGTATGAATATATATTTCCCTCGGCCTGCCTCCATTTCCGCTCAAATCATTGGGAATCAACATTGTTAGTTGTTCTAAATTCCGTAAAATAATTGAATTATTCGGTTTGAGCGATTCGAAATGAAAAGATGTTGTTAATAGAAAAATCATCGATTTATAAAAGAAAGGTATAATGTTTAATGATACTATCGATAGTCTTAAAAGTTTTCATATGGGTACTCACTTGTAACAATTAGTTTGTATCCAATTTCAAATAACAAAATTCATAGGAAAAGCTGCTTTTTTTTTAATGGCTGCTTAAATGTATAATGGGTATATATCGATACTATCGATAGTTTTAAAAGCTTTCATTTGGGTACTTACATGTTATTTTTGATACTTGTAACAATTAGTACACAAGTCTTAAAAGTTTTCATATGTGTTTACTTTAAAACTTGTAACAATTAGTTTGTATCTATTTTCAAATATTTTATTTGAAATTGCTGCTAGAATGGGTATATAGCGATACTATCGATAGTCTTTAATGTTTTCATAACATGTTTATTTTGCAACTTGTAAAAAGCTAATTTAAGTAGTTTAAGGCAATTTGAAAAACTTTTAAGAATGTTAAATAAGACAATAGGTTAGTTTAAAAACATTCGATAGTTACAAGAGCAATTGATAGCTACCATCATCCATATTCTATCAGCATATCCATATTACTTAATGGAGTCGGAAGTGTCAACATCAATACATAATAGAGCATTTCCTGGCAACATTATAAACCCTTTTGCAAGGGTATTTTGGCATAAGAAAAAGGAAAAGAAACAAATATCAAATAATAATATGTTGTATAAAAATCGGAAAGTCTCGCATGTGTGAAAAGCAGTGGCAATAAATGTCAAAGAGGCGGCGCACTTGAACATAAAAACAGTCAATATTAACGATATAAAAATGTATGTATTTATATACATATATACATACATACATAAATACATATGTATATGCAATATTTGGTGCACAACCCCCAGCTATGTTCGCTGTTCGCAGTCAGCCTATATCCTTTTATAGTATACGCCGCCTTTGTCTGTTTGTATTATTTTGTATGTTAACAATAATATGAAATTATTTCTCAATTCGTTGGCAGCAAATATTCAGAAATGAATGTTTTGTAGATTGTAACGCGCGCCTGTCATTTCCTGTTTTATTTTCACTTTATTTCATTGCTAACTTTGCCATTCTTTGCATATTTTAGATGTCGAATCAAATCATGGACTAGAACGATGCGAAGCACCAGCAACGACAACGGCAACAACAGCAACAACAACAACAAACAACATCAATGATGCAGAAGCAGCTGAGGAGATGATAGCAACGGCGGAAGCAGCTCAAGAAACTGAGCAAAAGCAGCAGGGCGAGCTGAATTTGGATCAAGGGCAGGCAGGCGTTGCAAAGATGTTGAAAAATCTAAATTCCGCTGCGGCGGATATTATAAATATGCCGGATACAGCAAATAAAACAGCAACAACAACAGCAGCTAAAACGACGACAACTGAGCAGCAGCTACAGCTGCCATTGGCAAAGCAATTAGCAAATAATTTGCCAGCTCAAAGGACGCAGCAGCAGACACCATCATCAGGTGAAAAGGAAGGCAGTCCAGTGCATGCCCAAAGCATTGTGACTGACCAGCTAGGAGCAACAGCAGCAACAACAACAACAAAAACATCTGCAATCGCCACGTCAAAACAAGCTCAAGCCAAGTCCGCTCTCGGCTCTCGTCCTGTTGCTGAGCATTTTCTTGGTACTGGAGCCAGCTCAATGATGGATGGCAAGCAAGCAGTTGATTTTATAGAAGGCGACAGCTTCACGTCAACAGCAAATTACGATGCCGACGCCGAGCCAAGCCGCATGGCATGGGAACCGAAACGGGTACAGCAGAAGCAGAAGCAGCAGCAACACCAACATAAGGCAATACAAATGGGGGAAAGTGTGTTTGAGTTTGAGTTTGTTGAAGGGGAGGAGGAACAGCCACAGCCGAAGACCTGGCTAATGAAAACTTCACCACATACATCAAACCAAGTGACAACAACAGCAGAAGCCGCAACAGGCAACAACTGAATAGAATGAAGCAAGCAAGGAGTGAGGGCAAGGCAAGGGGCGGCCCCTTAAAAACAAAAAAAAATAAAAACAAAACAACAACAAAATGTTATACAAGCATAAAAAAAGAGCTAGGAAATTTAAGATAATTTGTCTGGTGTACTTATGTCTAGATCATGCACGCTGTTTGAGTGTGCGTGTGTTTACTTGAATGAGTGTGTGTGTGTGTGTGTATAAGTGTGTGCGCGAATGTGTGTAATTTTTTTTGCAACTGTGTGTATGGCTAGACAAATTTTCATTATGGTTTTTGCATGCTAAAACTGTGTTACTTAGTGATTTTTAAAAACAAACTAAAATTTAATAATGTTATGCATGAATTCATAGAAAGGATTCAACCGCATATCATCCAGATACATCCGGATAGATGACGATTATCCATGGCAACGGCCCGCGGCATTGTTGCTCACTTTGAAATATTTTTATTTTATTTCTTCCTTTTATTTGCCACATAGAAAAAAGAAAAGAAAAAAAACATACACATAAAAAACATATGCAAAATACATATACAATACGATAAAAAGCTAGTCGCTTAAATAAACACAAAAGTAAATAAAATTAAAAACAAAATATATTTAAATTAACAAATAATAATGTTCAAACATATTGCCCGCTTTGCTGCTTTGCTTTATGTTTTTTTTCTAGAATATTATTTCGCTTTGCAAAAAAAAATCATTGCCTGAAGACAATTTGATATGACTATGTGTTAATATTAGAGAATTATATTGAATTACCATTTTTAAAATACTAGTTTTATTTAACTAAATTTACGCTGAAAAAAAAAGAAAGAGAAATGGTTTTATTTTTTTACTCCAACTTTTGCATTTGATTCCCTCCTATCCCTGGCCAAAAACAAAAACAAAAACGAAAAAAAAGAAGAAAGTAAATATTGTTTAAATAAAGTAATGCAAATATACGACACTGTGAATATTCATAAATATATAATTTTATATTCGCTTTACTCTATTTGTAGTTGTAAATTGTTTTTATTTGTGTTTTTGTAATATCCAATGTAATAAACACATTTCGTTTAATTAATACATTGTAAACAAATATTTCATTTAATTTACTTTCTTTGTTATGTAGTTTATTTATTTGACATGTGAGTGTATTCGAACGCATTAAAATCTGTGAAAATAATACAATATTAATCAATTTAACGTCTAAATCACATTAATCTACAGACTTAATTGGAAATGAACATTAAACCATACATAATAACAATAAAAACAAAAAACAACTAATTGCAATATTCAATATCCATACCGAGAATAGTCGCCTAGCACTATTTCTTAAATTCAATTTCTAAGTGTGTAAAAAATATACAAAACAAACTCGAATGTTGAGTACAAAATTTTCTAGTATTTTTTATGGGAGCTTAGAATACAATACAATTCAAAAGTCTTTCGTATATGATTTCGTAATACAAATCCATCGAATTCTGTATTTTCAGCTAGATACATGATATCCAATCGATAGTCCTGCTGTCTGGGGTGAAGCATGTTGTTAAGGCAAGAACTCACTGAACTGAAAAGTGCTGAAAAAATGCTGCGAACTTAATTTAAATTAAAGATAAACAAATTATGCGCCATCAAAAGCTGAACTTGATTTGCATATATCGTTTTTCGAATTAAATCGGCAAAGCAACTCAATGTAATAATACATAATAATGATTATGATAACACGTGAAGGTATATTGTAACATTGTGCGCCTTCTCGCTTATGTCAGACTTAAATGCTCAAGACGATGCTTAGCTTTAGCTGCTGATAGATTTTATGCATGCCAATGCCAGAAACAAACTCATACTCCTTATACTCCAGCGTCATCATCATCGATACAGTGGGAGTTGCCGGCAAACTTGATGCCAAAGTATGTAAATAAAACAATGCAAATGTCTGGCACGGCATGGCAAGTCAGGGGCAGAGCTTCAGCTAAGGATTTGCGCTCCTGTGTCCTGTGTCCTTGTGTAGCAACTGTCGCTGTCAATGCGCATTCTTTCCAGTTCGTTGATGTGAGAGCCAAGCCAAGCCAAGCCAAGCATCTTACAATAATAAACAACCGCGTCGTGTGCGACTCTCAAAACGTCAGACACGCCAGTCACAGGGCCAAGGGGAGCACGCGACTGTGAGCAGTTTCGGGGTTGGCTGTTAGTCCTGACAGTCATGTGGCTTTTAGGTGGCAGTCGAGCATTCGGAATGGGTATGCCTAAAAAAGAAAAGCACGCGTATTTATTTATAACACCAAGAGAGGCGCAACAAAATACTCCAACACGCACACGTGCTGCTTTTGATTAACATCTTTCGAGAGTTATTACACATGCCTTTGACTCGTCCTGGTCTTTTTCAATATATGCATCATCTAGCTATTTGCTTATTATTTGCTCATTTGTTTTAGGCCTGGCAAAAAAACTTTTCAATAAAAGATGCGAATGTTGTCGCAACATCAAAAATAAACAAATCATTTGCATATCATTAATGCAAATCATATACCCACACTCCTTATCTCTCTCTGTGTGTGTGTGTGTGTGTGTGTGTGGATGTTGTCATTAAATGGCTTGTCAGACAACAAAATGGAGTCCTCACATCCGCCACAGCCGCCATTCGCCATCCGGCGTTTAAATGCCGCTGTTAATCACAAGTCAAACAAAGTGTTGCATACTTCTAGGCGGCTCCGGCTAATTATACACATGTATGAGCCTGCGTGGGTGTGTGTTCTGTGTCGTGTCGTGTCGGATGTGCATATGTTGAAATGAATCTTAATTAGGTCTTTTGTTTTACACAAAGCCCTAAGCACACACATAAATATAAACATGCATACATACATATATGTAGACATAAATTACACATACATATTTCCCTTTGTAGACAATGTTTTTTTGTGTTTCCTGCATATGACAGAAACTTAAATGTTATATTTTTAGCATACTCAATTAGGCATTTCAATTTTGTATGTCACATAAGTGCAAAATGAATAAAAAACTTTTAAAATGGGTACAAAAACTGTTGTATAATAAAGTTGTATAATGTTTCTTTTAACAAACAAAAATTTAATCTTGTGTAAAATAAGCTTATTAGCATAAAAGTCTATTCTTGGAACACAGAGACATTCCATAAAATAAATATACTTTTTGTTTAGTCGATAATTTAAATAAATGAAGGATTTTTCATTCTATTCTAGTCTTAAAAGAACATATGCTGCTTACTTTTCTATTTTATAATTGTATAAAGGCCAAAGTTACATAGTTTTTATATTCTTTTTTTAATTTTTTGAAAAAAAAGGAGTATATTGGGTTTGTGAAATGTCCGTTCATCCGTCTGTTTGTCCGTCTGTCTGCATAAACTATGTCTGTATAAACTATAAACAGCTAGAGCAACCAAATTTGACACAATTTTTTTGCGATTTGTGGTGGTGCGGGGGGGTTCATCCGAAATTTGAAATAAACTTGATCTGCATACGGTATACAGGAACCTGCATGCCAAGTTTGGTGCCTCTAGCTCTTATAGTCTCCGAGATCTGTGTGTTCATACGGACAGACGAACAGACTGACAGACGGACAGGCAGACAGACATGGCTAGTTTGTCTCGGCTGTTGATGCTGATCAAGAATATATATAGTTTATATAGTCGGAAATGTCTCCTTCTGCCTGTTACACACATTTGCAGTACTTTAAAAAGAGAGTTTGTCGCAATCGAATGTATCCGACTGCAACGTTCTTACTTGTTTTTAAATTCCACAAAAAGGCTTGTATAATAGCTTATGTAAGCTTAAGTTTTATAATTTCATTAAATTCGATAAACATATATTTTATGCATCTACTTTAAAACGTGCACAACCCTTACAATACAGCTCTGCTGCTTTGCTCTATTCGAACTAAAGAAAATAGTTTCTTGAACACCTTAAACGCTTATTTGTCGAATCTCATAAATTTCAATGACAACTTCATATATAGGGAAATCTCACGCAAATTTAGCTAAGAAGATTTTGTATTCAATACAATGAAAACAAAGAATTTTAGTCATTCCGCTGACTAACATTTGATAGACACATTTGCTCATTTCATTCATCTGAAATTCTGATTGCTTTTAAGTTTTGTGGTTATCTTTCAATTTGTACATCTAATTGCTTGGCACATGTGCTCAAGGCAAAAGTTAGCCACAAGCAATTTAAATTAAGAATGCTTTGCAGTCAATCACCTTTTAAAACCACAGAAAAAGCAGCAACAACTGCAAAGGTTTGTCTTAACATATGAACAGAGCAGAGGACTTCCACAGACCGCAGTGCAGCTGCTTTGCACAGCTCGGAAATTAAAAGAAAATGTGCTCTGTAAACCAAGAGTGAATGGTGCGATTCAACAGTTAAGGCTATTAATTGAAAATTATGACTTTCATTTGTCGAGAAATTTGAAATTCGAATTAATTGATCTATAACAGAAACACACATGCCACTTTTAAAGTCTATGAGACGTTTGCCATAAAAGGACCGATCGACGCATAATGATGTTTATCAGACTTATACATACCTATATCTTAAAGGATCGGAGATGTATCTGCCCATGACTTACTTTTGCAATAACTAAATTTAAGTTATATTTACATCTTTTAAATCATTACAGCAGCAAAGAGTCATCGGTAACAGATAACTTTAGTAGTTCAGCACTTGAGTTCATACTCGCCTCAATTGCTTTGATGTGCCGAATTAAACAGCAGCTTTATGATTTAGCAGAAATCCAATCCAAATGGTTTTTAAGTAACGTATCTGCCTTTCAAATGACATCAGCTGCTGTAGAAAATATAGCTTCAAGGGTTCTACACAGATCCAGATGCAAGCATATATTATACATAATAATATGGGTAGCTGCCGCCAATTCATATGAGCGACATCTCTTTGAAGTAGCAAATTGTGTAACAGAATGCTTGTAATCAAATCAAAAGCATAAATTCGCTCTTTGAAATATAATATTACGATAAGTGTAATAAAGACAAAGCCGGCAATATTAAATAAGAAAAAAATATGACATGTTAATTAATGCTATCAAGAGCAAAACAAAGTTCACATAAGCTGTCATAAACCTGTAATCAAGTCAAGTTAATTATTTAAGCAAATCAAATAAGATGTTATTTTTGGAATTTTCTTAAATTTCATATACTTTCTTTTAGCTTCTTGCACTGTCATCAATCTTAAGGCAAACACACAGACACAATAGTCTACAAACAAATTGTAAGCTCAAAAGTTGCATTTAATGTTTATTGATGACTTTCTTTTTGCGCACAGGCAATCAAAACTGAATAATTGATGTTTGATTTGATTTGTGTCATTTGTTTTGATACTTTTTTTGTGTTATTATCAATAGTAGTTATGGCCGAAGTTTAGTCGTGTTTGTTGAAACAATCTTGTTAACTACGTGTATTCTCAAGCAATAACATTTTATTGAACAGGCTATAGCTACGAGCATACACGTGGCCAATATCAGATTTCAGTTTTTTTTTCACCGTTTTTATATATATAAAATCACGCACAAGCACAAGTAGTATAAGGAGTAGATAGCAAACAGGATCGGAACTTCATCTCATTCGGGATTCACATTCCATGGCGGTCACTTTGCGGCCACTTTGTTTTACGAGTTTTTATTTAATTTTCATCTACTTACCCCGTAACCAAAGTCAGCTCTGCTCTGCTCATCTCTGCTCTGCTCTGCTCTGTCTGGTGTCCTGTCTTCTATCCTGACTTTGTTGCTCAGCTGGTTTGTCTGCTTAACTCTGGGTTTAGTTTTTCGACTTGCCTTAGTTAGCGGTTTTGTGTTACGCCTGATATGCCTAATAATGCCCCAGCCGCAAAATTAATTGCACTATAATTTGTAATTAAGTTACCGGGCAAACACGAACAATGTCCTGGTTGTGGGTGGTGGGTTTTGGGTGGCATGCCATAGCCAAAGGTGGAGTCATCAGCTGGCTGGGGGAACCTTGGGCAAATATCATGCTCATAAAACGCGAACAATAGCGATGGGAACTAAAACCCGGAACTGGAGCTGTTGCTGTTGTTATTGCTGTTGTTGTTGTTGTTGAAGTTTGCTGTCCAAGGGTCGCCGCTGGTATCTTATTTACATGGTTTGTGTATGTATGTGTGTGTGTGTGTGTGTGTAGTTATGTGGCCACTACGTTGTTTCACTATAATTAATTAATTACATTACACAAACTTGCTGTCATCGCTGCTGCGGCCGCTGCTGCTGCTGCTGTTGTTGCTGCTGTTGTTGCTGTTGCTGCTGCTGTTGCTGCTGCTGTTGTTGCTGCTGCTGTTGTTGCTGCTGCTGCTGTTGTTGCTGCTCTTGTTGCTGCTGTTGCTGCTGTTGTTGCTGATGTTGTTGTTGCTGCTGCTGCAAAATGTAATGAACAGCCAGATACAACAACAACAATGATCATATTATGGGGCAAGGCTAGTTGACAAGCCACCGCAATGTCACTTTCAATAAAATTAAGTTGTTTCGCAATCAGCAACTGCACCTTCTCCTTAAACAACCCCCCTCCTACCCCAACTAACCCTCACCAGCCTTTTTTTCTAGCAATTATTTTGCAATTTGGTAGCTGAGCAAAAGCCAATCAAACAACTTTGCCAAGTTGTGTGAGCTGGAAAATGCAAAATGTATAAAAACTCAATTACTGCGTAGACGGTAAACAGTTGAGTGGGGGGCAAGCAGACGGACGAAGAGACGAACGAAGCGGCGGCTAGAGCGTAAAAGTGCATTAAAACTTATGGATTTTGTTTGATGTGAAATGTGAAAGTTCAGCAAAGTTCAAGCTAATTAGCAGGTGTTTCATCTAAAATCAGCTTTGCCATATGTTCGAGCTTTTATTACCACATGAGAATTGACATTAATTACAAAAAATATCTGCTTTTAGACTGCTTTTTATTTTGATGTTTGTTTGCCAATATCAAATGCTTTATATTTATACAATAATATATAATATATCTTTGTCCGTTGTCAACGTTTTATGTATGTATTTCGTTTATGTTGCTCGCGGCGCAAATGTTGTTGTTGTTGTGGGGGTCTGCTGATGTTGCCATGTTGCCACAACGAAAATTGTCTTCGTTCGTGCCTCTATATTTGTCTCCGTATCTCTTTATCTGTGTTTTTGTGTGTGAGTGCAGAGAGTTGGCCCCGAGGTTGTTGGTTGAAAATAAATCGCGCATAATGCCGCATAGCAGAGCAACATCACGAAGTATTTGCACTGCGTGACAAACAATTTGTGGCAACATTGACAGACACAGACGACATTTTGTAGCTGGGGTGATGATGATGCTTCCAGGCGCACTTTCATCCTCATCCGCATACGCATTCGCATCCGCATCCGTTGCCATTGCTGGTGTGCTTCGTGTGTCCAAATGGACTGCGGCCAATTCGAGCTGCAGTTGGTAGCAACTATTGGCCATGTTGTTGCTGTTGCCATTATTATTGTGCTTCTTGCCACGTACGTGGCTGCGTTATTTGTACTGCTGTCCAGTCGATGAGAAATGATAAATGAGACATTGAGGTAGAGTGAGTGGGAGAGGGGTGTATGTGTGAGCTGTCAATCCCAAGTTTCACATTGCCAATATTGTATAAATATTTTCATTGGGTTTTTGCGCTCGGTGCGCTAATTCAAAAATCATTTGCCAAAGTTAAATTAAGCGACAACATGACAACAATTGCATTTTTTTTTTTTTTTGTTTTTTTGCATTAGCACAAATATTGAATTTATGCAACATCAATTTAAAATCAAATTCAAAATTACATACAGCATCAATATCCTAACCAAATAACAACTTCACCCGCATTCGATTGGTTCTTGTTGTGAATTGTTGTTGAATTGTTGTTGGGTTTGCTGTTTGATTTGATTTGTTGTTGTTTTGTGCCCAATATTGCCTATAATGATATTCAAATGGCGACGCGGCTGACAACGCATATATTCAGTCGCTAATGTAACATACATGAATACATCTCAACTTGATTTATGCACACAAAAATACCAACGACAATAACAACAACAGCCTAATAATAATAAAAATAATACAACAACAACAACAACAAAAAGTCTTCACATAAAGTAAACAAAGTATGCAAAAATTGTAAAAATGTAAAAACTTTGATTTTGGGGTTTCGCATTTGAAGTTTTGGTTCGTTGGGTTCGATTTCGATATGTAGTATATGTTAAGGACCTTAACTTAAGGGTCTGCTCCCAAACTCTTTGCTCTTTGCTCTTTCTCACTCTCTCTCTCTTTCGCTGTTTCTTTGTCTGCCACTTGTTTTATTTGTGTGGCAAACGTTACGCATTTTTCAGTTCATTTATTAAAATATTTGTCTGTTGCAAAAGTGCCAACTTACAGACACAAAGTAAAAATGTAAATAGCTTTCAAAACTGACCAGTTGTTAAAAAAATATTTTTTAACATTTTTAAATTTGTTAATATTTCAAATATCACGATTTTAGTCAAAGTTTCCATACAAGTTTCAGCTAAAGCAGGGCGGCTCAAGTCCATTGCTCTTTCATCTCATTTGTTTTTGTAATTGCTCTTCGTATAGGCGGAGCAAGGCTCGTATACATGCAATGCGCCCAGCATAGGCTAAAGCCAAATACAAGAACAATTTCGCATATTCCGTTTCTTATCTTCATTCTTTGCCTATGCGTCCAAGTTCAGCAACAACACTTTCATTCAGCAATGCATGAAGCCTTGCTTCCAGCATAGGCCAAGGCAAATTACAAGAACAATTTCGCATATTCCGTTTCTTATCTTCATTCTTTGCCTATGCCGTTGAGTGCAGCAACAACACTTTCATATACTTTGTTGTTGCGCTTCTAATCTCAGTGTAACTTTGCTATTGTCTTGTCAATAAGACTGCACTTGAAAAATTCAGCATTGGTTTTCAGCTTTCACCGAAATGTTTAACATAGCAGAAAATTATTTATCTTTCGGCCAAAATTATTTATTATTTTTTAGGTAAGTTAAAAATATTTGTTAAAATTTATTTTTATTTTTAGTCAGCGTAGTGAAAAGGCACATCAAATTTTGTTCAGTGCACAAAACGAATAATAAATATTCAATTCTATGCATTTGTGTATGCTTTTAAATGTACTCGTGATTGCTCTGCCTTTTAGGCACCCCTTAACTAGAGAAAGAAAAAAAATAAAATAAAGAAATAAAAAAAAAAGTTCAATAAAACATGGAAATCGTTTTAGTTTTGAAAAAGATTGCCTTAGCTGAAAATCTAAAAGAAACATTTATCTAGAAGTACGCGTCAATTTTCGATTAATTTTTAGATATATAATAATATATATAATACTTAAAAAAGGACTATTATATGCAAAACTAATCAAAAATAAGATTAAGCTATGCAAAGTTTAACAACAAAATATAATCGGATAGTATGCTAGAAAATTTAACATTATTTTCAGGTCTTTTTCAATTCCAATCAAAATATTGGGTATTGACATTGAAAGCAGCTAATTGCTTTGGGAAATTTAGCTTCAAAAGTTTTGCTTTTGAGGCAGTGTATTGAGAAGTATTTGAAATTATCTCTAAAAATGAAGAACGATTGAGGAATAATGAGGAAAACAAAATTGAATGAGATTCGGAATGAAAAGTTCCGGAAAGGAAATGGAAACGGCACTGATCTAATATTATTTAAAGTAAATCCGTAAATATATATATGTACATATATAGATTTAATAAAGGCTTTTGAAAGTGCACAATAGCTTGTGGATACTGACAGGTTTTCGGAGGGGGAGCAGCACAAGAAACTGAGAAAATATGAAGTCGGCTTTTGGAATATCGAAATATATGTTTTCCTAAAATGCACCTAAGCGAATATTTTTAAGAATACAAACTTTTAAAAATGAGTATAGTATTTAAGCTGTCAAATTTGAGAAGCAACAATTTTAGTTTCATTTTTTGAGCATTTAAGATTTACTGTACTTATAAACCTTTAAACAGCAATTAAATATTCTTATTTTTTTTATTTATTATTAAAAATATGAGCAGAAGGTGTGTCGAAAGAATAACTCTAAAAAATGTTGTGTTTTCAAAGTAATAGTACCTGTAATTTAATTAAAAAAAAGGCGCCAAGACTTCTGCAATCAAAAGCATAAAGTTTATTGCCCTTTTATACAGTTAGAATGATTTCGCAATGCTTTTGACTTTAAAATGGTTTAAATGAAGTAGTTGGTTAACAAACCCTTTCGCACTGCAAACTATGCTCAACCCTTTTGATGTGTTTTGTGCACTGCATATCAAGTTAATTAAAACGCATTCATTTCGAGTGCCAGCAATGCAAATTTGCAGACACTTTTATCTCCCACTCGCTCACACGCTCGTTCGTACTCTCTTTGACGTTTTAACGCTTGTCAGTTGTTGTTTTGTTGTTGTTATAAGAGTTTTTTATTAATTCTCCAGTTGGGGTCATGTCTGACTGGGTCATTCTCAGCTTCCATTGCGCATAATAGCGCTCAATCAGTGAATGCTTGTTATTGTTGTTGTTGTTGTTGTTGTGTAGTCGTTTGCAGTTTATTAATTATGCAGAGCAGCTGCAATTGAAACAAACATGCAAATTGCGTATACGCCACCGAATCGTGCTGCAAAAGCTAAAGCAAAAGCTAATTAAATATGTATAATCAAAAACGCTTGCACAATACAATACAAATACTAATTAGTCTGTGGCCATTCACAAAATAGCCACATGCTGCTGCATAAGTATCACATGGCACACACATGCCACAAACATGCTGCATGCCACATAATACTCATAAATGCCACACACATAAAAGCAGCTAGCTGACATTGATGAGCTAATAGTTAATGCGCATCATTTGGATCAGGTGTAGCAGCATATTTTGTGACAGCTTTACAATGTGTATGTGTATGTGTGTGTTTAGGTGTGTATATATGTGTGTGTGTATGTGTGTGTGTGTGTACTTTACTATTTAACGTAGTCGCATTAATACGCTTCAATAATTGAATATAATTGATGTTTAAAAACTCGCACAAAAGTTACGATAAGTATTTTTCTTATATATACATATACATATATAAAAACTCTGTAAATATGTATAATATATATATACTATATCTATTGAAAATGCGTTATGCTTTTGTCATAAGATTTTGTGCGTCTGGCAGCTGTAACCTTTCCCTAGTCACAGTCTCCAGTCACAGTCCCAATCTTCAGGTTCCATGTTCATGTCCAACATCAATATCAATTTCAACCCCCAATGCGTTGTTATTGTAATGTTACCCTCAGTTCCTGGGCGTATGTGTGTGTGTATGTGTGTGTTAGTCAAACATTAATTGGCACTTAAAGGCATTTAATGGTCACATAGCGCGTTCGATGAAATGTTTTTTTTTTTTTTTTTTGTTGCAAAATTGAAACAATTTTGATGTTTTCACAGCGTTCGCATTTTAACGATATATATTGAAAAGTAACTAGCAAATCATATTTATGAGCATTATAACCATATACATTAAATATACACTGATGTGTATATGTGGCTGTGCGTGTGTGTGTGAGTGTGTGGTTGAGCTTAAGTTTACTTACTTGCTTGGATTGGATTACAGCTTATAACGCATATGAATAGTTGCCATTAGTTTATTTTAATTAAGACAGCTGAAAGCACATAAAGAACTAATGTGTCTATGTGTATGTATGTATATATGCATGTGTGTGTGTGTACATCATGTAACTAAGTAGCTTATGTGTTAAATAGAAGTTGCCGCGGTGTTAATCCATTTGCTGCTATACAAATATACAATAAAACTCTCCCAAGTCTAAGCTGAAGCGAGCAGCAATAAGAGAAGCGAAGCGAGCAGCGTTTAGAGAAGTTTGTCAAAGCGGTTTTTTGTGCTTTGCCTTTGCTTTGCTTTGTCCAATGACAATGTCTTTGACTTTGTGGTGTTGATTTTAGTTTTTGTCAGCTGTTTGGCAACTATTTAGTTTAATGTTAAAGTTTTTTATTTTTTTTTGTTGCATTCCTGCTGCTGTTTTGGTCAGCACACTTAACTAACTAAATAATTGCTTCAAATACAAATACTAACTCTCCGTCGGAAAACACACTTGTTTATTGGTTGATTGTGAATTTAAAAACATGCATTGAAAAGAACTTAGTCTATGAACTTTTGAGCGACATTAGACCGATTATATAGTTGTTTTTTAACACTTCTCTTCACACTTCTCCAAGCGCTTTTCACCATTACTCTAAAAATTCTTCATAGAATGCATTGAATCGAACTTAGTCAAAGAAATTTTGGTCGCCATTAGACCAAAGCGCTTATTTCAACACTTCTCTCAACGCTTCTCTTTTGCAAGCATAAGTCTTAACATTTTTCAAAGAACTACTTGGCGCAATTTTAAAGCTATTTTATATTTTAGAAAGCTTAAACATTTTTAAATTTTCAAAAATGTGAATTGTGAATATTTGTAGATTGTAATAAATTGATTGTTTGCTTAACTTTTTACATATTTTTGTTTCAAATATTATTTGTTTAAAGTGGCCATTGCCAATTGGCAACAAAAATGGCAGAATTGAGTTTAATATTGATATTAAATCATAATTTTGAATCAATTTCAAAGTAGCCCACTAGGCGCAGCTATCCACCCGAATCTACCTAAGAGGTCAATAAAAAATTTCAGGTGTTAAACAACTATTGTAATACAATATGAATTAAAAACAAAATCGAAAAGATAAAACAAAATTATTTGCTTTAAAGTCAATCTAATCTTATCAAAATCAGCACAAGTAGAGTTTTTTTAGATTGTCACTTATAGTTCTCAAACAGTTTAAGCAAACACATGTTGTACTGCCGAACCGAATTCCAGTTTAGAGCATCATCTTATTTCTTAATTTCTCTCTAACTAGCACACATATTCAGAGCAAACAGGACAAGTGTGGCTGTTATATCCTGTTCTTCAGTTCATACTGAAGGACATATTGCAAAATAAATGTAGTAAAACTTTCTAGTTTTACGCCCTGTTCCCATTAAAAATGGGAAAAAGGGAGTTATAAAGTACTAGAAATGTATTGAACAAGCGGAAGGAGGCATTTCCGACTATATAAACTATATATATTTCTGTCTGTCTGTCTATCCGCGCGTCCATCCGTCCGTCTGTTGGTCTGTATGAACGCGTCGATCTCGGAGACTATAAGAGCTAGAGACACCAAACTTGGCATGCAGGTTCCTGTATACCATACGCAGTTCAAGTTTGTTTCAAATTTCGGATGCACCCCCCCGCACCCCCGCAAATCGCAAAAAACTCCCACAGCCACAATTTTAAAGATAAAGCTTTGATTTTTGGTACACATATATGTTGTATCAATCAGCTGTGTAAATTTCAACACGATCGGATAAATAGCACCAAAGTTATGAAAGAATCTATTATCCCCGTCTCAGCTGGCAGAAACAACAGTTTGACCGGCACTTTACAAGATAAGTGCACTGCTTGTTTGTGTTGCCGCTGAACTGCTTGAAATTGCAAGTTGCGAGCAGGGAGACTACTCTCGTAGTCGGGCACACTCGACTAGAGCATGCTTACTTGTTTTAGATGTTTACACTGTATTCTGTGTTGGTGTATAAGTTCCTGCGGCATGTCCTTCATACGACGAATTTACGCTTGGTTGCCGGACTAAATTTACCCTTAACGCTATTTTAATTGATATGTGCTCATTATTATTGAACAATGCATAGCTAATTTCTATGTTTTGCAATAAATAATATTTTGTGTAATATTTAATTATTGTTGAAAATCAAATTACTGGAAAAAAGACTTGCAAAGAAACGAGTATATAATATATACTAAAAACGAAGCTTAGTTTTAAGTTATGTACTGTGTATTTCTAAATATTTCAACTAAAAACTGAAAGTTTTATTTAAATGTGCTGTATATGCGTTTCAGGATCTTTTCTTTAGTGGTTTTTATTGTTTTTGCTGTTCTACCTGTTCGGCCAGCTAACTTTTTGCATCCAACGCAGCATAGTTTATTTGTTTTCTTATTAAATTTTACTTTTCGCTTGTCTTGTTTAGTAACTTAAATTTATGTCTATTAGTAACGTTTGCCGTTGGCCATAAAAGTTTAGCTACACTATCTGTCTGTCTCAACTGTATTTGTGCTCTCTTTCTGTTTGGCTAGCTCTTATTGCATATTGGATTAGATCTAAGTCAATATAGTTTAACGGCGGGCAGGCCAACAAATTTCTTTTATTGCTCGCATAGACAACGCATAAAATTCCGATATGCAGCAACTGTCTGGCTGCACACACACAAACACACACACATAGACACAGACCTGGCCTTGTTGCGGCTTCAGGCTGCATATGAGCTGGGCCATAAATTTAGCACCCGCTATGGCAGTTGGCAGTTGGCAGTTGGATGTTGGCAGCTGCTGCACCCGTTGTTCGATACCCACCCAGGACAGAGCCGCCTGGTGTTGTTTGATGGTGCATGGTTGAAGGTGTTGTTGTTGTTGTTGGTGTTGTTGGTGTTGCCTTCGTAAATTAATGAGGCTGTTGCTGTCGTCGTTGTCGTTTTCGTTGTCGTGTGTTATCAACAGGTGTTAAATTTCAATTTTGAGTTTATTGCTTATTAGTCAGAGTGAACGTTAAGCGGCCGTGTTGAATGTTGTTTGTAATTTAAACGAAATTAAATTTGACCAATACCCATGTCAGTTTATGGCCAACACAAGCCACACACAAACACACACACACACACACACAAGCGCCTTGGGCCAAAAGGGACATTAATTAAAGCTGACGTCTAGGTGTTAGCACTGCGCGTTGACTGCGATATATCACAATGATCAATCACGCACCGGAGCCAGGGCCACAGGCCACAGGACACATGCAGGACATGCAGGACACAGGCCAAGAACGAGTACGAGCACGAGACACGGCCACAGACATGCTGATAGAAATTGAGATGTAGCTAAAGCTGAGCATGAGTAGGAGTTTTTTGGAATTGAGCAAGAAGATGAGTATGAGGTTGACTTTGAATGTTGATGGTCTAGTCGGGTTTGTGGTACGTTTTGGGTCTGGCCAATTCAATTTGCTAGTTTGATTTGTTTGGCTTTCTGGGGTCGGCTGTCAGGCACACAAGTTGTTGAGTTGAGTTTCTGCACAGCCTTGAGGCACAATCCTAGGCACGTTTCAGCATTTGAACTTTCACGTCTATATATGGTATATATGGACTCGTAAATTTGCTGCCATATGTTGAAGCCCGCCACAAGCATAACTCAATGCAACGCAATTTGAAGTGCGATAACGAACAACGACAACAACAACGAACAACGAGCAACGACAACGCACACTTAAAATGAAAACGTCACACGCGCCTTATATTTAATATTTCATATTTCATAATATCATATATTAATATTTAATATGATAAAAGCAAAAGCTAATAATGTGCGCATTATCTACTTACCCTAGCCATATGGTGGGGCACAAAACTCTCATTCTCTCTGTCTCTTTCTCCTAGGGTTTACTTTGCGCCGCTTTGTATGCTACATTTTTTTTTAATCTTTTTTTTTTTTTTTTTAGGTTTCATTAGAACATTTGCACTTTGTAACGTTTTAACGGTGGTTCAATTACACTTTGAATTTTGTTAACAACAAATTGTTGTTAGTGTTGATGGCTGTGGCATGTGGCATGTGGCAGTACCACAACCGTTGCCAGTCAGACTGTGACTGTTATGAAGCCTGATAATTTATCGGGCAGCAAGTCTAGCAGCGCATGCTGTGCTGGCACACGGCAGAAGCAGCGTCGCTGTTGCTGTTGCTGCCTGCCTACTGCCTGCTGCTGACGTCGCCGTCGCCGTCAACCCTCGCCATAGTGTGGGGTTTGTGGCAGTGGGGGGTAACTACGTATCTATGGCAACTTGGGCGCGGTGTGTGCGGACCCAGCACAGAGCAACAGTTCGCAAAAGGGATGAAAAATGTTGTCGTTGTTGTTGTTGCTGCTGTCGCCTGTTGAAGCTGCTCCTTTTCGCTCATTTTCCAAATGGGTTCCACAAACGGCAACCAGTTGACATCTACACGCCATATGCTGGCTAGAATGGGAGCATAGGGGCCGCTGCTGCGCTGAGAGGGCCAGGATATGCATTTACTTTTTTTTTATGTTATGTTGCAAGCTGCAAAAGTGTCGAGAGAACTGGCTGTGGCACCGGTAACGCCGCACCACCCACCTGTAGTTACGCATACGCTGCGTATACGTTATGTGTGGATTGCATTTACGCCTGTTGTTATTGTTAGAACGCGACGCTGACTGCGCGACTGCGCCGGCGCCGGCTGCCAACAAGTGAAGCAACAAGCAGCAGCAACAGCAGCAGCAGCGACGTCTGCCACAAGTGCAAGCGAGAGAGCATGCACGCCCACACATACAAGCAGCGGAAAAGAGCGCGCAAGAGTGTGTGTGGCGGCCACACATTAGCAGCAACAACAACACTGCAACAACCATATGGACAGCTGGCGGCGTTGCTTCTTCTATTTTCTTTTTTTTTTGTTTTACATTTTCTTTTTCTTTTTTGTTTTTTTGCTTTCGTGTTGTTTGCTGTTGGGAGTTTTGGTCGCCGCTCGTCGTCTACTTATTATTATGCTTAATTTTTACCGAGCTGGTATTAAAGAAACAACAACAACAACAACAGCAAAAGACTGCAGGCATTTAAAGTAAGCAGCACTTGGCTTTGTCACAAGGCGCAGGAGCAGGAAGCAGGGAGCAGGGAGCGGAAGCTGCTGCGTCCATATGTGATGGCATTTATTGGTATAGGAAGCAAACAAGCAAAAAGTAACAAGTACGAGTATGTCTCATATGTTTTTGCTTTTACTTAGCTGCGGCTAAGGCAGTCAACAACAACAACAACAACAGCAACAACAATAAACGCTGGCGCCGGCAACATTGACATGAACAATGTTGGTGAGCTTGGAGGCAGACGGACGCTCAAAAGTCAATTGTTTGCGCCTGCACGAGGGTCTGCGTAACTTTCGAAGCATGTGCATGTATGTGTGTGTGTGCATGTGTGTGTGTGTGGCATGTGTGTGCTTGTATGTGTGTGACTGATATATGAGTACGTGATTGTGGTGTGTGTCTTGGCGAACTTGTTGCTGGCTGCCTTTCAGCAAAGTTGCACTCGAACTTCGTATTGCCTCACACACACACACACTCACACACACACACACATAAGTCTTTAAGTTTTGGCAATTGTGCTGCTAAATTGGCAAATAAGTGACGTCACCTAACTCCAAAAACAAACTAACTAAGTCTAACAGCTGGCGGTCCATTAGCAAACTTACCAATTTCATAGCATACTTTTTAGGGCACAACCAAATTTCCGCATTTTAATAATTTAGCAACATTCAACATGACTTAAAAAGGACTTGTGTTTGATTTGAAGACAGTTATTGCTGTGAATTTGTGGAAATTATAGTTCTAATAATTGCATATAAGCCTATTAAGCTTAACAGCTGGCGAACAGAAAACTCTTATCTATCTAAGCTATATGAAACGCTTATCGCCTATGATGTTCCCTCGTTCCACCAAAACTAATAAAGCCAAATAAATATTTTGTAATACAAATCACAGTTCTCATTTAGTTGCTCATTTGTATCTTGATTCAGATATTTTTGGCCTCACCAGTTACTAAATAACATTTCAAATATAATTTGATTTAAAAACAATATCGAAAAGAAAACAAACTAAATTTTCTTACAACACATGTCAGCTGCTGCACATAGCTATACAAAATTCAGAAGAAAATAGTTTGCATCAAAGCCACTCTATTTTTATCAAAATTAGTACAAGTTACAGTTATTTTTAGATTGTCACTTATAATTCTCAAACAGTTTAAGCAAACACATGGTGTCATACCCAATTGAATCTCTTTTTAAATCATCTTATTTATTCACTTTTTGTATTGGATTGTTGCGATACCATAGCGTCATTTGACTCTCCTGCTCTCTTCTTATTTAATCTTATTTCTACATCTATCTTATTTTAATTCTTTTTACCGACGACATCTCTACGCCATGTGCCATTAGGTTGCTCTGTTGCCAGAATAAGTTTCCCTTGAACGATTTTATTTAAATTGAACAATGCTTTCCAAAGTTGTCATTTTGCACAAAATAATATTTTTCAAACAAAAAAACAACCTTTTATAAACAACCTTTTCTTACAACAATATGGATGCTAATGGAAGCCAAGAATTTAAATGTTTGAAAGTCACGAGCTGCTCAATCGTTGTTATTAACTCCTTTGTTTCTTCTAACGATTGTTATATCCAAGTGTATTATATCCTTACAGAGGGTATTATAATTTTGTCACGAAATCTTGATAATACTTGACACAAATATGCTGCTTTTTGCAGCATTTAACGAAATATCCATAAAAAAAAGATCAGAAATGTGAAACTCCAACCAAACTGAACTCAGTTGAGCTCTAAAAAAACACGCATTGCTTATCGAATTTGTTAATATTTGTAGCTATAAAATACTAATTAAATTCCAAGCTCTTTGAATCACAATTTCTATACATATTATCTTAAAACAGCACAGCTGCAAAGCAAGATTTCTAAACATTGTCTTGCACTAGCAAAGAAACAAAAAAATAAAAAACAGTTTTTACCTGATGCTAGTTTTAATTATCAGATTCATTTTTTCGTCTGCACTCTGTACTTTTAAATGCTGTGCACGAACCCTTTTTTTTTGTGAGCAGAAAAGCGTTGAAAAGTGCTTTGATTTAAATACAGCACTCGTTTTGTCTACACATGTTCTTAATGTAGATACTGTAAAACCAAACAAGCAATACATTTATTTTATTAGCCACCGTTTGGGTCCAACTCTCTTTCTCTCTCTGTGTTCATATACCAAATAACTGCCAAGTGACTGCAAAGTACCGCGAAGTGCCTTCTCACATGAAAAATTGAATTGTCTCTCATCCTTGGCGTGGCTAGATAAACTTGTTGGGGTTGGTAGCAGACAAGCCCAAGACCAAAACCAACGATAGACAGACAAAACCGTGGCGCAGTCAGAGAGTCAACTCAGTCAGTCAGTTGAACGGACAGACGCACAGACAGACAGACAGCCTGTTGGACAAACAATTGTTGAGAAATGGGGTGTGCGCGTATATTTCAGTTGTTGTGGCTGCTGCTGCTGTTATTGTTGTTGTTGTTGTTGTTTTTCTTGTTTATAGCTATTGTTGTTGTTGTGTGTTTGGCCTACATTTAGCTTTAGCTGAAAACGGTTTGGCTGGGTTAGCATTAAACACATTTCTACATTTACACGTCCAGCTGGCAACAGCTGCTGGTTACATTTTTTTTTTTAGCGTCTGGTTTCATATGCACAATATGCAGCATATAAGCATATATACATACCTATATATATTTATATATATATATATGTACAACACTATATATACATAAATATGCATTACGTATACGCAGCGTATATTGGCAATGCTTTTGGGATCTGTTGAATGGCTTCGTGGCTGCCATTTGCATCTTTTACGGCCGCTGTGATTCGATTGCAACAAACAGTTTTAACGGCAATGGCAGAGAGAAAGCATCGAAAGACACAATAAGCATATAACAATGACATAAAAGCCAAGAACATGCAACTTCAAACTGACTCTGAGCCCTAACTCTGTTACTCTATGTGTGTGTGCGTTTGTTTGTGTGTGTGTGTGTGGCATTGTGTGGCGCAACGGGCGCATAAAATCGAAGAAAATTGTAAATGAAACGCACTTGAAATGCTGCTGCTGCTGCGGCTGCAACGTCGGCAACGTCGGCATAGACACAGGACGCAGAACTCAGCAAACTGGGCGTAACCGTATCCTGCTCCTGCTACGACGCTGACAGCGACCCATGCCCGCCGCTCACTTGGATTGAGTTACAGTTACATTCACGACCGGATGCGGATGCGGATGTGGATGTGGATGCGGCAGTCAGCAAAGGCGCTTTGTGGCAACATATGGAGAGTGTGCTTTAAGTGCAATTGTATATCCTTACCAGGGTTTTCTGTGGTATGCGTGTAAGTATGTGTGGGTATGTGCGACACACATAAATAATACAAGCATATGAGTCTTCCTGCCCTTATGCGACAGCAGCAGCATACTTAGATTACACACACACACACACACACACACACACATGCCTGGATATCCTAGACGCGACACTCTTCTTTTTCGTATAATTATTTATGTAATTGTCATCCGAACTTCATAAGATTTCATTTAATGGGCCATATACCAAATATAAATTGGCTTTCTTGATTTATTTGAAGTTTGTGTGCTCAGCTCAGTCGCGTTGCCGCCAGCATTTGTCTAACTGTCAGTTTTCATTCACACACAGACACACACATTGATACACAAAGCTGCAGCTGTTGCTGTTGCTTGTTGCTTGTTGCTGTTGCTGCTGCTAGTTGCTGTTGCTGGTTTCTGGTTGAAGTGTTAAGCTCGTCAACTCCTAAAACCGCAAATCGAATTACACATGCAAATCACTTGGTTTGGTCACTTGTCCTTTTCCAGTCTCTAGTCTCTCACGCTTCCCTGTCTCCTTTTGCCTATCTCCTATCTCCTGTCTCCTGCTCTTGTTCATTTTTGGTTTTTGCCTCTCTGTGTTCCGTTACGTTTTGGAAAGAACATACACACTAGCACACACAGGATGTGGCACGATGATTGTCCATTGGTTCTTAATGGCCATTCGGACAGTTTAAAGCAATTACTTATATGCATTGCTGTCGCTCTTTTGTGAATGACACTTGCGCTTGTTAAACGACAAAAATCTAATTACAAAACAAGCTGTGACTAAAATCCTGTCGATGATTGAGTTCCATCACATGTTGACATCCTTTTGTTTTTCGAAAAACAAGCTGCATAAAAACTATGTTGAATTTGAATCGGAATAAGCAGCAAAAACGTTGTTAGAGCTTTGAAATTCGCGTGGGTTTTTTCTTATCCTGCTTAAAAGTATAAGAATGTATTTATTTTTACATTCAAAGTTTATCTGCCCACTAAGAAATGAGCTTTTCACATATTGAAAACCATTTTTTAGCGTTCTTTCTTTTAAGTACAGTAAGTTACACTAAGCTGAAAAAAGTTTTTTCACTTTTATGCAAGCAAGTAGCACTTAGATAAAAAAAACAATTCACTTATTTTTAAAATTAAGTTCTTGTTAAAAACTTTTGAGCGCATGTTGGCATTTAGGCTTTTATTTCTCGTTTTCCTTTTTTGGCATCCATTAATTTTACAATTATTTTACGAAGTGTTTTACACACACTTTTTCTTTATCTACCTCTTTCCTTCTTCCATTTCCTTGCTTTGTTGTTCAATAAAAAGTCTCTGATTGTTTGCTTTTCAATATTTTTTTATTGACTGCACATTTTAACAATTCTCTCTCCTTCTCTCTCTCTCTCTCTCTCTTCTTCTCTTTCTAATACTAGTAACAACATTTTCTGTTGCATTTTTGCTTTGTACGACATTCTTAAACGTTTTACCATCAGCTTTAAAGTGCTTCACAACGCAATACTTTGCAATACTTCAATCTACTTAAGAATACTCAATAAAATGGCAAAGAATATCGAAATATATATATATAACATAAGCCCAATATTGACAGTCTTTGACAATAGCTATATAATTATATGTAGATTGTATTTGCATAATCATATTTAGATAAGTTTGAAGTTATCTAAAACTGTTGCATCTTAATTATGAATAACAAACGAATACAAACGAGCATTCAACAAACGACCGAAAATAATCACAATTGTCAACAATATTGTATGGCGATCTTGATAGGCCATAAGTTTCAGTGAGGACCCAACCCACAAAGACTGAGTCACGCATACACACACACACATACATACATATGTATATAAGTATATGTGTGTGTTTTTTTACTGTCGCACGTTTCACAGTTAATTTATATTCATAAGTCAAATTGGTGTACAATTACCGCCCGATTATGAAAACGAGCAACAGCGGGCCACCAACAACAAAACGTTTGTCAAAATCCTACCCCCCTCTTATAACAATTCACCCCTCCCCTTTGGCAGTGAGCAGGGTCGCTTGGTTTTCGAACTGAGAACTGGGAACAGTGTGCTGGGTCTGGGTCTGAGAAGTCCTGGGGTCGCCATATGGAGCGAGCTGTTGTTGTTGCTGCTATTTCTATTTTTTAATACGGCGACAAGTTAAAACAACAACAGCAACAACAACAGGGAGCTAAAGGAGCAACAAGCAACAAGCAACCCCCGTATGACACTTTTCTCTTGCTGCGCTGCGCTGCTTCTGCTCGCTATCTCCCCAAGGATCAGCAACGGCAATAGCAACGCGTTGCTATGGCAGGGGTGTTGTGGGGTGAACTGAGAGCTATGCGGGGTGTTCGGACTGTATGTGGAACTAGAGCTCAAGCTTTTCGCCAGAGTAGTTGATGAGCTGGCGCCTCGTTGCGGGCGGGCGTTGTAGATGTTGCTGCTGTTGTTGCTGCTGTCGTGTCAGAACATGTCACCTACACACAGCCACATGTAGACACGTCGTAGTTACAGTCACACAGTCTCAGTCTTCGTCTGAGTTTGAGTTTGAGTTGCCCTGTGGCGCTGGCTGGGCGGCATTAACGAGCCAGCACCAAGATTGTCCGTCTGAGTGTCCTTGGAGTCCTTGGAGTCAGCCAGTCACTGGGAGTCAAGCAGCAGTTTGCTGCTGGGCATAACCATAGCTATATAGAGCTCTCTATAGCTCTATAGCCTTATAGCCATGCAGCTAAGCCGTCATCTTGTCATCGTCATGAAAAATCTGTGAAGTCAGCCACAATTTTTGGCGCCAGTCTGCTTAGCAGCCAGCTGTGCGTGTGGATGCGTGAACCCAGCAAATTCTACACCCTCCCCATGTCATACCGCCCTCCAGCCCCCTACACCAACCCCGCACTGTCGCGCGCTACACTCAGCAAAATAAAGTTAACCTAAAATGTTTTTTTGTTTTTTAAGAAAGCAGCTTTCGAAATTTATGAACCGTTAGACTTACAACAATTTGGGTTATTTGGTTTCTTGTTAGCAATCATACTATTACAGTATTACAGTATTACTATATCTGTATTCAGATTTCGCATCCATTTTGCTGTTAGCAAATGTTGTATGTATAAGAACCAATATTATTTTGTGCAAAACGAGAATTTTGGCGTTGTATTCTTCAACCTAAATGAGCACATACTAATCAGAAATCGACGTGGTTGAATAACGATTGAATAACGATTATATAACTATAATTCAACCATAGAAATCGATAACAGTTAATTTATTCCGGCAACCAAGTGATCCGAAGGAACATGGTGTAAAGTCGTCGTGTCAAAGACGGTTACATGACATAAAAATTTAAGTTATTTATTTTTCAAAGTCTTAACATTTTTGAAAAAAAATAATTAAATACAAATAAAATAAGATAGATGTAGAAATAAAATAAGAAGCCCAGCAAAAAATGGCATATTTCAGAAACGCTTGATTATGAGAAATAAGATGTTACCACAAAAGGAATTCAGTTGGGCAAGTCATTAAGTGTTTGCTAAAACGGTTTGGGAATTATAAGTGACGAAAGGAATTCAGTTGGGCAAGTCATCAAGTGTTTGATAAAACTGTTTGGGAATTATAAGTGACAATCTAAAAAAACTTTAAGTGGTACTGATTTTAATTAAAATAGAATGGCTTTGATGAGAATTATTTTCCTATGAATTTTGATTTTCTCAATTCAAAGCTATAGTTTTTCTCTGAGTGTATAAACTATGCTCTATTTTCGATTTGCCTTTCTACTTTGCTGCTGTGAAGCAAGAACGGCGGGTGGGTAAAAATCATTCCGCAATGCTTCATTTTAATTTACCCGCACTGTGTTTGGGGGCAGCATTTGCTTAAACGTATTCAAAGCGCGTGTACAGCGTCAGAAGCCACGCCCCTTGCCTGCCCCGCACCACCAATCACCTCATAGAGCGCAAGTGGCATGCGACTTTAGTTTTAATTTAGTTATTGTTGCCACTTCAATTGGATTGACAACCCAGCAGCAGCAGCTGGAGTAGTCGTCTCAGGATTCATGTTGCCTGCTTATGTTCTTGGGTCATTCTCTCGTCAACCCGCTTGACGTGTCTTAGATCCAAAACTTTATCGAGCGTCCTTTGGGCTTTGCGCTCGCTGATTTTTCGATTTTGAAAATGAGGTCATGAATCGCGGCACGTTTGCCATATGGGAATGCTGCTAGCTGTTAGCCTTTGAAATCGCAGTCAAGAGTCGCCGCTGGGAGTGGCAAGCAACAACAACAACAACAACAACAACATCAACAACGTTGAGTGCCTTAAAGTAGGCAACACTTTTTTTTATGAAGCTGCCTTTTACTGCGTTTTACATTTGTAGAATATTTTATAGAAAGTTGTGTTGAAATCGGAATGGAGCTCCATAAGCCACTCATCCTGAAACTATTTTCTTTATTTTAACCTTCCGTCTGTGGATATGCGTTTCTCAGTACTTAGTTTAAGAGCTGTTTTGATGAAACTTGGCACAATTGATTCTTCTTTCTGCAGGTATAACCTATGTTTGAATCGGCTAGACCAATGCTATGTAACATATAGTTGCTATAGGAAGGATCGGTTGAAAAATAAGATTTTGTTTGAAAAACTTTTCTGTTTTTGAAATAATAGGAATACACTCACTTAATCTAAGTTTAGGCATCAAAATTGAACTACTATATCTTCCAGCTGCCATAGGAACAATTGGTTAAAAAATAAGTTTTTGTAAGAAAATCGTTTTTTTCTCAAGTTATGTTAACAAAACTCACTTATTCTGTGTTTCAGTATGTTATTGATAGTCTGACTAAATTTTATTCAAATCGAATGATTACATCTTATAGCTGCCATAGGAACAATCTGTTCAAATTTTGTTTTTATGCAGATATTTCAACCAAACTCATAAATACTCAATTTTATTAGAATCCAGCCAAGTAGACTAAGTTTAATCTTAATCGAATCACCATATCTCCTAGCTGTCATAGGAACAATCGGTGGAAAATTATGTTTTTATATGCCAAATTTTTCTGCACACCAAAGATAACATTGCTTTCTTGTTGTAACTACCTTCAATGCAGCGAATTCTGTCTGAATTTCTTATCCATGGCCTTTACTTTAGCTTTTATCTGTTTTAAATATTAATTTCTTACCTTCTGTGACATGTCCTTTGCACGCTGTTCAAAATTGCACGCATTTACATCATTTAAATATTTGCACAAATAAGAAATCTGTGCATCGTCGGAATGTTTGAAATAGCTCAAGCCAAGCCTAGAATTTTCCGTGGGATTTTCCATCACTAATAAAAAGCATAACAAGTGAAAAGCGCATTATTGATGCGTTGCCTGGCCACGCGCCAAGTTTCCAGCTACTCAAACACGCTCCTCTCCCCAAGCCAAACACTCCACTCATTGGGGCTTAAAGTACGCCAAAAGTTTTTTTTTTTTTTGTGTACAGCATTTAATGCAAAAAAGCAACAACTATGTGGGAAAAAAACAACAAGCAAGTTCCATTAGCTGGCACGGATTGTAGAAATTCAGCTTTTAGCTTATAGCTTCTGAGTTTGGTGCTGCGGCTTAGCTCAGCTAATGATACAATACACTTTCCAAGGAAATTATAGAGTGCCTTGTCAGCAGGAGCAACATTCAAAAAACACGCATAAAACCATTGCAATTAATTTTTGGAACAGCACATGCCAACGTCAAGTAAAATGTACACTCCAGTTGAATTTAAAAGCCAAGTTAAGTCGCTGCTGCTGAAGATGTTTGCTGCCGACTGTTACCTAGCAGCTAGAACAAATTAGCCTTGGTACTGTATATCTGTATTTGTGTATTTTTGTATTTGTGTATATCCTGCTTGTTGCTTCTGGGAGCCGCCTCAAAAGCCAAACAATTAGCTGAAGTGGCTTAGCAGCGGGCGACTGATTGAAATTAAGTGCAATTCAAATGGCGACACGAAACGTATGCAATAAAAGCAATTTACCTAAAGCCAAGTCAACCTTCAACCCCCACTCCCCTTTCGCCTGCCCACAGTGCTTACCCAATAATAGAGTGTGTTGTCGCCAGTAGACCAGTTCCCAATCTCAATTCCCTCTCAATCTCCAACTCTCAATGCCAGCAACAACAAAACGCAGCTTTTCTTTCAATTGACTACAAAGCGAAATGTGCGTCGTTTTGTATATCAAAGGGGGTGGGAGTGTGGAAGGGTGTAGAGGGGCTTGGAGTTTAGCCTAGGGTTGAAGTTTTGTTTGTCTGAGCTGCGGCATTAGCTCAACGCGCAGCAGGTTGCCAATGTTGTCTATTGTTCCCTTTATTTTTTTTCATTTCTATTCAGTTTACTTTTCCATGCTATATACTCTGCTTTTGGTCTGTGGATCTGTGTCCTCTTGAGGACTTGTTGTTGTTGTTGTAGTCTCCTTCCCTAGCATATAATTGATTTGTGCCGTCTCCTTCTCAATTTGGCTGGCATTTGAACGATTTCGCCTCCTGTTCAATTGAATGGAAACTTAAATATACATATGTATATAGATGTCCAGGTGGTTGTCCCTGTTCATGTCCATGTCCATGTCCTTGTCCCTGTTCATGTCCATGGCCAGGTCCATGTTCATGTCCATGTCCGTGTCCATGCTTACAAATCATTGGCTTTTGCATTTAGTCCTTACCAACCAATTCGTATATTTTATTTCAATCTAATAACGCCAAACCGAATCTTCTTTAGCTATTGCTTCCCATGCTTGTGTCCTTCCCTATCCATTTGTCCTTCCAACTGTCTATTCGTCTGTCTGTCTATCTAAGGCTGTGCTCCGGCATTTGTCACGTTGCAGGTTTGGTTTTTGTTATTAATCTCAATTTGCCCCCATATAGTCACACCTCTCTGCTGGTGGTGTCCTGCCATCCTGAATGCTGAATCTTTGTTCGTGCAGCTCCTGCTGCTCCTACTGCTCAATATGATACACTGTTTACCTTTTGCGCACCAAAGTGCAAAGAGCACAGCGAACGTGCTTCAAATGAATGTCTCCAAATAAGTATCTGCATCTCCATTGGATAGTTGCCATTTGAATACGCTCAAATGAAAATAATATGCTAATCCTTAAGAATCCTTCTATTGAAAACAAATGCAAGGCAAATGCAGACAAAGCTAAGACAATTAAGATTGAGCACATTATTGAATTAACCCAAATCATTTAATCTTCAAGAAATGGATTCAATTGGCTCCAGTGCGAGCTTAAGTATTTATAAACAAG
The DNA here is from genome assembly GCA_949708635.1 of Hirtodrosophila cameraria. Lineage (NCBI taxonomy): Eukaryota > Metazoa > Arthropoda > Insecta > Diptera > Drosophilidae > Hirtodrosophila > Hirtodrosophila cameraria. Next base: position 5,542,127 of record OX453089.1, read on the forward strand.
TATGTTTATCTTAAAAGTTATAAATAGAAGACGTTTTGTGTAGAGCTCATCAATTTATTTTTTAAAAACTAAAAACTAATAACTAAGGTTTCTACCTTTATTCTGAAACAAAAACTAATTACTTTCTGTGAAATATATTTGAATTGAAAGTCGGAACATTCGTTGAGGATTGCAAGTCGACTATTTTTTAAATTTCGAAACTTGACAGCTTTTTAAATGTATTCAATATTTCGTTCATAGGAATTTACATGTCGTATACGCAATTTTAGTTGGAACTTTGGAAAACTATACTAAAGAATTGAAGTTTATGCTTTTGTGAAATCTCGTGCTTCTCAATTCCCTTATCTTGATTTATTTCAAAACTGCTTAGCCAATCCACTCCAAAATTTGTCATTTGTTTGTTTCTGAGTTGAAGTTCACAAGTTGGTTTCAAAGCTATTGAATGACGTCTTATCTTAGGAATCACTTTAGCTATAATGCTGAAATGTTGTATATAGACTTTTTAAATGGTATAGATTCCCGACTTCCGCCAGTTAAAATATTTTTGCAAACCAATCTTTGTATGTAAACACAATTCTAATCACTTTATTATGTATGGTAAATTAAACTGATCTAGTTTACGTATCATATCTTTGGAAATATCTAAAAAATTTGCTATTAAGGCTTCTGAAATTGAATATATTCCCAGTTTTAAATAGAGGAGTTTAGCTGGCTTGAGGTCAGCTTTAATATTTATTCACGCCAAACTTTGTCAGTGAACGCAGTTCTAGTTATTTCATGCTGCATGGTATAGTCAAATGCCTCTAGTTTACTCAATAAAGTACACAGTAGCTGCCGTTTGACCATGAACGCTATTTCCCAAAAAAAGGAAGCGGGAAAACAATGCAAAATTCAACAGAAATGAGTTCTACTCTTTGTAAAGTCAGTTATATCAGCTATTCTACTAAGCCTGCGCTATTGCCGCCTTTGATCAAAAAGAGCTAAAGAATATGTGAAATATGTATATTCGTTTTATGATTTCTTGAACATTTTACGGAATAGAAATTTTTTAAATGTGACAATGCTAATTTATAAGCTAGTGAACTGTATTCTATTCGAAAGTAAACTTTATTCAATCTTTAATAAAATGCAATTGAAAAGGAAATTCAGTTTCCTAATATTTTAACCAAAGTGGATACCGAAACAGACCTGTACATGTAAAGTATATTCCATTGAAAGCAAAAAATAGACCATGTTGTTTGTGTGACAGTACAAACAATTGAACAATACCATTCGCACACTTGCCGTCTGCTGGTCACTTGGCAGAAACAATATAAAAGTGAAAGAGAGAAATAGAATACCCAGTTTTTTGCTGTAAATATTTTCACAAAAAACACAAAAGCTGAAATCAAATTTTGCGATAGGTGCGAGTGAGATTTGTGTGAATGCAATAATTTGGGAGCAGGGTGGCGTACAACCAAAAAAGGATAGCTGAGCACAAAGAACACAGGACAGGTAGAGATTTTCTACTTTGTTGCCTCAGCACGCTCTGTATCTAAATTATGAAACATTTATGGTACTTATATTATTATGGGTAAGCGTTGCTTCTAGTCGAAAAGTATTTATCTCCAACAAAAAGCTGTTGCTACCAAAGAATATTTTGTAATGTTATAAGTTAATCATACGCCCGTCTCTTCGTTGTTGTTTGGTAACTTAAAACGCAAATGGAGCAAAAATTAAGCACATCGCATGGAAAGGATAGAATTCAGCGCATAATGGGGCAGCGATAATGAGTGTTATGGCAACGGCGCAGGATAAGTAAAAGGACACTGACAGCAGCTGTTGCGCAATGATAAAAGCAACAAGTCCGCTGTCAAAACCCTTCCATCGTCAGTTTATGTTTGTATATAAGTTATAATCTAGTTAAGTATGTGTGTATTTTATAAGCACATAAAGCAAACTAGAAATTCTAAAGAAACGCGAGTCATACAATAATATAATATTATAAATTCTGAATGCATTGCTCTAATGAGTACCATAAACACCACACAATTGCTGTTTATGGTAATGCAAATTAGATATAATAATACCTTGACTTGTAAGGTTAACAGCATCATAGTTATACCATTTCAAGATAATTAAATGCAGAACAAGGATCAAAGCGAGAAGCAATGCGAAAGGCAATGCGAGAAGCAATGCGAGAAGCAAAGCGAGAAGCAATGCGAGAAGCAATGCGAGAAGCAAAGCGAGATTGAAAGCGAGAAGCAAAGCGAGACTGAAAGCGAGAATCAAAGAGAGATTTTAAGCGAGAGGCAAAACGAGAGGCAAAGTGAAATGTAAAGCGAGAAGCAATGCAAGAAGCAATGCGAGAAGCAATGCGAGAAGCAAAGCGAGAATCAAAGCGAGAAGCAATGCGAGAAGCAATGCGAGATTGAAAGTGAGAAGCAAAGCGAGAAACAAAGCGAGAATCAATGCGAGAATCAAAGATAGATTTAAAGCGAGAAGCAAAGCGAGAAGCAAAGAGAGAAGCAAAGCGAGAAGCAAAGCGAGAAGCAAAGCGAGAAGCAAAGCGAGAAGCAAAGCGAGATGCAAAGCGAGAAGCAAAGCGAGAAGCAAAGCGAGATGCAAAGCGAGAAGCAAAGCGAGAAGCAAAGCGAGAAGCAAAGCGAGAAGCAAAGCGAGAAGCAAAGCGAGAAGCAAAGCGAGATGCAAAGCGAGAAGCAAAGCGAGATGCAAAGCGAGATGCAAAGCGAGAGGCAAAGCGAGAGGCAAAGTGAAAAGTACAGCGAGAAGCAGAGCGAGAAGCAAAGCGAGAAGCAAAGCGAGAAGCAAATCGAGAAGCAAAGCGAGAAGCAAAGCGAGAAGCAAAGCGAGAATCAAAGAGAGATGTAAAGCGAGAGACAAAGCGAGAGTCAAAACGAGAGGCAAAGTGAAAAGTACAGCGAGAAGCAGAGCGAGAAGCAATGAGAAAAACAATGCGAGAAAAGCAAGAAGCAAATCGAGATGATAGTGAAAGCAAAGCGCGCAGCAAGAAGACAGTCAAAACGAGAAACAAAGCAAGAAACGAAGCAAACAGCAAGGAATGAATTGAAAGTTTTAATAATACTCAAGACAAAGTGTTTTCAAGTCAACCATATGCCTATTATGCACAGCTTCAGTTTGTCTCTCGTTTTATTTCTCTTATCACTTTCACTATGAAACCTTTCAAGTGTTTCAAAAAGGATACAAATGTAGAGTATTGTAAAGATTATAGCTTCAACGGCTCTGTTTACGCTTTCACTCAACACCTTTATTTATATAGCCACTTGCTCCTGCAAACGCTTCTCTCATCGCAATTCCAAACGATTCTCACTATTCTGTGCTCAACCAAATAGTTGAAAACAAACTCCTTTTACTCGGAATGCATATTTCCAGACAATCTGTTAGATAATGTAGCTCTTTTTAGAGCTGTACTGTCTGTACAAATTTGATGTCCTGCCGCTCGTTTGCTAGTTGGCTCTAAGTAGTTGGTGACTTTATAATTGCTGTTTTTGCAGTCTAACTCAAAAGCTTTGCTGTTAAAATAACTACAGCAACAACAAAATGGCAAAAAGCAAACAATTGGCCATAGAAAAAGTTTTGCTTTGCCTGTCAAACAGCTTCTGGTCCTGTAATTTTGCACTAGAGATGGGCATGTGTTGAATCTTTTCACGACACGTATATTTTTATATACATATGTAAATATATATGTAACATTACATAAATGTTCCTAATTATTTCCAACCATGATCTACTATTACTTCATGGATCTCACGGCACACATCAAACAGACATTAGCTTGAATATTGTTCAACATTGTTAGACTGAGACATTAATGTCCCAAAAACATTCACAGGCAAAACAACACGGCCTTTGATGGACCCGTGCAAACACATGTCTTTGTGACAATTTTCATTCAAAACTTTCCAAAATTATTTTAAAAACATTTATGTATTGTAATGCTTGAGCAGAGTCTGGACACAAAAACTCAAAAATGTTCCTAGGACAAATATGTCAATATGTCAAATATTTTGACATTTTTGATTTTGAAGCATTTTCAATCCATTTGGCTTCGACACTGTAACGGCAATACTCTGCCGTGTTGCATGAAAATTTAAAAGGACACGTGTGCAACACTATTTCACAGCCAACATCCTGCCACACATATGAGCAGAGTTTCTAACTGGCCTTTGGCGCTGCATTAAAGGTAATAACATCCTTAAAGCAAGTACATACATACATATATAGATGTATCTTTATACAGGTATGTGTACTATATGCCATGCATGGAAACATGTGTCAGCTAGTATGTTGGCTATTGAATTCATAGCATGTTGTTGTTGTGCTGTGTTGTGTTTGTGTTGTGTTTGTGTTTTGTTGAATGCTTAGGTTTGGTTTCCTGGAAAAGTCATAAAAGCGTACAAAAGCCAACTGGCAAAAGAAGAACGCCAAAGTCAAACAATACAATTTGTTACCAATTAAATGACTGCATTACATAATAATAATAATAATAATAAAAATAACAGCAACAACAGCTACAACAACAACAGCAGCCTGATAATAAAAGCAAGGCAGCTGCCACCCAACCACCCACTAACTGAATTGAGTGACAGACAAGGCAACTGTTGTTGTTGTTGTTGTTTTTCTTGGTACTTTTGGCATCAGCGAAGCCAAGCAAGTGTGTGTGTGTTTGTTTGTAGTGTGTGTGTGTGTGTGGGTGTGTGTGTGTGTAATGGGTATACGTAAGCATTCAGCAAGCAACAGCATATTGGTTGTCAAAGTAACCGAATCAATAGCATACTTTCAGGAGTCTGAAGCATGGAGCACTCTGTTTTTGGGGGCGCCCCCAAAAACATCTTTATTAGAAGCTGAGCTAACATTTTTTTTTATATTACTTCATTATGCGATTGCTTTTGATTTGATGCCATAATTTGGCAGGCATTTTAATAAATTGAATATCCATTCATTAGCTAAATTAGCACAACAATCATTTTGTCAAGCCGAAACATCAATTAAGAATTCAAACGCGCTTTTATTTATATCAAAATATATATATATATATAAATGTTTATTAGTAATTTTTTTGTTTTATATATATTTGTATGTACTATATGCATGCAAGTGTGTGTGTTTTTAGTTTTTTCTTTTGTTTTTTTTTTTTTTTTTTGTATTGCACACAAATTGCAATCAATTTATACGTTTATTATTTTCTTTATGCTTGTTATTGACTTCTTCTTTTTTCCCTTTTTTCAAATATTATTAGAATTATTTTATTGGCTGTTGTGGGGTTGGCTGCCCCCAAAACAAATTTCACAATTTGTTTGCTATCAAATAATGCTGGGTTCTCTGTGCACACACACAATAAAATTGATTACAAATTTCTATGCTCTTAATTATTGTGGTTGTTTTGGTTTTCAAAGTTCAGTTCTCTAGGCTACATTTTGGTTAAATTCAAAACTATTTGTGTATTTTATTATTGGTTTTGTGTACTTACTGCTGATCTGTGTGTGTGTTTTTGGGTGTGTGTGGCTGTGTTTGGGTGTGCGCTTGTGCAACTTACATTAATGTTTATGCCATGAAATAGACACTTGTTAATCAAGCCATATGGCAACACTCTTTAGAATTTCATGTGCTTGTTAAGGTGGCTGCGTTTCAAATTCATGAACTTTTTTCAGTAATGTTAATTTGACACTCGACAATCAAACAATCTGGCAACACTATTTTGAAATTCATAAGCTTGTTAAGTTGGCTGCGCCTGAACTTTACACGAAATGAGTGCATTGTTCGTTATTTCACCGGTTTCACAAACTATGCATAGCATAAACGTCGTAATTATCAAATTGTTGTATTAGTATGTATTTCATTTTATGGCAGCTTTTTGGTGTACATTCGAATTTTCAATAAATTATAGATAAATAAAGAAAAATATGTATCTTTGGCATTTTTTATTCAAAATAAATTGATACCGTTATTGTTGTTGTATGTGTTTGTGTGTTGTTGTTTTTTTTTTTCGATACAAAATACAGTGTAAATATTTACGCTTAATGAGCTTCTACAATTTACTCAAATTAGTACACAATAATCGTACATATATGCTATATGCTTAATTTAATAGGCATTACGCCGCATTGCGGTCGTATTTAATATTCATTTCTGATTCCATTTTTTGTTCAATAAGTAATTTGTTGATTTTGTTTTCTTTTTTTTTAGAGAAAATATTGCTCTAACTTATAAAGTTTACGGTCTCGTATATAAAAATCAATGGACATACTTGCTACACAGTAAAAATCTGCAGTTTAGTACAATTCAAATGGTTCGTTTTCAAGTAATTTTAAGTATATAAATATGTGTATATTCTAATCATATATAGGGCTTGTAAAATCAATTATAAACTAAGGTCTACTTTAAGTAATGATTTGATATACTTAGTATTTTTGTGTGTATGTGTGTATGGGTTTATGTATAAAAAAGAATATTTTGTTTTTTTATTTTTTTTTATGTTTTTGTTATTGACAATGAGATATTATGGATATGATTTGGTGGTATGGAGGAAGCACTTGTGGGGCAACTATATAGGAATTCTGAACATGTACTATTATTTTGATTTGTATTTGTATTTTGAAATTGTGAATTTGTATATTCACAATTCAATTGGCAGCTGTATTGAGTATAGCGTATGTAATTAAAAAATAGGCATTACAAAAAACATTGCTTCTTACAACTAAATGCAAAACTCAATAAAAGCGATATATATGTATATGCCCTCTGCTCAAGTGACTTTTGAGTAAATATGAAGACAGTATATAGCCAATAAATAATATGATATGATATAATACTAGACTAATCTGTATATGACAACAACTTCTAGCACAAATTAAAAACAAATAAAAACTGGCTAGAATGTGGTCGAAATCGAAATTTGCCTGGGCAGCTGCCAGTTTAGCATTGGAATTATTGTGAGCTGAAGCTGCACATCGGACGGCACTGGCCAAAAGATTTTAACAATTCGGCTTAAACAGTTTAAGCTGAACGTCAATTAGCTGCCTAATGTTAACATGTCTTATATGTAAAATAAAATTACAATCAAATCGAATAAAAGCAAAGGGCATTTAAAACAGCGGCTAGCCGCGTTTTTTACATTCATTATAATGTGTGTGTTTTAAATGCTATCCTATAAATGGGTGTGTGTGTGTGAGTGTGTTTTTCAAGCTCTTTTGCTTGCTTACTAAATTGTGAGTGTGTGTTTGTGTGGTATACATATACATAAGTTAAGGTACATACTAGATAAATAATATGCAGCATAGTATTCATTAAAGTTTAGTTTTGCTTTTCTTTTTTTTGTTTTAGCTTAAGTTCTTGCCAAGTCGCATATTGAAATCGTTAATTGATTGTTTTTCAGTTATGTCCGTTCTTAATACCATTTCATAATTATTTATAATTCATAATTGTGGGCGGGAGGGGGGTTCTGTAGACAAACACCTCAAAATACATCAATAGAGTTGATTACGAGGGTGTGAGAAAGTTTTTTTTTTTGTTTTTGTTTTTTTTAAGATTAAGATTTTTGATTAGTAGTGATTATTATTGTTGTTGTTGCTGCTGTTATTGTTGTTATTGTTGTTGTTGCTGCTGTTGCAGTTTGCTGTTGACACATTTATGGCGATACATATGGCGGTGGCTTGCGATAGGATGGCGTTGCCGGTGATTTCCCTCGTACCTCCCGACCACCCAAAACGACAGCCGGCGGCGGTACATACTCATCCACATCATTGTCACCATTCATGTTTGAGGTGTTGTATGAGGGTGGCAACAGCGGCGGCTTCTCATCCTTGAGTATGACAGGACTCTTGTTGCCTATTTCCGGCTTCTCCTCAAACTCATCCTGAAAGATGACGGGTATGCCCTTGGTGCGGAAGGATTTACGCTCCTCCTCATCGCCTAAAAGTTAAAAAAAGAATAAGATTAGTTTCGTTTCAATTTAATAATAAAAATGTAAAGCGATCATTAGTGTAGAAAGTGTTTTTCCACAATTCCACACAACGATTGATGAACTTACCCAACTCCATTTTGCCGCTCTTGTGGCGACGTCGATGCAAACAGCAGGCTATAATGGAGGCCAGCAATATCATGACCAATATAATGACTGCGGGCAGTATAAAGGTGGCCAAATACTCATCAGAGAAAGTTGGCTTAAGGCTCGGCTCCTTGCTGCGCGGTGGCACGTACTCGTGCTGACTGATGTCGCTATTATCCGCAGCTAAAATTGCAAAAGAAAGTTAAAGTTTATACAAAATATATTCAATTACACTCAACACTTACCATGACAGCTGGTGGATGGTACCACCGTAAAGTGGGTTAGATTAAGCTCGGGTCCGAGTGCTTTCTTAACGCTGCTACTAGGCGTCAGATCGCCGTTCAGATAGACATTGCGTATGGCTGCTATATCCTTGTCAGGACAACGATTGTGCGTCTTTTGCAGCGATACATTATAAAAGTTGACAACTGAGCCACCCGAATCGTGATTACTATTAATGGAGCGTACATTTATCTGATTGGTATTGGAATCGCCATGCAACTGGGCAATGCGCTCGACAAACTTGCGCTGCAATTCAGCATTAAAGTTCTCATGACGTATGTTCAGATAAGCCTTGAATAGTACAGCAAATTCCTTTTTGGGCATTGCATTGACGACGACGACGAGTGCATCATTGGCGCTAAGGCCACCACTGTCCTCGGCAATTAGCAGATATTCCTCGGTGCCAGCATCGCCCCATTTGGGTACGCCAAAGAATTCCTCATTCTTTGAATCGAACTGCAGCCAATTGCGTATGCTTAAGTCCTTGTGATCCTTGGTCTTTAGCGTGATTGTTAGATCATTATCATTGGGATCGTAAAACGTATCAACGGGCACCTTATATACCAACAGCTGACCCGCTACGGCATTCACACGATCCACCTGATTGCGCGGCATGGGCGGTAAATTCTTGGCCATATGCATGGTGGGCTTTATCTTGGCCAACTCGGTCTTCTGACAGGCGCCAATTAGCTGACCCGATATAGACTTGATGCTTAAAAGTGGTGCAACCAAATCGCTTAAACGTTGCGCATCCAAACGACGCACTAGATCATTCAGCTCCGTCTCGGGACAATCGGTAGTGGGTAGCGTCTCATTGAAATACACAAAGGTGGCGCTTTGCGGCTCCTGCAGTGTCTGGCGTATCTCACGCACCACCAATGCCAAGCTGGTGCCATCACCCAGCGTATGCGTAACGGCCTTAATCAACTTCATCTGCCAATCTATGGTGTGGCTTAGCTTCTCGTTGATGCGCACAGCAATGCTGATCTCATGGTTAATGGTGCGCACGGCACGATGCTGCTGCACGCTAATCTCGACCATTTCCGTAACGCTGGCATTGCCGGAATCCGTTGCCGTAAGGCGATACTGCCAACGGGAGACTGCATCATCCAGTGGTCTGTGGAGATACAAATAAAACATAACTTTAGTTAATCAACTCAAATCTTTGTTTAACTCAACTTACAGTCCATAGAGTTCGCGTTTCTCCGCATTAAACTGCACCCAGGATGTGGGTTTCAGCTCATGTCCATCCCGATCGGTCAGATCCAGACGCAGATTATGTTGATCCTCCGCATCGGAAAACGTTTCCACAGGCACCACAAAGTTAAACGCCTTGCCTGATGTTACAGCCAACTTTTGCAGACGCATCTTAATAATGGGCACACTATTCTCCTGCCGTGGCTCTACATAATCCGTGGATGCATACGTTGAGCTGGTCACCTCAACCAGCGGCTGCCTGGTTGTTGTTGCCGTCGTGGACAGCTGTTGAAATGAAAGTTAGCCAATTAGTACGTGTTTTAATTGTAGTAGCATTAACTAAAATTTACCTCATTGCTGGCCAAACTGGGCACGCTGCTGTTGCTAGCTGCTTCGAGGGCGTCCACAGCATCCCCTGTCTAGGAATTATACAGAATGCTCATTAAATGACATAGGAACTGGCTAATTGAAGCAACGCCTTTGTATATTTATATATATATTCTTTTTTCTTTTTAAGTGTCATGCTTGAATAGTGTTGAGAGCTAATGAGCAGGCAGAGTTATTAGTGTACCAACTGGTGTGCGACAGATACAGATACAGATACAATTATATAGCTATAGCTACAGATACATAACATATATGTACGTATAGCAATAAACATGCAATTCCAAGAAGGACATGCGAGAGTATGCACTGTCAATCAGCACTGATTGGCATCCCATTTCAAAGGATAAGTGCATTAGCTGTTTACGTTGAAATCCCTTAATTGGCTTAACTAGTGGCAGGAGTCAGCGGAGGTCAACTGGATTTAACTGGACTGGGGGGCTGTGATTGGGGCAGAGACTTAACTTGGCTTGGGGTTTGTTTTTTGGTGCAGCTTATTAAATTCTATATAGTATATAAAAATGTGGCTACTTATACATAGTGTGGCGGAATGAGTTCACCTTAGGTCTAATTGAGAGCGTGCTGTGCGCGTGCGAAGCCGTCGTCGTCGACTCGAGCTCGATCTCGGCCAGCGTGGAACGTGTTGTGGCTGCCACATCAGCCTCAGCCACTTCGGTGGTCAGCCAGCTGCTCGGTTCATTCAGCTCATTTACATTTGTCTGTCGTTTGCATTTGTTTAATAATTTTTGTTTTGTTTGAAATTGTTAGATAATATAGGATAGGGATGGATCAACAGATTCAATCAAGTTTCAAAACTAGTTTATAGATATAGAAAGAAAATGGGACTCCTTTAGACGCAGTCATTATGGTTATAAACTTTCTCTTGACTATAAATTTTTCTAACGAGATTTTTTTAAGACTTTTAGGCAAATATTTGTAATCCTATCAATCAGACTAAAAACGAATTTGTTTCGCTTTTTTTAAGACTATAGTGCAAAAGATTAGTAGTATTATGCCCGAAACTTTGTACAACCTTAACCATCACCAATAAATGTTAAAAATAAACCATAATATATAAGATGAGTTTTAAAAATAAAATAAATCTAAGTATAGATATAAGGGTATAGAAACATATCTGTACAAATTGTTATGTTTTTATCTAATTTATAATTCTGTTTATAATTGTATTCTAGATTTGTATTAGGTATATATTCTTCATATAATAATTATTTCTATAATTTTAAAGTATATCACCGTCATCAAGTAACTTTCTCTAACTAACTCTTCAACTAAATAAATGTACAGCTTTTATATGGATTATTATTTGAGGTTAAATCCTCGACAAAATGGCACAACATACGATTATAACGATTACACATGGATATAGTATATATAAGTATTTGTACCTTTATTAGCTGGAAAACAATAGATAGCACTATTTATAGTATCGATGTTTTATACAATTATAATGAAACTGAATTCCGAGTTTTATATTAATCAATTTAAACAATGACTATCAAAGCTATCGATTATTTTCCAAGTCAATTATGTACATATATGCTTTAGCTATTATATATGCGTTGAGTTTGCAGACTGAGGGGTAGGCGGCGACTCAGGACACACAGGACACAAGAGACATACACAACAGACACATAAAAGGCTAAACAACAGTTACAATTGTCGCACAACGAGAGACATAAAAGAGAGAGAGATACATACACACACACACACACACACACACTCAAAGAGATACACACACACACACACAAAAGCGACATTACCTTTGGCGTTTGTGATTGTGTTGTAGTTGTTGTTGCTGTTGTAGTTGTTGGCATAGTTGCTGTTGTACTTGTTGATGAAGTTTGCAATGTTGGTGATAATGAGGCAGATGATAATGAAGCTGTTGCTGATGATGCTGTTGTTGTTGTAGTGAGGGTATTAGCCATATCAGAGTCTATGACACTTGCTGTGCTTGAGCTGCTCAGGGAGCCTGTGGAGGAGGCTAAGGAGGTTGAGGATGAGGATGTTGTAGTGGTGCTTGGAGCAACAGGATTGCTGCTGCTGCTTTCGATGCTAGATGCAATTGATGGGGATGCGGAGGGTGTGGATGCATAGGACATGGAGGAGGAGCTGCTGGCATCGTATGGTGAGTATGACTCAGACAATTGGGGATGGGTGGATGGAGCTGCTGCTGCTGCTGCTGGCATGGGTGTGCCTGGTGTAGCGGGTGTAATATTATTGTTGCTGTTGTGGTTAGTGGTCGTTTGTGAGGTGCTCGTTGCCGCGTGCTCAGCTATATCAACAGCACCAGCCACAGTGTCAACCTGGTTGTTGTTGTTATTATTATCATTGTTGTTGTTGTTGGCAGCATCTTCGTCTATGAAAGCAGCGTTTACCGTAGCCATAGAACTGCTGCTGCTGCTGCCAGGTGCAGCTGTTGTGGTTATTTGCAGCTCCAGCTGCCTCTCATGGCCCGTTTTGAGTTCCAGCTCATTGCCAAGCTCATTCTCGCTCTCCACAATCACGGGCGCTGCGGGCACGCCCAACAGTCTGGTCTTGCCCAGCTGCTGCAGCTCAGCATCGTCAACATCTTCAACATCAACATCGTCAACGTTGAGCACAGGTAAATCCTTGATATTCTTGGTGTTTTCAATGGTCTTGCTAATGACGGACTCCAATTTGGAGACGCTTTCTTCAATTTCCTCATCCAATTTGCTGGCTGGTGATGCAGAAGCAACATCTTCCACGTTTTCCGAATTATCCGACTGCATTTTCGTTCACAAGTTGTGTGATTGTAGTTGTAGTTGTTGTTAGTTTATGGATAATTAACATTCATTTTTTGTTTTTTTTGGCAATGGTAGTAACAGTAACAGTAAATGAGCACAGCGAGAGTAGGAGATTTGAGAAATAGAGAGAAAGAAAGTGTGTAAATGGCAAAAAGAGAAGAAAAAGAGACGAGAACGAGAACACCATATGATGGAATTACTGAATTACATATACACATGTTAAAAGAACCGTTTCATCAAAAGTCTATATAATGATAAGTACGTATAATTTATATATATTTATGTGATCTTTTGTGAAAGTTTGTTGTTGGTGTAGTGTAGTTTTGTTTGTGTTGCGTGTCGTTTTTGCAGTTATCAACAAAGTGCAGTAAGAAACATAATTATGATCTTCCGGAAATAATAACGGTGTGTACTTAATTATTATTTAGTATGTCTGTCTATATAATATTTATATATATAATATATAGTTATTTAATACATTTAATCTGTTTTCGTAGCGTGTATACAACCAACAGTTAAAAAACCTCAGGTAATCGGAAACACCAAAAAATAATAATAAGAAGTGACAACTATCTGTGTAATTATAATGAACACTTACCGCCCCATGATGATGACGATGCGCATGCGTGGCTGGTACTTCCGTGACGGGTTCACTGTAGGTATGACAAAAGTATACATAAGATGGTTGATAATTCATTTAAGAAAACTTTATAATACATACGGCGCCTGATCTTCCTCATCTCCATAGTCGTAGTCCTCGTCTTCGTTGCCGCTACCCTCCGATTGTCGGCGCTTTCGTTCAGATCTGAAGATGTGTGAATAAAACATTTACAAGCTTTATAAGTAAATTGCTTTTAAAAGTCTATTTTATTTGAAAATATCTTCAAGTAACAAGCCTATCCAATAACACTTTCAATTACAAACAAAGAAATGACTAGCTAAAGACTTCTTAATTTTGTAAGTCAGTGTAACACTTGTTCAATTGCTTTCTACTTGCTGGACTACTTGCATTGGAAAGGCTTGTTGCAAACAAGCACTTGGTATTTCAATCATTTGATTTGGTTAAGCGAGCACTTGTTGGATTTATTTACTTGACTTTGAACTTGTACTTTCCAGTTCAATTTAGTGAATTAGATAAGTAGTTTATTTTCTTCAGAACGAACTAATCTTTCATTTGGGTTCAATTCAAAATCGTTAGGTTGCCCAAAATCGTTCAACTGATTCGAATCCCGAAATTGTTAAGCTGTCTTTTGAGATCAAAAATCGTTCAACAGATTCGAGTCCCAAAATCGTTTAATAGTATTTTGAGTTTCCAAAATAGTTTAGTTGTCAGTAAAATAATTAAAATTGAACAAGAAAATCCACTGAAGAACTGTATTATTTTGAGACTCGAATCATTTAAACGGTTGTGGTACTCAAATGACTATAATGAAAGTTAAGATTCCGAAAGAGTCTGATTCAATTCAACTCTACTTGACACAATCGATAGTTTTAACACTTTTTACAATTTTATATTTCTAACATTGCTGGAGATAGTGATCTTTTGAATTTCATTATTAAAGGATTAAAATGTAATTGTAATTTACATTCTAAGCTACAAAATTAATAAGGAGAGTTTACTATTTCGAATGATTTTTGATTTTACATGAATCGAAATTTTAAACGTTTGATCAGATTCGGAAATGGAAAAATCCCAAAATGAATGTTCAACTCTTTAAACAGCTACCTAGTCTTCAATTCCTTGCGCCAAATAAACCACAGTCCAAAGTTCTCCTCAGTTAAAGCGCCAATGGTGCCATCCTTGATCTGATGCGCTATCTGCTTGGCAATCGGTTCACCCATGCTAAAGTAATTCGGACCACAGCCAATCTGCAAGAAAACGAAATAAACAATTAAAAACTACAAATATAATGTTAAAAGATAAGTGTAACAACCATAAAGCTAGCGCGTCCCAAACGTTTATTCAAAGCTTCCACATGCTTTTGACCCTTGCCGCCCTTGCGCATGGCCTGCTTGTGCATGATGCCCAGTTCTCGCTTGGATACCGAGTCCAGCGTGATCAGCTCCTGCAAATTAAAGAAATGAGTTAAAGAATGTATTTTATGAGTATTAAAGTATTAATGCTTACTTTGGGTATGGCAAAGAACTTGGCTAGCTTGGACTGCACATGCGTGCGCTTGGCAATGCTTAGCTCGCTCCAATCATGCTTGCGCAGCAGCAGCGAGAGCACAATCTCTGACTGCGTCTGCTGGCAGCGCATTAGTTCAGTAACATATGGATCCTGTTTATAGGCGGGTGCATCTTTGGGCTCGATAACGGGCACCTAAAAGAAAATAAAAGAAACCGCAGAGTTCAAAGAGTTTAATCGTTGTCGGCTTGAACAATTCAAGTTTCAAGTGAAATGTGTCAGGCATCATCAATCAAAATTAACAGACAAATGACAGGCGGCATTTGCTGCCGCAGTTGCTGCAGTTGCAACAACAAAGCGTGCATTCTTTCGCTGTTGCAACTTGAATGATTAACCCTCTTCACTTCGTCTTACCTGCGAGTCGTTCGCATTGAAATCCCGCTCAGCATTTGCCGCTAGCAGCAAACATAGCAATAAAAATGGCAACGTCGCACTTCGATTGCACTTCACTGATAAGCTCATTGGCGACCTCATACTTATAAGCTAGTTGATCTACGATAGTATGTGTATATCTATGGACTTATAGAATACAAATTCAGTTTCAGTTTCGTTTTCGTTTTTGGGCTGATAGACAATTCCAAAAGACTTTTGTTTGATACAAAAAGAAGGGAGGGAAAGCGAGCGTATTTTTCCTCTTATTGTTATTATCGTTTACGTCATCTGCAAGAAAAGTAAAAAAAAGTATGTATTTATGAGAATTATGAATAACTGTGTGTTTTTGTGACTTATATAAGCATAAAGGTCTCGCCTCGTTGATTAAGCACAACTTATGCTCATGTTAATTAAGCATACTTAATTATCATTATGTTAGATTGCTTGACGTTTACCAATTGGGTCACCGACCCACCCAACTCAATTTGTTGCCCCATTCATTCACATTTACATTCACACTCATAAATAACTGCCTATACGTATACGTAATTAACATAAACAAATGTTTTACACTTTTGTTGTTTTTTTCTTACCATATGCGAGTGGAAATTAGCGCTTGATCAGTATGATCTTTGGAAAAATAACATCAAAATGGAAAGTTGTCAAGTCGAAACGAATTGAATAACAGTTAGAAATGCAACAACATACAGTGGGAGTTATCTTTAAATAATAGTTATTTATTTTTCTTAATTTTCAACTGATTGTTGCAACAAAGAAAAAAAGGTTTGGTTTACAGTCAGAAAACCCAAATTTGACTTTCTGCTGTGAAGCTATCTGAATGGAATTGAAAACAGTTGCTTCTTTCAATGAAAACCTTATTTACTTTTTCAAAATACTAGACAATGCTGTAGTTGAGAAAACTTGATTAAAATCGAAAATCTATATAAATTTTATTTTTTCATGGGCGTAATTATTTAAGAAACTTTGCAAGGCATTTAATCTTTGGAGCCCTGCAAATATCTGTTCATTTCCATTATATCTTACTTTATTCTCCTGAAAAACTCCAAAATGAATTGCCCGCAAATTACAAATTCAACTTCCGAGAACAACAGAAATAATTTATTTCCAAAGTGACTAATATAATCATTAAACATGACTAAAGCAACAATTCAAATGTAAATCAGTTAACTTTTGACAAAGTAATGAAAGTTTAAAGTTAAGACAAAAAACTTTTCTGAAATTTACAAGTCAAATTGTGCAAAAACATAACAATAAAGTAAACAACAGCACTTTAATATTTGTTTGGATAACCGGTCAATAAATACACAAAGTTTATTTAAACAGCATACTAATAAAACAATAATAATAATACTTTAAAGAGTGCGTCATGCTTTCTCTCGCATAAAAAAAGGAAAAACAAGTATTTGTAAATAAGTTGTGAATGATTGCCAAGTTATTTATAAATTTCTAATAAAAAAATGTTTTCAAACTTGATAAGATTGCACAGCAAGCGAACCGCAAAACGCGAACCCCATTGATAAAAACCAATTGAGCAATATATGTTTATTCTGTCTAATGACGTCTGCATTCCGTTTAAGCTAGGCTTATCAATAGCTGCGTTTTATTTATTTATAGCAAAGCAAGATTTATACCCAACCAATGAAACAATCATTCAGCACTCAGTCAATAGCTGGGAATATGATACTCAGTACTATGAATGAGGCCACATAGTTGATCACACATGTCGCACACACACCCAACCCTCCCCTTTGAGAGAGTACTTAAGAGTTTAGCAGTGAAATATGAAATGGGTGTCAGTCTGTGAAATTGACTTAGGATGCGTGGAAAACTAATAAAAATTGGAAACGACTTAATTGAGGCATTAAATATGCCAACACATTCAGAGCAAATAAGTCGAGTAGGGGGGCCAGTTGAGAGCAGGCCAGGCCATTACAGGGCAGCGCAGTCAATTAATGATAAATGCAACATGCAACAAAATTACAAAAACACCAACAACATACAATTTATGCACAGCTGGTGGCAATTCTTAGTATGGCATAAAGCATTAACAAGCATATTGGCCTATATTCAATTGTCGATGGCAATGAAAACATTTGGAAATGCTGTTTTTAGCTGTTCTGAATTCGGATTTGAAACATTTTGCTTTTGAGACTGTGAAATAAAAACCTTTTTAACATAACTTTTAACAAGAAATAAATGTTAAATTTAACTTTCAGATAAGTTTTTCACATGAAAACTTAATTTTCGAGCGATTGTTCTAATGAGAGCTATAAGCTATAGACGTCCGATTTTGATCAAATTTCCATAGCATTAGAAAAATGTACTAAAATGCAGAATAGCTAAATTTATTTAAGATAGCTTATATAAGAAAAAAGATTTTCATACAAAAACCAAATTTTCAACCGATTGTTCCTATGGCAGCTACAAGATATAGTATTCCAATTTCGATAAAATTTTGTTAACATATTCAGATAACGCTAGAACGTAGAATCGGTAAGTTTTCGCGAGTTATCTTTAATAACAAAATTTTGTTCCTATGGCAGCTATATGTTATAGCGGTTCGATCTGGCCAATTCGAACATATGTACTATCTGGAGCAAAGAGAATCATCTGTACCAAGTTTCATCAAGATAGCTTCAAAGAGAGACTAGTTTACATAGAACAAATAGATAGATAGTTAAAAATGGCCTGTTCGCCGAGGCAGTTGATGCTGATCAAGAATATATATTCTTTATGGGGTACAAAAAACAAAAACGTTTGCTTCCAGAATGAAAGCTACGCGAAAACAGGAACGAAAGGCGTGAATCTTATCAGAGCTGTTCCCATTTTCTCAAATGCTTCTATTTTCACATAGCTAATGGGCAAGGAATTCAAACCGTAGTTCAATGACAATTAGATTTATTCCGCCAAATACACATCCGCAAAAGAAATATGGAAACATTGCCATAAACATACCTATATAAGAAATTTCAATGTTAGCTAGCAGACAAAT
This sequence comes from Hirtodrosophila cameraria, assembly GCA_949708635.1. NCBI lineage: Eukaryota > Metazoa > Arthropoda > Insecta > Diptera > Drosophilidae > Hirtodrosophila > Hirtodrosophila cameraria. Next base: position 5,560,417 of record OX453089.1, read on the forward strand.
TTAAATACTATCTATAACAAGTAAGAACGTTGCAGTCGGATGCACCCGACTGCGATATACTCTTTTTTTCGCCTCTTTGCGGAGTCAGTGGGCGTGGCAATTGAATTTCTGCTCAAATCTTTAAAGTTTTGCCATCAATTAAAATTTGGTTGGGCCTGTTCTACAGGTTTGGGAGAAACAAACATTGCTTGATTGCAAGGGCGGGGGTGGGCGTGGCAAAAATATTTTTATCCAATCTATTAAATAGGGCAACAGAATTCAACCTGCAAAATTTGGTGATTCTAGCTAAAGGGGTGGGGGAGATACAGACTTTGCCTATTTGTGGGGGCGGGGGTGGGCGTGGCCGATTTTTTTTTGCCAGATCAATGAAGGATGTGATAAGTAGCCCTTGTGCCAAATTTGGTTACTCTAGCTATAAAACTGTGGAAGATATAGGTTTTTGCGGTTTGTGGGGGAAGGGGTGGGGGTGGGGGGGAGATCTTGACACTTTGTCTGCCTATGGTATATACCAACATGTATACCAAGTTTGATTGCTCTAGCTTCAAAACTGTGGAAAAAACCTGCGTTCATACAGACAGACGGACAGACGGACAGACGGACGGACAGACGGACATTTCACAAACCCAATATACTCTTTTTTCCTTTTTTTTCAAAAAAGTTAAAAAAAGAGTATAAAAATGTGCTTCAAGTTGTGTGCGGCACTTGCAGCAATTTGTTTACATTTTTTCTAAAAGTGGGCAAAAGCAGCAACAATATTAATTGAACAGCTCGTTCCGCCTCCTGCCTGGCATAGTAATGAGCAAAGGGGCATGTTTGGGGAAGGGGAAAGGGAGAAGTGTAGAAGGGAGCAGAGAGAAGGGAAAACTGGGCACAAGCAATATGCCACAAATAGATGAACTTAAAATGCAGCCAAGCATGCCGGGGCCATCAGTCAAGTTGGCAGCAGTTTTGGCATGAATGAGAATGAGGCACAGCACAGAAAAACAACACAAGTTGCTTGTGGGTGTTGTTGTTGTTATTACTGTTGCTGTTGTTGTTGTTGTTGCTGCTTTGCTTGTAGTTATTGTTGTTCTAGCTGTTGTGTGTATGCAAATGAATTAGCATTGAGCCATATGCAAAAAAAAACAAACAAGCCAAAAGAGACAACGACAGTGAACAAGTCTTTTCTATGTTGCATGCAACATTGGAATTGAAGCTGCATTTGCAAACTAAAAGCCAAAGTTCAATAGAGTCGAGAGTTCAGCTCATAAATTGAGCAAACAAAAGCAAACTAATAAAGGTACATGAGTTGTGGCAAGAACAAAAGGCGCCAAACCATAAAGCTGCTGACGATGATTATGATGCTGATGCTAATGATGATGTTAACGATGATAGTAATAATGATGTTGTTGATGATGTTGTAGTACGCCCACAGTCGCTTTGCTTTTCAAGTGCCGCACACAAAAGACATATCGCTATCTATAATGTGATTAGCCATGCATTTACGAGTTGAGTGCCACTCGCGAGGATGTTGCATGCTACATGCTGACTGACTGGCTGCTGCCTGCCGCATGCTGCGGGCATATTCATTATCTCGCGCCCGCTCCGCATGCAGCCATTGGGCCAAAGTGCAGCCAATTAACGTTGCATTTAGGCGACTCCAAGTGGGCGGCAAGGTGCTGCTGCCCCATACACATACACATATGTATGTGTGTGTGTGTCCTATTGTTGTTTGTGGCGGCTGCTGCTGCCTCTGCTGCTGCTACGTGACACAAAAGTGTTGATTCTTTGCAGCAAAACGCACAACGCACAGCGGCAACAAAGAACCTCTTTCTTTAACTTTAACAAGCCCACAAAGTCAGCGCATAAACAAATTTATTTTCATTATGACCGCACTGACATACACATATAATACACATGCACGCACACATACACTTACACACACACACACATACTACACACACACATTCACTTCGTAGCCATACTGCGCCTACTTATTGGCAGCGAGTTAAAACTGACTTTCAAGAATTCTCGCCGCGGCTTACGCAGCATTTTTGAGTTATGTTCTTGATACCCTGTAGCTGACCTGATGCAGCGGGTATGACAGACTTTAAGAAATAGCTACAGCCAAGCACAGAAGCCAATGATTATATCAAAATTATACAAAGAAGTTATGTTAACCGTTATTTCTTAGTTTAGCTCATACGATTAACAATTGACTTATGTTCTTGATACCCTGTAGATGACCTGATGCAGCGAGTATGAAAGACTTGTAGAAATAGCTACAGCCGAACACAGAAGCCAATTTTTATATCATAATTATAAATAGAAATAATATTAGTCTTCATTTTTCTATTGAATTCATGAGATTAACAATGTATAATCACATTTTTACTCTCTATCTCGCGCTTACTCTCTTCAGAGAGCATTTTACCTGACCTTGAGAGACTTGTAGAAATAGCTACAGCAGAGTGTAAAAGACTATAGTTGTACCAAAATGATATCTTGAAGTGATTTTAGCTTTCATTTCATAATTTAAATAATGTGATTAACAATGCATTATCTCAATTTTACTCACTTTCTCGCGCTTACTCTTTTCAGAGAGCATTTGACATCTGCGCTTTCTTCTTTAATGGTTTCTTTTTTAAAAGTTTCCTGTTCTGCTACAATATATTCTTATAAATTATATTTTCAAATTTTAAAACACTTTGCTTTTTACAAATTTTGACTTTGAAGTTAATCAGATCTGTTCGCATTACCGATTCCGATCCAAACATTCGAAATTATGAGCTGTTCTGTATTTCGAATATTTTTCATATATGTACATAATTCAGTTTACAATTTTTTTGCTTTAGAGACAGTGAATTCAGAAGTATTCAAACTTATCTTTGAAAAGAAAAAAACGATTGCTATTTTACAATAATTGGAGTACAAACAATTTGGTTTGAAAAATTCTGAATAATAAATCGTATTACCGTTAAAAAATTCAAACTTTAGCAATTCTCACTTGGAAAACTTTTAAGAACAGGGTATTTTAATGTTCGAATCGTACGTTTAATTCATTTATTTTACTTGTTATAAGTATTTCATATGTGTTTTTTCCAAGAAATAATAAAGACAATTTCTTTCAATTTTTGCTGTACAGCTTTCTCCCCTGCTTACTCACTCCCCTCCATCCCCAACTATCTCACTTACTCTTATTTCTCATAGCTATATCTTGCTCTCTTTTGCTCAGTAGCAGCTTTAATTAATTCGATGCCCCGCAATGGGCGCGTCTCCAATGAACTTTTAATGGATTGTTTGTTGCTGGTATTTTGTTTACGCCGCTGCCTGATTGAAAATAAAATTGTTATATATGCACAGAGAAACATATATGTATATATATATATATGTATGTATATATTTTGATATACACACATGCGAGTATTCCTTTACTATGACAGCGCATGTTTGACCCACAATCTTGTCGTTTAAAATAGCCACTGCGTCCCTCTCTCCCTAAAGTCTAATTTCCCAGTGTAATATGTGTATTACGTCGCCAATGAACTGGAACCGGGAACTGGAAAAGGCTGGAAAACGCATTAGTCTGTACATAAGTACAAAACATAATGAAAGCAGGCCACAATTACCCAAAAATAGCCCCCAGTTCTGTTCAGTTGAGTTTGGCCAAGTTTTTTTTATTCTTCAATCGCATCCAAAGGCGTGTCGCATTTTTTTCTGTTTTCAAAACAAATTTTTTAATGGCTTGTTAAAAAAGAAGTAGAGAAAAAAACATGACGACAACAAAATGACGCCCGGCGTGTCTTTTCCTCTGCTTTTTTTTTGGAATTTTGAGCACAAAAAACTTGTTGAAATTTAAGGAGCAGTCGCTGAACTGACACACACAGAAATTCAAAACCAAAAATATGCATTGCGTTATAAAAAGTGTCTACAACATAGCACTTTGTAAAAGAAACCAAAAGAATTTAGTAAACGTATTGAAATTGAAACATTTTTGTTTAGAATTCAATTTTCAACAAATAGTTTTTATTTCTGTTAAATGATATACAGCTCTGCTGCCTTTTTGAATTTTATTTAAATTGCTTGCCAATAAAATTCTAAATTACAAAATTGAATTCTGTTTTAAAAGCTTTGCCTTCTAGTTTGTAATTTGCAATATTTTTTAATAATGCACAAAGTTTTCAGCTGGCAGTATTTCAATTTTGATTTTTCGTTTATCTTTTAATTGTTTGAAGCACAAAAACCAAAGAGATAATAATAAAATCAATATATTCTCAATTCCGCAGTGGCATATACATTGTAAGAGTATATTTATCATGCCAGTTTTTGGATTCAATTAAAAACAAACATCTAAAAGTATGTTTTAAATTGAAAGCAGAAACAATTTGATAATATTTTTAACTTTTCATCAGCTACATATTTCAATTTTGTTTTTTCAATTATCTCAAAATTGTTTCAAAAGTGGATATTACAATTAGAATATATAGCCTTTGAATAAAGATGAAAACAAATTGCAAAAACAATTGGAAATATTCTAAAAATTAGAATGAAAGACAATTTCAAAAACAAGTGTTTCTTAAGGGCGTACGTACTTCAAGTACTTTTCATATTCAAAAGTATACAGTTCTTGTTACTCCCTGTTCCCATTTTTTTTGAAGAAACTTTTCAAAGCGCATATTGCATCTTTTTTTCGATATTCAGAATGACCTATCGAAATCTAAATAAGAAACGTGTCAAACTACGTTGTTTAGAAATGGAAACTTCAAAACCAAAAGACCTTTAAAGTTAAAAGAGCTCCAATTTGACCATTTCAAAACTGTTCACAATAAAAATAAGTCGCCATTTAAAAAATTTCAACAACAAAGCGGCAAAGCTGAAGAATTAGATCGCTTTAGAAAATGGACAAGGCTATAAATTTCTAACACCCATTGTGCAAGTTGCCAAGGCGAGCATTAAAAAAGACTTTAAAGTTTAAACTAATATCTCTTATGATATTCATATTTATGTATGCATGTATGTATGTGCCTGCCACAGACAGATATGATAAGAGTTTTTAAGATATGCATTAAAGATAAGCAAAAACGAAACGAAAAAAAAGAAAGAAGGTAGCTGATGTGTAACCCAATTTCCGGCGATTGCTCAATTCGTGACGAGCTCAAAATAATAATGTTGAGCAATGAGCCGGAATGCCAAACAGTCGAAAACTGACTACAGCTGGCTGCATATATTATATATGTGGGAAATTGGTTTGGGGCGCATCAAAGCAGCATCTGCATGCGAGTTAGCCAAAAAAGGTGTTAACCCGAGAGGCCGCCAAAAAAAAAAACAAGCAAAAAGCAACGCCAACATCACGTAACCAGCTATAAAGCACGCACGGAGGCAACACCCAAAACGACGAGCTCTTGCAACCAAAAAGCAACAACAAACAACCAGCAGCCAAGCAGCTGACTCGAAACGAGGCAAGCGCGAGGCGCGTTGAAGATGCAAAGCTCTTGCAACGTGCCCATATCAACAATTTTTGATAGAGTTTAATTGACTGTAATTGGACTATGACGATGATGTTGATGTTGATGTTGATAATGATGATTAGAATGACGGTGACGTTGTGGCGTTGTTAGTTAGGCATGACTTGCACCACTTGCCACGCCTTCCTCCCTTCAAACCAATTTCTGTTTCCATTTGATTTCAAATTAAGACAAACAAAATCTACGGAAATTTTAAAACTACATCAATAACTAGTACACAGAAAAAAAAGAAGATATTTTCTCCTATCAAAAATGCTTGATATCACTAATCCAATATCATATTTTTAATATGATATTCGAATTAACAAAAACGAAACATTTTTTCGCGTTCAATTTGATGACATTGATGTTGACATTTATATTTCATATCATATTAATATTTTTTGAAGTTGATATGGATTTGTTTTTTTTTTCAGTGAACGAAAACTCTTGCCGATACTGCTCGTCTAGAATAAACCCTGTTTCCCAATTAGTTTTTTGAAAAAAGGGGTTAAATCAGGCCTCTTACCATTTCCAATTCCGATCGAAACAGTCGGAATTGTACTGAATTTCTCATATCATTGGGACATTCAGTTTCAAAAGATTTGCTTTTGAGTCAGTGGAATGAGAAGCATTCGAAATTATCTACAGAAATGAAGAACAATTGTTATTCAAGTCGTATAACAACAGGAACACAAAATTGAAACTGTTCGGAATGAAAAGTTTTAGGAATGGGGAACCGGCAAAGTATAATTTTCTGAAATTCAATAAAATTTGAATGAAAAATCAATCAAGCTGACAAATTACGAACAAAAGCACATTCCACTTGGAAATCGAGTAAGTTTTGACAAAATTATGAAAGTTTGAAAATTAAGGAAGACAATCTTCAATTTGAACTAGTTCAAAAAAGCTTTGAAACAGCGTTTTATACTAATTTTGATGTTTGCACTCAACTAGTTAAACAATTCCAGATTATAATTTTTATTAAATATTTTTTTAAATATTTTCTCAACATTTTAAGGACAATTTTTGTAAAGAAGTCCACTAAAAATGTTTGGAAATTCAATAAAATTTAATATATTTATAACTTTACAAAATTACAAACATTTGCACAACTTAATTAAATTCGTTCATATACACCTTTTTAATAAGTAACATAACAAAATCATAACAAAAGATTACGAAACTCAACAAAATACAAATGATAACAAATTTTTTTGGGTACTATCGATGAGTCTTGAGTTTGATTAATGTGCTTGATTAGTAATCACGTGGGGCAAGGCGACGCCAACAAGCAGGTTTTGAGTTCATGTGCAATTGGAGCCACTGGAATTAGTGGAGCCACTGTGGTTTATTATAGCCGCTGGAAAGAGTGGAATGAGTGGAAACGGTGGAACCACTGGGGCCATTGCTCTGATGCGATATGAAGCGATTTGCAGCAGATACTTTTGCCAAGTCACAACAAAAATATTTTTGCGTGGGGCCGCACATCACAACAACGAAGTTGTTGTCTGTCTCAATGTGTGTGTGTGTGTGTGTGTAGGGTCGCCATTTTGGCCAAGTAGGGAGTGTGCAGAGGGTGCAGCGTGTGGCGGCGTTGGAGTTGCAACGTTGACAGTCGACAGTCGCCGTCGCAGTCGCAGTCGACAATCGCAAAAGTTGTCGATGCAATGCGCAAGCAGATCGCTTGCATGCATAATGGATGACAACTGTGCTGGTTGTTGTTCCTGTTGTTGTTGTTGTTGCTGTTGTTGTCGCTGTACATTTTTCAAAAATTGTGTATATTTTACCCAAAAAAAGAAAAAAAGCAACAGAAAAAATAAGAAAACCAAACAAATGCTAAAAACAAACACACACGCACAGCAAAAACAAAAAAAAAAAAAAAAAAAAGCGCAAGCAACAACAGTTCAGAAGGCGTTGATGAAGTCGACAGCCGTTGTTGCTGTTGCTGTTGTTGTTGTTGTTGTTGCTGTTGTTGTTGATGTTGTTGCTGCTGTCGTTATTGTTGCTGTTGTTGCTGCCCCGTTTCACAAACTCTTTGGCACTGTTTTTACTCTGGCAATGCGTTGCCGGGTTCGAACAACAGCTGCGTCCATGATACAAAATAGATTCGTATGTATTTTTGTACTCCAACAGAGCTCATGGAGAAGAAAACAAGTAAAATAAAACAACCACAAAATTGTTGAGCTCATTTTTAAAAACATTACGAACTTTGCATGCTCTAACAAATAAACTTTTCAAGAACTTTGATGACAAGCTAGTAGAAGAGGCCATTCCATTTGTTACTGTCAGGCCTGTTCCCATTTCTGAATCCGATCAAAACAGTCGGAATCCGAATTATTAGCTGTTATACAAAATCGAAAACGATTCAGAATGAAAAGCTCTCGGAAATGACACTAGGCCTGAATATATACACTGAATAAAGACTGGCAAACATAACTACAGCTTAAATTTGGTTTATTTCATAAAAATTTGTTTCGAAATCTGTTAAAAATTCCGAACGATATACAATTTACAGTTCTGATTTCTGATCGAAATAGTTTTGTTTTCTCTATTTCAAAACCGAGCTCGAAAACCAGTTTTGATCGTAATAAGTCAATATGGTTGTCATCTAGTAGGCGTATGCTGAATACAGAACAGTTACGTTTGTTTTCACGTTTTCTTTTTTTGTTTTTCTTTTTTAATATAATATTATAAATGTAAGTTGACTTTAATCTAATGAATAAATTAGCTAATACTTTTCCAAATAAGATGAAGAAGATAAAAAAAATTGATTTTAGGAGTTTTTGATTTGAATTCCTTGTTTAATTTGGCAATTCATTTTGAAAATCTTTTAAAAACGTAAAAGTTTAACGATTTAGTTAATTCAAAACACCAACCAATTAAGTTTTGGCAAATTTCGAACGAAATCGGAATTCAAAACAGGCCTGATTGTGTGGTTTGTCTATAATAAACAATAGGAAACTGTTTTATAAATAACTATATTTCCGCATGAGTTTTTAAACGACTGTAAACAATTTTCAGCAATCGATTTTTTTATATTTTGGCTCTGTTCAAATATAAAATTGATTTATAAAACAAAAGTATTTGTTATTTGCCCCAAAAAAGCGAATTCTTTTTGGAAGTCCGTCTCTGATGCGATTTCAACGCGTTCGAAGCGGTTGCGTAACAGTTGCGTAACGGCTTCGCAATAGTTCCAAAACGGCTTCGCAACCGTTACGAGTTTATTGAAAAATCTTAAGTGCTTTTAACGCAGTTAGTGTATTAAAAGTGCAGACTGTGTAGTTGTTTTTTTTTTTCTTTTCAGAATATATATGGCCAAAATGGCAGGGAGGAAGTCAAGTCAGTCAGAAAAACATACAAAATATTTGGTTGATGTCAGATCAGAGTTGTTGCTTGTCATGAAACATGCGAGAAGAAAGACTTTCCACTGAATGTTAGCAAGCTTAATGCTGGAGAAGAGACCATGCCTATAATTATAATTATAATTATAATTACATAAAACGCAGCTGGGTTTTGTTTGCTGATGAGGCAACCAAATGAGAATTGGAATGCGTGCAGATGACAAGCAAAGATTGGAGAAGGCAAACAGACCAAAGACAAAAGTGACGAAGCGGGCGGCAATTGACGCAGTCTGATTAAAAACGCATCAAATAAAACTAAACGATGAGAGAATGAGAGAGAGTGTAAGTGGGAGTGGGAAAAAGAGAGCGTGCGAATGGAAGTAGGAAAACATAACCTATGCTAAATGCTCGTAAAAGTAATTTTTGTAGCCTCAAACACACAAAAAAAAACACACACACACACACACACATACTTATACAGTATATAAGGGTGCCTGGCGGAAGGAAGGCAAATAAGGGGCCCAGCGTGCAGACATTGCGGGGCAGGCTGCCAGGGGCGTACAAGCACATCCCCAGCAGCAGCCACAGCAGCATCCGTCGCAGCGAGTGCCAAAAAAAAATGAGAAGAAAATAAAGGAAAACACGGAATTGCTAATGCTTTGTGCGTGTATTGGTGAAAACAAACGCAGCAGGCATAAATACACACACACACATGCACATCTACGCACGCACAGGGCTAAAATCAGTGCGGGTGCGTCGCAGTCAACGCTAACGTCGCTGCCAGCGTCGACGTTAGCTGAGTGCCGTCATCAAAATACACATTGCAAGACAAATGGACAGACAGACGCAGTTAAGTGTGAGTGCGAAGGGCAGAGGGGCAGGAGTTGGCAAAAAGGGCTGATGATGCTGTGACAGCTGAAACCAACCGCCCCCCTCTTTTAACCCATCCCCCCGCCTACCACACTGCCCAACCAACTGATTGCAAAAATCTGTTAAATGAAAACTGGTCGAGTTTTTATTTTTTTGGCATTAAGTTCTGTGCTGATGGACGAGCACACACACGCACACAAACACACACACATATGTGCTAGCTATGCATCATCAACACCAGCAACAAAAACAACAACGAGTCAGCTTGTTTGGGGGGCGTTTTGTGGCGTCTTCTCCATCCTCGCTCTCTTTCTCTCTTCATCTCGCTTCCGTGTTTCGAAATTCAATTTATGTATACTTTATGTTGTTGCCCCGCATTCGTTGCGCTTGCCAGACGCGTTCCGTTCCGTCGACGTCGACAGCGCTGCCGGCGTTGGCTTCGCCGGCTACCCATACCGCTACTGCTGTTGCGGATACGGCTTGTCGTTGGCGCTGCCCCACGACTGCTCCACACGGGTTCAGTGAGGCATGGAAAATTGCAAGTTCAGGAAAATCGATTTTCTTATTATCTTTTTGGGGTCTCTATGCGAATGCTGCGCGTATTTGAATTTGCGCTTATTAGGCTAATTAGCTAGCACTGCAAAAACAAATAAGTGTGGCATACTTAAGATATAAATAAAATGCTGCAACACACACACACACATGCACATGCACATACAAATACACACACTTACCTCAGGCTGCTGCCACGCTGCACGGGGATTTCTATTTAAGTTTGCATCTATGAAATGCACTTCAATTTCGTCTGCCGCTTCTTTCGCTGCTACCTCTGCTGCTGCTAGCTCTGCCGCTGCTGCTACCTCTGCTGCTGCTTACTTGTGCTGCCAAAATTCTGTTTGCAACATACACACAATAAAAATACAAACACACGGCAGATGCACTTTTACGCACAGTTAGAGTGAGAGAGATATGTGTATACGTTTTTCACTTGCACCTTTAGCACCTTTTATTTATGCACTTTTATTTTATTGTACGCTACGAACGCGTAACTTGCTTAAATTGCGCTCAAGTCTTTATCATGGCTTTCGTTGTGAGCTTTTCACTACTTTTTCTAGTATAACAACATATAAAACATACGGCTCTCCCCAAACGCAAACGCGTTTTATTGTTGGAGCAAACGACGGCACTTGAATGACAGTGTGACCGCAAGCAGTAAGCGCCAAAATACGCACAGCGCACATAATCGTTATCGAGTTAAGCTTATCGATTATTTGAACAGCGCGCGTTGTACAGCACTAGCGTTATGGGCTGTTTACAACACGGTCACACTGTCGAACTTTTGAGAGGTGCTGCCAGCTTAGCCATTTCCACGACAAATCTAGCTATTTTTTAAAGTCAAAAACGTCTTACTATTGAATTTAGTAGGTGCTGTAAATCTGACTTTTTTTCTTCAATAAATCAGTCATTTCTTACCTACTTACAAAATGTTGCTCTAAATAAATTAAAATCATTGAAAAAGTTATACCCCAATATAAAGAAGAATTTTTGATTATCACTTATATTAATCTTACGTTTTGTAAAATTTTAAAAATGTAAATTGTTTTTTTCTGGGAAGTGTTTTAAGACTATCAATGTTGAATGGATAATTTTCTATCTGTTAAAAGAGATGAACCTGGTCAGAGGTTCGTCAATAGAAGCATTCTGAATATTGTCTAGTTTAAAATGTCCATTGACCATTTAAATTGGCTATTTTTAAGTAATGTTAGCTATTTGCAGCTACCTTCGACAATTTAGCTATTTTTGGTTATCGACAGCTGACAACACTGATTATGAGCAGTTTACAAAACGGTCACACTGCTGTCGACAAATTACTTAACATGCTGCAGGGTTTGATACAAAGGTAAAACCAAAAAAACAATAATAAATAACGATTTGTGTGTGAAACATTAAAGTTGTGCATTATTACAGAACGTGCGTTTCAGCGATAAACACCGCACAAACATTGTTTGTGCGACAGAAGCACGCTTTTGATCGTGCCATACTTAAGCCCAAGGTGCGCTGTCATTTTCCAAAGCCGCGCGAAGTGAAACGCATCAATGTGCACGGCTGGGAGACGCGCATGTCTACGCCGGAGGGACGCAGGGTGCTCATGCGACGCATACTGAAGGCCAGACATGATGTATCACATTAGATTTAAATCATTAAAAACATGTTATTCATTATATAGTTAATATATTGCTATATTTGTACATTTTGTGACTTGAGTTCATTGAAACTAAAATTTACTTAGTTTTTTTATTGCTTGGAGCGCCTAGGAAACCAGGTGCGCGGAAGTAGATTTGCTGTATGCTTTTGGATGACTTGGAGTCGTTGATAATGAATACAAATGGCACATTGTTGGCTACGGCGGCACCCTGATCCTTAAAGAAACCCTGTGGCAGACACAAATCGCCGCCCAGCACCAAACAGTTCACGTTTGTGAGTCGCTGCAGAGGCATGGCAGGCAACAGGTAAAGTTTCTGGGCCTCCTGGTCAATGGCGCGCACAACTCCTGCAAAAAGAACAACAGAATAATAAAGTATTCCAACAAATGCGATTAGACTTACCTATGCCCAGACATTCCACAGGCTGATTAGCCACAAAACGCTGGCATAGATAGACCAAGTTGGCTTCCATGCCGGCAATGAGCTCCTCGCGCGTATATTCCTCCGAGGTTAGATGCACAATTTGCAACGCAGCCAGATCCACCTGCAAAGGCGGAGAGTCCGTCAGATGCTTGGCATTGCCGCGCAGTGTGGCGCTGAGACGCGCCAATAGATTGGAATAGCGCACATCCTTGGCACTCATCATCCAAGCACGATTATTGTAATCTAGCTGAGGCACTGCGCTGCGCAGCTGATGCAGCGCATATTTTGGCCAGTTATTGCCAAGTTTAAACTCTTCCGACGTGTAGATAATGGGCACCAGTTTGGACAGCGTTTTGCCATCCAGCGATTCATCAAAATTGTTAATGGGCTTGCGTCCGGCAATTTGCACCACATCCGTGGGTTGAACACAGTCCACCAGCAGCGCCATCAGCTCCAAGCCAAAACCTTTGTTATAGCCCATGGTATTAATAAGCCAGGGTATGTCCGCATAGCTGCTATTCGCACGGCAGTGTGCCAACAGTTGTCGCACCGCACGCAGATACTGCTCCGCGCACATGACCACATTGACATGCCCCACAACATAAGCATGATCCGGCTGCTTGTTGTGGAAGAGTCCGTGTCCCAACAGCGGTGCATCAATGACGCTGCAAGAGATCGTTTGCGGCACAAACAGTTCCGGCTGTCCCAAGTCCAAATCAATAAGCAGCATGCGTGGAAATTTACCTAAATGGCGATTAGCCAGGTACCTGAGCATTGTGGACTTGCCCACACCCTTGCCTCCAGTTATCATCATGCGACTGCTTGGCTGCAATGCCAACTTTGTCCAGACTGTCGGCACTTGCAGCGCCGTGCGTTTATCTGCGCTTTGTATAAGACAGTTCAGCAAATATTCGCTGGCATAATGCGGCCGATTGGTGGCATGCAACACTGGGAACACATTCTCTGCCATATGCTTGGCAAAGCTATTGAGTAGCTGCTGTGCTCCGCTGTTCCGCTGCAGCAGTACAATTGCATCACGTTGTTTATCATAGTTGCCCATTATGTTCTCCAGCTGTGCACGCGAAAACGTTTCATTCAGTTCATCCCAGTTGAAATTGTCCTTGGGTGGCCTTTTATTCACCAAGGGTGAAATGTGCACCCAATTGAAGCCTTTGGGTGAGTAGATGGTTAATGGTTCCATTGTAGTTGCCTTGTAACCGTTAATATTGATGCGTCCACAGAGCAATGTGACAATGACGGTGCCATAGAATTCAATATCCTGTTTGAGAACGGCGAGCACATTGTTCGTTTTGAGGCTGTTCTCAAAAACGCATAGTTCCAGCAGTTCTAGATCCTGAGTGTCTGTTTTCATATCCACATCATTTTCAATACTATTTTCTATGGAAGTAAATAATCATTAAATAAAAGATTAATTCAATTAACGATTTTGTAACATTATAATCAATGGTGTTTCGTATAGAATAAATCGATTTTATTTTACATTTTTAAATTAATCGATTGATTCAATAATCGATTTTATAACATTTTAATCGATGGTGTTTCGTATAGACACATCGATAAATCGATTTTATTTTACATTTTTAAACAGTTATTTGTTTAATTTGTACAACAAAATAATCGTTTAGTTTAACAAGCGATTTTATAACATTATAATCGATGGTGTTTCGTAAATAATATATCGATTAATCGATTTTATTTTACAATCTTACTATTTTCAATGACTGCATCTCTATTGACTTCCACTTCCTCCATAAGCTCCACAGCATCGTTTTCAATTGATGTATTTGAGGAATCCGGTTCATATTCAGCGTTGTCAATTGAATCGTTGGGGGAATCCGGTTCAGATTCGCCGTTGTCCATTGAAACGTTTTCAGATTCCGCTTCAGCGTTGTCAATCGAATTATTTTCAAGTACAAGTTCAGATTCAGGCTCAATTCCTTCAAATACCAGAATTTTAACCACATTTGCTTCAATCGCCTCCATGTTAAAATCATAAACTTTTCCAGCTTTCATTTTTGTATCTCCAACCAACTCCAGGGAGTTATTTTCAGTGCTATTACATACAAATATTTTCGGTTTTCTGAAAAAATCGCAGTCGTCATCCATGGAATATTCAGAATCAGAACTATTTTCCATCTCTAATAATAGAATTATTGTTATTATTATGTAAATAAAGTCCTCTATAGTTCCTAGACTGTCCCAAATTCATGAACTGATCTCTTACTCTACTTACCATAACGATTTGGCAGCTGTTTTTTGACTTTTAAGTTTTCCATTGCAGCTTTCTTCTTTTTACTTAAAGTTGTTGGTGCATTTGGTAACATAAAATGTATATTTTCTTTATATTCTATGTCAAGTTTAGCTCGTTTGTTTTTTGTGAAAACTGGGGATGCTTTTCCTTTGCGCTTGTCTACTTTTTGTGCTACATCTGCCTGTTGAGAGCTTATCAGTTGGGCACCTGTTGATCTCTTGTTACTCTTTTTAATAGCTTTAACAGTCTTTTTATTTGGCACTTTGGCAGATTTGCCGATTATTGGTTTCTTTGTCTTTATCTTCATTTTCATATGATTTTCAGCTTCTTTGTTTTGATTCTCTATACTTTCATCTTCATTGACCAATTTATGATTTACAGTTGGTTTCTTTTGGGTTGTCTTTGGATGCAGAAGAGCAACTTTTGGTTTGTGTTGAACTGGTTGCCAAACTGTTGTCGGCTTTTGCGAAGTTGAATATTGTGAATTGCGTTCTTTAGTAGTTTTAAAACTTTTTTAGCTCATTACCATTTGTTTAAGCAGATTAAATAACAATAATAATTAACAATTGCCGGGCCATGCGACCAGAGCGTTAAGAAGAAGATAATAATAGGGCTGCGCGATAATTACAGGGAACAGTCACTGTTATCGGTGCGACTCTGAATTGTAAAATATTTCAAAGCAACTCTGAATTTATTATCGTACCATTAGAATGATTTTAATGTAAATAACAAAACTATCAAAATATATGTTGCTGGCAAAAGCTGAATAAAATCTATATTACCTGTTCTCTGTTATATGTATTTATGTTGCGTTTACTTTTAATTTATTTGCAGCCTATCGATTAGACGACCCTTTACAACACTGCACTCAATGTGCAACTCTGCGGTGCACGAAGGCGTTGGTTGTTCATCTACCAAGAAAATTCATCGTCATTTTGCATGAGAAAAAAACTTCGAATTTTTAATTGTAATAACTTTTATACGAAACGAATAACGGTAGACGCATAAGAATCAACATATTTGTGCCATTTTGTAAGCATTTTAAGTGTCGAATACGTACTGAGTGTTGCAATAAAAATATATAATTAATTGTAAGTGAGAAAAAGTTGAAAGAGCAGTGAAAAAATTCCACACACACACTTAAAGCTACGCGCACACACACAGCCATGCAATTAAACTCACAGACAACATATGTATACAACATTGTATGCATGTGTGCGTATGTATGTACATAAGTGCGAGTGGATGATGATGTTTTTTGGAATAAACGCACAAAGAGTGTTGGTGGAGGGCGAGGAAAGGAAGCCTATGACGCGACCATTGGACTATCTCCTAGACACATTTGTATATATAATTAAAGAAAAGTAAATACAAAGAGAGACTGTGGCGAAAATACCAATACGAATACCCATGCTCAAGAAAGCACGGGCTTTCAAATACATACATACACACATACATGCATTTACAATATACAATGTACATAGGTATGTTTGTATGTATCAAGTGCTGAACAATTTGGAGACGGTTAGCAAACAAAAAAACAAGAGAATTGCAGTTTGATTTACATACACAAACATAACTGGCCAAAAAGAACCCCCACCAACAACAACAACGGGTGATTGTCAAAAACACCTCATGCGGCTGTTCGCTAGCTGCTGCTTCTTAGCTATAGATCGTCAGCGACAGCACCACCAACAACAACAAACGAGAGAGCCATTCAAAGTGTATGACTCAAGTGTGTGTGTGTGTGAGTAAAAGATTGTGGCTCTGTGCGCGCGTGTGTGTGTGAGTGTATGTATGGTTTTTTTTTTTCACTTTGGTATTTTCAACCAGCTCGCGCAGTTTTCGCAAATAAATTAAACACAACACAACGCATCGTCGTCGCTGTCGTCGTCGTTGTTGTTGCATCTCTCTCTGCTCTCTGCCCACTTCCAGAACCTCCAATGACGACGATTCGCAAGAAATTGGTAATTGTCGGCGATGGTGCCTGCGGTAAAACTTGCCTTCTGATCGTCTTTAGCAAAGACCAATTCCCCGAGGTCTACGTGCCGACTGTCTTTGAGAATTATGTCGCCGATATCGAAGTCGATGGCAAGCAGGTAAGCTCAACTTGAAACTCCATCATCAAAAACTCCCCCTCATCCACCCAACCACCCACCAACTACAGCATGCAAAGTCATCTGATCTTCGTTTGTGATTTGTATACCTTTATTACACATACATACACACTCTCAGCTAGCATCCTCTCCCACACCCTTCCTGCCTCTCTCGCTCCAGTGTTGTAAAAAAAAAAAGTTGTGAGTCAATATCATTTTGTTGGAAGGCATACTTGTCTCCCTGCATCTCTGCTCTCTCTCCTGTTCCGCCCTCTCCTTGCACACATAACGACACACAGACACGCATACAAACGCACGCACTAATACACAGTGATAGCGCCAGTACAAAAACTAATACTAATACATGTATTTGTATAGCAAGCTCCCTTCCTTCCGTTTCTTGCTCTGTCTCTGGCTCTTTTCCATTCGTCTTATACAAGCCCGTTGCGCACATACAGTTTTGCTCGTTGCCTCTCGCTCTCTCTCACACACTTTCTGTCTCCCACTCCCCGCATCCAATTGGTACCTGTGCTCACGTTTTGGAGCGAGTAGCGCACGCTCTCGCTCTCAATTGTAATAAAAAAAAAAAACAACAAAAAAATGTTATATGCCATTTTGATTTGCATTAAGTCATGTTTTGTGTATTTGTTTTTGGCTTTTGCTTTTTGGCTATTTGTTAAATGTTTCATTTCTAATATTTTCATACGTTTTTCGGGTATAAACAATTTGCGCAGCGCAATATGGCGGCGCATGTGTTTGGATAACGCTTACTTACATATGATGTACATATGTATGTTCGTATGTTTGTATATATTTGTATCTGTGTCTGTCGTTCACGTCATTCTACGTATTGTGTCTGATTAATACGTTTGGCATTTCCGCCATTTCCTTGCTATCTTTCAATTTTGAAGTTGACTCTCGTCTGCGTCTTCGTCTTTGTGATGGAAACGGGCTTTTGTGCTTCATAATTGCAAACTTAACGGGCGTTATCACTTCACATTTATACATACTTTACTTGCAAGCAATGAAGTTGTACATTGTAGTTCAATTGAATTAATAAGATAAGTCGTTCAATTTTTGTTGAACGAATGAATTATGTTCATGTAGTTCACTCATTAGTTTTTGTTAGTTTGTGTTGTTTTTTTTATTCGTTTGAGTCAAATTGTTCGAATAGATCAAAACAAACGAAAGAACTAAATGAGCAATAACCAGGAACCTAGTTCACAATGTTCAGGTAAACTAATTCCGAGCAATTATATACATATATCAACTATACAGATGGTCTTACACATATATGTATATCTCTTGGTAGTTAGATATTATTCTTGTTCGAAAGAACCAAAAAAAAACTTATCAACTAAATAAGCAATAATCTGGAAACTAGTTCACTCCTTCAATTAAACTAATTCTAAATAAAAACTGATTCCACATAGATGCCACACTTATACAGAAACATTATTCTAATTCGAATAGACCAAAACAAATAAGCACAAGTCAGGAACAAATTTCGCCATCTTCAATTAAACTAGTTCCGAACAATTAGATACAACTCTTATACAGATAGATTTATGCATCAATATTTTTAGATCGAATGGATCAAATCAAATGAACGTTTTAAATAAACGATATTCAGGAAAATAGTTCGCATTGCTCAATTAAACTAATTCTGGCCAATTAAATACAACTTTTATACATATCTTATAAATAGTTATACATATAATAATGTCTTGGTTCTGCTTCTTATGTATTAAAGGTGGAGTTGGCCTTATGGGATACAGCTGGTCAGGAGGATTACGATAGACTGCGACCGCTGAGTTATCCTGACACTGATGTAATACTTATGTGTTTCTCAGTGGATTCACCCGATTCGCTAGAAAATATTCCTGAAAAATGGACGCCAGAGGTAAGCGCAACGAAATCAAAATATTTTGAACTATTTCTTACATAACTAACACATTTCTTAATTATAATCGTAGGTCAAACATTTTTGTCCCAATGTTCCAATCATTTTGGTAGGCAATAAGAAAGATTTGCGAAATGATCCCAACACAATTCGGGTAAGTTATTATGATATATCATCAAGTATTATGCTGCACTTGCTTTAATTGTATACTTTTCTCTTTATTTTGATAGGATCTGGCAAAGATGAAGCAAGAGCCAGTTAAGCCACAGGAGGGACGCGCTATGGCTGAAAAAATTAATGCCTTTGCCTATTTGGAATGTTCAGCCAAGTCCAAGGAGGGTGTGAGAGAGGTATTTGAGACAGCAACTAGAGCTGCACTGCAAGTTAAAAAACGGAAGAAGCCTAAATGCCTTTTGCTCTAAAAGAGCAAAGAATCCAAAATTCTATACATACACAAACACACACACGTACACACACACAAACACACCTTTTACAAGAATAACAAAAAAGCACTGCAAAACAGATAGCTTACGGAATCCGGCAGCTATAACAGCAAGCAGCAGGAATAATAGCAGCTAGAGCTACAGCTATGAACAACAACAGCAGCAACAACAACAAACAACAACAGCAACCGGGGCAAAATGTCAAATGCGGATTTGATTTTATATACAATCTAGAGTAGTTATTAACCGAAGTAAACAACAATAATAAATATTGCATTATTATTATTATTATTATTATTATTTGTAACTCTTACGGCGTCATAAGTCAGTCAACACAACAACAACTACCAATACATACTCGTATATAAATTTACACACCTATGTATGCATACAATGTCCTATATCATCGAATCCGATTGATTTTCGAGATTAAAAAAAAACAAGCCAACATTTCTGTATGACTGTGTGTGTGTGTGTGTGCGCGTGTGTGTGTGTGAGTGTGTGTTGATGAGTGATGATGCAGTTATTCATTTATTTCAAAGTCTTAAGGCAAATATACAAATACATAAATTACTGAAACGAGAGAGTTAAATGCAAGCATTCATAAACATACCAATAACAACACATTTTTGACTCATATATATATATACATATATATATTCAAACAGAGACCGCCAATAAACTAAAATAGTAAACAAAAAGCAGCAACAAAAAGAATTAAAAAACTACTTTGCAAACAATACACACAAAATGAAAAATGTTTAAACATAAGACACAAATGAGATGCATTCAGTTTTCCATGTGCAAGCAAGAAAGCAAAGTTGCTAGTTTTTAATATTTGTATTTTGCATTGAACAGAAGATAAATGAGCGTATTTTATGATTTTATAAAATACTAATCTACATAAAATATATATATATGCCAATATATATAAATATACAATACATATATGTGTATGTCTCTTTTTTGTATTTTGTACCGTCAAAAAAAATCGTGTAATTCTCACACAAAACTCAAAATGAAAATGCGCCGTTTTCTACAAATGCTATATATACATAACATATACATATATATGTATGTATATATATATACATATATACTATTTTCTACAGTTACTATTACACAATTTAAACAACAACAACCACGAATCGCCACAAGTGCGATTCGAAAAGTAATTGTAAATTTGTGCATTCAAAGTTTTGCTTCCTATACAATAAAACAAAACAAAACAACAAACACATTTACCAGATTACCAAAATTAGAATTATATATGTGTATATGTATGTATATGTATGCCTATACATATATAAACCAAAAAAAAAAAAACCAACAAAAATCATTTCTTTTCAAAATTAAAAAAAAAAATGAATATTTTACTAAATAAATAAATAAAAAATAAAAAAAAAAGATAAAAATCAAATTATATGTGTGTCCTTATTTCAAAAACTTTCTTAACTATTTCTAAACTAAGATCGTTCCATATATCTATAAGAAGTATATTTCTTCATATAGAATTATGTTGCTGTCCGTATCTAAATCTTAGAATAAAGAACCCAATTTTCTCAAGAGAGTAGTGAGTACTATCGATATCGTGCTCACTATCGAGAGTATCATTGGTTTTCTACACAACAGAGGATTTTCGCTTTGCCTTATATATTTATTTAGCTATTGTTGCTGTATTATTTTCAAAGTTTCATAAGCACACCTTTTGTTGTTTCCATAGTTTGTTTATAACATGGATAGTACTAGAAACTATCAATCTGCAGCAATATCGGTTGATTTCCAACTCCAATTCCAAAGTTTATCCTTTCTTGCTGTAAGTTAAAATAGGCTATCAACTTGCTTTGCTTTCCGGTTTCCACTTTCGACAACATTTTTCGCAATTGAAATTTCATTAAATGTTCAAAACAGCATAAGTTAAATTTTATCCTAACTTAATTTCAAGTTTATTCAAACCTGAGTAAAATGCAATTGAACACAATTGGCAAAATCTTGCCAAAAGTGAAATTGGGGACATCTAAGAGCAACTCACTTTCGCAATATCTTGCCGAAAGTGAAAAGGGGAACGGATCTGTATATTTTTTTACAACTTATCAGGTGAGTAACAAGTTAAGAATTCACACATTAGTTAACGGGGTTTTCAAAATGTTTATTGATGGGGGAATTTTGTTTATTTATTTATTTGTTTTACATTTAAAATGTACGAATCAAATACATAGTACAAATGATCGCTCGAAGCGGCATAAATTGAAATCCCAAAAACAAAACAATACAAGTTGGATTGCTCCAAAACTTGTGCATCTATTATAATACTTGCTACTATTAACTAGTTGTTTTTGTTATTGTTTCATGGGAATACGTTATGTGATATATATTTTTAACATTTTTGGAAAGCTTGCTTTCCATTTTACCCGCATTTAATAAATCAACTGACAAAAAATTAAACTACTTTACAAATCTTTCGATTTGAAATTACATATTAGCTCGATTTGTTTGTTTTCTTTATAAATTAAATCAGTTGGTACAATAATCTAACGCCTGTGACATGATGTGTTACAATTTAGAATTGTTTTTTTTTGTTTTTTATAACAAATAGTATAGTATGTAATTATGTATTTAAAGCCATGTGCTTTGTGCAGTAACATTTTGATGAGAGAGGAACTCATGGTGATGCTTAGAGAACATTATGGATTTTATAAAAACATAACATTTGTAATTAACAAAAAAAAAAAAAAAAGAAAACACAGAACAGTTAGAACTAATAATAAATAAACTTAAAGAGTTAACACGTCAAACATTTCATAAACTTAAACAACAAATGCAAAACGCATGAATAGTACATAAAAAAATCACATTGGACAATTCAATGTTGCTTTCTGCTCTCTTTGTGCATTATAATCAATCCGTTGGATTGCTTTTTATCGTTTAACTATATATGTTTAGTATACATTGGATAAATTCAACATTTATTCGATTAGTTAATGTGTGCGTGCTGCCTGCTCAATAATTATAAAATTAATAATAATAATAATACATGCACATAATACATAATTCTCATATCTTAAAAAATGTCATTTTTATAGTTTTTTGTTGGACAGTTTTTTTGTAACTTATTGGCTGTTTTGCTAGGACTCAGTTTTGTCTCTTTTCGTTATGTTTTGATTTTATATTATTGTTTTGTTTACATTTTTTTTTTGGTTTTGCTTCTGTTCTCGTTTAATTTAAATGCATTTTTTTGTAAGTATTTCGATTCGCTTTGCCAATCTGCCAATTTTGTTTGTTAGGAATCAGCATTAATTAATTTACTACAAACATAAGAATATGCCATTGTGCTTGCTAATATGTATCATTTGGATTGGTGCTTAAACATATTGATATATATCTATATATATATATATATATATATATATATATATATATATATATATATTTATTTTTTAATCCCTTTCTATCTCTATGCGTTGCGCTGCCTGGCGTCTAGCATTTTAACAATACAAATACAACAAATACATGTGGAATAGTTAACAAATTAAAATATAAATAGTATACCAAAAGGCAATGTCGTTTACATCGCCTTTACACAACGATTTTTACTTTATAAACTTCATAAAGTAACTTTATCGTATATAGGCGTTGTTAGTATTTGCCCTTGGTCATAACAATTACATAGTTTTGAGTTTGATAAATTCTTTTGGTTTTGAAAAATGATTAGACGTCTAGTATATCATATATATGATATATGGTTGTTTGCGCTATATACACACAGGTATATAGCTAAATAAATATAGTATATTCTAGAGTTGTAAGGAATCTGAATAAGTTCATTTAAATGAATTACAATACTATTCGAAAGAACGGGAGGTCCATGCAGTTTCTTCAATAGTATTGGTCGTCTGTGGTCGTTGATCGTTCGCTCTGTTTATTAAGATCTTCTTTCAACTTTTTTGCTTAGCTAAGCAAACAATGAACTCATTCTGATATGATTAAAATATTAGACAAAGCTGAAAGTGATTGAATTCAAAAGATGTAACGAGAGTTTTCAATCAAACAAACAAAAGTAATGAACGAAAGTGAACGAACTACAACATATATACGACCGATCGAACTTGTTCAATTCAACTCTAGTATATATAACGCTTTGAATAATATTGCACTTAGTTGCACTGCAAATTGAGGAAATTGTTGTTCCATTATTAAGCTTAACTTTGCTTTTAGTTTAAATTGCGTCGACGCCTAAATACCAAAGCGAATATGGAACGTATGCGCCACCAGCGGCTGCGATGACGCGTATGTATCTTTTCCGAGCTGTTATCATTGCCCTTATGGTTCTCCTTGCGACGGATTTCACGCACCAGCGTATAGAATGCCTCGTCAATGTAATGACGCAGCGCCGCCGATGTCTCAAAGAAGGGGCAGCCAAACTGATTGGCCAAATTCTTGCCCTCCTCGGTGGTTACGCGTCGCTGAGATTCCAGATCCACCTTATTGGCAATCAACACAAGCGGTATATCCTCCGATAGACGCACGCGTGTTATCAATTTGCGATACTCGGAGGCCTCCTGAAAGCTGTGACGATCGGTAACCGAGTAACAAATGATGAAACCTTCACCACAGCGCATATATTGGTCCCGCATAGCCGTAAACTCAACCTGGCCAGCAGTATCGAGTATGTCCAGCAAAGCAGCCTCATTGTCAATCACAGCCTGTTGTTGGTAGGAGTCCTCTGCACAGCACAAAACAGAACAAAGAAAAGTTAGGAGATGTTACACTAGTTTACAAATTTCAACATATTTTTTTACACCAAGCAACTGATAGTTGTTTTTTTTATTTATTTTTTTATTTAATTAACCGCAAAATCGGTTGTTTTTAATCAATTAAAAACTTATTTGCACTGAAAACAAGTTTTGATTAAGCACCAAATTAATCAATTATTTACAAATTATTAAATTAAATTATTTAATTATATATAGTAATAGTAAATCCATAAAATTTAATAAATGTCGCCTTTTTTTATAAATCATAAAATACAAAATGTAGAAGTCTTTTTTAAAAAAAATAAATTGAATAAGTATTTACTAAAAATTTATATTTAAAAAAATTAATGAAATAGAATGTTTTATAGCTCAGTTAATAATACTTTTTTGTTGCTCACAATTTTGTACTTATGAATTCCGATTAATTGGTTAATTAGTTGCAATAAATTATTATAAATTATGTATATATAATTAGCAATTACAAGTATAATTGCTTAGTTCAATAAGTCATGTGATTCCTTAACCGATAAATATTCTTTCTGTACACGAGAAACAACTAACAGTTGCTTGGTATTAAAAATGTTGTTGACTAGTGTAAACGAAAGGCAACTTAAAAAGCGCCGCACTCACCAATTGTGGGGTCATGGTAGTCCAAGAAACTGTGGCTGACGAACTGCAGGGTAACAGCTGTTGGTGTGCGTGTGTGTATTAATGTGCGTGTGTGTATGTGTGTGTGTGTACACGCAAAGTTAGCCGAACGCACGAAGCACACCGGACGATTTTGGGGGTGGTTGGGTGTTTGTGTCGGTTTGCCATAAAACAAAGCGTAAAAGAAAATTGAGATAATTTATTGATTTTTCACAGTCCCCAGTCACAATCAAAATGCGCAGTGATAAAATAATTTCTTAGCCTCCTCCCGTCAACTTACCCGACTTGCCGACACCGCCATCTCCAAGTATGACAATTTTATAGACTCTAAGTCCACCTCGCATGTTCTGTGGAGCACTTGCTGGTTTAATTAATAAACCCATATTATGTCCATTCTCTTTGCGCTCGTTCGGCATCTGCATTGAGTCTGTATCGGAGCCACTTGTGCAACTTTTCATTTTGGTGGATTTTCTTAGAGCGGCGCAACCAATGGACATATCACCGGCCATAGCCAGCTATGGACTACAGCTGATCCAAGATCCAAGGCGTGGCCTATATTGTCTGGCCGCAGCAGCCGTCGCCAACGGTTGTCGTCTGATTCGTCTCGCCACACAAAACAGTGCGTAGTTTGTAGCTCTTTGCCTGCAATAAAAAGACTTTTGTTAATTAAATTCATATAGAATTTGATATTTGTGTTTTTCTTACCACAACGTTGCACTTGACCCGGATCTTTCAACGGGGTTTTGTTGACTGCAACTTCAATCGTATATATACATATGTAATTTGGTAGTAGATATTTTTTTTAGTAGAATCGATTATTATTTTTTGCAAAACAGCTGTTCAGTTGGGTCGAAAAGAAGAAGAGTGTTCTTAACAGAAAATGATAAGTTTACAGAAAATTTTATGTGCGTCAATATAGCCACGGTGAGCTTCCCACGATTCTTATACCTATTATACCTATTTTGTTTTTAATGTTTAATTATTAAAAGTTGATATCTTATAAAAAATAAAAATGCAGAATTGTTAAAAAATATCAAGCTATTTTGTTGTTTGAGTTTTTCGATAAACATTCTACTACTACCTAAAAATTCAATTTGAAAAATACGTTTTTGAGTATCTATTTAGAAAATCTTCAAATCAAATAAACGGTAATACAGTTTTTAGAACATGCTTTCAATAGCACTTTCACAAATTTTCTGCTCAATCATTCTAGCCGTTATTGAGTACTGAATAAGTGGAACTGCCGAATAGTTTCACCATATGAAAACAATTTCGATGGTGAATTACTGAGCTTTAATACGTTCGCATCAAATACAGGGTATGTCTTCTTAAAGGACATACCTTTATGAATATTTACACAAGCTTTCATTTCTGTCGTACGAACACTTATTGTGAACATTTTTTCAATTCTATTCAATACGCTGAGGCGTAAATAGAGCACCAATAAATCATGTTTTGATCTCAAGCAATGTGGATAAATTCAAAAAAGCGATTAATAACGGAGTATTAATTAAAAAACATCACAATTACCCGAAAATATTCAAAATAAAATAGGTATAATATAGGTATAAGAATCGTTGCTATCTTGACGCACATCAGCAACTGTTACTGCCCGCTGTTAATAACAGTTTAGCGAAAGTTAACATATTGTCGCTGTTGCACACTACTTTCCTGTTGTATGTGTATGTGTGCGCACGCATTGCATAAATCCAAAATAAATAATATTTGGAATTAAATTGAAGGAACTATGTTACAAATAAGCAGACTTTGCAAAACTGCTTCAAGCACAATTACAGGTAAGTGAAAAAGCCGCACAACCAACACTGCTTTTAATTCAACACAAACGTTTTCTTTGCCAAACAACAGCACAGCGGCATGTCGCTCTTACCGCAGTGCGCTCCATTGATCAGAAGTGGCGGGCTGACAAGGGATTGCCGGAGAACCCAAATGCATTTGGTCCACTGACTAATTTGCCCGACTATACGTATCTGGATGGCAGGACGACGCCCCTGGGTGTAATTAGCAATAACTTATAAATTTGTAAACTGTTTTTAAAGCTTTTGCTTTTGCAGTCTAATCAGAAGAAACGCTTGGTAAGGCAACAAGAGATTGCTACAAAAATTGTGGAACTGAGCAGCGAACTGGAGTTTGCCAAGCAGCGTCACGAGCGTATTAAAGCTGATGCCCAGGCCAACAAGCAGCGCATCATGGACAACAAGCTGAAACCAAAGGGTCATCTCTTGTTGAAAAAGAAATAAGATATTGCCTTTAAGCGAATACTATTCGAGCCGTCTTAACTAATATTAAAACATCTAAACTTTTAGTGTTAAACTATTATAATTAAATAGATATGATTGTTATCAATTTATAATCCTGTTTTGTTCTATATCAATACCATAGCTGTGAAAGAATGATTTTTTTTCCTTATAAAAGAATTTAAGATGATAAAGAATTGAATTCATTCTTTACAGACCATTAATCATGTTTTCTTCTATAATACGTAGATTTCAAACACTAAAATCTTGTCCTATATCTTATACAAAAGACGTAAGCATGACAAAATTAATGGTAATTGAATGACAAATCCATTGTGACGCACTTTCGGATAACCTGTCCTTGCAATTAGTTCAACAAACATTTACGCATCTGATTGCTGATTTCTAGACAGTCGAATGCCAATCAACACTCGAATTAAAAACTAATAAAAAGTTGTATGTTTGTGCACATCAAAAAATGAAGTTCAAGTTGAAGGTCACGCAGCACGTCAGTTATTCTCATTTCAACTATATTTTGTAAATAAGGAAATAAACATGTTTATTGTAAAGCGAGGTTACAATATTGTTGCCAAGCTCCCTTTAACCATCTCGCTCAATTCACCGCATATTGTAGAGCAGTTTGATTAAGTATTGATCGTGCTGCGGCGCTTTTAAATGTTTATATGCTTTGCTTATTACCAGTTCAGAGTTTGCACAGCTTGGCGCGTTTTGTGCTCTAGCATATTTTTATTATCAATTAGACGTGAAATATTTTGCACGCCATGCAAATGTTTGCTATTCGAAATGTTCAGAGAGATTGCCAACTGAAAACGAGCGGCCAGAATGCTGCAGGTCAAATATCACACATACGCACCATAGGTCGGAGCTTCTAGACTGACAAAAAATACACTTCAATTTGGATAACACAGCTGCACACAGCATCCAATTGATTTATTGTGGTAGACTCAAAATTTTCCACAATTCACATACCACAATAACAATTAATTTAACGTAAAAGTGCTATAAAAATACGCATATATTTACTTTCACACATACGACTATAACAAAGAGTCCCAAGCAGCAAAGAAATTCACCAACAACCCACTGAACCTTACTGAACTGTGCAACATATAAAAAACAAACTCTACTGACAAACAAAAATCAGAAAACAAGTGTCGTACTTATTGCACTTAATTAGATATAACGTATGAAATTTAGCACAGCTGATTTAAGAACTAGAATCAAGTCCAAATAATACTGAGTGTAGGTGTGAGTTATTGTTGCATTGCAGAGTTTTTCAGAATGAAACGTGCATGCGAAACGTGTTTCTTGGCATAGCGCTAATAATGTCGTTGACCAGGCTAAAATCAATTTGACTTTGACCGAAAAGATGCGCTTTTTATTATTATTATTAAGAAAATACCTTAAATAAATAGGTCTATTGTAAACATTGGAAAATACTTTAAAAACTTAATTTTGAAGTGCAATGCTGCTCTCACTTTCAAAACTGATTCAGTAAACTTGATCAGCTCTATTAATACTTAAGATAAACAATAATAAATATTAAATATTGCAAACTTTTACACCCCATTTATTGCTGACAAAATATTTGCATTGTGTTTTTGGCGCTTGGAATATTACGGAAATCTCTAAAGAAATTGTCGAAAACAACATTGTTGTTATTTGTTGTTGTTTACGAGAGGCGCGTATTGAATTTATTTATATGCCAACGACAATTTATTTAATTAGCATGATTATATTTATATGAAATCAAATAAATAATAATAATGTATTATAATGAGCTTCGTATTATATATTTATATATGTCTTGAATAACGTGCTTTATTCGGATTATGCATAAATATATAGTTATTTACCAGTTCATCTACCACCTCACCCCTTTTCTAAAATTTTAAGCCTTCTATAAAAACATTATGGTGCTAATATTTGTTTACATCTGATGGCTATTTTCAGTTGGCGACATATTTAATTACGACTTTAAATCTATGAATAACAATAGATATTGAGTAATATTTATAGAATAAAAATCGTGCCGAGACAGTGTCAAAATTTCCAGGCTTAAAGGCAAAATAAACACCTGGTACAATAATTAATAAAATATCATATAAACTCCAATACCCAGAACAACAAAATCCAGTGTGTAATATAAAAATATCTGGAATATAAATATATACAAACGAATGAAAACAAATTCTAATACAAATAAAAACAAAAGGCTTTAATTAAATCTTTAAATAATGACAAATCTTTCCGCATTGTTAAAAGTTTTCCAAAACAAACTAGAATCGAGCTGCAATTAGAACCTAGCCACAAAGTGAATCATGTCGAGACTTGGGCACGCTTTGGAACCAGACACTAAAAGCTAAACCGGCAGCTTAAAATAAAGAGATGAGCCCCGTTCGTTGCGTCAGAGCTGGCGCGCTGGCGAAAACAAAAACATATTTTCACATTTGGGTGCGAATTGGAGCACATTTTTGTATATAAGGGTAGGATTCTTTGCAGTTCAGCACACAGAACGAACTCAACCAACGTTCAAAGCACACAAGAACTCAAATAAAAAACAACGCAAGAATTCAAATAAAAAGCAACACAAGAATTCAAATAAAAAACAACATTCGCATACAAAGGATAATCTCAGCTAAACAATTGAACTAACAAAATGAAGCAATTTTATGCATGGATAAGTCTGCTGCTCAGCATTATTGTCTGCAAATTGTCGCAGTGCAGCGCTAAGCCTACATACTACGACCTGGATAGCTATGAGAATAGCTTCGATCGTAGAAGTTACGACAGCAGCAGCAGCAGCAGCAGCAGCGGAAATTCCTACACTCTAACCTATGGCAAACCATTGAGTGGAGATAATCTGGATAAGCTCAACACGGGCTATTACTATGTAGATAATGGCTACATAGCGCCTGTGCCCAGCAGCAGCGCCAACCAGCGCAGTCTAAGTGCCTACAATGATGATGTACTCTCTGACGGTTATAGGGTTGCTCCAGTTGCCAGACTTAGGAGAACCCGCACAAAGCGCAAGAAGCTCTTTGTGCCCAACTTTTTTGGCTAGACGGACTCTAGACTGCTGGGTTACCCCGTAATGTGAGAGTGCAGACTGATGATAATAATAATACATATTATATTTAAAATTAGTTTTAGTATTGTGCTTTTCACCTACAAGTACCTTATTGTATTTAGGTTAAGCAAAAATATATATATTAAACAAAAACCTTTAATAAAAAATGTGTATAAATATAAATCAAGATTTAATTGTCTAAACAAAGAACTTAAGGCACGAAATGTCAATTTTAGCATGGCTTGGATATTGATATCTGGCTTTTTATTTTATTACAATTCACATTGTATTTAATTCTAACTATTAAATTACTTGGTAATTATAGATTGGTTATTTATAGATTTTGTTTGAGATTTCTGATATATATGCAATTTTTCATAAATCTTATTTCACATTTGTAACAAGAATTGGTATCATGTTTATCCAGATGGTATTGCAAATGATCAAACTCACTATTCATGTAAAGTAGCATAATAAAAGCACTATTTAACTAAATACTAACGTTAAATTTGGCACTCCAGTGCTAATAGACTAGTTAAAAAGCAAAAACAAAATTTGTGGTGTTGGTTATTAAAATTAAATAAGTTTAACTAGCAACAAATTTATGTTTTTATACCGGAAACTTGTAAATGTGCAAATGACGGCCTTGAAAGTGAAAGCCCATTCCGAGATTACCAAAAGGAAGCTTATTAAAAAGAGTTAAGTTTTATGAAGTTTGTAATAGAAATGACTGATTACCAAATACACATGTCCTGATTTGATACTTAATAAATTAATGCAAAAGAAGCTTATGCGGACGCATATGTGCTGTAAATTTGACGTATGTATTGACATTTACGAAACAAGAGAAAGAGTCAGATTTTCTTTAAACTTATTTCAAACCAAAGTTTTATTAAATTTTTTGAAATTAACGGAAAATGTTAACTCTCTTAGCTGCTCTGCACTTCTGTTAACTTTATATTATTACCGTATAAAACGGTCACACTACAAGTGCTTAAAAAATACTAGCTAACATTGAAACAGCTGACAGCTGAGTTGTCGTCATTTGCAGAAGAGGAAGACAATTTGCAAATTGCAGCGACTGAAAAAGTGTTCATTTGTTTTTATTTTTTAAATCAAAGATGAGTTTTATGCAACCAAGTCCAGTGAAGTATGCGTGCTCCTGCGGCATACTTAATCCGATCAACAAACTGTTCTTCTGCCGCCACTGTCCGAAGCTGAGATGCGGATTCTGCGTCTGCCATGAGATTGAGTCACACTTTTGCTCCAATTGTTTGGAGAATATACCATCCTCGGAGGCGCGTCACAAGAAGAACTGTTGTGCCAACTGCTTCGATTGTCCTTGCTGCCAGCATACGCTTTCCGCGCGTGCCACAACCGTTCCAGTTGTGCGTAAAACCGAAGAACCCAAGGAAGGTGAAAGTGGTGCAGAAGTGGCAGCCGCTCCCGCACCCGTCAAGCCTTCGGCTATGCCCACAACAAAGAAGATATACTATTTATCGTGCTTGTCGTGCCGCTGGACGACACGTGACGTAGGCATACCTGATCAGGGCGTAGCCACGGGCACTTGGCCGGACAGCGAATGTCTTTATCGGTCGCGCTTTGCCACGCTTATGGAGTACTATCAGTCGGTGGTGCTGCAGGAGAAGCAGGAGAAACAGGAGTTCCTGCGCCGCAAGACGCCCAAGCAGCACAAGTTTCCCAGTCTCACCGATCGCACCGGTTTGACCGTCTCACTGATACGTCGCCAAATTGGCTGGGTCGACAAAAGCATGCCCAAATTGAAGGCAATTAGTATTGCGCCCGCCGTGGCCAGCGCAGATGTAGAAGCTCTACCCGATGACATATTTACGCAGCCAATAAACTTGCGCAATATTACAACAATAGCGCAACGGCATAGTCAACCAGCGGAACAGCCGACGGCTATAAGCAATCTCTATCCGCAGCGACGTTCCTTGTGGATCAAGCGTTCGCTGCGTTGTCGTCAATGCGAGCACAATCTCATCAAACCGGAGTACCATCCCACATCGATCAAGTATCGCATACAACTCTTTGCTAGCTACCATGTGCCCGAGGTTGTGATGGTGCGCTGCGAGAAGCCGCTGCAGCCTGGTCAAAGCAATGCTATATTCCTTAAGTTTACCAATCCTACCATGTACGACATGACAATTAGCATATTGGAAACAGCACCCAAGGAGCCGCAAATCAATGCAGAAGCCTTTCAGCAGGCATGCAAAATTGAGAAGGAAGCCGTCACATCATCACCCTTGCTTAAAGCCACGGGCGTCAATTTGGCACGCCAGAATTCTACCAGAGAAGTCAAACGTGAAGTGCGCGAATTGACTAATGCAACAATTGTGCCGCTGGAGAGCGAGTTTGTGCTCAGCCAACGCGATGATTCCAAGGAGTTCGATGAGGACATCCAAGCGCCCATCGAGGAGCCCAAGTTTATTGTTTGGCGCAAGGGCAATAAGGTTTTGCTACGACTCGAATTTAATCCTGCAGAAGAACTGCAGCCCGAAACGATTGTTACGCTGAGCTTCTGCATGCAGTATACATATGTTAACACTGTCTCCAATACACAGGACAAGAAGGAGCCCACCACACATGCGCTCTACTCCCGGGTCTTTATACAAGCTGGCGACATAGCCAAAGCAACAGGCGACTTAGCAAAAGCAACAAGCAACTAGCATGTGTTAAATAAAACACATTTAGACTTAACACAAATCGACATTAATCCGCTTTAATAATGCTAACAAGAAATGTATTTATTTTACTTTTATTAACAAAATGTTATAATGCAAAATAGTATTACGCTTTATTAACATGTAAAACAGCGATATTCTACATAAAATAAAAGCTTCTAGAAAGACTTTGGTGCTCCTGTCCATTTCTCGCTCTCCGCCCACAGAAATTTGGAGGCCTTATCATTATTGGCTCTATCAGCCACTTTCTTTGGCTTACAATCGCTGAAATACAAGCCACTTACTTCAGCCAAGTCAGGATCTAGTGCAGCATACAGCGTTGTTTGTGCGCCATTCTTGGCCGTTTTCATTAATAGCCAGATAAGTGGCTTAACCAAACGTCTGTAAGATAAAATGTTACGAACAGATCTTTCTAGGCAAGTTCAGCAGCTTTTCTACTTACTGTACTATGCTGTATTTCATAATTGGTACATTTCTGAATACTTCCGTATCCACTGCGCCGGGATGTAAAGCATTAACGGTCACTCCAGTTCCTTGCAAACGTTTGGCCAACTCTTGCGTAAACATTACGTTCGCCAATTTGCTCTGATAATATGCAGCCTGTTCGCCGTAGGTCTTTTCGCTGTTTAAATCGTCTATTTTGATTTCACCCAATATGTGGGCCATGCTGGACACATTCACAATGCGACTAGGCGTGGATTTCTACACGAATCAAAATCTATATATAATTCATTAGCTTGCTTAACTATACAAGTTGTGTACCTTTAGTAGATCCATCAATAAAATGGTAAGCAAAAAGTGACCCATATGATTGACACCCAGTTGCATCTCAAAGCCATCCTTTGTGAGTCGACGTGGTCCATGGAAAATGCCGGCATTGTTTATAAGAATGTGCAGCTTATTCTGCTCCTCTTTAAAGCTAAAATAAAATTAAATTATTAACAATTTCCAAAATGCAACAAGTGCTAACTCACTTGGCGACAAATTTGCGCACAGAAGCAAGCGAAGATAAGTCCAATTCCAGAAAGAAAATGTTTTGGTTTTTTGTTTCCCGTATAATTTCCAATCGTGCCTTTTCAGCTTTATTCTTATCCCGACAGGCCATATACACTGTGGCGCCTCGTCGTGCCAGCTCCAGTACAGTTTCCTTGCCAATGCCCGTATTTGAACCGGTTACGATCACAACTTTACCCGTTTCATCAGATTCCTTCTCAAACTTGCCACCTTGCATGTATTCCCTAATAAAGTTACGGTCATATATTTTCAATTTCTATCAGTACGTATGTGCGATATGGATTGTTGATTGCTCATAAATTTTTGCCTTACCTGATAAAGTACGCCGCAAGGCCGATTAATGCGGGCCATATTATCAACGGGCTAAGTAGACAATCCATAAAAATACACATTTTATTTTGGCTTATTGAGCTCTTTACGCCACCGAGTATAAAAATGTACTGTGCAAAGCAGACTACGGCCGGCTTTTTAATCTATTCCGGTTGCGATCGGTTGACTGATAGAAACAAAGAATCATGGTGTCCACATTTGATAAAAATTTGGCAAGGCATTAGTCAAAAATGAATGAAAAATTAATAGTTCTGTAACGGTTTATCAAAATTTGTATTTTGAATCAGACTTAAAGATCTGCTTAAAAGACGTTTAAATTGTTAACTGTGTTCTTGCTCGCTTTCCTACCAAATTAATTTGATAGTATTCTCATCGGTCTGCGACTTTCTTTGGCTTGCAATCTTTAAAGTACAATCGTGTAGCCTGACTCAAGTCATGGGTTATCAATTTTTGGCTAGTTAAGCTCCTTAATATACCGGGTACAAAAATAGATTGCTAAAGAAGTACATTTCCACTATTCAAATCTATTTCTGGTGAAATCAGTTTGATGATAAATTATGACACATTTGGTGATTGTGCTAAAATTTGACCTGTCGATGTGGATTTCAAATCTAAGATTAATATTGCGAATGATAATGACAATATACATAATATATGTGCTAGAATTTACTACGAATTAACGTGTTTGATAATTTGGATATTTTGTTTACATTAACATGTTTATAGATTTTTATTTTTAAAGCAATACATTTTGGTATTAAAGCAGATTTAGAGCACTTGGGCGATTGTCTAAAAAAGCAATAAATTAATTAAATGATTTGTAAATTTAACAAAACTTCGAAGTCATCTTTAAAACACTAATCCAACTTTTGTGAGCGAGTCCATTTCTCGCTCTCCTCCCACAGGAATTTTGCAGTTTTCTCATCGGTTGCAGCGGGTGCGACCTTCTTTGGCTTGCAATCGCTAAAGTATTGGCCTGTTACCTTATTCAAATCAGGATCCAGAGCTGCGTACAAAGTAGTTTGAGCACCACTCTTGGGTGTCTTAAGAAGTGGCCACAACAAAGGACGAAGCAAAAAGCTGCATAGAAAAATTAAAATGGAATTATAAAAACAGTAAACTATCAAACTGTTTTAAATACTAACCGTCCCAAAAGATTATTAAGCACGTTCATGTGTCTACCAAGCTCTGTGGCAACGACACCAGGATGCAAGGCATTAACAGTGACTCCAGTGCCTTCCAAGCGTTTAGCAAGCTCGCGGGTAAACAACACATTGGCCAATTTGCTCTGAGAGTAGGCCTTGCCTACGTCATAGGACTTCTCGCTGTTCAAATCACCGACATTGATTTCACCACGTGTATGAGCCAAACTCGAAACGTTGACAATGCGACTGGGCGCGGTTTTCTGCAATTTCATTGGGGATTAATCGAGATACTACAAATGTCTATAAATGTAATCCCTACCTTCAACAAATCGAGCAGCAAATTGGTTAGCAAAAAGTGACCCATGTGATTGACGCCCAGTTGCATTTCGAAACCATCCTTGGTCTCCATATGCGGGCAACGCATAACACCCGCATTATTGATAAGGATGTGCAGCTTGTCCTGCTCCTGCTTGAAACTAATTTGAAAATAATTTGGTTTAGAACAGCAACGGGTACTCAATAAAGTAGTGCTTACTTAGCAACAAACTTGCGTATGGACTCCAGAGAAGCCAGGTCCAGTTCACGGTAAAAAATGTTTTGGTTGTTGGTGTCCTGTATAAGTTCGAGACGCGCCTGCTCTGTTCTAGTCTTATCCCGACAGGCCATATACACAGTTGCGCCTCGTCGAGCCAGTTCGCGAACAGTCTCCTTGCCAATGCCGGTATTTGAACCGGTTACAATCACAACCTTGCCCGTTTCATCAGATCGCTTTGTAAACTGCCCGCCTTGCATATAGTTTCTGAAATATGCAATGAAATTTGTAACAGTTAGTTTAATTTGCATAAGCATTTAGCACTTAGTTTACCTAAGAAAATAGACACCAAGGCCGATGAGTAACGTCCAGGTTAAACAACAGCACGACAAACAATCAGTTAAACAGCACATATTTTCGATTTTTTGGTTTACTATCACTTATTACAAAGGCGCTCAGTTGATAACTGAAGGGCAGCTATGAGCTGCGAACTTATATACAAGTTAGGGGGTGGGAATCAGTTGACTGATAAAAACAACAACCCATGATGACAAAGAAAACGTTGGGGCAAGAGATGGAATAATTATGTGTTTGAATAAAAACAAGGTTGACATTTTAACTGTTATCGATGTTTATTGGGTATGTACAAAAATGAACCAAAATATTAAAGTAACCGTTTTTTTTGATTAATGTTATCAATAATTATGCATGGATTTAGACTATGAAGTTTACTTCATGAATTTTCTTCGTTAAGTTCTTGTTTGTAGGGAAAATGTATAGAGGTGTTCCCTGCTCTGTTTCACCTCTTTCCTACAAGCGTGAACTTAACGAAAAACTTCATAATGGCACCTCATCGTCTAAATGCAGACTAAATCCAGTCATAGTTTCAACATGAAATTTTTTCGTTAAGTTGTGTTAAAGGGTGAAATTTAGAAAGCAATCACTTTAAAACTGTTCCAACACCTGTTCAAGATAATAGTCACCCTATAAATGCGGACTAGGACTTATTTTAGACGATGCAGTTGTTAAGTATTCGCTTGTGGGAAGCGGTGCAGGCAACCTCTCTAAGCTTGTTCCACACAATCAAAAACTAAATGAAAATCAATGGATAAAGTAAACTTAATTTTCTAAGTATTTAGGATTCCATTGCTTAAGTATTTTGGGGTCCTACACCCAACATTTGTGCGCGTGTCCATTTCGAGCTGACAGCCCAAAGCCATTTGGCAATATGAACATCTGTGGCAGCGGGTGCTACTTCTTTCAGTTCGCAGTCGCTAAAGTATTTGCCAGTTACGTTAACCAGTTCCGGATCAAGAGCGGCATATAGACTAGTTTGAGCGCCGTTCTTGGTAGTCTTAACAAATGGCCAAAACAAAGGCCTAACAAACAAGCTGAAAGAGAATATTGCTTATGAATTGAAGTTTGAAAAATTCCATTAAAATTATAATACTTACCCGGCAAAAACGTTGGTAAAGAAACTCATATGTCTAAATATATCCGTATCCACTATGCCAGGATGCAGGGCATTAACTGTAACTCCAGTTCCTTCCAGGTGTGTGGCCAGTTCCCGTGTAAACAAAACGTTGGCTAACTTGCTCTGACTATACGCCTTGCTCTCGTCATAGCTTTTCTCGCTATTCAAATCTCCCGTGTTGATTTCACCACGCGTATGCGCCAAACTGGACACATTTATAATACGGCTGGGCCTCGATTTCTAAGACATAATAAGAACGTGTTTTAAGAACTATAAACACAAGTTCAAATCTTGTGTACCTGCAGCACGTCTAGCATTAAATTGGTGAGCAGGAAGTGACCGAGGTGATTGACGCCCAGTTGCATTTCGAAACCATCCTTGGTTAACGTACGCGGGCAACGCATAACACCAGCATTGTTGATGAGTATGTGCAATTGGTCCTGTTCCCGCTTAAAACTGCAAGGATTTTGAACGTATAACAACTACAACCGTTGGAAATCAACGCAATGAACCTACGCGGCAACAAAATTACGTATTGAATCCATTGAAGCCAAGTCACATTGGCGACAGTAGACGAATTTGTTTTTGGTCTCCAAGACAATCTCCTCACGCGCCTCCTCACACTTTTTCATATCCCGACAGGCCATATAGACGGTTGCTCCACGCAGTGCCAGCTCCCGCACCGTCTCCTTGCCAATGCCGGTATTCGAACCGGTTACAATTACAACCTTGCCCGTTTCATCTGTTTGCTTTGTGAACTTGCCGCCTTGCATAAGGTCTCTTCAAGCCGAAATACTTATGTTTGTTATATATTTTCTTTTTATATATATTTTAAATGAAAAATGTGTACACTCACTTTATGAAACAGACGGCGCCCACGGAGGAGCCTGTTACGCTCAGCCAGAATATTGGCCGGGAGTTTAGAAAACCGAATATCGTCATAATGTACTTAAAAAATATATAAACACGAGCATGCACGCACTACGCGCAGTTTGTGAGCTAATGTGAACGCGTTGGTTAAGGGTGTACGACTTTGAAATACCCTGTAACCATTTTAATTGCAATTTTAATTGAGCACATTCATGCTTTTCACTCGGGATAATTAAATCACAAGCATTTTATATAATATGAATTGTAAGCTTTAATAAAATTATTTCTTTAAATATGTTAATACTTAAAAATTATGGCGAATACGTATGGATTATCCGCAAAGTATAGTATTGGTGTTTTTTTTTATGAATACACAATTTTTTTTGTTTAAAAATAACAAAAAATGCATTATTTAAAGTAACTGCATATAACAATATATAATTGTGTATTTTCTTATAACCGGGTATGCTCTTTGAGCACAACTACAGGGTATAAAACCCAGGGTTGCTTACCTCACTGTTTGGTTTAATTAATTTACTTACTTTAGAATTTTAATCGTCAATCCGAAGGTAATTGGCCAAATCAGATAAGGACTTAAAAGCCAGTCCAAAATAATGTCCATCTTGGCCGTGATGCCTTGTCCACAATATCTTTATAAACAAAAAATATATTATTTGTAAGCTCTGCTTCTTTGTTTAAATTGCTTCACAGGGCGTTTCGAGTTACAAAAGTTGACAGCTTTGGACGTGGGTTGTTTCTATTGTGTTTGTTTTCCTTTTGAAATTTTACGTAAAATACACGCTTGCTAGATCCGTGGCTAATGAAACTGCTTATCGCTTGCTGTGTAAGAGCGAAGTGAGGCGAGTGCGATTGAATTGAGCAAATAAACAGAGAGCTAAACAAAATAATGCGTCGAAATGTGTAAGTTGAAACCCCAAAGCCAACTCGACTGTTGCTTTTATGGGCTGATTTCATATTTCAGGCGGCAACAACAGTACAACTGGGAGGACGGACAGCCAGACGGCATGGAAGACATATTTGCAAGGCCCACCTATGATGACAATGAGTTTGTCGAACTGGATCAGTTGACAGCAAACAGCAGACCCAGCAACGGTCAAGCCAAGCTCTCGCGCGTTGACAACACGCTGGAGGTGAAAGTACAGGAAGACGATACGTTGCAAGCTCTGGCGCTTCGGTTCCATTGCTCCGTAGCGGATATTAAACGCCTAAATAAGATTGATCGCGAGAATGAGATCCACGCACGTCGTATAATACGTATTCCCGTCACAGTGCACAATGTATTATTGGGCAGCAATGATCCCGATGCGCTGCCCGCTGTCCATCGTAGTGGCAGCAACAGTCCCGGACATATAATAGAAAGAGAGCCGGCTATTGAGCGTAATCCGCTGGAGGATGCACGTGTGATGCTGGATGAGCGATTGTTGGTGGCTGCAGTGAACGCCTCGAGTGTTGTGGCAGGTGAACATGTGCCGTCAACAGGCAGAAATGGCAGTAAATACTATGGAGGTGCTCATGGCTATTCAAATGATGAAGGTGAGTTTTAAAGTAGCGTTAATAAGCATAAATAAGCATCAAATCGCTAAAAAATTCCCTAATTAATTTGCGCAAGCTGTCAAAAAAAAGTGTTGACAACAAAACAGATGTTCCAAATTTCAATGTTAATTAACAGCTGGTAAGGCTGGCCAACCAAGCAAAAGACTTAAGAGCGCCTGAATTACCCTGTGTGCGCCTGAACTACCCTGTGTGCATCTAAAGTACCCTGTGTGCGCTGAGGAGCAACTCTGTTAAGTGTATGTTAAGTAAGCAGTTAAGTTGGTCGCAGCTAGCAATTTGTTTAGTCATTGACAGTACGGTCACATTCGCCCATAAAATTGCTGAGAAAACACAAGCGTTTGTTGGCGAAAAACAGAAATTTTTATTAATTCAACGCTGTTAAACAATTAATACAAGATGCCGGACTATCTGGGAGATGATCAGCGAAAGGTTAAGCATGAAGAGAAGGAGGAAAAAGAGATTAAATCGCTAGATGAAGGCGACATTGAGCTGCTCAAAACTTATGGCCAGAGTCAGTATCATAAGTCAATAAAGAACATCGAAGAGGACATACAAAAGGCTGTTAAACAGGTTAACGAGCTGACGGGCATCAAGGAGAGTGATACGGGATTGGCGCCGCCTGCGCTGTGGGATTTGGCTGCCGATAAGCAAATACTGCAAAATGAGCAGCCGTTGCAGGTTGCGCGTTGCACAAAGATTATCAATGCTGATTCAGATGATCCCAAGTATATTATCAATGTGAAGCAGTTTGCCAAGTTTGTGGTGGATCTGGCTGATTCTGTGGCACCCACCGATATTGAGGAGGGCATGCGTGTGGGCGTTGATCGCAACAAGTATCAGATACACATACCGCTGCCGCCCAAGATTGATCCCACGGTGACTATGATGCAGGTGGAGGATAAACCGGACGTTACTTATAGCGATGTTGGTGGCTGCAAGGAGCAGATTGAAAAGTTGCGTGAAGTTGTGGAAACACCGCTGCTGCATCCCGAGAAGTTTGTCAATCTGGGCATTGAGCCACCCAAGGGTGTCCTTCTCTTTGGCCCACCAGGCACTGGCAAGACTTTGTGTGCGCGTGCCGTGGCAAATCGTACAGATGCCTGCTTTATACGTGTCATCGGCTCGGAGCTGGTGCAGAAATATGTGGGCGAAGGTGCACGCATGGTGCGGGAACTGTTTGAGATGGCACGCTCCAAGAAGGCATGTCTTATATTCTTTGATGAAATCGATGCTATTGGCGGTGCACGCTTTGATGATGGCGCTGGCGGCGACAATGAGGTACAGCGTACTATGCTGGAGCTAATTAATCAGCTGGATGGTTTTGATCCTCGTGGCAATATCAAGGTATTGATGGCCACCAATCGACCGGACACGCTGGATCCTGCGCTCATGCGTCCCGGCCGTCTGGATCGTAAAGTGGAGTTTGGTCTGCCCGATCAGGATGGACGCTCGCACATCTTCAAGATACATGCCCGCTCCATGTCCGTCGAGCGTGACATACGTTTCGATCTGTTGGCGCGTCTCTGTCCCAATTCCACTGGCGCAGAGATTCGCTCTGTGTGCACGGAGGCGGGCATGTTTGCCATACGTGCGCGTCGCAAGGTGGCCACCGAAAAGGATTTCCTCGAGGCTGTCAACAAGGTTATCAAGAGCTATGCCAAGTTCAGCGCCACTCCTCGTTATATGACCTACAATTAAGCCTAAAATTTATACGCATTTTTTCATTTATGCTGCGCTGTTAGCAAAAACTGTAACAACCTCTGCAGCTCTGAGCATAAGTTAATAAACGATATATACATATACCATTAATGAGGCATTTTAAAAGTAGTTTAGGTACAGATTTATCTTTGTTACTTAATATACAACTGCTGTGTTAACGTTACATTCTTTACTATTCATTATTTTGCATTTCATTTTGTTTATGTACAGCAAACATGGACGACAATGTGGCCTTGCTGGATGACATGCATGTGGATAGGCACATGCCTTATCTGCGTCCCATACCCGGTCCCTCATTGCGTGCCATTGACTGGTCTGGCTCCGATTGCGACATGTCTTGGATATGCCTGCTTATATTTATACTCGCACTCTGTGTTGTCATACCGCTCGTCTATGTCGTCTATCTGGCGGAACATCCACATCATAATCACAGCGATTTGGCGGATCATCCACATCATAATAACAGCTCATAGCTGATACACTCCAGTTTTAGTTGGCTGTATAAACGAAGTGATCATCATTCCAAATGTGCTAATTGCGATGATATGAAACCACTCTCTTTTTTGCTCCGGACGATCGCATTTTAAATGCAACTGCGAGCCATAGAATTTATATATATATATATATTTTATATACACAAATCTACATTCATAGAAATAAAGATACCAATTGTGACTTTTTACAAATCTAAATAGAACTTACATTAATACTATTTTATAATGTTGAATGTCGCATTTCTCAAATTATGTTAGAATAATCTCTTCCAAATCAATGCAGTTATTTTCAAAAATCTCAAGGCAGCTCTATATGGTATGCTTACCATATTAACTGATTTGTTGTATAGTAGAAAGAATAAATAATACAACATTTTGTTTTACTGTATGTTTTATTCATAGTTATTAGTTTAATAATAGTTATACAGGTCAATTTAGTAGTTTAAAGTTTTTTAGTGTTTCTTTTTGCTTGCATAGCTTAAAGCTAAATTCATATCTTAGCGCTAAATAAAATATTAAATAAATAGTATCCATGGATATATATTAGTACTTATATAGTTATAATAAATACATACTAAAAGTAACCATTAACGCACACTTGGCGTTAAAATTATGTAAATAAGTACTTTTTTTGGAATACTACGCTTTTGAATACTACTCTTTCTGAATACTACTATTTCTGAATGTATACTGTGTCCTTCATGTAAATGGAGGCCATGGCACATGATTTTTTTTTTGGTGATCATTTGGTTAAGAGATGTGAACCATTATTGTGCATATTCCGGGCGTGGAATATCAGCCAATGGCTGCACATCCGCAGTTGAAACTCCGTTTCATATTTTACTTAAACTTTAAGTTCTCAAAGAAAGCAATATTACTCCGGAGAAAGCCACGACGTACGGGCACTGGGCTCGCCGGCGAGGCAATGGGTATTTGGGGATTCGAAAGGCTCTCCGAATGTATGGATGGATCTCTGCAGAAGTAGCAATTGTTAAGACTATAGCTCTGTCCAGATACTTCAACACTTACGTTTCCAGTGATGATAAATCGGAGGCTATGGTGGTTTCATCGCATACCTCGGCCATGGACACGGCATGTTGCAGCATATGCTTGCGCGACTGTGGCGAGGTAGGCTTATCTGGCGTCTCTGGTGCCGACTTCAGTTGCAAGTGCTGTTTAAGCAGAGTTATATAAAAGGTGCAAAGGAATATCCTAACACTGAGCTTACCCTTGCGCGCCAGCGTCGCGCGGGTTGATTCTTTTTGCTGGTGAGCAGAAAGGCTTCAGCCAGCGCCTTAACCGAGGGCATGGCATGCACCACATCATCTTCAATGGGTGGCTTCTCCTTTTCGGAGGATGTGCTGGGCTCAGGCTGCCAATTGAGAACAATGAATTGCTGGCCAGCTACTACTAGTTCTACTTACCATTTCATCATCGTCGATGGACAAAACTTGACTTGGTTCTATTAGACGACGCTTGGGCTGCAGAAATCTAAAAGCTGGCGGAGTGGAGCCACGTGGCGGTGTCATTGTGGGGGACGAGCAGATATTGGGCGCCGCATCTGCGGGTCCAAATTGTAGCACAACAGGTCGCTCACGTTTCCGGGACGCATCTATGGAGGAGGAGGGTGCACTCTGTGCAGACTCCATAGATGACGTGCTGGATGTGCTGGGCAGCTCTTGTCCTGCTGTTCTAATGATTGTCGTCTCCTGTTTATTAAAATCGTAAACACGCACAGTGTCGGAATCATCGCTAGTTGTTTGCAAGGATTGATTCGATTGTGTCTCCAAACTGTTGTTGCCCTCATCCAAAACCTGAGCTAACAAGGCTGTATAAACTCTTGAATCGTCCTTGTTGCTTACTGGCTGCACTTGCTCCAGTTCCAGCTCGGCTGCAGTTTTGCTTGCATTTTGAGCCTTTTGATAAAACATTTTTTGGTAGTGTTGTTGTAGTGTGTTGTGTGTGTTGTTGTTTAAAAACATTGTTTGTTGGTTGTACATTGTATGGGTTTTTGTTGGTTAGTTTTTGGTTGGATGGTTATATATAAATTGATGGAAAGAAGAATTGTAAGCGTTTAGTACAATATATTTAAAGTTGATGTGATTGTGAATGTGTCTTGTGATTTTGTATAATTCCACAAATTTCAAGTTGATTCTGTGATGTAATTTTTAGAAGTGATGTATGTGATGTATGTACAAAATTGTCGAGCAGCAAACATGCAATATTTTTGACTTTAGTTACAAGGCTACAAATCAAAAAATTTGAGTATACATAATTTAACGTGAGTTTTTAGCACAAAGTGAAACAAATGTTGTTAGTAAAAATCCATAGCTAAACAATAATTATATAATTTCTTTGAACAATTTCAATTAAAATTGCCTTAACTTTGGTACTCACCCATTGAATTAATATGCAGCTTGCTTTCTTTTTTTACTAAAAACATTTGTTTCATTGATTTATATTGGTTTTGGTTTGTGGTTTTTGTTTAACTTTTGGCTTTATTTGAATTGGTTTATTATAAAAGAAGTTAGCATTTAATTATGTAGTATGTATGGTAAATTTGCATAAACTAAAAGTGCATACAAAAGTTATAATTAAAAAATAAACAGCAAAAAAAATCATAATTAAAACATACAAAATAATGCTGCATACTTTGAGGCGCATTAGCAATTAGCATTAGCAAATTAGCATTAATATAATTATTTAGTTTGCTTTTCATACTAGTTACGATAGAATATAATTAAATTGATAGATATATATAGAACACTAGCTCAACATTCTCTGAAACAAATGCAAAGTATGGTAGTGCATTGTGATGCTTTTCGAATGTACACTCAGAAAAAAAAACAAGAATTTTTAAAATTATGAAATTCGTGCTAAAACGAAAATTGAGCTTAATTTTAAATTTTTTTAAACTTTCTAAATACGCATGTTTGGAAATTATATTTCTCTTCTTTAAATTTAGGTTTAGTTCAGCTTCTTTGAATAAGTTAGAAATTGAAAAAGAAGCATAGCTGCCTTTGGCTGCAAAAGTGTGCTTATCTTTTTTTAAATTTTAGAACACAGTTTTTTTCTGAGTGTACTATACAAACAGCTTGAGCAGATGGCACTGCCTGCTTAAAGCCTATCCGTGCTGGAGATTCTAAATAATTTCGTTGCCGAAGAACCGGAAAATTTGATTTTGCGTTGCTTGTTTTCTTTTTTACTGACTAGTTTTTTAACTTGACTAATTAGCTATGCATATTTTGGCAGATGGTTCTAAAAACTACAGAGACCCCAACAAAAAAACACCCAACCGCCCTACCCCTAAAGAAACTGCACCT
The DNA here is from genome assembly GCA_949708635.1 of Hirtodrosophila cameraria. NCBI lineage: Eukaryota > Metazoa > Arthropoda > Insecta > Diptera > Drosophilidae > Hirtodrosophila > Hirtodrosophila cameraria. The sequence continues at coordinate 5,605,384 of OX453089.1, forward strand.
AGCGCTAGAAGAGTAGACTATTGTTGCTGTACTTGGCATCTGCGCCGCTGAAGCCATTGAGACAGCTATCAACACCCGAGTCCTGATCATCTAAGCTAGGCTTTATGGACAGTTCACTCTCGAATAGAGGATTCATTACAAAATCCTTTGAGGTGGCGGACACAGCACGAAAACTATTGCGCTTGAGGTCCTTGTGCAGCAGCTGCTTCTCGAACTGCGTCAACACAGCTGTCGAAGGACCCAGCTGCTGCCGCTTGGACACGGACGAGCCAAAGGACAAGCCACTCACATTGCTATGCAGGCTAAGAGAGGATTGTGTGTGACGTTTGGGCAGCGTGCTGCTAAAGTGATGGTGATTATGATTGTGACCTTGGCTGCTGCGCCAGGAGCGTTGCGATCGTACGTCAAAGTCATCTATGTCAGGATCTATGCCCAGGCTAGAGTCACGATAATGCGATGCCGATGTGGATGGACGCTCTATGGTATTGACGTTGGAGCTGGGTGCACGTTCATAGGCATAGGCAGTTAATGTGGGGGAAGTACGTTTGTTAATGAATTTTAGCGAGCTGCTGCGTCGCACTGGCGTGGACAGCATCCAATGTGATAAGTCAGCAGCTTTACTTTGATCGCTACTTGAAATGCGGCCATGCGGTTGATTTACCTCATTGATGACAATGTCCTCATCCGTTAGCACTGTTGAGGGTTCCATGCTGCCGGAAATGGGCAACTTGCCACCAGGTTGTTCGACTGCGCCGGGCGCATTGTTGATATAGTAATCGCGACTGTAGCTGTGAAAGGAATAAGACGATTGAAGTTGACAGTAAAGTTTTTGTTAGGTACACAGTAAAAAAAAGTGCAAAAACAAAACCAGTATGGTTTTGATTTTAAACTTTTATGTAGTTAAATTTTAATTTGATTCCCAAATATTTTGTTTTTAAAACTTTGGAATTAACTTGAAAATTTGCTGATAATAATTTTTAACCAAAAATTCACTCTTTGGCTGGTTTAGTTTTAATTCTCTTTTTCCAAAATGGTTTCAAGTTTGAACTATTATTTTTTGCTGTGTAGTACTATAGCCAACTAACCGCTTGTAATCCTCGACGCGGCTGGTAGGTTCGATGTCTTCAGTAGCGGCATTTGTCATCAATGCCATAGCTTTTTGCTCAGCCGTAGGACTTATGTTGGGCACATCCATAAAACGTTCCTGTGTGCCGCTAATGCGTTGCTTCAGTGCCTCCGGTGCATATGGATTATTGGGCATATCCACCGCATTGTACCACTTCTTGACCTCGCGTTCCGCAATGGAGCCTGAAAAGGATTTTGTTTGAGGATTAGCTTAAGCGAAACTGAGACAAAATAAAGCTGCATCTAAACAACAAGTTAGCCAAGCTAGAAACAGAAACACACACAGAATAAGAAGCATAAAGTACAATTTAAAAGGAGACAACAAACACCGAGTGATGACTGTGTGGTGGCCATAAGTGGCATGTTACCTGGGGCAAAGCGCCGCAACAGTACAACATCATTATCATCATCAACATCTTGATCATCTTTAAAATCAAAGCCATTTTGTTGGCCATTTGTGTTATTGTTAGACCATCGTAGTGAACCATTTGTTAGTTTATGCTGCCGTGTTGTTGTTGTTGTTGTTCGTGTTGTTGTTTTAGTATTGTTGTTATTTGTTTTAGTATTATTATTATTGTTATTGTAATTGTTTGTGTTGTTGTTAGTATTATCAGGTATTTCCTCATCCAAAATATCATTACTGTAACTATCATTATCGTGTATTGAGTCAGCGTCATCGTTAAAAGTCTCATGTGAGGTGGACAATTCGCTTTCATTGCTGTGGTTTGAGTTTGAGCTTAATTGATCTGAGAATAGAATGTGATTAATAAAATTGTAGCCAATTGTTGTAAAGCTGCCAACAATGAAGAACTCATCGTCGTTAGCTTCAGCAAAGTCAAATGATGTTTGACTGGCAGTATCTGATAAATTGGCGACGATGTCATTATCATCTAAATCTACATCAAAGTCGACTTCTGCTCTAGCATCTATATGAAATGCAGATGTATTTACATCTATTTTATCATCTATAACTTCGTCAGCCACAATGTGCGGTAATTCGAATTTAATACTATCATTTTCATAGTCAACATTAACATGCTGATAGGAACATAGTTCATCATAAAGACTGGGATTGGTTTCATATTCTACTTCATCTATTGGCTCATCAAAAGAATCAAAGGAACTCAGGTATTTGTGCATAATAAGAGAGCGTCGGCGTCGCCTTTCAATAGTTGCTAACAGTCGTTTGTCTTTAATGTAAAACTTGCAAATGGTTCCTAAGAGGTTCACAGGTCTCGTAGATGAGTCTCCATCGCTCGGTGTTGTGTCTGTGATATTCGGCTGTCTTCGCAGGCACTTTTGAGACGTTTTACCTAGAGCGCAACTATCGCTCTTAGTAGATTCAGTTCTTTCATCATCGGCTTCCGTTGCCAGTTTTTGTGTTACAATTTCTGTTGCTGCGATATCATCGCCTTTTGGCTCAGCTGGAGCAACAGTCTCAATTGTTGAGTTTTGTGGATCTTGTGGATCAGGAGCAATTTCCACTGGATCTTGCTCAGAAACAACCAAAGTAATCTCTTCTGCTGTTATAGCTGGAGATAGCTCTTCAATTGCTGGTGCTGCAGCATGCTTGTGAACAGCTGGTGTCGTAGCATCCACCAAAGTAACCTGAGGCTCTTGAATGACTTCTGCTTTTGTTGTTTCCCCTGCTGCTGATTCTGGAGTTTCTACGGGAGAAATTTGTGCAGGAGCTTCCACGACAGCAACTTGTGTGTCTTGAATAACATCTGCTGGTATGTCCTCTGCTGCTGGTGGTGATGTCACCTCGGTCGAAATTTGTGGCTCTGGAATTGTTTCCGCACTAGCAACCTCCTCAATTGCTGGTGCTGGAGCTTCCATGACAGCAGTTTGCGGTTCTGGTGTGATTTCTGCTAGCGTAATTTCCTCTGCTGCTGGAGTGGCCTCGGGAGAAGTTTGTGACTCTGGAATAATTTCAACACTAACATCATCTTCATTTGTTGGCGCTGGAGTCTCCACGACAGCAACATGTGGCTCTGGAACAACTTCTGTTGGTGTAATTTCTTTCGGTGCTGGTGCAAGAGTTTCTTCTTGAGAAACTTGTGGCTGTGCAATAATTTCAGTACTGTCAACCTCCTCAGTTGCTGGTGCTGGAGTTTTCACGACAGCTACTTGTGGCTCTGGAACTGCTTCTGTCGGTGGAATTTCCTGTGATTTTTGTGGTGTAGCGACCTCAGGAGAAATTTGTGGCTCTGCAATTGTTTCAGCAGCTGCCACCTCCTCAATTGCTGGTGTAGGTGCTTCTCCAACAGCTCCTTTTGGCTCTTCAATTACTCCTGCTGGTGTTATTTCTCTTGCTGCTGGCGGTGATGGTTCCTCGGGAGAAGCTTGTTGGTCTTGAATTATTTCAACAGCAGCAGCTTCGTAAATATGTGGCTCTGGAATTACTTCTGATGATGTAATTTCCTCCGAAATTTGTGGCACTGCAATAATTTCAGGACTAGCAACCTCATCAACTGCTGGTGCTTGACTTCCGACGGCACACATTTGTGGCTCTGGAAGTACTTCTGTTGGTGTAATTTCCTTCGCTGCTGGTGCTAGAGTTTCTTCTTGAGAAACTTGTGGCTCTGCAATAATTTCCGTACTGGCAACCCCCTCAATTGATAGTGCTGGAGTTACCAATACAGCAACTTGTGGCTCTGCAATAATTTCAGGACTAGCAACCTCATCAACTGCTGGTATTGGACTTTCGACGGCAGCAACTTGTGGTTCAGAAGTTATTTTAGCACTTGTCACCTCCTCAGTTGCTGGTTTTGGACTTTCGACGGCAGCAACTTGTGGCTCTGGAACTACTTCTGCTGGTGTAATTTCCTCCGCTGCCGGTGCTGGAGTTTCTACTTGAGAAACTTGTGACTCTACAACAATTGGTGTAATTTCTTCTGCTGCTCGTCCTGTAGTGGCCTGGGGAATAACTTGTGCCTCAGGAATAATGTCAGTAGTAGCAATCTCCTCAATGGCTGTTGCTGGAGTTTCCAAAACAGCAGCTTGTGGGTATGCCATAATTTCTGCACTAATAACCTCGACAATTGGTGTTGCTGGAGCTTCGACAACAGCAACTTGTGTCTCATGAGCGACTTCTGATGGTGTTTTTTCTTCTGTTGCTGCTGGTAGTGTTTCCTCATGAGAAATTTGTGGCTCAGAAATAATTTCAGAGCTCGCATCCTCCTCAATTGCTGATGCTGGAGCTTCTACAAGAACAGTTTGTGGCTCTGAAAGTACTTCAGTTAGTACTTCCTTTGCTTCAACTTTTGGCTCTGCAATAATTTCAGTACTGGCAACCTCCTCAATTGCTGGTGCTGTAGTTTCCACAACAGGAACTTGTGACTCTTGAATGACTTCTGCTGGTGTTATTTCTCCTTTTGGTGTTTCCTGGGGAGAAACTTGTTGCTCTGCAATAATTTCAGTACTGGCAACCTCCTTAATTGCTGGTGGTGTAGTTTCTACAACAGAAATTTGTGGCTCTGCAATAATTTCAGTACTGGCAACCTCTTCAATTGCTGGTGGTGTAGTTTCCACAACAGCAACTTGTGGCTCTGCAATAATTTCAGTACTGGCAAGCTCCTCAATTGCTGGTGGTGTAGTTTCCACAACAGCAACTTGTGGCTCTGCAATAATTTCAGTACTGGCAACCTTCTCAATTGCTGGTGGTGTAGTTTCCACAACAGCAACTTGTGGCTCTGCAATAATTTCAGTACTGGCAACCTCCTCAATTGCTGGTGGTGTAGTTTCCACAACAGCAACTTGTGGCTCTGCAATAATTTCAGGACCAGCAACTTCAACTGCTGGCGCTGGACTTTCGACGGCAACAACTTGTGGATCTGGAACTACTTCTGATGGTATCATTTCTTCCGCTGCTGGTTCTGGAGTTTCTACTTGAGAAACTTGTGGCTCTACGATAATTTCAGTACTGGCAGCCTCCTCAATTGCTGGTGGTGTAGTTTCCACAACAGCAACTTGTGGCTCTGCAATAATTTCAGTACTGGCAACCTTCTCAATTGCTGGTGGTGTAGTTTCCACAACAGCAACTTGTGACTCTTGAATGACTTCTGCTGGTGTTATTTCTCCTAGTGGTGTTTCCTCGGGAGAAACTTGTGCCTCTCGAATAATTTCAGCACTAGCAACTTCCTCAATTGCTGGTATTGGAGCTTCCACAACAGCAACTTGTGACTCTTGAGCGGCTTCTGTTGATGCTGGAGTTTCTACTTGAGAAACTTGTGGCTCTACGATAATTTCAGTACTGGCAGCCTCCTCAATTGCTGGTGCTGTAGTTTCCACAACAGCAACTTGTGGCTCTGCAATAATTTCAGCACTGGCAACCTCCTCAATTGCTGGTGCTGTTGTTTCCACAACAGCAACTTGTGGCTCTGCAATAATTTCAGTACTGGCAAGCTCCTCAATTGCTGGTGGTGTAGTTTCCACAACAGCAACTTGTGGCTCTGCAATAATTTCAGTACTGGCAACCTTCTCAATTGCTGGTGGTGTAGTTTCCACAACAGCAACTTGTGGCTCTGCAATAATTTCAGTACTGGCAACCTTCTCAATTGCTGGTGGTGTAGTTTCCACAACAGCAACTTGTGGCTCTGCAATAATTTCAGTACTGGCAACCTCCTCAATTGCTGGTGTTGTAGTTTCCACAACAGCAACTTGTGACTCTTGAATGACTTCTGCTGGTGTTATTTCTCCTAGTGGTGTTTCCTTGAGAGAAACTTGTGCCTCCGGAATAATTTCAGCACTAGCAACCTCCTCAATTGCTGGTATTGGGGCTTCCACAACACCAACTTGTGACTCTTGAGCGACTTCTGTTGATGCTGGAGTTTCTACTTGAGAAACTTGTGGCTCTACGATAATTTCAGTACTGGCAACCTCCTCAATTGCTGGTGCTGTAGTTTCCACAACAGCAACTTGTGGCTCTGCAATAATTTCAGTACTGGCAGCCTCCTCAATTGCTGGTGGTGTAGTTTCCACAACAGGAACTTGTGACTCTTGAATGACTTCTGCTGGTGTTATTTCTCCTTTTGTTGTTTCCTGGGGAGAAACTTGTTGCTCTGCAATAATTTCAGTACTGGCAACCTCCTTAATTGCTGGTGGTGTAGTTTCTACAACACAAACTTGTGGCTCTGCAATAATTTCAGTACTAGCAACCTCCTCAATTGCTGGTGCTGTAGTTTCCACAACAGCAACTTGTGGTTTTGCAATAATTTCAGTACTGGCAACCTCCTCAATTGCTGGTGGTGTAGTTTCCACAACAGCAACTTGTGACTCTTGAATGACTTCTGCTGGTGTTATTTCTCCTAGTGGTGTTTCCTCGGGAGAAACTTGTGCCTCTCGAATAATTTCAGCACTAGCAACTTCCTCAATTGCTGGTATTGGAGCTTCCACAACAGCAACTTGTGACTCTTGAGCGGCTTCTGTTGATGCTGGAGTTTCTACTTGAGAAACTTGTGGCTCTACGATAATTTCAGTACTGGCAGCCTCCTCAATTGCTGGTGCTGTAGTTTCCACAACAGCAACTTGTGGCTCTGCAATAATTTCAGCACTGGCAACCTCCTCAATTGCTGGTGCTGTTGTTTCCACAACAGCAACTTGTGGCTCTGCAATAATTTCAGTACTGGCAACATCCTCAATTGCTGGTGCTGTAGTTTCCACAACAGCAACTTGTGGCTCTGCAATAATTTCAGTACTGGCAACCTCCTCAATTGCTGGTGGTGTAGTTTCCACAACAGTAACTTGTGGCTCTGCAATAATTTCAGTACTGGCAACCTCCTCAATTTCTGGTGGTGTAGTTTCCACAAGAGCAACTTGTGGCTCTGCAATAATTTCAGTACTGGCAACCTCCTCAATTGCTGGTGCTGTAGTTTCCACAACAGCAACTTGTGACTCTTGAATGACTTCTACTGGTGTTTTTTCAAATGCTGATTCCTCGGGAGAAACTTGTGCCTCTGAAATAGTTTCAGCACTAGCAACCTCCTCAATTGCTGGTGCTGGAGCTGCCACGACAACAGCTGTTGGCTCTGGAATAATTTCAGCACTAGCAACTTCCTCAATTGCTGGTATTGGAGCTTCCACAACAGCAACTTGTGACTCTTGAGCGACTTCTGTTGATGCTGGAGTTTCTACGACAGCAACTTGTGGGCCTTGATTGACATCTACTGTTGGACTTTCAATGGCAGCAACTTGTGGCTCTGGAACTACTTCTTCTGGTGTAATTGCATTCGCCGTCGGTGCTGGAGTTTCTACTTGAGAAACTTGTGGCTCTGCATTAATTTCAGTACTGGCAACCTCCTCAATTACTGGTGGTGTAGTTTCCACAACAGCAAGTTGTGGCTCCGCAATAATTTCAGTACTGGCAACCTCCTCAATTGCTGGTGGTGTAGTTTCCACAACAGCAACTTGTGGCTCTACGATAATTTCAGTACTGGCAACCTCCTCAATTGCTGGTGCTGTAGTTTCCACAACAGCAACATGTGGCTCTGCAATAATTTCAGGACCAGCAACTTCAACTGCTGGCGCTGGCCTTTCGACAGCAGCAACTTGTGGCTCTGGAACTACTTCTGCTGGTGTAATTGCCTCCGCCGTCGGTGCTGGAGTTTCTACTTGAGAAACTTGTGGCTCTGCAACAATTTCAGTACTGGCAACCTCCTCAATTGCTGGTGGTGTAGTTTCCACAACAGAAACTTGTGGCTCTGCAATAATTTCAGTTCTGGCAACCTCCTCAATTGCTGGTGGAGTAGTTTCCACAACAGCAACTTGTGGCTCTGCAATAATTTCAGTACTGGCAACCTCCTCAATTACTGGTGCTGTAGTTTCCACAACAGCAACTTGTGACTCTTGAATGACTTCGACTTGTGTTTTTTCACCTGCTGATTCCTCGGGAGAAACTTGTGCCTCTGGAATAGTTTCAGCACTAGCAACCTCCTCAATTGCTGGTATTGGAGCTTCCACAACAGCAACCTGTGACTCTTGAGCGACTTCTGTTGTTGCTGGAGTTTGTACGACAGCAACTTGTGGGCCTTGATTGACATCTACTGGTGTTATTTCTTCTGGTGGTGTTTCCTTGGGAGAAACTTGTGGCTCAGAAATAATTTCAGTTCTGGTAGCCTCCTCAATAGCTGGTGCTTGGACTTCCACTGCAGCAACCTGTGGGTCTGGAGTTGTTTCAGGACTAGCAACCTTCTCAATTGTTGGTGCTGGATCTTCCGTGATGACTTGTTGTACTATTACGGCTTCTACTTGTATAATTTCCACTGCTGTCAGTACTGGAATTTCTACTGGAGAAACTTTTGGCTCTCGAATTATTTCAGCAATGGCAATCTCCTCAACTGCTTGTGTAATTTCCTCGACAACAACTTGTGGCTCTGGAACTACTTCTGTTGGTGTGATTTCCTCCGCTGCTAGTGCTAGATTTTCTACTTGAGAAACTTGTGGCTCTTCAATAATTTCAGCACTAGCAACCTCCTCAATTGCTAGTGTTGGAGTTGCCACAACAGCAACTTGTGGCTCTGCAATAATTTCAGGACCAGCAACTTCAACTGTTGGCGCTGGACTTTCGACGGCAGCAACTTGTGGATCTGGAAATACTTCTGATGGTGTAATTTCCTCCACTGCTGGTGCTGGAGTTTCTACTTGAGAAACTTGTGGCTCTACGATAATTTCAGTAATGGCAACCTCCTCAATTGCTGGTGCTGTAGTTTCCACAGCAGCAACTTGTGACTCTTGAATGACTTCTACTGGTGTTTTTTCACCTGCTGATTCCTCGGGAGAAACTTGTGCCTCTGGAATAGTTTCAGGACTAGCAACCTCCTCAATTGCTGGTGCTGGAGCTGCCACGACAACAGCTGTTGGCTCTGGAATAATTTCAGCACTAGCAACCTCCTCAATTGCTGGTATTGGAGCTTCCACAACAGCAACTTGTGACTCTTGAGCGACTTCTGTTGATGCAGGAGTTCCTACGACAGCAACTTGTGGGCCTTGATCTGTTGGTGCTGAAGCTTCCTCGATTGTAGCCTGTTGTATTGGGACGGCTTCTTCTTGTAAAATTTCCTCAGCTGTTGATTTTGGAATTTCTATTGGAGAAACTTTTAGCTCTGAAATAATTTCAGAAGTAGCAATCTCCTCAATTGATTGTGCTGGAGTTCCCACGACAGCAACCTGTGGCTCTAGAGCTACTTCTATTGGTGCAATTTCCTCTGCGTTTTGTGGTGTAGCGACTTCAGAAGAAATTTGTGACTCCGGAATTGTTTCAGCAACTGCCACCTCCTCAATTGCTGGTGTAGGGGTTTCCAAAATAGTAACTTCTGGCTTTTGAATTACTTCTGCTGGTGTTATTTTTCCTGCTGCTGGCGGTGATGGTTCCTCGGGAATAGTTTCAACAGCATCAGCTCCGTTAACTGCTTTTACTGGAGTTTCCATGACAACAACTTGTGGCTCGGGAACTGCTTCTGCAGGTGTAATTTCTTCTGCTGCTTGTGCTGGAGTGACTTGGGGAGAAACTTGTGTCTCTGGAACAATTTCAGCACAAGCAACCTCCTCAATTGCTGGTGCTGGAGCTGTGACTTCGGCAGTTTGTGGCTCTGGAACTACTTCTGCAGATGATATTTCCTTTGCTGCTGGTGCTGTTTCCTCTGCAGAAACTGCTGGCTCTGAATTTGTATTAGTTATAGCACCCTCCTCAACTGCTGCTCCCACAACCTCCACGATAGAATCTTGTGGGACTTGATTCACTTCTGCTGTTAATGTTATTCCTGTTGCTTGTGCTCTCTCTTCTTCAGTTGTTTTTTGCTCTTTATGAATGAGTTCTGTTAGAGTTGTGTATGGAATGACTTCAGGTGGAGTAAGGTACTCTTCCGCAAATTCTTCCATTGTTAATGCAGAAGATTTATCAGTTACTTCCATTTCATCGAATGTTTGTGCATCCGTGAACTCCTCTTCAATAATGTCCAGCGAATGTTGTACTAGTTCCATTGTGCGAGTGTTGATTTCGGCAAGAGCTAAATCACTGAGTTCCTTAAGAGTATGAATTTCAGAGGCGGTCATAACAGCAGGTTGCTCAGAGGCAGGAACAGCTAACATTGGTGCCAGAGCCATGGCTGCTAATATTTCAATAACTGAAGGCGTATTTTCATGAAGTTGAGTGTCGTCGAAGTATTCAACGTCACCAAAGCCTGTACAACCTTCCAGATCGCTGAGCTCATCTGTTTGATAATGTCCTGCTGTAACACAAACGACTGCTGAATGCTGCTGCTTCAAAACTATGCACAAATACGCTGAGGTTTTTTATGGGTAGGTTCCGAAATAACTACAGCAAGGAAGATGGTCAAAAACTAAGGGACTAACGCTGCTAAACTAATTGAACTTGGGGCAATGGGTGTTGTATAAGTGATTGTGTTAGCATAAAGGAAGAATAGTTGGAATGTACATTGTAAAAGTCTCAGTGCAATTACCTGCTATAAGATTTTGGCCAGGATCTTCATTTTCTTGATCATCCTGAAAACTCGCTGGTGGCGGTGTTATTAAACCAATCAATGGATGACTCTTCATATTCACGGATAGAGGCGTCGGCTGTGTGACAAGCGTATTTGTAGTCTCGGTAAAAGCGGGCTCATGCTCTTCCGGCAATGTATTTGATGTCAAACTCGTGCGATCCACCAGCTCATCTAGCACTTGTTTTGTATTTTGTCCACCAATCAAATGTTTGCTCAACAAACGATCACTTAGCTCATTGCAACGTAACAAATCGAGTGAGGATTCCTCTGCATCTGAGCCCATTTCGGATAGATCGCTAACCTCATCGGCAGTTCTATCGCCAATCTGAGCACGCACATTCTCCTTGGGTGCTGGTACCAGCATGCCAATGCTGCTCGGTGTTGCCGAACTTTGCAAGGTGCTGCGTTTCTTCTTAAATAGCCAATTATCCTCCCAGGTGCCGTCACCGACCATACTCGATGTCATTGACATAACATCTAGAGGGAAAAAGTTAGATAATATACAGATAAAGACAAGTTGTCTTCAATATTCTTAAATTTTTTCTGATTTCTTGAGATCAAAACTAATTAAAGAATTGCCGTTTGTGAGTTGCTGTGCAAACTTACCATCCTCTGATTCGGTAACAGATGCCGAGAAATCTGGCAATGGCACCATATGTGCGGCAATATAGTCACTTAAGACCGATTCACGTTCCAAATCCACGGCATGCGAATCGGTTTTGCCAGTCTGGAATATAAGATAACATTATATTTAAATAATCGAAATAGTTTTGATAATTATGAGACTTACATTAAGTACCAGTTCATTGTCGCTTAGGCTGCAATCACTGCGAGGTTCTATGGAACTACCGGATGTAGTGCTCAACGCTTCAGCATTGTAATTCTCATCAATGTTGTGAGCACTCAAGTCCGGTGTACTTTCCGATAAAAGCCTGGTATTGCCCTCCTTATCTGCAATCTGTGCCAAGTGAAAAAAGAGAAAAATAACTATAAATAGAATCGAGTTTAAAAATAAAAAATGAAGAAGGGCCGGAAAACTTAACGTGTGTTAAGTTTCTTGAAGTTTCGTTCAGTTTGCTGTACTTGGACTAAGATCGATTGTCGAGTGACGCATTTTTATGAAATTTGCTTGAGTTTTTTTTTTTAAATTTTAAGCTTGCAACTAATCAATAAGTTTTGCTATTTATGTTAAGTCAGAATGATATGTGAGTTGAGGCCGATAAGATATGAAATTTCAACATATTATTTCAATTTATATAATAAAAACAATTGCTGATGCAATTAATGTAACTAATTTTGTTAATATTTACATGCTGCGCTGGCTCTGCCATTGCTCTGATATGCAATCAAATGCAATTAAATTTGATTTTTTTTGGCTGTGATTTTGCCTTGATTTTCCAATATTTGCTGGAAAAGTCGGAATGATCCAATTAGCGTCTGGGCCCACTGATTTAATTGTCCGTTTGCAGTTTTTTAAATGCGTCCGCACGCTTGCAACAATGGTCAGCAACTAATTAGCAGCTAATGAATAAATGCAGCTCTGACTGCTTTTGGAAGCCCCACAAAATGTGGCGCTGGCCCCAAATGAAAGTGAAAACTGAACGACACGAATATGGCGGAAGTGAGCAGAAAAAAAATAGTAAGGGGATTACAAGTGAGGTCAGAGCAACAGTTGTTGGCGTAGGTCAGTTGTTGCTATTTGCTGTTGCTATTTGCTGTTGCAACTTACCTTGTTCAGCACCGCTGTGGCCAACAGATCCTGATAGATTTTGGGCTCAAAATAGTGCTCGGTACGATGACGCCGCTTGATGCCATTGTTGAGCACCGATCCATTGGAACGTGTGTCCAGGCTAATCTCCGAGACAGCAACACTTGGACTTAAGCTATTGCTGCTGCGAAGTGTCTCTGCAATGATGCTCTCAATGAGAGTGCGCAGACGTGTTTGCGTTATGTCCGCCAGCGGAGAGTCTCCATTTTGGCCAGATAGCTCATTGTTGTTGTTATTATTGTTGTTATTGTTATTGCCGTTGACAATGGCGGGCAAATCTGTAAGCATGCGAAATGGGCAACATTAGCAACAATGTGGCTGCAGACTAAGAATAGAAGCAATAGTTAGCACGAAAGTCAGTTAATAATGAAATAAACAAAAATAAATAAAGAATGCAAAATGTAAAAAAGTGAAAAGTTGTGTAGAAAGTGTGTGTGAGTGTGTGTTTATAAGTTATTGAGCACGCGGAGAGAAGGCATACCTAATTTCACCTCAATGACGTAAACAACGTAAAATACAATTACGGCTACAACGGCATACATGCCCGTTACAAGGCCCAATGTAAAGTCCATGCTGCATGCACATACGAGAGTTTGAATATATTTTCAATTGAGTTACGAGCACATATGAATAAGTTAGTTTATTCGTAATTGTTAATTGTTTGTTTTTAGTTAACAGTCGCCAATTCTGTATTGACTTTTTGTTGCTTATTTGTTTAAACTGTATAAACATTGATATTATGCTTTAATTAACACCAACTAGACACACACACATAGAGACAAACACACACGCAATACTCTTAAAGCAGCAAACATCAAATTACACATACGCCGCATTGTCGCCAGCCAGCCAAAAAATTCGATGTGTCAAGCTAATCGCTTGAGCAGCCAACGGTCGTAGAGTCCAAGTATATGTATATTAAACAAGTAGAAAGGCTTGAGTCAAGTTTTATAGACTAGAAGATAGCCTGTACTCGGGTCTAAAGAGCTGTATACATACATTAAAAATGCATACACAAAAACATATCTTTTAAAATAACTCGATAAACTTAAAGATATAACTCTCATAGCTATGTCTTTATAAATCTCGGTTCTAAAGAGCTGTATTCGAAAAAATGCATAAACAAAGGAATATTTTAAATTCAAATAACTCAATAAACAAAACTTAAAGATTTAACTCTCAAAGCTATATCTTTAAGATTGCAATCAGAAATTGTTTTGATTCAGAGAGGAAAACAAACTCTCTGACATTGATACTGAACTGATATTAAGTTTTATATATACTCGCCGATCTGCCCTCTTACATACAATTACACAACTTGAATATACCCATTTCTATACATTTACAAAGGTTACAGGGTATAATTACTAATATAAACATTTGTTGGTTTACTCAGGCTGAAAATCGCATTCAAAACGAAAACAAACGCAAATTGTATTGTAGCCTCTTCTTTGAACTGTTTGGCTTTGGCTCTGTATATTATTTTTTTTTTGCGGTAAACATAATTAATAACCTAAAGTTATCTATTTTGCTTTACAAAAGGCCATAAATTTCTTTATCGCTGTTTTAACGCCTCTCTGACATTTCTATTTTGTGTGCGTTATTATTGTTATGTTATGTAGCGCTTGGTTGCCGTTATATTCAGTCGCAACACAAATGTCAAAGATTGAAATGTATCTGCCTCACTTTGCATATAGCTATCATTAATGAAGCACAACCAAACCGAGCTGAACCTGAACACAAATCCGGATTCGACAAATCGTTGCCCGGTTCATATTTGTGTGTGTTCTGTACAAGGTACACAGTATATTAGCCATGTTCAGTTTCAGGTTCAGGTTCAGAGTTCAATGTGAGTTCTCTAAAAATAGCCAAGTACAAGCTATTTGCGCAAGTCACTTCACTTAAGTTAAGCGATTAGGTTTTATTTTGAATTGAGATCACGTTGTGTCACTTTGATAAATGTTGCTAATTTTGTATTTTTTTATGATTTATAGGTATAACTTTATTGTAGCTATATTTTTGCATATTTCTGGTACATAATTTGTTGCTGAATTACACTTAACGTTAAGCCGATGGGGCTATAATTAATATTTATTAACGCTGATTAAATATTTTCCTGTGTTTCTGCTTAAGACTTGTTTATAGTTAATTTATTTATTGTGTTGTTTTGATTTATTTTTTTTTTTATTAATTTTGTTGAGGGTCAAGGTAGGCGATAACTGATGCGCTACTTTCTCAACTTTGTTGCTCTTTAGTTGGTGTGTGTGTGTGTCTGTCTGTGTGTGTGTTATCTGTTATCTGCATAGGCCAAGTGAGCATATAACAGCTCCCATTGCTGCGGTCTTAAGTGTTAATTTTTATTATGTGTCTCTTCTCTTTTTTTATTTTTTTGTTATATTATCATTATCACTTTTATGTGCTTTAGTTTTATGGTTTTAAATTTTTTTGCTTTTACTTTGCACGTTAGACGCGTTTGACGTAAAATATAATTTTTGGTTTTTTTTTTTTGTATTTTTCAACCGGCTTCGTTTTGCTCGGCTCGCGGCCAAAAAACAAACGTTGCGATCAGAGCGCGTTGCGTCTGGCAACTGCCGCTAAAAGCAGCTAGCTTCGTGTGAGTGAAAAAGCAACTGACACGCATACACGCATACACCTGTGCATATACACACTCACACACAGATACAAGGGTATCTATAGCTCTGTAATGCCATACAAACAGTTTGCTATTGAGTATTGAGCATTTCGATATTGACAATCATTCGGTTTGCGATCTTTTATTGTATTTATTATGATGGATTTTAAGATATTTGTATTTTAGAAATTTTTAAAAATTTTCACGTATACTAATTTCAAAAAATGACTGTTAAATAGTCATGAAAATGCTGTAGAGGCGTTTTTATAATTATTGAAAAGATAATAGAAACATATATTATATATTTTCATTAATCTAAAAGAGAGCTCAAGTTGATACTGCATTTATGAATAAAATAAAAAAATATTTTTAGAATTATACTGATGACATAACAATATTATAGAAACCGACTATAGTCAGTCGCTTAATTTCCAGTTTTCTAACTCTTGTTTCCTGCATGATGTGCAATCGTCTCAAACTGATTGACATGTTTATTTGCAATCAACGTGTTAGCGTGCCCTTAAGTTATTTGACTGAAGCATGTCAAACTAAAAACTAAAAACTATAAACTTTAAACTCTATGTTATGCCCCAAGTAATATGCTCAAGTTGGCTCGCAAGACTTCAATTTGCAGTTGGCAAGTTCGCAGCTATTGGAACCAGTTGATGAGCAATGGTTGGCGCACGTTGCGTATGATTAATGCAAGTTATCTCAGTTTGTCATCTTGGCTAAGGCCAACTGTCGGCACAATGCCTAAATGCTTAAATAAGGTGTTAAGTTCTCGGTACTTCAATACAGTCGCTTATCAGGGCCTACATATGTTTTGCCTTATCACTATATAGTGTCTGTGTGCATGTGTATGTGTGTGTGTGTTATCAATGAGTAGTGGCCGCGATTTTAGTTTGGTTTGTCGTGTGTTTTAGATTTGTTTTCATTTTTGGTATTTATTATTATTTACTGATAGTCAATGAATTTGGCCATTTTATCGCAGATTTCTTAAGCATTCTTACAACATTACGTATACGATAGCTACACATACAGCAAAGTCTACGTGCAGTACAATAAAAACGATTTTTACGGCCATGATTCATGTCAGATACGAGCAGGTTCTACATTATTTATACAAAAACAGGCTATATCATTTAGGGTTAAGGTGTGGTACTGTAGTTCAACGGCTAAATACGATTAATCATGCCAAATGATCGCAGGATTTGAACTTACCTCCTTTGAGCAGACGAGCGCACAAAGCGTTCTCCACATTGATAAGCAGGTTGCTCAGTTTCGCATGGTATTTATCAAAAAGCTGCAGGTCTGTGTGCAGTTTTGATTGTGTTCGTGTGTGTGTGTGTGTTTTATAAATTGAGAATGTGTGCGTAAAGTTTAGTTAAAATTGACTTAAAGTATGCAATGAACTTTGGCTTAAGCTACAGCTGCCTATTTTCAGTTTTGGCTAAAGCTTTTCTTAGGAACACAACCCAAAGCATGCGAAGAGCTTTTGTGAGAGTATTAAAGCTGATTTACACATACTCTGGCAGCTCATTGAGTATTCGAACATACTTACTGCCAGTTAAGTATGTTAAGCTGCCAGATATTCGAGCAGTGTGACGGGTAAGCTATTCCAATCAGCTTTTTATTTATTGATAGTGCTTTGTCATGTGTAGCAAAAACAAATTTGATAATATTAAAAAGCCTAAAATCAGTGCTTTGGTATATACTTATTCAAGAGTGTGTACTTGCCTGGCATCGAATATTCAATGTGCTGCCAGTGTGTAGAAGCCGGAAGTTAGTTTCATTTGAAAAACTATTTGTGTATTGTCTAAGCTAATAAAAATTGTCTAAGCTAATAAAACTGATCTGTAATACTGTTTTCGGCTTAAGTAATCAAAAGTTCAACAATAACTTTAAACAGTTTTTGAACAAAGTCTATTAAATTAGGAAGCCAACATATGTGTTGATTATTTAATAAGCTATTGTTAAAACTAATTGCTTGACAATGAACTCCTATGTGAACAATTTGCCCTCTTCGCAGATATTCAATATAATATTCAGATACAAATGTTTTGCTTTGAACATTTGTTGAAAAACAAAATATTGTTAAAATAGTCAAAAGAATGGCTTCGCATTGCAAATTTGAAGTTGAATACGTTAAATTTACTGTTGCATACTTTTAGGGCTGCTCAAAAAAGTAACAAAAGTCGCTGTATCTGTGTTTATAATAAAAACCTGAAGCTTAAGGAAATATGCTTTATGCCAAAATAGGCAAGTACATTGATATTGAAAACAAGATAAACGACTCAGATAGTAGCACTCACTATTTTATATGCGTTTCGCACACTGCCTAACATAACAATAATACCCCTTAGCATAGTGTATAGAAATGTTAAATGAAGCAAAACATTGCTCTTTCAATTTCTCACAATTGAGCAAAATTGCGAAACTTTGCATTTTGATTGCTCAGCGTTGAACAATTGCATTTGCACTAATCAAATCAAAACAAATCAAATCCAATCTGAGTTTGCTACTTACAGTTCTCACTTTTAGACAATTGACCGACTTTGATATGATCCAGATTACCGCCCAGCATTTCAGCAACAATTTGTTCAACATATTCACGTATTCTGTTGCGTTCATCTCCATTCATTATACTATTTACGCCAATTTGACTGGCACTCTCAAATGCTGCAAGGGAATGATTAAAACCGTTAAAGGATTAGTGGTATTAAAGCGGTTTTCATACTCACGCATTGAGTTATCGCCCATGTCAGCGCTGATGGGAATGTAAATCTCGCTGCGTGCACGCAAAGGATAGACGAACTTCTGCTGATTGAAGGACATTTGTTCGGCCACCCAGGAGGAGGTGTGCTCCAGCGATTGTTTGGAGCTATGACATAGCTCGCACTCCCATTGCGCATCCTTTGGCCGCCAATCGGCGCATTTGATGCTGCGGCACACGAATTTGCCACATGTGCAACACGTGACATAGCTGCAAATTAAGGGATTAGGTCTAAGTAGGGTTGAGTTTCTAAAGGATACACTTACTTTTTGGCACTGCTAATATCCAAGTCCGCACAGCAGACATTGCAGCTGTGCAGCTCCTCGTTGGCATCCTCTTTCTTCGGTTTCTTATCGGCTATTTTGCTGTAAGAATAAAAAAAGAGCATAAATTAAACAACAATTCTAAAACTGCTTTGAAACAAACATTTTTTTTATAGTCCAATAATATATGCAAATGTATTATAACGGACTAGACTTTGGCTCCAGTTTATGACACAATTCCATTTCTAAGTTTTTGTATACTTTCCTTTTTAATATATTCTTATTGATTGGTTTCAGCGCTTGACGCTAAACATTTCAGAATTAGCAAATGATTTGGGTTTTTATAATTTCTTGGTGTTTTTTGCAAAAGGTTAAACAACTCTCAGAAGGTTGGGTTTTTGCTAATTTTAATTTATAATGTGTTTAATTAGTTGAGAAAAAAAAACGATTAATATTCTTGTATTTTAAAAAACGTTTTCCGTAACTAAATGGTAATCATAATTAACTAAAGCCATTTTCACACTCTCTTCATTGTTGGGGTACATTGCATAAGTGAAAATGCGGAAGATAAAAAACGTCAAAAACCAGTTTGACCAGCAGCCTAAAGGAAAATTTCAATAAAAAAAACTATGACTTGCAATATATAAAAGCTATTTTTATTCAACTATAATTTAGAAACTTATGCTAGACAAAAAACACTTGGTATCACTTATAAAACTTAAATTATTTTAATTACTAGATTTAGATGTATGTATGTATATGTATGTGTGTGTGTGTGTTGCATTTGATTGTGTAATATTATGATTATGTCAGTCATTTACAATTTATGCAAATTTCTATCCAAAACAAATGCACGTAATTGACTCCGAATACTCAAAGAAATATATATATATACATATGTATGTATATATATTTTATATACAATTTATATGTACATATTGTGTTGACGTGCTCAAAATATTAAAAAAAAACAATTTTTCAAATTTTTTTTTTTTTCGTTACTTTTTGGACTTGCATGATTTGGCAGAAAATTTTGCAATTTTATTTACACAGACGAAGAGAAACAAAATTATATTTTATGCACTTTCAGTTTAGAAATTTTGATTAGACTAATTAGAGTTAAACTCAGTCGTATAAATAAATGTATGTAAATCTATATATGTACACTATGCTCTTATTGCTATTGTTATTTATTCCTGTTGTTGTTGCTGTTGTTGTTGTTGTTGTGCCATGAGCAACTGTTGTTGCCTTTGTTGATATCTCATACGCCTGCGCGCCCAATGCTCATAATTATTCTCCAGATTCTCATAATAGATATCCTCCTCGTATTCGCTGCCATCATCCCAATCCTGATCCTGATTGGGTGGTCGTCCAAAGACATGCGCACTGTGGGTTAATTTAAGTAGCACCACCTCCATGGTGCAGGCCATGAAGAGAAAGGCAAACACGGCAAAGCTGATGGGCGTGCATAGCAATTTCTCCACCTGGCAAATCACAACGGATGCAAACAACATTGCTGAATAAATGTTTATAACTTGTTGTTGTATTTCAAATAATGTTTGGTTGTGTATTTTGTTTTTTTGGATTTTGTACTTTGAGTGTTGTCACAGTGTTTGCTGTTGCTTAGCATGGCAACAATTAATTGTTTTTGATGTCTTTAAATGATTTTATTTGCAAATTTGCATTTAAATTTGGTTTTATTTTTATTGTTTTTAAGCAGTTTTCCAAGCGCGTCTTTTGAAAACGACAACTTTCTCGCACCAGCTTTGGTATTGTTGTGCGCAGTATGCTTTGAGCGCCCCGCGGCCAACAGCTGAGCGACGACGACAGCAGCAGCAACAGCGACTCCGACTGCGACAGCGACTGAGCGATTGAGATGTTGCTCATACGCCACCTGATGCCGGTTTTTGCATAGCGACAGAGAGAGAGAGAGAGAGAGAGAGTGCAAGTGCCTCAAAGAGAGTGCTAAACATACAAAAAGAAACAAACAGAAAGACAGACAAGCAGACAAACTCGTTGATAGACACGCTGCAAGAGAGAGTTGCACATAGCGAGAGCGTAAAAGAGAGTACAAAAAGAAACAAAACAAAAAGACCAGACAGGCAGTTAGACAGGCAGACAAACTCGTTGATGACGTAAGAGCTTTTTTGAAGACTGCCCAGAAGCGCTACCAATTAAAAATATAAATCATTTTTTGGCTGACGTTGGCAACCCTAGACGAGCGTCTGGACAGTCTGTGCATATCCCAACAGCTGATGCAGCTAACATTTCAAATTCGCTTTTAATGTTGATTAATTGTTGCTGTATTCTTTGGATTCTTTCTTTTTTAACTCTTGCATAGATTTATAGAGCTGGCTTTAGCCGACTTCATTATTCATTGCAAATTGAAACAACAAAATTCCGCAAACTGGTTAGCTATTTTTGCGTTTAGTTTAATTTATGCATATTTTTTCGGAAATTATCACTATTGGAATTCATTAATCTGTCTAATGATACGCTGCTTTATACTTCTTTTGTGGTAGCTATTGATTAATAAATGGCGCCTGAAATTACACGCATAATGAGTGGAAACGTGTTATTTTAGACAAATGTTTTCAATTCATTTAATTTGTTTCTCACATGCCGCTAAATGCTATGTAAATTTTGTTTTTTTTTTTTTATATATATGCACTTGAATTTCAAACTCATTGCCAGCTTCAATGTCTAATTGCTAATTTGATGCTGTTGAGATATATTATACTATATTGTATGCTCGTTTAATTGTCAGTTCCAGTATTGTACAATTCATACACACTCAAATTAACTGCCAATATTTAGCTATACAATTTGCACGAAATTTGTCATGCCAACCAACCAATGACCTTCCAAACATTGCTGCCTAAAACTATGCTACAAATATATACACTTACTGTGCCTGTAAGTATGCAACACTTTTTAGTTATGCACTTCAATTTTATGTTAAACACTTGTAGTTTTTGAAACTCGCTTTGACTGCTTTTTAATATAACTACTTTCATAAGTGACAAAAAACAAAAAAAAATAAACAAAAATAGTGCTCTGTCACATTTGTTACACATTTTTGTGGATTTTCACTTGCGGCTGCCGCATGTGACTTGAATTTTAATTCAACCTGTTTGGTTCTCACTTCATGTCGCATTAAAGAATTTTATGTGCATATATACACACGCGGCAAAAGCGGGTTAAAGTGGTAATGAATTTTTGGGAGCAAGTGTCAGGTAAATTAGAAATGTTTAGCACAGCAGCAAAAGTCTTGTTTTCAATAGAAATTTTGTTTTGGATTTATATTTCAGCTGTGCGGTATAGATAACTGGTTCAAGCAAGTATTGAATAGCATGAAATTGAAATAAGACAGTTAAGCGTTTAGTTTTTAACTGTATTCAATCAATACGTTTTCACACAGACACAATTTTCAAACTTTATAATTGAAATAAGTTAGTTGAGCTGTTAACTTTTAATTGCATTCAATCAATACGTTTAAACTAAGTTAAAATTTGCTGAGTGTATTTGTTGTTACTTATTACTTAGTTAAACATATCTTTTCTCAGATTTATCTCAATGTCTTTCTAGCACCCAATTTGATTTATATGTAACTTATTGCATTTATTCTGCTAGTATATAAACTAAATGCATATGAGCATTAAAAACAGTTTAACAAAACTGATGTTGACAGGCGTTGATTGTAATTATTAAGCTATAAACTAACTTTCCATTTATGCATCATTTGCAGTTGTTATTTTCTGTGCCAGTCACAGCTCCAATTGTGCTGAAAGTGAGCTTTGTAAGTAAGTGAAAAATGGCAGCTGATTGTTATTTAAACAAAATGGAATATGGCAAAAGATGTTTACTTTAGTATTGCTTTAAAAATAAACAAGCGGCTTAATTAACTTTTATGTCTGGTTGACAAAAGAAAGCCAAACAATTGAGTTCTAACACAACGTTTTTTTTTCATACTTTTGTTATTATTACGTTGAATCATTGTTAGCCACAGACCAAGCCATCATTATAAATATGTATATAACTTTTGAATTCTTAACGACTTCCGTGCGCTTATGAAAAGTTGCTTGCCAAATTTGTGCCACAAAACACTTGTCATGATTATAAAATTTGTAATGTTTGACAATAATCGATAGTTGGTTATCCAATAAAATTGCACAAAGCCAACAGCAACAGCTGCTGCTGGCCAAATTAAAGCCATTTGGCGTTTATAACGCTATTACACAAGCTTTAAAAACAGGTGAAACTGTGCGCTTGGCAAATCATATTGAGATCTGCCACAGCTGCCAAATAAGACAAATGCAACTTACAACATCAAAAAAAGAAAAAAATAAATATATAAACGCTGCATCAATTATGTCAAATCAGTTTTTTTATGTGCAATTTTTTTTTAAATACTCTGCAGTTTTTTCTCACACGCAAACGTAATCAAGCCAAGCGAAACGAGCATCACGTAACAACAAATGAAAATGAAAATCGAAATGAAAATGAAGCTGTTAAGCTATGGGCAACAGTGTTAGCTTTGGTTCCATCACCCAACACCAACTACAACTCCAACTTCATAGTCAACTTTGTCTTCATAAGTATTTACTTATGTGTCTACTGGAAAGGAAAAACCATTGATATTGATTGTAATTGATATTTTCGATAGTATTATATGTTTTCATATACTAAAGTACTTTTAAACACATCTGAAGAACATACAAACTTGTTGGAACACAGAATCTATGTTTTATTTTTCTCTGATCTAGTGATGTTAAAACGTCGATGTTTCAGAACAAAACATCGAAGTTCAGTCCATCCAGAACAAAAATTTCGATGTCAAGTCGATGATTCAGAACAAGTCATCGATGATTTTACTCTAAACCAAACCTGGATCCGAATTACTTAAAAGGAAATGGAAAAGGAATAAGAAAGGAAAGAAAATTAGGATTTTTTTCAAAAGTAAAGAAAGTTAAACTCTGAAAAACAAAACCTAGCTATTAAAACTTTTCGCATGGCAATTGGCTGAGAGTACGAACCAAAACCTGGCTCAGGCATATCGAAAGTTTTGTTCAAAGATCCGCCTCCAGTAATAAGAAATAATAAAAAAACTATCGATGTTGGAACAAAGTAATAAATAATGACAACTAAAAGCTAACCAACGATACTATCGCTAGTACCACCATTTGTTTACCATCACTAACAACTATCTACAATTCGCTGCACGTGCTTAAACATTTAAGTTTTCAACGTGCGACTCACGTAGCAAGTTCAAATTGCTGGTGGCCCAACAAATCTTGTCAGTTTTGGCGTCGCAACTCACCTCAGCAAACGTTGGGCGCCACATTGCAGCAGATAGGCGCCTCCGATGAGACCCAGCACGCTGGTAAGGCCCAGGAACAGGCTGTTGTTGCCACGATACATTGGTGGCATCAAACGCTTCCAGCACTGCGAAGTTGAATTTGTCATTTTCGTCGTTTTTCGTTTCTCAAAGACATTGAAGCACACGAATTTAATTTGGCCAACTAAAGTAGTTTCGACTATTTGGCCAACTGATTTTGGGACTATAAGAAACTAAAGACTGTCTCAAAAGTCTACATATTTCTGCTTGGATTATCAGTTTGGCTGACTTTCAAAAAGCGATATTGCTATCATTGCTATCATTGACATTGTTGGTGTTTACTTCTTGGCCACAATTCTTATCTTGCAAAACCTTCAAGTTAAGTAATATATAAATAACAAGACTTTTGCTTTTAGGTGTATTGGTAGCTAGTAGAATTTAATGCCCTACGCAAAGCCTTTGAGTTTTACGGTTCAGTTTGCTAAATATTCAAGCTGAATGATACTTGCTTAAAAAGGCACAAGCCTATCACTAATCGAGATCAAAATATAGTTAAATTAGAAAAAGAAATCTAGAAATATTTAAGTTTTTATAAAAGTAAGGAAAATGTATCACATAAAACATTATTTATAGCTAAACGGCTGACTTATCTTGATTAAACTCATACTTGCAGCTAATTAATCCAAAATTGAAACTTAAAGTTGTTGTTAACACTTGAAGATAACGGTTTGTTTTTACTACGTTAAATACTTAAACTATGCCGTTATCTTTATATCTCAAGTTGTAGTCACTAATTGAATTACACTTTGACAACTGTACATAATTTATAACTCATGTAGCTACTCATAACTCATGTACCTACTTATTAAGCGATAGTTATTTTTAAACACAATGCATTTGCTTAGTTGTTTCTTTGTTGTCGATTAAAGATTAGTAGCTATATGTGATCATTTTCTTAGAATTTCCTGTACTTTGTGGCGTGATTAAAGATTGTGCTGGCATTTATCACTATAGTCACTAGATTGAACAGTTATCTGCAACTTGGCATCTAATTCGGTGTGCTTCAATGCAAAATAAGATTCATCATTAAAAATATGACATAAACGATTGATGTATTCACTTGGGCTGACATTAAAGTCGTTTTTGTTTTTTCTTTACAGTTCTTCACAAAGTTGTTAGTTTTTTATTTTCTTTTCTTTTTTATATATGTATGTTTTTAGCGCACAAGTGAACTTCAACGTGCAAACTTTGAATAAATAATTACCCAAAGTTGAGAATTTTGGTTTTGCAATTAAGTATTTTTACACCGATTATTAATCACTTTGTTTTTTTTTTATGACTATATACAAATGGTTTTTGCGAACAACAAGCAGAAAACCGTTTGCTAATTGAGCTGCCGTCGACGACGAAGTTGATTGCCCAGGCACACTCCAACCTCGATTCTCCACATTCGCACACACATTCACAAAACATGCACAAACATTCACACACATTCACAAAACACTCACAAACATTCACACACATTCACAATTGACATTCAGGCCCACGACATGACGCTGATTATGATCACGCGTCTGTGAAAAACTGCACCGCGAATACGTTTTTCTACACTTTTCCCACTTTTCTTTAGCGGCCAACTGAATCCAACTGGACAAACGATTTGAGCGATCTTAATGTTAACGAATAGAGCTCAAGATAGCAACTGTGACGTTGACTGCGACGTTGACTGCGATGGCGACTGCGACTTCGTTTGTTGGTTTTTTGCACGTTGTCGCTATTTGTTTGACTTTAGTATATAGCTATGATAGTATTATATAGTCTTTTTTTTATTGTTTGTTTTGGGTTTTATTTTGTTTAAAAAAAGCAACAACAAAAAAGTCAGTTATTCGTTTTTGCGGCTTTTGATTTGATAACAGCTCGCGCTCGAGCAAAATGATAAATAAATAAACATAAAATAGAAATGAATAAAGACAAATAAAAAATATAAAAAAAAAAATACAACGCAGCAAAATTTCACAGATAAGTGTTAAGATTTTTGAGGTTATATCACAAACGCATTATAATTATGCCGAAATTGTTCAAGAGATATATATAAGTAAATAAAATTATTGGCTGGAATTTTGTATAAAACGTAAATTTGTTTCTTTTATCGCATTGTTCCGAAATTGTTCAATTGACTTTTGTATAAAACGTAAATTTCTTTCTTTTGAGTTAATTTTATGTTGTTTTTGTTTTTTTTTGTGTGCGTTGTGTCGAGTATCCAAAGTGGAACTGGACATAGTTAGTCATAGTCGCTGTCTATGAGCCAACAAAAGTGGGGGCAAATAAATCGCGTTTGTTGCACAGATAAGAAGCATTCAAAGAGGGAAATGTGACAGAAAAAAAGGGGCAGCTCAATGACTTTGGCTCGTAACAATTAGCTGGTTGCATTATGCAAATGTGGCAGCAACGGCGGCAACCGTTTGACGGCTTTTGACTTGGTCAAAACCAAATCTGAAAATCGATAACAGCACTCAAAACTAAAGCTTAAGGCTGAAAGCGTTTTTACATGTGTTTCTTGTTATTTGGCCAGGCCAATTAATTGGCATTAATCAAATTAATTAGCTGCTGAACGATAAGATAAGAGCATAGCTGATAAAGCTGAAGGCGAAATATGTGTTTGGGTGTTCATGTAAATTAAATATCCCAATAAAGTTAAGACCAAAACTTGACTTGGTCTAATTTAAATTGATAATATTAATTGGTTTCTTGGGCATTCCCAAGGTACTTATCTATGCTATAGTTTCTGCCACTTAGCTGTCATTAAAAGTAGCACAAAATAAAGTTCTTTTTTTTTTTTTTTTGCCAAGATGATATTTCAAACTTTGTAAGCTAAGGTTTTTCTAACGATTTGCTCAGAAGTGCCTGACTTGGCAATAAAAAACCCATTTTGAAGGTGAGCAATGAAAAGCTTTTTATTGTTGGCAGCATAGATGGGAACATATGTGCAAGTAATATTCCCAGAAATACATATATATGCATTATATACTCTTCAGTTTTGTCTAGCATTATTTTTATTGCTGACTGCACCTGTGTTTTGTGTCATTTTGTCTGGCAATTTCCGCTCCGCATTGAGGTCAACAATTTACATAAATAATTGAAAATTGCAAACTTAAAGATGCATGCAACAATAATAATAACAATAACAATGCGAATCGTAATGCTTAATGGCCAATGCATGAAGTTTGTCGCATTTCGCGGCATCTTTATGTATGTGAGTGTGTGTGTGAGTGTGTGTATATCTTTTGGTAATAAAAAAGCACTCAAAACGCACCCAAACCAAATGCTAAACAAATAGACAACTGACAGACAACAGCTGCAGATGCGTTGTTGTTTGATGTTGATTGTTGCTTGGCTTTTTAAATGCACAGATTCAAAGATCTCAAGTTGTTTGCCAAGCCCATCAACATCAACAACAACATCCGTAGCAGCAGCTGCCACAAGTCTTAAAGTCATATATATATTTTTAATATACCCTGCCAGAGGGCATCATAAAATTGTAATTACGTTTGTTTGCATACATCTATGCCAAAATAATTGTTGAATTTCATTTGCTTTGTGGTTAACAAAATAAGAGGTGTTGCTCAAGACGTTTAAACAACATTTTTGTATACTTTTCAACAACGATTTAACTCTTTCTTTTACTTGAGCTAAGTTAAATTACATTTTTAGATTTACTTATAACATCAAAACCTTTAATATCTGTCATAAAAAGTAAAATCATTCGATTGTCTATGTTTTTAGTTTTTGTACCCATTATAAATAGAGAAAAGGATATAATAATTGTTCATACTTTCTAAAAACGTTCGGAATTTTGAATAGAGCTGCATATTTAAATATGTATTTAGCTGAGAATTAGAGTTTGGTCTTTGTGATATGAACTAGTTCGAATGTCCGGGTCTTTGAATTAAACTATTGAACTTTGTCATAGATTATAGTTCCTTAAGTTCGTTAAGTTACTTTTCTTTTCCGTTTTACTCTCAGCAGTTTGAATTTTTAATTATCTTTGATGAAATAAGTTGAACTTAAAATTTAAAAATATTTTAACAATTTTAAATATGGTCCAATCCAAATCAATTGATCGAACTAAAAAACCTTATAACAATAAGTTCCTTTATCCGGAGCGAAATATTAAGTTCCTGTATCCGGAAAAAAACTAAATAAATGAATAATTATTTTATCCGGAAAGGAACTAAGGAAACGAATACTTTTTCTATCCGTAATCGAACTAAAGAAAATATGAGTTCGTTAATCCAGAAAGAAACTAAATAAAGATTAGTTATTTTATCTGGAAAGGAACTATGGTAAATTTCCTTTCCCAATGAAAGAACTAAAGGAAATAAATGAAAGATTTGTTCCTTAATCGGAAAAGGAACTACTGAACTACATCCGCAATAGGAACGAGAATGCTCAACTCTACTGGAAATGCTCTATAGAAAAGAGTCAAATCTCAAAATTTTGAAATACAATTAGAAAAGTCATAAAGTATGGGAGAAATTTAAGAATTTAAGTACCTATACTGAAAACAGTTTCATTATAGTGAAAGGAACTTTTGAACTATATTCGCAAAAGGAACTAGAATGCCCAACTCTAATGAGAATGCTCTATAGAAAAGAGCCAACTCCAAATGCACAGAAAACCAATTAGAAAAGCCATAAAGCTAATGAAAGTACGGCAGGAATTTAAGGATTTAAGTACACCTAAAACTGTTTAAAAATAAAGAGTGCTTAAAAGCAAGCTGCAAAAGTAAACTAAAAAGTTATCGGATATGCTGTTTTGCCATAAACTTAAAATTAATGAATAGTTTTACTAATACAATAATCACCTTCTTAAAACTAAAATTTTATTATGATCCGCTACATTTTTTATATATTTTTTATAGCATAATCTTCATATTAGCACTCACCTTAATCTATCGCGCAGCAATTGATATGTGGACTGATCCCGCTGCAGCACCTGAAGGATGCGCTGGCATTGCTGCAAGCGTTGACGCAGCCTCAGCTGCTGCGTGTCCATGTCCAGGACGGCAATGCCGCTGTCGACGCTGCTGTTTAGCAGCTGCTGTGCAGGACTGCTCTCTGCGCTGCTGTTGTTGTTGCTGCTGTCGCTGGTTGCTGCTTCCGGTGTTGCTGTTGTTGGTGTGACTGCTGTTGTTGGTGTTGCTGTTGTTGTTGGCGTTGCTGTTGTTGTTGGCGTTGCTGTTGCTGCTGCTGTTGTTGGCGTTGTTGTTGTTGCTGTTGCTGCTATTGTTGCTGCCATGGTTTCTGCTGCTGTTGCTGTTGTTGTTGATGCTGCTGTTGTTAATCTTCCTGCTGCTGTTGCAACAGTTGCGTTGGCGACCATTTTGCAAATGTTGTAGCTCTTTTGTTGTTGTTGTTATATTGTTGCTATTGCCGTTTGCTTTTTGCTTTTTTGGTATTTGGTGAATTTCGCGCTTTCGCTTCACTTTAACCCTCTTGACACACAAACGTTCACTTTTAATCACAACATTTTTGCGTTAACATTGCCAAGCTAAGCCATTTCCGCACGCACACGCACATACACATAGATACACACACATATACATACATATATACAACATAGGTGTACAAGTTGCATACATTGAATTTGAAATTGCAGAGACTGCCTGGGAAGTGGCCGGAGGTGCCTCTTCACGCTTCCAAGTTCAGCAGTCAATGGAATTCTTGCGCACTTCTCAACACAATTTTTTATTCGTTGTTCGCTATTTTCATTCACTTGCGCATTTTTTTGCTGTTGTTGTTCATTACGCTCCCGTTATTGCCATTGTTTTATATTTATTTTTTTGCCTTTTCAACTGTGGCTCGGCAGGTTTTTTTTTTCTTTTCTTATCAGCCGCAGCGATATACAAAAAATATAAATGCGGAGAGGTCTTCGCATCAGCTCGTTTTGCTTGCTTTTATATATATGAAATTGTTGTGCTGCAAGCAAAAAAAAAATATACAAAATTTGGGTTTACTTTATGGCCATAATAAACAAGTCGCGTTTATTTGTGCTTACAGATAACAAATTACCCCTCAGACCCAATTATTTAAAGAGTATCTCTGCAGCTGCAGCTGTTTATCTCTTCTCTAAAACTAAAAAAACAAAAAAACTAAAACTGTTTAAAGTCTGCTCTTCCCAAAAATGTTGTCGACAGTTGCAGCCAACACAGAACTACAACAAATAAATGCGAGCAAACTACTATTTTCAGAATATACCGAGTATGCGACCACATTTGCTGCACGCCTAAATATGTAAATTGCGGAGACCTAGAAAGGCACGTAGCCGCATTTGGTAATTTTGTTTAATGCACTGCCATCGATTTGCATATAGACGGTAAAGGTAATGGCACATCAGGGGCATGGGGCATGTGGCAGAGGCAGGTGTACAGCTAACAACGCAAACTTGACAACAAGCCCTCAGCGCCGAGAAAGCTGCTCGGCTAATCTCCTCAAGCGCTTCTCATCAGACCAGACCAGGCCAGGCCAGGCCAGCATATATTGAAAGTCGGAGCGCCTTGGGGCAGACCGTCAACATGGCGTTTAAAAAAGATTTGCAAATCAAAATCCCCTAGAAGATGAAATCACAAAGAGAAATTCTAAGACGACAAACACACATGCGAGGGCAGTTAACAAAATTATGCCAATAAATGTTTCTTTGTCAAATTGCCAAATAATTTATTTAAGCTTTTAAATAACACTTAATTACAATTATCCATTTTTGTCGGTTTGTCGTTTACTTTACATAAATAGCCATAACTGTAAACATAATCATCCACGAGCTAAAAAGTCTAGTGACGAAGCATATTCAAGCAACAAAATTGCTGGTATCAAGTTTTGTGACGAAGAATTTTCAGATTAATCTAATAAATATTTTAAGCAATAAAATTTATTTTTATTTTGCATGTTGCACAAAAAGCTTCTACTTCCTAAATAGCTTTATGTATGCACTTTTCTTAGTTAAAGTGCAATTGAACTTCTCTATTACGAACTTCTCTATTACGAACTTCTCCATTACGAACTTCTCTATTACGAACTTCTCTATTACGAACTTCTCTATTACGTACTTCTCTATTACGAACTTCTCTATTACGAACTTCTCTATTACGAACTTCTCTTTTACTAACTTCTCTATTACGAACTTCTCTATTACGAACTTCTCTATTACGAACTTCTCTATTACGAACTTCTCTATTACGAAGTTCTCTATTACGAACTTCTCTATTACGCATTTCTCTATTACGTACTTCTCTATTACGAACTTCTTTATTACGAACTTTTGTACGATGAAGTTTTCCTTAAAGCGAGTTAATTTCCAGATCACTGCAATACTATCTTTAGTATTTCGAATTCTATATTACAAATATGCTATATAATGGTGGTTATTGTTGTCGTCTTGAGATTTGCTATATAGAAGTTCGACTGTAATACCTTTCGATCGGTATAAAGCTCTTTCTGATCGAACTCTCACAACAAATCTTTCATTCTTCGTGTATATATAGCCAGTCGCCTTTCGAAACTTTCGTGATGCTTCGTCACTAGCATGGAATGTCGTTCACAGTGATTTCAAGTGTATATCTTGACGAAAAGTTAATCGCATAAGCAGTTTTTTAAGTAATTTACGGAAAATTTTCATTCGACATGCATAAAAACAACTTTGTTTAAAATAACAAACAAGCAGTGAAATTTAATAATTCATAACTAAGAAATTTAAACAAAGATTTCCCATATAATAATAATAATATTATACAATAATCTCTGCAGGGCAGCAATTTTCAAAGCAGGCCTCGCAAAGCACGCTGCATATGTGGAGAACGGCTCAGAGTCGGGGCAGTTAAATAGATGACATGAAATGCCAGAGACTCCATCACAGACTCTGTCTTAGTTGGCTTGTTGATGATGAGGTGTATGATGATGAGTTGGATGATGTTGAGAATGATGATGAGGATGATGATGATGATGTTGTTTGGCCAGTTGCAGATACATTTGTATTGTAGCTGTATCTACAAGGTACAATATGTCTGTGACTGACGAAGCATTAAATGAGCAAAGAAATGCACACAAACAAGACGATTTTGTATCGCATTTCGCAGACACAGCAGACAAACGGACAGACAAACAAACAGACGCACTTGTTGATTGTTTTCTTGCTGTTTCTTACTGCCTCGAACATTTCTAATGCTTAACTAAAAAGTTCACTTGTCTTTGCCTTTGCTTTTTAAGCTGCTACGGGCTTAAGACTGGCTCGCTGGACAAGACAGGCCAACAATAGACATTTTGTTTTTTTTGTTTTTATCTGTCAGGTGAAAACTTTTTTTTGACAGCGTTTTTTTTTTGTGAATGGAATTTTTGGGCGGTTTTTGGTCATAGAAATTTGAGCAAAAAAACGCTGAAAATCATGCATCAGTGTAACAATTAAAAATGCATTTCTGTTAGCAGCTTTCAGTTTTCATTAGTGGTCAAAGCATTTTGCATATCATTGTAATTTGGATAAACTATTACAAATGAGTTACAGCTGAAAAGACAGCCTTTTTGTAATTTGTACTACTAAATTGATTTAAAATTCAGGCACATTGCTCAATGATTGTTATTATTGTTGTTGTTGCAGTTACGTGTGTAGATTTTGTGCAATTTTCACACAATTGTTTTGCAGCTTGCATGTTGCATTAAGTGGTTACAGTAACTAATTTGATAATTAATTAAACAATGACAGCAATTCCAAATGCAATTAGGTCGCATATAAAATAGGTCAGACGGATATGACTAAAAATATGTATATATACATCATCATGATGTATGTACTACTACACATGATGTATGCACATTTTTAATTGGCTAATGAGCCGGCTAAGTACATATATTTTTTTACTCGTTATTTGTACTTGTATTTGTAGCTGTAGTCTTCACAGCAGACATTCGCTTAATTAATATTTGGACATGTTTCTTTTGGCAAATAATTTGCATGGCATTCAATCGTTTGCCGCTGCCAAGATGATTGATGTTGTTGCTTGGAGTGTTTGATGTGTATGTTGTGCTTGTTGTGTCTGTTTTTGTTGTGATGTGTTGGCCTGTGGGGTCCGAAAAAGGGAAACTTTGTATTAATTACGCGCAACGCTTTACGCTTGACGTTAGAGAGATGTATCAATATAACTTTTACTAACGGTTTCACACATTATTTCCTCTCTTTACCCCCCTTACAGCCGCAAACTGTCGATTCATTGGGAAAATTAGCCAAGTCAACGTTCAAGCTACCCAAAACCACAGCGTGCAACAATTGAAGCTGCTTAGGCGCCTAAAACGAACGGAAGTTGGTAATGTAAACGTCTCAGTTGCCACTTTAATATTGTTAACTGATGCTGGCCGATTGGTTTTGCTTTCTGCTCTTTGCCTATTGCCTTGGCTTCAACTTAAGTAATTTTCAATTTTTAGCTTTTTTCTTTTTTACTTTGTAAAAGTTGCTGCTCAAAATTGGCGGCTGCACACAAAAAAAAAAAACCAATCGATGCGGCGGAAGTAATTTTAACTCCTTCCGTTACTTTAGTTTTTTTTTTTTCCGTAGCTTGATTTTCTCACAGTGGCATTTGCTATACACACACAGGGTTGCATTTTGATTTCATTACAATGACATTGACACTTGTCCACTGTCCCTGTTCATTTTGTTTGCTCTGTTGACACTTTTTGTTTTTATTCGTTATTTCATTATGCGCTCATTATTCGTCAGTCTGTTGTCTTTTTTGTCTGCTTTGCGCATGAGTCGCTTGTTTTAGTTTTACACAAACATATCGCACGCTCCAGTGACCCACTAGGAGTGCACTAACCACACACACACACATAACATACACATACACTCTGTTAAACAGGGTTTAGGGTCTAGGGTTGCCATTTGCCTGTTACTTCCTATCGGTTCATGCGCCCTTTATTTTAAAACACAAGCGCGCGCTTCAATGATTTCTGCTTTTGCCAAGCTTCACTTATTATTGCTTATTTATTTGTTTTATTTGTTTTATATCTTTTATTTTACCAACAACAATATTATTTGTGTAAATTAATAACAATAACAACAGTTACATTTTGTTTTAGCTGCTCAGTCGCTGCTCTGCTCTGTTCGTTGCGTGAGCGCCGCGCAAAGGTTGAAACGCGAATGAGCCGTCGACGTCGACGCTTTGAAGTCGAGCTTTGTATGCACGCTCAACTTGTTGTTGTCGCTGCCGCGCAGTCTCTGCTTTTTATGCGCTCTTTTACGCTCTTGCGCTATCTCTCACTCTCTCTGTGTCTTGGCCGCTCTGGTATTGAATGTTGTTGTTTTTGGCTGCGCTCAACAGCTGGCACAGGCAATTATCAACAAAAATTAGCGGCAAATTTTGTTCTGGTTTTTGTTTTTCTTAGGGGCAAAACAAGTTTGAGGCCAAGGGGTTGAAGTTTGGGGTTGGTTATTCGGTTATCCGGTTCGGTTGGTCAACTCTACTCAAGGGCAGCATGACCAGTTCGACCATTCTGCTACTTCGTACACTCAAAAAAATACTAGGTTCTTAATGATAGTATGATCGGCAAGAAAATAATTTCATTCTTATTTTCAATTGTGTAATGCAAGTTCTTAAATTAGATTAATATAACTATTCTTAGGTACATATATCGTTATTATCCCTGTCTTTCCTTGTCTATACTAATATGTTTATATTTAGGCCTGTTGCCAATTTCCCATTCGAATTTATAGCATTAAGCTCATAAGTTGAGGATCTGATAAATATAATTACAAATAACTGTGGTTTTCAATTCCCACCAAAAATAAACTACACACTTTTTTCTGCTGATTTGATTCGAAAGTGGCATTGGAAACAGACCAAATTATGCCTACACCTTTCACTGCATAGCATTAGATCAAACTAATTTTAAAATTGAATTGAGTTTCAGTATTAAGTTTAAATCAAACCTGTTGCAAACTTCAAGTAAATTCGGATTAGCTACAATTTTTTCAGACTAAAGATTTTCTTTAAACAAACACGAATGTACTTAAACTTTTGCAAATATAAAATCTTTCCACAAGTAATTTCGACCTTCGCGTGTTATTGACAACTTTTGTAATTACTTCGAGTACAAAGTCATTAAATATTTCTCTGAGTGAACTTTTGAACAACTTGAAGACTTAAAGCTTGCTGTATCTTTGTATCTCTTTTGGTCACACGACCAAAACTTTACTACTTAGCCAGACGCGACACATTCATTTGTATGCATAAGGAAGCAATGAAGATGGGAAGTGCAAAAAGTGCGCCGTAAAAGCAAACGGCCAGATATTCCAACGTAGACAATTTGCGTATTCGGTTACACAAGTTCAGTTAGAAAGAAGCCTCTGCTATAAATACATACAAGTACTATATGTACATAGGCAGCTTTAGTTAATGGGTCGGTCAAATGATTCGGGAAATGCCCTACGCCAAAACGGAGCGCTTGTCCAACTTGTCCAAGCAAAACGATGCAGCGTCGCCGACATGCACGGAATAGGAAGCGTTTAACTACCTATGAAAGACATTTGATATGTCAGTCGGGTCCAACAATAGCGTCAGCGATATATCCATAGTCCGATACACACTCTCGCACACGCTCTGCCAGAGTTTGTTTTTCAACCGCCTTTTTGTGCTTTTTATACACTTGAAAAAGGGTATAATGATTTTCTCAGGAATTGTGTAACGCTTTGAATATCAGGTTATATTGGAACCAATCTCTCAGTTTTGATGTTAATGAAACTCTGTCTTATATATCTGTATGGTATAGTAAGGAACGAAGAGTAAAATATTGTTATGTAAGTAATCAATGTGCTTCTAAATAAATAAAATTTGATGAAAATCGAACTCTTAAATCTTATAAATGCTCAATCGGTCGAAAACTGTGTACTTTATCAATCAGGCCTCTTGTCATTTCTGATTCCGATAAAAATATTCGTAACCAGAATTATTAACTGTTCTGAATATGTTGAAAAGTTTATACTGGCCTGTATATATGAAGATTTACCGAATGACACTAGATTTACCGATTTTATAAACAATTTTTGCATATTTTTTTTTATTAAATTTAATTAGCATGTCTGCAAGGGTATTTTAACTTCGGCAGCTCAAAGTTAACTGTTCTCATAGTTTTTGTTTTACTTATTTTGTTTGTACTTTTTGTGTCTGGCTCGCACAGCTGCTGCTGATGTTGCTGTTGGTGGTCAACAGCACCGGCACATTGCACCTGACACATACCCCGAGCCACGAGGCAGCTAACAGCAATATTGAGGCGCCTCAGTTTTGAGCATTTTGTTTTTTTATTTTGAACATTTTTCCACTCACTTTTTGCGCACTTTGTATTGATATAAATTGTATCTTTTCTTTGGCCTCTTAGCTCCATAGCAGCAGCAGCAGCAGCATCAACAGCCACAAACAGCATCAACAACATCAACAACATCAACAGCAATAAAAGCAACAGCGACTGTAACAATAACCGTTGCTTAAAGCCTGGCTAATGGCACTCAAAGTGGCCCATCATCCTGTACACGTTCATGCAGTCCAAGTTCAAGTCATCATCACTCAAGACTGTCACTGAGACCCCAAAGAATGCCAAGAACTTGATTGACCGTTAAGATAAGCATCAATGAAAAGGTGTGCAAAGCAGAAAAGAAGCAGCAAAATATAAGATAATAAATAAATAAATATTTATACACAGCATACAAATGCCATATAGACGCATTCCAGCTGTTGACAAATGAATTTGACTGACAAACAAATCGTGAGCTAGATCTTTACATTAAACAAATAATTTAGAGTGGCTAATCAAATTCGCATAGTTAGCGCCCAGCTGGTGAAAGTGATTCAGCATCTCGTGATTTGAAAAGCTGTTAAACTTTGTTGAATTTTTGCCATTGAGCGATCATTGAAAAAACCTAAACAAATTTTTTTTTACAAATGCTTTATAAGTATTTAGTTGTGCCTTTACAATCAATTTCAAATGATGTCTCGAAATGTTAATATAACAAATATCATTTAACAGAAATGTTAGTTAAACTGAAGCCATAAATTTGTAAGACTCGAAATCTCGGCTAAGGGACATTGCATTATTAAAATATGTATTTTCAAATAATAAATGAGAGAGTTGAAAGTCCGGCAGACATAACTTTACAATTCATTATTATTATGAGCTTAGCTGTCATTAATTTCGGCACAATTAATTTATTTTTGCTTTTAGCTTCGTGATTTATAGAACGATTTCGGTAACCTACTTTTTAAAAGCGCCAAAATGTCTAGCACCAAAAGTCGTTACGATCCACAAGGCTATGTGTTATGAAATAATATATGATATAAAAAACCAAATTAATATTAAATAAATGAAATCAGCAGAGAAAAGCAACAAGTGCCCGCTGTCCAACGCTGAACACAGCACACCCTGTTCTTTAAAGTTTAAACTGCTGGCAGCAAAAAAGTGCTGCATACTTTTAGGCAGCGTCTTTTCTGCAAAATTGAAATTCTGTGTGCACTTTAAGTTTTCTCTACCCTAATCTTTATATAAATAGCTAAAATCATACATTTATAAATATGATGACAACAAATACAATCAGAAGCTGATTTTTTAGTCGGATTCGAGTGCTTGTTTGTACCTGCGCATTGGCAAAGAGCATAAAGAGCGTAAAGAGCTCAGTTTCCACAGCATCCAACAGCTGATGTGGAACTTGAAGAGGTCGTATAAAATGGCCAAAGGCAATAGGATTTACAGTAGTCCTGTTCAGTGATTCCTTCAAAGGTGTTGGCAGCAGCAGCAACAGCAACTAGAATTACACATCCCCACAGAAAATTAAAGACCACACAGCGATTTCTGCAGTTCCCTGAGCCTTGTGCAAACAACAAACAGTGAAAACTGGGAGAAAACGTGCGAATGTGATTTTGAGTTTAATTGTGAATGTGCTTAATGCGAAACGAGAGTGCCAAGTGGCAAGTGAATAAATAGACCTTCTACTGCACAGTTATTTTGTTGCTGCAACACTTGACTTAAGCAACACTTTAATAAATAAATTCCATTCTCAATTCAAAAGTGGCGCGACAGGCTGGAAATCTTACGCACGCTCAAACACGCACACACTAGTACACACAAGCACATGCAAAGGCATTTTAGCGCGCGCTTTTGTGTTGGTCCTGTATAAGGTCCTTGCTGCAACAACAAAAGGGGTAAGTTATGACTCGTCTTCCATACAAAATGAAATGGAAACTCTGTTAAGTGCTTTGCATTTCATTTGATTGCAATTAAGAGAAATTGCATTAATTGCAAGCAAACAGGACATGTATACATGCATATGTCGAAGGACTTAGAAGCTGGCAAGGCATGTGTTAACCTTAAGACCAATTCAAAGCAAATTCAAAGCAATTTCCAAGCATTTGCAAAGCCGCTAAGAAAGTACACAGCATCACAGCTGGACAAAGAACACACGTTTTCTTTAGGCCTACCGCAGCAGAAAACTAAGTGAAACTAAAATCCATAAATTGATTTTTCCGCATGCATCCCCATATATATTTAGAACAAGATTAAGTATAACAACAACACGCTTCAGCATTGCAGTTGCCCAGGTGTCTTTATTGCTTGCAAAACTAGCAAAACTAGCAAAAATACAAAAAAAAAATTCAAAGCCCTCTTAAAGAACACGCTAGACAATTGCAAAAGCACAGAGTCCAACCGGTTGACTGGTGGTTGTTCTTCTTTCTCTTCCTATTGCCCTTGCCCTTATCCTCTTGTCCCCTTGTCCCTTGACAAGACTCGCGCGGCTGGCGAGTTTCAGCTTTGAAAAGCTTCACACCCCTGACGACAAAGTCTGCGTTGTCTGTGTGTTTTACCATGTTCGTGTGTGTTTGTTTCTGTATATGTTAGAGTTGTATTGTATCGTTCAACGTAATTGAAGGAACTACTAAATTGAGTTAGTGAACTATTAAGCCTGTTCCCATTTTCGTTTACTTTTCAATTCAAATAGTTTTCAGTTTAACATTCACGTTTTCGAGTGTAATAGCAATCGGGTTTCCGTTTTGAAGTTATGTTTGAATAGTCTTCACTTCACTGAAATGATATTAGACTGAATTTTCTCTGATTGTTTATCATTTGAGTCCGATCAGTGCTAGTTTTGATTACATAAGTTCGATTTTGGTCAGAGAGAACGAATTAGAACAGAATTTATTCAAGAAAAATGCAATATCAGAACTGTTCTGAACTCCACTTTCGAATCAATTCCACAGTGTGAAGCATACTTTTTGAAGCAGGCTGGAATTGAAAATCTTAGTTTACTTGTACAATATTTGTGTGGAACCGACTCGAAAGTTGAATTTAGAACAGGGCTACATATGAAAAAAAGTAAGAAAAGTAATAAAAAAATGAATAAACAAAGACAACGAATGAACATGAGAAAGTTCTCGATTATATTAAAGATTCAATCCCTTAGGATTTGATATAGAATTAACAAACTGATGAATTATTTTGTTAAGATTGGTGAAAATAGCACTTAATGCTTCTGCTATTATTTATGTATTACAAAGAAAACAAATTTGTATAATCTGAACAGCAATGAGACATAAAAGAAATCAATGAAAAATGCAAACAAAGATGGCGATCTATCAAAGATAGCAAATGAACGACTGAACAAGTTCCACCAATTGAACTACAATGAACAGCTCTCATGTGTGTGTGTGTGTGTAATTGCGAGCGCTTGGAGCATTTGGTGTGCATGTATGTGTGTGTTATGTCTGTGGCGAGAATTTTGTGACGCAATGCTCGAAGGTTTTTGAACTGAAGTATCTCTCATGTTCTCACTTGCACACATATACATACTCATACACATACACATCAATTTGCCATAAAGAGCTTGGACATTGAATACTTAATCATCATTATATTAAAGTAAAGCAGGCAAAGAGCTTTAAAATTTAAAGTTGAAATAAACACTAATCAACAGGAAGGCAATAAATTTGCAGGGGCAGTTCAACTCGAACTCAAAACAAAATTAAAAGTAAAAGTTTTGGACACGTAGTTTTGTGGCCAACGCGCTGGCGATGCAATATTAATGCACAATTTCTAGCGTAGCAAAATTTTGTATTGATTGGACTTTTAAAAGTAGGCCACATCCTGATAACCCTAAGCACAATGTTAGCACAATGAATGAATATAAATTGCGAGCTAGCTCAACTTGTAACCTGAGCGCTAAGGAAATGAATAACTACACGGCGCATTGTTCGCAATTAGGATGCACTTGACTGAAGCGAGAAATGAACTGACGGATTACAACAAAACTGCAGCTAAACGCGACCTTGTCACTGCAGCAGCAGCAGTTGTCGTCGCAGCAGCGGCAATAATAAATAAGAAACCACTGAAAAACTAACGAGCAGCACATAAATAACCAGACAAAAAGTGTGCAGTCTACTTTGGGCCCAAAGGACCCGCCGCATAAACCAAAATAAAAGTCCACAGCACAATGTGAAAAATGAGCCAAGCGGAAGCTGATAACAGAAAAAACCAAAAAAAAAATGAGAAAAACACAACTGAGCTGCGACTGCGGCTGCGACTGCGGCAGCGACTGCCATTGAAGTTAATTACAAATGTCCAATTAAGAAACTGACAACGGCAGCAAAGTGGCTAACATCAAATGCAAAAAGTCGCTGCCTTTTTGCCGCAATTAAAAATGCATCTCTGCCATTTACAACAACTGCAACAAGCTGCAAAAACTGCCAACTAATCGAGATACTTGTACTCACTCGCATATATGATATGAATGCCCAATATGATTGCACCACAAAATTGCATAATAGGAACATCCGTTGGCCAATCGTGCAGTCAGCATAAACCAAATGAGAAATCTGCTCGATATTGGCATATCCTGCAGCACCTAAATCAAGTACTTAACACTTTCAAAGCAATTGAGATCTTGTACAGTTTATAAAGCAGCCTAAAAGTATGCTAACTTTTATGACAAACTTATAATTAGGTTGCCTGGCCGCTTACGCTTTTTGACTAAAATTGTCAAAAGTGCTTAACTGTTTAAGCTTTTACTTTAGAAATTACTTTGCGAAATTGAAAATAAGTTAGTTTATACATTTATATAAAGATGAACTTTTTAAACTTTTGCATGTTGCCAGTTTTTTTCTGCTATTCAGACCCATATGCGTATTTTTATTTTATTCATTGCTTGCTTTTTCAACTCTCGCTCGGAAATTGTATGTGTATTTGTGTAACGGATGCTGAAATGGAATATTAAATAATACTTTGCATATATTTGTATACAAATGTATAAATATAAATACATATGTTTAAGTTTTAAAGCTACATATTAAATTTAACTCAAAGATACATTGTATTTATTTTTCTGAATAAAAAGAATTTTGTGTAATTAAGTTCAATTATGTGGAAGTTTAGAGCAAACAAGTTAAACGCAAACAACGAGTATTGCATTTTATAATAAAATTTTATTGTATTTTATAAAAATTGTTTTGTTTTCCAAGTTAGGTTAGAAAAGATTAAGTTACGGTTCATTACGTTACGTTAGAAAGGGTTGGATTAAATGGCTTAGCTAAGCTAAGTTTAGGTTAGGTCAAATTGCGATACGTTATAATAACTTTATGATATCTTACGTTACGATAGGTTAAGTTTGTGGTTCGTACGTTACTTTCGATTGGGTTATGTTACGTTAAGTTGCACAACGTTTCGTAAGGTTAGGTTGAGTTAGGGTTAAATTAGTTTACTACTGTGTATTTTAGGTTACATTACGTTACATTACATTATATTATATTTGGTAAAATTAGGTTAGATATGATTTGTTACGTTTTATTCGATTAGGTTATGTTACGCTATGACGCAGCATGTATCGAAAGGTTACATTGGGTAAGGTAAGAGAAGTTTAAGTTAAGTTACATTACTTCAATACTGGTTAGATAAGATCACGTACTGTAACATTACGTCACATCACGTTACGTTAAATTATGTAAGGTTATGTAAGCTTTGGTTAAGTTAGAATATGTCAGTTTAGATTGGGATAAATTAGGTTAGGCTAGGTTATATTAAGTTAGATTAGCTTAGGTTAGGTTAGTTTTGGTTGGGTTAGGTTAGAAAAAGTTAGGTTACATTAATTTATTACTGGTTATGTTAGGTTAAATTATGTAACATCACGTTACGTTAGATTATTTAAGGTTAGGTAAACTTTGGTTAGTTTAGAATAGTATAGGTAAGATTGGGATAAGTTAGGTTAGGTTAGGTAAAGTTGTATTTGTTTAGGTTACGTTTAGTTGGATTAGGTTACATTAATATAAATTTCAATACCACTTTGAATTTGAAAACAGATAGAAAGCATATTCAAAAAGTCTTCATTTGCAACTCCTTTTGTACAAACTTTAAGTGATGGGTATAGCAACAACAACAATTAAAACAAAACAACCAACAACAAAGTATACAACTTGGACGCCAGCTGTCCGGCTGCTCAGTCGAAACTTTGCTGATAATTGGAAATTTTGAGAATTGTGGCACGCAGAAGAGTGTGCTACGGTTTTGTTTTTCAGCAAAAAGTTTTTGCCAAACACAATTTATGGTAATTAATCTAGCTTACCTACTGAATGCCTTGCCGCACAGCACAGATAAAATTACAACAGAGCGCCATTCAAGGCGTACACAAATTTTTTTTAATTAATAAATAAATGTTGCGGAAATGATGTCGCACTTAAGAGGCGGCTATATAATTACGCGATTTGCTGGGGCTTAAGAGCCGCTTGACAAATGCGTGTAGCGGTAATCATAGCTGGAATTACGCAGCCTCCTCCTTTCCATCCGCCCAGCAGGGGGACATTAATGAGAAGCCTGCGACGAGCAGCCTTAAAGAAAACAGCGCACAACTGTAAATCACATATATATATATAAGAATATACAAACATAAATATAGACGTTCATAATATTTGCTAATTTAAAATTCAGCAAACTTTTTGCTTTGGGGAGTTTGTCTGTTTGATTTAATATGCGCTGCTAAATTTAATAATTTTGATGAGGTTTTTTTTATGCTAAATGATTAAATCGCCGCAAGTGGCAAGAAAAAAAGGTGCCAAGCGGCATTTAAGTAAACTGTTTGCATTCATAGTTAAACTTTTAGTTTGATGTTTGAAGCCAACAGCTGCTGCCAGTGGCAACTTTTGGCTAATTGGCGCTCGCATTTCAAAATCCAAGTCCAAGTCCCCAGTCCGAGTCCGAGTCCGTTTTTGAGAGAAAGTCCACTTGGCTGCCGGGCATACAGCACGACAAATTGCATTTGGAATTCATATGAGATTAAATTCAAAAGACAAAGCACTGCAACACACTCTCTCAACTGCTGCTGCCCAGTTGCAAAGTGTAAAGTGGAAATTGCATGAGAAATGTGGCAATCAGAATGCTGGGGCTTTTGTTTCTGACACGCCTAATGAGTGCCTGCCAGCCTAATGGGCGGGGGAATTCAAAGGATTACCAGCTGATGCCACACACTAAGTATCCATTAGGCACACGGTTGTGCCACTGCAGTCAGGAGCTTTTGATTACGCACAACGTGCTCATTGTGGCTGTGCGCCAACCATAATTGGAAACGTTTTTCAAAACTATTTTCCGTCTATAAAATACGGCATCTAAGCGATAATCAGCATTCAGCTATTATCAAAAATAGTATTCAATTCAGTTCACTAGTGTATAAAAATGCAAATTGACGTATTTGATGAAAATCCAATTTCGCTATATTTTGTTGAATTTAGAATTCTAAACAGGTCTGTTTATAATTTAAATCTGAAATATCTACTAAACTTAGGATGATCTATCTATTGCAGGCCCATATATAGACTTTCATTTAATAAATGTTTTTCTTAAAATTCATAATGCTATACGCAAGTTATAGTCAAATATTTGAGCTTAACTAAAAAAAGCCAAATTGGAAAAAAAACTTTGAAAATTTTTTTAAAATATTAAATATTAAAAATACATTTTCGGTACTAGAGACCTATAACGAATCATTATTTTCAATTTCAGCTCTAGATCAGAAATTAAATATCAAGTTGTAAGACTGTGTTATGGATCTCGAAAACGGTTTTGGAATAGCTTTCTCTACTAACTGTAATGTTCGCAATTGATTTAAAGTGAAATTTCCAAATTTCAATTTATTTCAAAATTGTTTTCTTAACAGTATAAATAAATA
Organism: Hirtodrosophila cameraria; assembly: GCA_949708635.1. NCBI lineage: Eukaryota > Metazoa > Arthropoda > Insecta > Diptera > Drosophilidae > Hirtodrosophila > Hirtodrosophila cameraria. The sequence goes on from OX453089.1 coordinate 5,649,009, forward strand.
TAAACAATATAAATCTATTTTAGCAAACATTTTAACAGTTTTTATTTCAGAAAGAAATCAATTTTAAATGCCAAGTTAATCTAGATGGCAAACTATAACCAAAAAACTAATCCATATGGAAATTAGGCTTAGTTTTGATATAGTTATGAGAGTTGAGAATCTAGGAAGGGCTTTTATAAATATTGTTTGAAAATACAAGTACTACTCCTCCATATCTCTTCCTGATCTTCTGAATGTACAATTTATACACATATACTTATGTATATCTATATTAAAATAATAGTTAATTCTCAGTTCCAATTGCAAACATTACTTTTACTTTTATTGTGTTTGTGTGTGAATATATAATAATGGGCCTTAACAATTGTCGCAGCTCGTGTCTAAAGCACATTGAGTATGGCTAAAACCGTAAACTATTTGCATTATAAGCGGTTAGATAGTTGGAATAGTTATGGGGTTTTTACAGTAGATTATTTATAACGTGATTGCTGCGCAAAGTAATTATTGAGACATGCTATATAATCGTTGTATGTAAGTGCAGGGCAGCTAAATTGAAACACATACAGAATTTAAATACATTTAAAATATTATCTTAGCTAAGTACAGAGCCCAGCTAATTGCGGCACATACGAGTTGAGCTATTGTATTTAAATATAGTATCAGCTGAGATTGATTTACGCTTGCTTAGTTACTAAATACAACAGATACTAATAATATTTATATTTATACAATTTATAATAGTTAACAATGATATCAGAGTAACATTTGTTGTACAATATAATACTCAAGTTATCAGCACTCGAATTACGATGTTTTATTATCTTTGCATCAGAAACACGCGAGAATTTTCGCTTAACTCAGCCAACATACAAACTATTTTTTAGATTAGGTGCTCAGGAGTATTACTAAGATAACCATTAGTCTGGGGAATGGGAAACTGACGCGATATGTGGTTAAAGTGCGAATCAGCTGAGTGCCGCGTTTGTGCCAATATTCACATTATAAACAAATTTATAAAAGACAAAAACAAAATATTATAATTTGGCTTAATCGAATAATGACCCCCCATCCAATTGGAAAGCGCTGGCGTCGCCCACACGCTGTGTGCACTGTCGGACTTGGACCTTGTGTCTGCTGGATAACAATATGAGGAAGTTCCCCCAGCCAAATTATTTAATAAAAAAAAATCAGAGAGAAAGAGAGACGCACACAAAGCCCGAATGCAAATAAATTATGGAGAGACTTCATATATATAGTCTATATAAAAAGGGGAGAAAAGGGAGAAGAGCAGCAAAAGACACAGTCAAAGTAAAAACACAAAGAGCGTGTAAAATGCACGTGTAGCAAGTATGTGTGACGAAGTTGGGCGCAAAAGAAATGCCGATAAAGTGGGGTAGACATTATAAATGCCAACCGATTTTTTAAATATAATGCAATTGCAATTATATTGTCAAATGAGTCAACTTTCAAGCGAGCTACAGTAAGCACTAGCTAAGCGCAACGGCGGCTTAGTAAAAACCGAATTTACTTTGCATACCTTACTTGCATAGTTTGAAGTTATATCAAAAATAAGTCTGTTCAACAACTGACAGTCTTCACTGTATTCTTATTGAAAGTACTTGTGACACTGAACAATAATGTACACGTCCGTCATTGAAGTGCGTTACTATAGTTAATCTACATATGTCAGTAGTATATATACATATATATATACCTATACATAAGTTGACAGTGTACTACATATCGCATCTCTCTACAGTGCGTGTTGTAAGTCTGCGGTCAGGCTTGACTTTATAAATGTAAGACGCTTGATTGATTGTATCAAATGAATGCAATTAATCGTGGTTAAAAAAGGGTATTCTGACGGGTCTTGTTTAGTCAATTGTGAACAATTTATTTTGTGCCTAATCCTAAGCTGTTTATGCTGCTTTTCCCTGACTTAAACCAGTTTTTGTTTTGCATTAGATTAATTAGATTAATAAAGTGTAAATCACAGATTAAGCTTAGGCTTAAGTTTTTGACATTAGCAGTATTTCGACGTGTTCCCATTGCCGATTCCGAGCAAAACGTTTGGTATTGAAATTATTAGCTGTTCTGAATTCCGAATATCGTTGGGAAATACTGAAATTTAAAAGTTGTACTTTTGTAAAAGTGGAATGAGCAGAGTTGAAATTTAACTATAAACGGAAATAACGATTGCTATTCTTTTCAAAAACAGGATCAGAAAATCAAAAACGATTCAGAATGATAAGTTCTCGGAAAGGTAAATAGAACTGATTAGTCAGGATTGTTCCAAATTCGTGTTCCGTTCGAAATATGCGAAAACGGAACTGCTTGCTGTTCTGTACTCAAAACGTCAAACTTTCACTTTTTTTTAAGCTTTACTTTTTTGCGAGCGGAATGAAAAGTAATTTCCACATGACAAAAGGAATTAAAAAAAAAAACAAATTCTCAAACTCAATTTTCTTATATTCTTCATCATATTTGGAAAAGAATTATTCAATTTATTCATTAGATAAAAATCAAATAACATTTATAATATTAAATTGAAAAACTGTCTGTAAAACAGAAGCGGAAAAGTGCATGAAAATGTAGCTGTTATCGATTCAGCAAAGCATACTAAATGACAATTAAGTAGACTTTTTACTTTTTATGAAAACTCGGTTTCGAACATAGTTTCGAAAAAAAGAAAACGAAACCATTTCGATCGGAAATCAGAACAGTAATTCGTTGAATTGAATTCGGAACAGGCCTGAGTATCGTTTTTAAAGCGATACACTTAGTATAACTTAGCTTTTAAATGTTGTTGTTTTATAAATTTGGGCATAACCGGATTTTGTATTTTGCACACTTGGATTTGCCCAAATAAATAAATCATTAAAAGTCATGTTGCTTATCAGATTGTTCACCCATTAGAACTTTCAGCTTTTAATAATTACAAACAAAGCGAATTTTTTTGTAATTATGTATTTTAACAACTCTTAAAAGCTTTTTTTTTAACAATAAATAATTATTGTTATGTTAATTTGTTTTTTATTGTTTAATATAATTTTATTGTTTACCTTGTCATTGGGGCGTTTACTTATACACGCTCACTGTTAAACCAAGTGTGTGTGTGTGTTTGTTTGTGTGTTGTATGTATTATTAACAGTTAGTATGTCTGTACAAATCAGCTGTTTACAGCAATAATAACAACAAGTAATAACAACAACAAGTGCACATTTTGCACAAATCAACAATATGACGAGCGCCGTTCAACTTTTGGATTTAGTTTCAGTTTCAGTTCGCCCTCGTACGCGCTCTCAAAACGTCATCGTCTCCGGTTCGAGCGATTTGTCCCCCGGCGTGGTTTAACCAGCCTTAAGTTGTTTTTGGTTTTTAAATACATTTTATGTGTGAAATCAGTTTTACAAAAAAAAAAAAAAAACAAAACCCAATCAAAATATACGTGTGTGTTTTTTAAATGGAAAAAATGAAATAAAAAAACTTCGTGTTAAAAGGGCTACAGGTGAAATACCGCCACGTTCTTCAAAAACTTATATATATTCTATAAGCTCGTTTATATTTATATGTGTATATATACTATATATAAATGATTTCTTGTGCAAGACCATGACTATGGCATATTATTTTTGTTCTTCGTCTTGCTGTTATCGCGCGTTCCACTCATTGAATGTTTGTTGTTGTATTTTGTGTTGCTGTTGTGTTTGTTGCTATATCTGGCTGTGTTTACTTTTGAAGTATTTATCATTTTTGCCGCCTCTTACCTTAGAGACGCTGCTGAGTGCCTAGAACAGCTGCGTTCCATTCAATTTTATGGTCAACCATAAGCAATGTTTTGTCAATTTTTATAAAGTTAGTCGGGAAATGGTTTGGCAAAGAATCTGTAAACACCAAAAAAGCTCAAAACGCAATCACAATCGAATTACAGCGCCCAAAAATGACATGCAAAACATAACATAACAAACATGTGCAACCTCCTAAACTCATTAGGGCCAATTTAGGCAGACCTCAAAAACACAAAAACACAAAAACACACACAGAAAACATGCCATGAAAAATTGTTGTTGTTGTTGTCGCATTTTGAATGCAAGCAAATTGATTTAAGTAGCATCGTTAACAAAGTTAAATCAATTAGGGACTGCAGCAGCAAATCTCAGTTTGGCACGCGCATTTCAACAGACAAAATTCAATTGCTTGACTGTGGAAATTCTGGAAATTGTGTAGCTATTAAAATGCCAGGCTATCACTGCTATCAGCACTTATGTATGCGAGTGTGTGCCAAATGATGCAATGAAAAAACCATCAAAAATTATCTTACAAAACCCATCTGAGCAGCTATTCAAGCTTATATTTGTGCAGCTCTTGATTGCATTTTGCTAGCGCTGAAGGTGCAACAAGTGGATAAAAGCATTTCCTCAACCAAAACTCATTTGATACCTCATTCACATTCAAACCCCTTCCAGTTGAGGTCCCCAGCGAAGTCCCCAGCGAAGTCCCCAGCGAAATTCCAAACGAAATTCCCAATGAAATCCCCAAGCTCACTTTTGATTCAATGAATTTCATTTATGTTGGCTGCATTTTTCAATTTTCAATGTCAACAATCAACGAATGAATTGTGATTGAATAAATGTGCATTTTTTTAAGCCAAATGCAAATGCAACCAAAAGATACTTTAATAAGCTAATGAATATGCGCCACAAGCAAAAAAGAAAAACAAACGCTCTTAATCATTATCTGAAAATCATTTCGTATGCAAAAGCAATTTGTTTAATGGCAAAAAAGTGTGACCAAGCGTTAAAACACAGCACGAAACCATTTAAAAGGCTGCACGCAGGTGTGTCTAGACTATAAAATACCCTGTAAATAGTCAAAGGCACTGGAATAGCACACTCTGAAGGAAAATCAAGATTTCAATAATCAAATCAAGTATAAACGGCGACAAAAGTCGGCCAAGTACAAAATAAATTCTTATATAATGGATGTTCTATTTAAAGTTCGAGTTTATTTTGTACTTTATCGAAGACTTTTTATTATTTTTTATGACAATAAACGATAATTGTTGAATTGCAGACCTATTCAAACTGAATTTAAGAATATGTAAAGACATATAAAACGATATGAATTCTAGCTTAATAATTCTAGAGTTAGTACTTGGAGCTTTTTTAAAAAGAACATTTCCAAATGTGAAAAAATTACAGAACTTTAATGGATGCTATCCATAAAGAAACTTTAGAGGAAAGGGTATATTGTTGGTTATTCAGCTCTACTTCGTTTATTGTTCTATATTGTCCATAAAGCCGATCATGTAGTTCACATGTGATTATTATAAAAATTGAACTTAAGTCAGATCTAATCATTTCTAAGCTTACTTTCAGTATCAATATGCAAAGTAGTTTTATTATTCTAAAACTAGTTGCTTTATAAATTATAAAATGTCTTAAAAGTGGAAAATTTCAATTATATTTAAGAGACAATTTCAATTATAATTGAGCAATTACTTGAGAAAGACTTATTATAAATAAAGCTTGATTGACCCTTCTTTATTCAAGTTCTCTCTACCTTACAAAGTACACTGGCCATACAGGGCATATAAGACCCAACAATAATATAATGTGTGTGCAATAAAAAAGCATCAGCTTTGGGACAGCAAAGGATGCAATTGGCCAAAGCGGAGAGAGTATCCCATAACATGTGCTCGTATTATGTGGGCTTTGTGTTATGTGGTCACAAAAAAAAAAAAATGTTAATGCCAGGTTGTTAAAGCCACCACATACGTAAAACTTACGTGTGTATTGTTTTTTGTTGTCGGTGTGTTTGTGTTCTTTTTTATGCATTGCACTTAAAAACTTTTTAACAATTTCAAACCACAAAGCTGCATAAACTGCGTGTATTTAAAATGCCATCAGAGTATTGCCTACTTTCAGGCATTTTATTTATTTTGCTTGAATAACCAACTAAGCCAAACTTTTATCTTTTTACTTGCAGCAAATTTTAAACAATTTTAGCAACTAAACTGCCCAACTAAAGTATAGAAAGTTAAACGACACCACCGAACCATCAACGAGCCAACATAACAAAAATAACAACAATTGAAAACACACAACCGCCCAAAAGAAAGTTAAATTAATATTAATATAAATGGATCTAAAACACAGCGGCAGCGTTGCCGTTGAGAGCACCGATTCCTATATAGCCAACAGCAAATCAACAGACATGATCACGCCCAAGGAGAAGGAGAGCAATTCAAACAAAGTAGCCACGCCCCCAGCCGCAGGTCAGTTCATTTAGTACTTGCAAAAACGTTTATAGAATGCTCAAACTCTTAAATACATAGTACTATATATCTGTTTGGATTTATACGCATAGTTAACATGCAAGACGAGTCTTGGTAAACACAAATCTTATGCCCATTAACTACACTCAATGTGTGTGTGTGTGAGTGTGTGTGTGTGTGAGAGGTAACTAAACATTTGTATGCAAAACACTTAAACCACACACACACACACACAAAGCGGCCATTTTGACTTAACTGCACCTCAAGGTATGCAATAGTTTTGTTTGCAGTTTGTGATTTGCGTGCGCCGCATTTCATTTTACCTATAGACAGGTATGTGTGTGTGTGATGTGTGTGATATGTGTGTGTCATGTCTGTGTGATATGTGTGTTGTCAACTAAATATAAAAAACATCAAAAGCAATTCTCTTTATGCATTTTCAATGTCATGCTGCCTAAAAAAAACAGAAAACAGTAAAGCTGCTCGACTAATAGATACTCTTTTAAGACTCAAATGTTGATGCTTTAATCTTGAACCAAGGCATATCTAATACTTAATCAGTTTTGTTTGGAAAGCAATACAAGCCGCCCTGCTCTCAACTCCACTTTCGAGTCAATTCTGCAGCAATATGTGAAGCATACTTTCAGGAGCAAATACCAAGTAATTTGTTCGTCCTCCAAAAAGTATGCTACACAGCTTTCTGTGAAATTAAAAAGGGCTTATTGTATCGACGCTATAAGGTTTCAATGATGAACGACTGTCCAAGATAATGTACCCAATCTTTCTTAACATCCAATTATGACACTAAAAATGCTTAGTTTTCTAACAAATGATCATTTTTGCATCAATTTCACAAGAAAAGAGTCCTTTTGAAACCCTTAATTTTCATGTACGTTCACATATTTTTTATATATTTAAAATATTTCTGTCGAATTCGAAACAGCACTGTATTAATGACTTCATTTTAAGAGTCGTTCAGCTTCGCTTTCACTCAATTAGTTTTACTGCACACCAATTAATTAAAAGTGTCTTTGCTGACGTTAAGCTTCATGCTAATTTTATTCGTTTTTAACGATTTGCGGAGCAGCAAGGGGTGATTCACAAATGTTAATTAAGTTTCTAGCTGTAATTGGCATATAAGAAACTACTTACAAAACTTGCTAAGCTTAACTAGAATATAGTCCTTGAGGTACCGGCATGGCTTTGCTTTTGAGGAAGTATACACAATTAAATACTTTAACTAAGTGCATCTATACACATAGCCTAATCATACCCCATTGAACAATTTGATGAGTGCAGGGTATCACAACGTGAGCCTTTGTTGGTTTTAGTGACGTCGTTTTCAATTGCCACAAAAGTTGTAATGGAAATTGAAAAATAGAAAAAGCAGCCGTTGCAAGCACACATGCCTGCCTCCTGTGTCTGAGGCTGAGCGAGCAATCAGCAGGTATATCATTCACAGTAGAGGATTAGGTATACATATGTATAGAAATATATATATACACAATTGAATGATAGTCAGCTAGGTAAGAAACCAAGCAACTAATCTAGTTAATCTTATGGGTCTGCTGTGCAGCCTTGTGAATAAGAAAAACGAAAGCAATTCAGGTACCTTTTACCTATGTATACATATATATATGTACTCATATGTACCTTTATAAACATAACTGTATCTCTGTACTTTCAGGCTACAAAGTCTATGCACGACGCTGGGCGGTGCTTATACTTTTTGTATTCTATTCAGCCTCGAATGCCATGCAATGGATACAATATACCATCATCAACAATATAATAACACGGTAAGAGCAGGTGAAAAAAGAAAGCTACAGATTTTCAAATTGTATTAAAATTAATGCATTGTGCGTGTATATATACCTACTCGTATATTTCATTAAAAGTTTCACTCTGGCAGTCTCACTAAAGCCAAACCACAGTTGCATTTATACTTAGTACCAACTGGCAGCTGTCAGCTGCAGTTAAGAAATTATTTTAATTTTGTATTATATTATCCAAATTGTATATGACATATTGCAGTTACTATGGCATCAGTGACAAATGGGTGGACTGGACGTCCATGATTTATATGATACTATATATACCGCTCATATTTCCGGGCAGCTGGTTTTTGGATAAAGTGGTAAGTGGCTTTTAAAGATATTGATGCATTTTTATATTATTGTTATTATTTGATTGGTTTTTCTTTCAACAGGGCTTACGCATAACGGCATTGGTTGGCATTGTAGGCACTTGTATAGGTGCTTGGATTAAAGTCTTCTCGGTGGATCCTTCGCTTTTCTATGTCAGTTTCATAGGACAAGCGATTGTGGCTTTGGCACAGGTAATATACAATCAAAACACTTTTTGCAAACACTTTAAGCACAATTTATGCATAGGTATGCATATTGTCGCTGCCCGCACGACTCGCTGCTGTCTGGTTTGGACCGGATCAATGCTCTTCTGCCACCAGCGTGGGTGTCTTTGGCAATCAGGTAAGCAAAAAAAAAACAAGTATACGCAGCTTAGCTATGACATAAAGCGCAAGTTACGCATACGCCCAGTGGATGTTGTCTCTGGAGTAAATTTACTTGTTAAAGCTAGAAATATTAGTCCTAGCATTCTACTGTCACTTTTCATTAAATTGTCAGAGGTCGTAAGTTAGCTGAAATTTGCATGAACAAGAAAAGGGCAGATCTAGCAGCAGCAGCAGCATTTTTTGGTCAGATTGATGCCAAATGTTTCACTGACATGCCAAAATGACATTTGCTCGTACTACTTTTTTGTTTTTTTTTTGTGGCTACATACCCATTTCCGGCCAAACGGAAGTGACTTCTCTCTGCATCTCAGTCTCTCGCCTGTGCCCTGGCGCGTGCAATCACGAAATTGCTAAAAAAAAAGGACTGAAAAAAAGGAAACTGCAGTAGAAGTTAAACAAAACTAAGCAAACTGATTGCACATCTCAGTGCATCAGCACACACTAATGCAAATGCAAAGAAACTCTTTGAGAGCACATTCCAATTTATTCGACTGTGAAAACAAATGAATGAATTGACCTATTCGCATGTCATTGCTTAACTGAATACTGCCTGAGGTGTGTGTGTCTATGGAGTGTGTAATAGAAATGTCACTTTGAGGTCAAACTCCAAATAGTATTGTACATCAGAGACAACTTCACATTTCAACTGCATAACTTTTAACTTAACCACACACTGTTGAGGTTGAAGTCTTGGCACCTGTACTTTCAAGCATTTGGCCAATTGTGGTTAGAATGCTTGCCATTTTGAGGCCCTAAACTAATTAGCTTGTGGCCAAATATCAAAAGCCAATAAATGTACACAGGAAGCAGCTATAATGCGCGTAATTGCATGCATAAATAATGCCACAAACAGGCGGCCAATTATTGCTATAGTTTGCGGCTATTCAAAGGCTTTGAAAGTGCAAAGGTTAGTTGATTCAAATTTTTCAAGTTTTATAATATCTTTTTCCTATTTAGGGCCGGTTTTTAAGCTTTGACTCTTCATCTTTTAACAAGCATATGTCTTCCAGTTAGAAATTATAGCAAGAACGATGAAAAACCGGAGAAAACAATTATTTTTACGCCCTGTTCCCATTAAGAATGGGAAAAAGGGAGTTATAAAGGGAGTGTAACAGGCAGGAGGAGGAATTTCCGACTATATAAACTATATATATTCTTGATCAGCATCAACAGCCAAGAGGAACTAGCCATGTCCGTCTGTCTGTCCGTCTGTCCGTATGAACACACAGATCTCGGAGACTATAAGAGCTAGAGACACCAAACTTGGCATGCAGGTTACTGTATACCGTACGCAGATCAAGTTTATTTCAAATTTCGGAGGCCCCCCCATTCAGCATTCTTACTTGTTTTTTCAGAAATTTATCGATATACATTGATTATAATAATGGAAAAGTTTAGCATTGAAAAAGTACTTAACGTTTTACTGAAAACTATAAAGATTGAGGAACATTTGTAAGCTCTACTTCGACAGGTTTCAGATTTTGCTTATTGTCAGAATTGAATTATGTTCATAAGCATTCAAATATTGTAAATATGTGTATACCCAATTCTACCTGTTTATAAACTTATTTCCATTTAATTAAAAGAAACATTTTCAATCATATTTTAGTCAATAAAATTTAAACTAATTCTTTAAATTAAAAGCTGTCCATGGAAATGCAGACTTTTTATTTTAGTTATTATTAGAAAAGAACTTGCAGACATATCGATTATACATATTAGCTACTAAATTCTGTCGCTGGATATAACTTTTGACTTTGCAGTTGCTTTTCTGATGGGTTTACTTTCAATAAGAAACTTATAAATGCGCAAAGGCTACACAACTTAACAACTGTTTATGGCAACTAAGAAAACTTTCGTAAATGACTTTTACCTTTGTTAGCTTGCACTTTGTTTGGCAACTTGTTAGCCCTGCATTTTCACATTTTGCACATTTCACATTTGACCTTTGACATTTTGGTTAATTAACAATTGGCTGGCATTGGCTTATGGACGCAAAACAAGGTAAAACAATTAGATTGCTTGTTCTGCTATTAGAGTGTAATGTTAGTAAGTGGTAGGGTGGTAAACTTGCTACTAGTATAGGGTGGTAAGCCCCGCCTGCGGCCCCTATTAATGCTGATTTATGAGCGCATAATGTACTCACGTGCAACGTGTTGCAGCTGAGCTAAAATGGGGCAACTGCTCGGATGAACGTGTAAATATGCAGCACAAACATTGAAATAGGCATTCGACAGACATTGACAGACAGATGTGTGTGTTTTTAACATGGGCGCAGTTGGGAGGGGTCAGCCCACACTATGCTTAAATGCGGTTTTAGACAAGATAAAGCAATTTGTGTGAGTTCTGCTTCTGTATTTCGCAAAGACCCCCTTCTGACGAATATGTCTATGCCCATGTGTACCTGTATGCTGTCATATTTGCCGTACGCTCGAATGCCGCTGAAAAGGGTTATAATTTCCGCTTGTTGTGCGCCTGGCTCACCCGGTAGGAAGTCTCAATGGGATGCGAATGTCACAATATCACAATATATGAGGCATGCCCCAGCCCCAGGTGTCACATCTGTGTGCTATACCTGTCTTTGTATATGTATATTTGTGGCTGTGTGTGTGGGTGTCACCATACAGTGGCGTCGAATAGTCGACATTCCACCTTGAGGTCAAGTGTCTGCTCAATGGAGAAAAAGCTAAATGCAAATGTTGAGCTCTTAAAGAGTTCTGAGCTGAGCATTGAGCCACTACGTCTACGACTATATCAAAAATTGCCAAGTCGAACTTGTCCCAAAAGCGCTGAGTAGCAAGTCGCATAAAAACTAAACAAAAACCCAGCGGGCGGTGGATGCCACTAGCTACTCGTAGTATGAGTACTCGCCTAGCTTGGCATTGAATGCACCGACACCCGATGCCTCCCCTTTGGCTGGTCGTGTGAGTGGGGTGCGGGTGGCGTTGTCTTATCTGTCAAGGACGAACGCAGCAAGCAGCGAACGCCACAGGCACAGCCACTTTCCACACTGGAAACCTAACATGCGGATTTCAGCTAAAAGAAACAAGTTTGTGCACGGGTTTTGGCTTTAGCTTTGGCTTGGCTTTGGCATTGCCTCCGTGACGTTGTTGCCAAAGTGCTGAACAAACATAGTTTCCATAGCTTGGGTTTTTCTATTTTGTATACCCTGTAGATATTAAATATTGATAGGGGGGGATATTATGTAATCTAGGCAATTTATGTAGAAAGCAGATGGTGTTTCTTTTAATCCTATTTATTTTATATAGACCTAAACAGCATCAATGGCCAATTGGACTTTAAAATTTTGAGATTTTCGATAAATCGCAATGCAAAAGTAGTCGCTATAGCTAAACTGTTCCAAAGTTATTTGAATTATAGGTTTTTAATTCTTTACAGCACCACGAAGTATGCTACATTTTTATACGAGTGCATTTTAACAGCTGTTAAATTAACAGCAGAATGCAATATTAACATTTCTGGGCGAAAAGTTAGTTAAGTTTAAGAAATTGAGCTTTTCTATCGAGCATACTTTATAAAAATCGGAAAATACACATTTGTGTATATGACGCTGTGTAGGGTATTCACCGATTACTGTACTGTTAAAGTTACAGGGTATCTTCAAACCATTCATTGTCAACTGAGACATTTTAACTTATTCTTTTTTGGTATTTTTGTTGATGGTTACAATAACAACAGGAACAACAGCAGTTGTTCTTAGGCTACGTCGGCTCAAACGCATATGTAAACACGCAAGGATATGCCTTGCTCCACCCAACCCCTTCTCCAGTTTATCTGCTTAATCCCCATGCTCGACATCCTGTGTGTTTGTCTTTTATTGCTGTTAAATTTCTCTAGTGGGCATTACATTTCTCTAGTTGAGCTGAGCTGAGCTGCTCACGCGACTGCCTCTTTCAATTTGCTGGCATTGTCAAGCTGGTGCCCAGGCTTAAATATGTATTTTGAATATATGTATTTTCCTATTTTGGCCCCCAAAGGCAAAGGCGAATATGTAAATGTGTAAAATGCCCAAGTCTCAAGTTTATTATCTTATTCAAAAGCTGCTTTCAAATTTAATTTATGCAAATTGTTGCATTGACAATACTGAAGAACTGAGTACATTTGCTTTGCTTAGATTTAAATGGACAAATATTAAACTAAAGCTAAAGCTTGTTTCTGTTTATTTAAGCATGTTATTTATGACAATTAGCAAACAATTTTAGCTATATGAATGCGTTTTACGCAATTAGTCGGAGCAAAAATTTAGACATGCATTCATATAAACTCAATTTCATTTTAATAAGTCAATATTAATTAATTTAAAAGTTTAGAAAAAATATAAATTTTTTAAAATGAATTAAATTCTGTAAAGCTTTTTATGAAACATTAAACATTTTTATAAAATTGACTTTTTTAGGTATCGGCTTTATTGTTAGAATAAATGACATGCGTATATTAAAACTATAACGTATGCAACACAATGTATAGTTTTTATAAGCCGTTTATATTAATAAATCCAATTTAAATTGCACTCCATTTTTATGCACTTTTCAGTTTGCTGTCAAAAGTTATTTGTGCGTTTCGCTGCCTGTGACTAAATGCGATTTATAGGCCAAACAAAATATGGTTCAAAACTAAACAAAGCAAAAAAATGAGGTAGAATGCACTAACTGAAAGTTTGACTACAATATACCCTATACCGAATTTCGTGAAACAAAAACTATAACAGCTTCTTAGTTCAGTTAGATTGATTGAAAGGCGTATAAACTGATGAACTTGGCTCGTTGATGATGGTCATGAAAATTTATATATAAAGATTCTTAAAATATCACTTTTCACGACTTTACTTTCACGACTTAAATTTCACGTTTAAATCAACTTGACAGAAATATGTGTAGCATACTTTTCAGAGCATCCCAAAATAAACTAACGTCTGCTTCTCGTACCATAACCAATACTACCCTGCTTTATAAGTCCTGTTCCAAAATCCACTTACGAATGAATTCCACATAAATAAGCAAACCTCTTTTTTTGTGATAGTTCAAAATATTTGAACGTAGAAGTAATTGGAGGATTAGTATTGTATGCAGCTCCGCAAAGTTGTGCAACACAATTTTTGGTGGAATTGGATTGAAAGTGGAATATGGAACAGATCTGAGTTTTTTTTTTTTTTTTTTTTTTTTTTTTTTTTTTTAAAGTGTTTATATATTTTATAGATTGCTGTTACTATTATTAGTAACTTATTCTATAGTGAATAATAATAATTCTAATATATACATATGTACATCAGCCTTGATAAGAGGGTGAATAATTTAAATAAGATTATTGTAAAATTCGGTTTGGTAAGTCATTTGGGTGAACTCTCCGGAGTCTCCTTCTCGCCCTCACTCCGTTAATCCGTCGCGCTCTCAGGAGCCTTTGCGCCAGTTGGTTTGGATGGCCTGCGAGCTTGGCCAAGTATGTATTACTTTGACGGTTAATAACATCTCCGATTTTTGGTATCTGCAGCTCATTTTCAATGTCTCTGTTACGTATATACCATGGTGCACCAGTCATTCTTCGTAATATTTGTGACTGTGCCACTCGAATTTTGTTCATGTTTGTTTTTGATGCGATACCGTAAACTTGGATACCATATCTCCAAATGGGTGCCAAAATTACCTTGTAGATGTTCGCCTTGTTTTTAAGCGATAGCTTATTCCTCGCATTAAGGAGCCAGCACATGCGTCTTGCCTTTGCCTTGACGCGCCCAGCTACGTCAGCTATGTGGCTCTGGAATGTTAGCCGCTTGTCCAGTGTGACACCAAGATACCTGTGGGCATTCTTCTGCTCTAAGAGCGCTCCATGTATGAACACACCAGGAGAGGTGCCTTTTCTAAGGGTATACGTTACTGAAACACACTTATCGGTGTTTATAGCGATGTTCCATCGGCATGCCCAGTTTTCAAACTTTTTTAAATAGATCTGGAGGTGATCTGTTGCAGTATATACGCATTTGTCTCTGGCCAGAACTGCAGTGTCATCTGCAAAGGTGGCAACAAGTAAGTTGTTGGGGTCCGACATCGGCATGTTATCGAAAGATGGCATGTCATGCGTATACAGGCTATAAAGAGTTGGCCCCAACACGCTACCCTGGGGTACGCCAGCTCTGACTCGCTTAGATTGAGAGGACAGCCCGTCCTGAACAACTTTAAAGGAGCGCTCGTTAAGGAAACTTTTGACGATAAGGTAGAGCTGTGGGTTGAGTAATCCTTTAAGCTTATGCAAAAGTCCTGCATGCCACACTCTGTCAAAAGCCTGTTGAATATCCAAATAAGCTCCAACAACATACTCCTTTCCATGAAATCCATCCAGAACAAAGTTTACAACTCGGTGGAGTTGCTCGGGCGTGCCGTGCCTGAGCCTGAAGCCAAATTGAAATTTCGGGATTGCCCTTTTGACTTCCCTGGTGTCAAGAATTCTTCTAAGTATACACCTTTCCAATATTTTGCCAAATGCTGGCAGAAGACTTATCGGGCGATAAGAGTCCAGTTCATCTGCTGGCTTCCCACTTTTGTGTAACATGATGATGTTAGCCTTCTTCCAGGCGCCTGGGAAGTGCCCGAGTCGGAGAGCAGCGTTGAAAATGAGCACGAGGAAAAGTAAAGCTCGGCGAGGGAGCAGCTTGATGGAGCGATTATCAAAGTGGTCCTCGCCTGGAGCCTTGCCATTGCGAAGTCCTTTGATTACATTTTCCACTTCACTAAGGCTGATTGGGGCTACGGGAAGGGCCATCTGCAGAGGCGCTTCTAGAGATTCAGCCACTAGCTGCACTCTTCTTGTCGACGCTGTCTCGAACGGCTGAAATCTTTCCTCCAGATTTTTCGCAAATGCTTCGGCTCTGTCCTGGGGGGATCTTGCCCAAGAACCATCAGGGTTTCGAACTGGAAACTTCGGTGCAACTTGCCTCTTGAATCTCCTCGTAAGCTTCCAGAGCGCAAACTTCGAGCTTTCATCGGGAGTAGCTCTTTCCAGCATAGCGTCTGTGGCTTCAACAGATCTGAGTTTGAAACTGAAAATTGGATTAGTCCTCATATGCATTTTTAATTGATGCAGGGTATGAAAAAACGTAGCCAAAAACATTGTTAACTGAAAAACATGCAAAAAAAAACTGCATGTTGCAAGTTTTGCACAACAACAGCTGGGGCTGGCAAATTGTTTGCCCCTAAATTGTGTTATTTGCCATGAAAATGTCGCGCAAACTATGACGAAAAACAAAAATGTTCACAGCTGCCGCGGCAGCAGTGAAAATCAACAACAATTTTCACAACTGCCACGCCAGAATTTCTCGGCAAATAAATCAATTTTATAGGACTAAGGCTCAGCATAAATAAAAGCAGACACGGAACGGAAACTGAAACTGCAACAGGAAACGGAAGTTTTGTTTTTTCCAAAAAAAAAAAAATCAAAAATCAAAAACTTTGTATTTTACAGTTAGGCGTTGCAGTTGGATTTGTGCTGCCCCCAATGTTGGTGCCCAACTCTGATGACCTTGAGACAGTGGGCAGCGATCTGCAGCGAATGTTCTATATGGTGGCTGGACTTACCAGCATACTGGTCGTGCTCATGTTCTTTTGTAAGGAAATTGAACAAAAATTCTTAGGAATATTAAATAAATAAAAGTTCCATCTGTGCAGTCTTCCAGGATAGACCACCGACGCCACCATCAGCGGCACAGGAGGCTGCTCAGCGCTTGGAGGGCATTGCGGAGGAGCAGGTCAGCTTTTTCCAATCGCTTAAGAATCTGATGACCAATCGGAATTTTATATTTTTGCTCTTATCCTATGGCATTAATGTGGGCGTATTCTATGCCATTTCAACGCTGCTAAATCCGGTACAGTGTGCATACATTATGACAACCACATGCACAACACACTTAGTCTAACGTTTCTATGGTGCTTATGTGGTGCTCTCTTTGTAGGTGGTGCTCAAGTATTATCCAGGTCATGAGGTCGACACTGGTCGCATTGGACTCAGCATTGTGCTGGCTGGCATGTTGGGCTCTGTTGTTTCGGGCATTGTACTGGATAAGACGCACAAATTCAAGTAAGTGCAAAACAATTAATTTTAATCAGTATGCTCATTACGCATACGCCGCATAGTGCACTCAAGCTAGTAGAAAAGTTTGTTTAACAACTTTTGGTTTAATTGAAATGGCTCTCATGTTGCGAAAAGGGCTATAAAGTGCATTTTATAGTGCTTGTTTGTAAATTATAATGCATTGTTAACAATGGAAATTCTGAATTATGTACAGTTTTCATTTGTGAAGTTTTCGTTTAATGAAAAATTAGGGACTTTTTTTGATAATTTAAGTTAAATGGTTTATTAGAGAACTTTTTTTGGCTTTTAAGCGTATATGTGTATGTCTTTAAAGTCTTAATGCTTTGTCAGCCTATGGTATATGTCTAGCGGACAGACGGACGTAGATATAGACGAACATTTTACAGCCCCAATTACAATTTTAGAAAAAAATAGGATATAAAACAACTTAAAATCAAGAATTTATATTGAATTTCTGATAAATTAGAATCTAGATAATTTACATTTAGCGAAACACTACTGTACTTTCTACCTCACATTGCACAGGGAAACAACGCTGGCAGTTTATGCGCTCTCCATGGTCGGCATGTGGATATTTACCTTCACACTGGACACTGGACATATCGCCGTTGTCTATCTGACAGCCTCGCTGCTGGGGTAAGTAACAGCCACTAAATTATACAATTACAGCAACTCTTATCTTATCACGAGTGCATAACGCAGCTTCTTCATGACTGGCTACCTACCCGTGGGCTTTGAATTCGGCGCCGAGCTAACCTTTCCCGAACCGGAGGGCACTTCGTCTGGTCTGCTGAATGCGTCGGCACAAACATTTGGCATTTGTTTCACACTCTTTTATTCGGAACTATTCTATTCCTATGGCGATGTGCCTGCGAATGTGGCCATGGCTGTAATGTTGATTGTGGGCACGGTTATCACGGCGGCAACCAGATCCGATTTGCGGCGACAGAATGCACAAGTGGTTCCAGCTGTCAATCCGTAAACAAACCAAATGAACTTAAACACACACACAGCCACACAAACACACACACACCTACACACAGCCACACCCACACACACACACACAGCAGTCATAACTGCGGCCTGGTCGCTTTTTCAGTTGTGATTACAGTATTTTGTATGCATATCCTTTATCCTTTTAAATTGTTTAATTTATTGCATTGTTTGTTATACTTCTATACGTTTCTGTTGTTAGTTTTAAGTAAAATGTGTTGAATTTTAAATTGTTTATTACAATTGCAAAGCAACATAAGTAATACACACACACAACACACAAATATACACACACGTCTGAGAAATATATATTAGGCAATTATTTTTTCAATTTTATATATATAGATTGGCCGTCAAATTTATAGATTAAGCGCGTAAGTTAAATATTCTGCAAAACTCAAAAAGACTTGTAAAAATTAGCTTTATTTTGTTTTTTCTTTTGGCAAATTCAACAAAAGCAACAACAATTTACACTACAATTAAAAACCCAGACACTTGTTAAAAATACGTACATAAAGTAGTTGAAAATTGTTTAAGTCCCACTGCGGACCTATTGTATAATCCTTCAATATAGTAGCCAAAACCATATAATATGTATAGCAAATGTTAAAAAGCACAGCGCGTTTTTCATTTGTTATTAACCTTTTGAGTTCAAAGCGCATTTTGAAACCCGTCTTTGCAAAAAACCTAGTTCAAAAAATATATGTGTGTCTAAATATTTCAAATAATATACATAGCAGAATTTCAGCAAGAGTTAAAATATATATATATACTTCGTATAGAGAAACAGCCGGCATAAAAAGGGGAAACAGTTGGACGCTTTATGAATGCACAATTAAAACAATATTAATACAAAACATAATTACTCTAAAAAAAACTGCAAGCTACATATTCCAAAAAAGAAACTCTTTTGCAAATATATGTACATATTTCTAACAGATTTCAAATTCCAGTGCGCTAATGTTCCATTATGTACATATATATACACACACACACACAACACACACAAATCAATTATACACTGCAATCATATCTAAAGCAAGTTGTCGTTATTTTGAAGTATTTACAATTAAACTCAAAAATATATAAACTCTATATATATACACTTACGTCTATAATACGTACAATTGTTGTGAAATAGTTGAATTAACACTAAAATTTAATGCAAGTAAATAAATTGCACACTTTTAAATGCATAATTAAACAATTTACAAAACTATATTCCCTTTTGTAGATAGCCAATTTTAGGCCAATTGCCAGTATTATATATATATATATATATATCGACTACTATATCTCACAAAACTAGCGTCAATTGTAAAGGCCAAAACAAACACAGAGACAAGAAACATAAGAAAACACCAGAGACTACCTGACAAGAGAGCTGTTACCAAATTGTACAACCTACAAAAAAAACAACCACCTAAAGAAAACAAAAACAACTCAAAGTTGAACAAATTCAGGACACAATCAAATAAAAACAGTTACAAGAAATGGCAACATTAACAGACAAGTTGCAATTGTTATACATATAAATAAAAACTTGTATGATATGAGAACAATGTTGGGAGTTGAAAGAATAAAACTAAAAAAGAATAAGAACGTTTTTTTTTCGGTTTGCCGAAGTTTGAATACCCTTGCAGAAATATATATATATATATATTAAATATTAGAGAAATATGATATAGAAAACTGTTCTTCAATCAAATCTGTTCAACCTTTAGAGGCTTATTTAATAATCCAATTCTTGACAAATCGTTCCTATGACAGCTATCTATAAGATATAGTGGTCCGATTATGATCAAGCTCAGTCAAACTTTATTAACCGTAATTAAACTTTGTAGTTTGTTAAGTATGGTCGAAATATCTGTAATATCTTGAAAAAACTCAAGCTTATAAAATAAATATCCTAATTAAACTTTTCCAATAAACGAAAATATCTTTATGAACTCAGCTCATCTTTCTGATCTTAAATATATATACCCATATTCACTTTTGGTAAAATTTTGTGGATTGAATTCACTTTCATTTGATCAAGAATTGAATTAACTTGTCATTGAGATAGGATTCAATTCATTAGATCTACCTACAATAATATGGAAATTTAAGGGAAAGGAAAGGAATTTAAGAGAAGGGAAATTTAACCTTAAGGGAATTCCCATCCGCAAAATGTTGCCGAAAGTGGGAACAGACCCGATGTACTTTAAGAAGTCGACAAAATTGTAAGTAGCTCTGCAAGGGTATTAAAAGATATCCTATACTATTATGCTCAATGGTTCCACCCACCCACACTCACAACACATACACACACTTAGAAAGAAAAAAAACTAAACTAATTCAAAAGAATATATATATCTGTATGTGTATAATGAAAAGTATTTAATAAAACTTAGCCCATGTATAGAGCAAGAGCCAAAACAGAAAAAAAAAAAACAAAACAAAAGTTTTTACTGGGTATTATATAAATATAATTTGTGACACTCGCTTAAACGTAGTACATATATAAAACGGAATATCAACTGAACGATAAGAACATGAAATCGAACATCGAAAAAATACTAACTTGTGAATAGAATACAGTTGGAAACAGTTAATTTAAATGCCAACAGCAAGCAGCAACATATAAAAAGAAGCGCATAAAAATAAAAATCAACTTAGAAAAAAAACTTAAAAACTTTTGAGAAACCCCCGCAATTGTTGTTGTTGTTGTTGCTGCTGCTTGTACTTTCTAATGCATTGTTCCCCAGGCGCGCAGCAGCGTCAGCGCCTTGTTCAGATAAGCAGACCATTCTTCGCGCTCCTCCTTTGTGTCTGCGGACAGCAAATGACGCACTGTCGTTGTGCGTCCATTGGGAACTATAATCAACGATTCCTGATCGGTATCCAAAGCGGGTCGCTCGCACTCCAGCAGCATGGTGTTGAGACGCGCACAGATGTCGCGCGGCGCAGTGCTAATCTTTTGCGAATTACACGCATTCAAATCGATGCTGCCCATGGGCGCTTTTTTCTTCTCATCATCGGGATACTTCCAGTAGTTAAGCAGGGAGCCATTTAGATAACACCAGCGACGATGCCAGGCGCCAAAGCCAGATATATCCTCAAACATTGTTAGAAATCCTTTGTACTCCACACTCACCGATAGCTCACAGTTGACCTTCATGTGCACGGTGCCGTCCAGCGGACTAACGCCCAATACTTGGGTCAGCGTCCAACTGGTGCGCTGTATCTCACGCAGCGAGAAGATGGCAAAGCCATATTGCACTAGCTGCGGCGTGCGAACCACATGCGGACCCGCGGGACTCTGCACCGGTGGCATGACCAAACGATTCTCGCCGCCCTTCTTCTTGGGCGTCTTAATACCGCCCTTCTTATTCAGATTGATGTGATACTTTAGCTCATGCGGCAGCTGATCCCGTTGCGCCAGCATGCCGTAAATCTCCAGCGTTATCTGCAAATGCAATTGATGGATTAAAAACAGCTGCGGGATTAAGCAAAATAATAATAAGCATACTCTGAAATCCGCATAGACATTGGTCAGCTGCAGCACATCGGGAAATTTAACTGAAAGCAGGCCAGGCATTGTGGGCACCGTCTTGGTGGCCAGCACATGCTCATTGTACTTGAGCAGGCAGACCAAGTGATGGCCATTTATGTTGCCTGTGGCCATTTTGCGCACATACTCCTGTCGCAGCGGTATGGTTATGTCCTTAACGGTAAGCAAACCCTTCTCCTTGGGCGCGCCCACAGGACGCACGCTGTTCTCAACACGCAGACGCTGCACCTCATCCAAGCAGGCTTGTCGACGATGCGCTAAACAACAAAATTCGATTTGAGATTGGAATACAATTGATGCACAAATGAAACCTACTTGCTAGCAATAAATAACGTTCGCCTTCTACGGATTCGGTGGAGCCGGAAAACTCTACAGTGGCTGCGCACAGATTGAGCGCCTGGCTGGCTTGGCCAATGACCTGCTGCTGTTTGCAGACCTCGCTCAGCAGCTTCTTAATCTTGTCCTGCGCCTGTGACGCTTCATTTGACTCGCGTGCATTCAGCAGCTGCTCATCTTCATCGCTGCAGTCACCTCTACCAGCTGCAAGCTCGCCTTGCTGCGGTGAATCATATTCCAGCTTGTGTTTGGCATGACAATCGCCAGCTAAAGCCGAGCGCATTACCTGCTGCTCGCGACAAATCTTGCGCACAGGCGTCGAATTGGAACTCTGTGTGGGATTAGGATTAGGTTAAGCAATGTTAGTTTCTTATGATTTGTGGCTATAATTTGGCTTACATTGGCGCTCTGCTGGCGGCGATAGAAGCTAACGGTGTGCACCAACGTGACCAGATTATCATTATCCTGATTAACGCTGAGCTCTGATTTGACCGGCTGTGCGCCACTTAACATTGGCGTCTGCACATCCATGGCCTCGTGCTGCTCCTCAATGGTTTGACAGGCAGCAGAGACGTCGGCGCTGGTAGCGGGTGCCTTGCGAAAGGAGAAACTATTGGAGGCAGTGGTGCCTTTGCTCTGTAAGGATTTAGATGTATAAATATATATATTTCATGCATATTATTAAACAGTACTCACGCCCAGCGACAATTGACTGGCATTGTGCTCATCATCATCGCTTTCATCCTCATCGTCCTGTGTGCTGCCATAGTCACCGCCTAGCGCCTCATCCAGATAATCATCAATGCCCGCTGAGATTTGTGACGAGTTCATTGAGCTATCATCCTGCCCCTCGTGACTATAAAACTGATCCTGTTCGGCATAGCGCACCTTCTTTTAAACAAGAGATGTGTTTATGGCTGGCTGAAACGTTGCTGGCTAAACTAAAACTTACCTTTTTGCCCTGCTGGCGCATCGCTGCCTCGTTGCGCTGCACTGTGTTTAGGATCTGGCGACCCAGACTGCCGTTGCACATGCCCGAGCTGCTGTCCTCAGTCTGCGACTGATCCGCATCATCCTCCACAGACTCATCATCCATGCAACTACAAAAATAAAAGCGATTAGTTTCAGCAGCGGCATATATTTATTTGGCCTTGTCTAAAAAAATGTAAAGCTATTTTGGTCTAAAAAACTTATTATATAAACTCAGTCTCGAAGGCTTAAACTTAGGCGGGTGGGTGTTTGGGTGTTGCTACTCAATGCAGAGCAAGAATAGCAGGCAGGAGTAGCAATTGTTAGCGCACCTTTCAAGCTCCTCCTCGTCATCCTGTTCGGTGTCATCGTTAATAGAGGCTGTGGCCGTTGCACAGCAATTATCGCCGCTGGAATCAAGATCGGATAAGGCGGGATATAGACGATCTTGCTCCGATTTGCGTGCACGCTTGGACTCCTCATCGATGACATCGCCAGCTGCAAATGTTAAGCGTGCAGGATTACAAGCTTCATTGGTTTGTGGTAGTTGTAGCTTACGTGAACGCCTCTTGCTGGTGGCATTTGCCATTGGCGGTGGTGGTGGGGGTGGCATAGGACGCACTACTTTGCTTTTTGGCGCTGGAGGTGGAACAGCAGCTGAAGCTGGCGTAAACAGATCCTTTTGCTTGTTGAAACGATTGGCAATGATTTGCATATCCTCCTGACGCTGTCGATCCATGTCTTTGATGCGATTCTCAGCGCTGGACTGCGCCGAGGCCACCAAAGCGGCCACTTTATCGCGCAGCTTGCTCTCTGGCTTTGGCTGCGTCGGCGGCTTGCTGCTGAGCGGAGCTGCTGCAGTCACAGGATGCACTGGCGCAGAATGGGCTGCAAGGAAAGGGAGCAAATGTTTAGTCTTAGCTGAAGCAACTTAAAATTAGTATAAGCTTACGCTTGGACTCCTCCGACTGGCTTCTCATCTGGCTAATGCTGGGCGCCTGGCCAATTGGCGCCTTGGGCAGCATGGCCTTGTCGTTGCCCGTCTCAAAGAGCTTCATGCGCTCTTTGAGCGACAGCTCGCAGGGATCTTTTTGATTACGCAGCGTAGCTTGCGTCTGGTTGCCTGCATTGGCCTTGTTTTCGAAGATGGCTGCACGGCCAGAAACCAAACCGGATTTGACGCTTGCGGCGCAGGGTGTAGCTGGCTTGGGAGGCGCAGGTGCTGCGGTAGCTGCAGCGCTGAATGTCCTTGCCACTTGGCTGACCGCCGTCGTCGTCGTCGTCTTGGTCAACTTTTCTGGCACTGGCGGCTTGGGCGCTTCTTTCTGTTTGTCGTAATCATAAGTATGTTTAATCGTTGAGGATTCGCGTCGTTGAAAACCTTGTGCCTCCAATGAGCTCAATACCTTGGGATCCCATTTCAATTGCTTCGTCCTGTTGGTGGCATCCACTGTATCCGTTTTGGCCAACACTGCCTCAGTTCTGGTCACCACTGCATCCGTTTTGATCACCTTCGCTGTCTGCCGGCTGGGCAAATCTGGCTTGGGCGGTGGCACTGCATCCAGCAGCGGTCGTTGCAGTTCATGATGCGCAGTATCATCCTCCCAATGATTAATTGTTTCCGCCAGCGCTGCCAGCTTGCCAAAACGTTGCTTGCCCCCTTTCATGGGACTGCGTTGACGCATTGCGTCATCATCATCATCGCCGGCATGAAACTGCGCCTCCGTGCGATGTATGGGCGAGGACAGATCATCCGTGTTGGAGTAGAGTGCACCCATGCGCTGCAGACGATTGCGCGATGTGTCACGCAGTCGGGCAACCGGCTGATTGACTGGCTTCGCTGGCGCTTGCGATTCAGCAGCAGCTGCTTCCTCTTCCTCAGAATCGGTCATATCCTGCTCCTGAATTTCAACTTGCACCT
Organism: Hirtodrosophila cameraria; assembly: GCA_949708635.1. Taxonomy (NCBI): domain Eukaryota; kingdom Metazoa; phylum Arthropoda; class Insecta; order Diptera; family Drosophilidae; genus Hirtodrosophila; species Hirtodrosophila cameraria. The sequence continues at coordinate 5,673,691 of OX453089.1, forward strand.
AAGAAAAGCGACAACGCGTCAGAATTAAGCAGCAACAAGCAAAGCAAAAGCAAACAGACTCAAAGCAAAGGATACCAAACAAAAACAAGTTAGCGGCAAATAAACGAGTGTGCTCAACTAGCAGATACCCTATACACAATGCTTTATTGGATATATGTTGTGTAGGGTTGTAAAAAAAACAATTGACTCATCGATTTAATCGATTTTTTCGATTAAGATAATTATTAATCGATATTTTTTAAAAAGTATCGCATAAATACTAATTAACTAATATGTGACCATGTCAAATTTTATACATTTTAAATATTTCTATAGACTGTGAATTCCGGTAAGGAACATCATGTTTTATTTTAAATTAAACTAAATAATAAACATTTTTTTTATTATTAAAATCATATTTTTTAAGTTTTTATAAATAATGAACATTAATCGCTTTAAGCTATGCGATTAATCGAAACGCCAGCGATAGCAATTTTCTAAAATCGATAATCGATTATTTCATGATTATTTACATCCCAGACTTTCTACAAGTCGTCTATGCCCGTTTGCATAAATTTCTGCTACAGGGCATACAAAAAACACCACCGAAAAAGCAAAGACAAAGACAAAGATAAAACATAAAATTTAAAATAAAAGAAGAAACTTACCCCAATTGGCTGTGCGGTGGTTATGTTTATCTCGATGTCCATTTCGAGGTTCTCCTTGTTGACGGCCATCGCATAGTGACGCAGCGGCTTTGTGGGCGACGCCGACAGCGTTGCCTTCTCCAGGATAACAGCTTTGCCGGAATTGTTGCTGTGGCTGGCGCTGCCGCTGCTAGCATGCAGCTGCGTTGGCGTTGGCGCTGGCATTGGTTTGGTGATGACGCCGCTTGAACTAGACAAGGGCGATGACGTCGACGTCGACGTCGCAGCTGGCGTCGTTAAGCTGCATTCCGACAGTGGAAATTTGCTGGCATTGGTTATGCCGAGTGCGCGACTGCGCTGTTCTGCCTTTTCAAGCATGCGCTATAAATTAGTTGAAATTTAAGATTGCAATTGCAGTTAGACAATAGATTTGCGTTGTTTGCTTTTGTTGCTTTGTACCTGAGTGAAGGGGTCCATTGTTATATTTGTTGTTGTTGCTGCTGCTGCTGTTGCAAATGCGTGTGAAAATGCAAATTGCGCGCGCACTATTTATAATACTTTTTAGTTGCACTTGCACTCGAGTTGAATGTTTCTTGTAGTTGTTCAATATTTAGTTAAATTCACTTTACAAACAATTTTATTTAGCGCTTTTTATAGTCGCTTGTCATTCGAAATTGTGCGCGTCGCTTCTTTTTTCGTTCATTCGCGACGTTGAAATTTTAAATGAGCAAGCGTCGGTATGCCAAGCCTATCGATAGAGTTGCCAAGCTGTCAAATTATCAGCAACAATCGAACAACAACTTTACATTTTGCTGAACTGTTATTAACAGAGATAATTAAATTAATTGTGGAAAATAGCTGCCAGCACGCGTTTTTCAGTTTTAGTTTATGCAAAACGCTGCACGAAGTTATTAATAACTGTTTTACAACAAAAAGTTAGACGGCTGCATTTTAGTTTAAGAGAGAAAATTTAAATGAGAATGCAATTTGAATTTAACTGCAAGAATGGCTGTACTCGATTTGGGTAGCAATTTAACAGCGCCATAACAGCGCGTCGGTGGTATCGATTACTCATTTTGATTTTTTAATAATCGATTATGCTCAGGTGGCAGCACCAAAGTTGCAGCACCAAAGTGGCAGCACCAAAACAAATAGTCGCAATTCTGTTGACTGTCTTAAAATATTATGTATTTTAAATAAAAAATAAATATTATTGTCGAATAAACAAAATCAGGTAACTATATATGTTATAAACACAGTGAACTGCTTGTGATTCGTTAGTTGTTTCTCAACGTGAGTTGCCAACAGTGTTGGCAGCTGTAGCGGACATGTGTGGAAAACCCGCTAAAAAATAGCTAATTTAATAACTTTTATGATTTTTAGCGATTTGTTTTTAAAATGACTGAAGAAAAGACGGTAAAACTGCTCTGGGACTGTGCCAAAGAGCTGTCTGCACAAACACACACCGAACGTCTGCTCAAATCCTACTATATGTGAGTATTTTAGAACCAACAAGTATTGTTTTTATACGAGTTAAGCTCCTCTGTCCATTGTTTCTATAGAAATACCTGTCGAAAGCTGGCCAGACACAATGTCCAACTGCCTGAGGATACTGTTGGCCCGGCTCGCATGTGCGGCCGTTGCAGCAATCAGTGGCACGATGGCAACTATCAGCTACAGTTGCGACCACAGCGTTTGGCAAACAATGCCAAGAGACGTCGCTTGATCGCCCAGCTGGACACGATGAAGGCCAAGCAGCAGAAGGGCACGTTGAGCAGAGGGGCACAAAAGCGCGCCAAATGGCTGAAAAAGCGAATGGTCAGCAACATTGTAAGCGGCTTAGATCCTTTGTATTTATATCAGTTTCTTTTTTACTGGTAATAATTTATTTTTTACAGACTGTTGACTGTAAGCTTTGTGGACACAAAACAATGTTGCCGCTGGAAAAGCCTAAAAAACGCGTCAAAACGGCGAGTACCGAAACAATGGCAACAACAACAACAGCACCAGTGGCGGTCAAGAAAAAAAAGAAGAGCAAGAATAAAGACGTCAATGCTGGCCTCAAACTACCAATACCACAAAAACAACAAAAAACGCCGACAGCGCAGAATGCAGCGCCCACAAAAACGCCAAAAACAAAAGCTACAACAGCAACAACAAAAGCTGAAACAGCAGCAACAACAAAAGCAACAGCAACAAGAACAAAAGCTGCAACAGCAACAACAACAAAGCCTAAAACACCAACAACAACAAAAGCTACAAGCGCTGCTCAAAGCAACAAACAAAAGAAGAAATCGAAAGCAGCGAAGTCAGCGTCAACGCCAACGCCCGCTGGCAGCTCAGCGCCAAAAATACAATCAAAAACACAAAAACAAAATGCGCTGCTACAGCTGGCAGCGCAGCTTAAATCAAACGCGTCTAAAAACGCCAGCAAATCGCAACAAAATCGCCTGCAAGCATTTCTTAAATAATAAAACTAGATTAATGCAAACAAAGATTATTGTTGTTTAAGCCAAAAATGAAAAGACGTTGTTATTGTACATAATTAAGCGTTAGTATAATACGTGTACTTAAAAACCAAATAACCATTGCGCCATGAATCAGCATCATTGATTGTTGCGACTTGCAACTTGCAACCGGGGCTAAATCACAGCTGCTGCTCCTCTGCCCCCCCGCTTGGCTGGAATAAACGCACGCTGGGAACCTGTTATCCGAGCCCTGTGCACGCATACCTAGTCACGCAATGGCTTGTCTCTCTGCGTGTGTGTATGTGTGTGTGTGTGTGGAGTTATCACAACAGCCCAGTCCAACCTCAAGGTTACCACAGGTATCCAACGTGTAGAGCAGTTCAGAGCATTCTTAATTTATTTCATCGCAGCACAACATTTAATTAAAATTGAGTTGTTTGTTGTGTAGAAAAGTCAGCACGTCCTTCACATCCAGGCTGCTCTTGTTGCCAAATACGGGCAACAGGCTGCCTTCCAAATACCTGCAAATATTTTTTAATCGCAGCCGATACGAATGTGATTTTTTTTTATTTTTGAGTTGAAGTCGTTTATCGCTTTCTTATCTTACCTTGGTAATAAGTGTAACAATTGTGGCTTATACAAACAGTTTTTTTCTGGTTTTCTTTGGAAATAAGAAAAACGATAAAAATATGTTTTCTTTAACTTTTTTGTTTCGCTTTTAAGAAAAGCAAGGAAAGTTGAATTTAGCAATTAGCTTACAGTAAAATATAAGATATGAAATTTAAAATACAGCTACCTTTTTAAATCCACTTACTTCCAACAACATCAATTTAATCCACATTTGCTAAAATTTTTATCTTAAATGGAATTTATCTTTTGGGAATTAAAACAACAACTAAAAGGTGTTTTCTTTGGTATAGGAAAAGAATATCAAATTTAAAAAAACAGACACCTTATTTTCAATTCCACTTACTTCCCAGAACATCAATCAAATAAACTTTCGCTGAAAACTTTTGACGGAAATGAAATTAAGATCAAGGCTGATAATCTTTTTAATGCTCAGCTTGCAATTTATACAAAATTTTGATATTTCATTACACTGTGCCAACACATTCCAATTGTAGCCATTCAGTTAGCTGCTCTTCAGTCATTACTAACTTTCTCCATGACTCATAATTCGCACCTTGGTTAAACATTAAACTAAATATAAGCTTGTTACAATGTGCAGCTAAGCAACACTTTATAATGATTGCAGGGTATTTATGTTGCTTGCTTATCTGCCGCCAAAAGCACAAAGAGCACACGCAGCAATCGAACGGACAGAGAGGCGGACAGCCGGAGATTGGCTTTTAAACAAGGCTCGGATTTCTAAGTTGTCCCGGCGACAGCAACAACAACAACAGCAGCAGCAGCAGCAACATCTGCCACTGTTGTCTCTTTTTGGCTGCTTAGAAGATTTCTGGTTTCTGTTTTGGTTTTTTCGGGTTGGCGAGCCTGTTATTGTATTTCTTTTTGGTCAGACTGTAATAAAAAAAAATGTTAAATTTAATATTGCAACTAAAATTTACATTTTCACATTTTCGGCGCTTTTTTTTTAGCAAACTTTGACTTTGTTGTTTCCACCAAAAACAAAAGTTCTACAAAGAAAGCTAGCAGCAGCAGCAACAACAACAAAACCACTCGTATGCCTTCGTGCGCTTCGTGCGTGCTCGGCTTTGGCTTTAGCTCTCCCACGAACAGCAGACAGCGGCAGTTCTAGTCGCTGCTGCTGCTGCGGCTGCTGTTTGGCGTCAGTTGGTTTCGTGATTCACGGCCGCAAAGTCGCGCTTTAAAAACAACGTCGCTGCGCGTTCACTCTCTCGCTCTCACTCTTGCATATTCGCAATGAAAAGCGTCGGCGCTCGCATTGGTTCTTCAGAGAGCGCAGTAACAGAAAAACTGTTGTTAAGAAAAGGCAGAAAAGGTGTCAACGTCAACGCAAAGCAAACAAGCGCAAAGTGTATGGTTCAAAACAAAGGCGCAGTGTGACAAAGATACAAAGTAAAAGAACTGAAAAAACCGGATGTATTATTTAAAAAAAAAAAAAGAATTGTTTTGCTAAAAAGTTTAAGGCAGTTTTTTGTTGTTGCAGCGGAAATCGTTGCATTTGAAAATGACCGGAAGTGCAGGCAAAGGTAGACAGCGACTGCGACAGAGACTGCAACTGCGACAGACACGCCTGCGCTTTGGCCATAAAGCAACAAATTACTGTTAAAACGCCGGAAAGTGCCGTCAAAACAGCGAAATCAAAGCGAAATCAACAAAGAAATTATTTAAATACCTTTCGCAGTAAAAATAACTGTAATTCAATATGTAGAACTGCAAGTGTTAATTATATCAATTGATATTGTTTATATTTTTATAGACCTTATGCCGAAAACAAACAATTAACAGACCCCTAGCATTGCGAATTATAAACACACATATCGTTTTCTAGCTGTTTTTATGTGTTTTTGTCATAAAAAGTAAAAGTCGCATAGAGAACTTTGTTAATGAAATGTTTTAGCATTTCTTATACTCTAGTTTTGGGTATTATAATTTTGTGACAAAACTTAATGAAACTTGGTGCAGATGCTCCTTTTGGTGGATCGGCCGGATCGAACCTAGATAACATATAGTTGCCATAAAATCAAACTTTCAAAATCTATGTTATTCAAGTTTAGTTGACGGAACTAATCCATTTTTAGATAAATTTATCATTATCTAAGCTTGATTTTCAAATTTCTGAAATGAAATCATATCTTTTAGCTGAAGAAAATGAGTTTTTGTATGAAAAATTTGTTTGCTTCTCAAGCTAGATTAACCAAATTTACCTGTTCTGCCTTTAATTATGTGCTTATCATACTAATCAAATTTGATCAAAATCGGTCGACTATATCTTATAGCTGCCATAGGAACAATCAGTTGAAAAATGAGTTTTTGTATGAAAACTTTTTTGTTTATACAGATATTTTAATCAAACTCGCACCAACTCAATTTTCTTATGTTTCACACATGTTGTCTGAGTTTTATTAAAATCAGGCGACTATATCTTATAGTTGTCATAGGAACAATCGGTTGAAAAATAACTTTTTGTATTGAAAACTTTATTGTTGCTCAAGTTATCTCAACCAAACTTAAGAATTTTGAGTTTTAGTATGTTATTGTCATGCTTATTGAAATTGAACAAAATCGGTCGACTTTACCTTATAGCTGCCATAGCAACAACCTGTTGAAATATGAGTTGTGGCATGAAAAACTTGTTTGTTCATACGGATATTTTAATGAAACTCGGTACAACTCAATTTTGTTATGTTTCGCACATGTTGACTGAGTTTTATCAAAATCAGGCGACTATATCTTATAGTTGTCATAGGAACAATCGGTTTAAAAACACCTTTTTGTTCGAAAAACTTTGGTGTTTCTCAAGCTATATCAACAAAACCTAGCAACTTTGAGTTTTAGTATGCTATTGTCATTCTTACTAAAATTGATGAAAATCGGACGACTTTAGCTTATAGCTGCCGTAGCAACAACCTGTAGAAATATGAGTTGTGGTTTGAAAAACTTGTTTGTTCTTACAGATATCTCAAGCATAGTCAATATTACTAAATGAATATTATGTATCATACGTTTTGACTAAGTTTGAAATCAAGCCACTATGACGAGTCGAAAACTAAGTTTTTTTTATAGAAAAACTTTTCTGCAATACTTACTTCAACTGGCTGAAAGAAAGCTGTTCTTGCTTGTTGATTTGCATGAAGCGTCACCAATGCCCGCACACAAAGTGCCTTTTAATGGGCAATGCGACACGCGTCGCCTTTGCGGATGAGTCACAATTAAAAAGGCTTGGCTTGGAGACTCACAGGTCCAGCCACAATAAGTATACACATTGGATATGGGTTTCCTAAGCAGCAGTCACTAGACTCAGTTGATTACTAACTAACCCTAGTTAAGCCACAAAAGCGTTGCAAAAACAAATAAATAAACCGCAAAGTGACAGAATAGACAAACAAATACAAGTTTCTACATGCATATATCTGTACATAATACACACACACACACACACACACACATGCAAATGCCCCAACAACAGGCCCCAGAGCCAAACAAGTGCAAAGCAGCACTGCATAAACTAAGTATCACATTATGAAAATCGGCCCCAAAAGCCATTTCGTAATAACATTTAATGACACAGACAAGCTGCAATCACATACATACATACTATATACATAAATCAGTTTATATACTAAATTGTATGTATATGTACTAAATGATGAACAACCACAAAATCACATAAACAAAAAAGAAAACAAAAACATAACGTCATCAACGTCGCCGGCTGCGTTGATTTTCCATGAGCGCCAAACGAAGCGTGCAACCAAATCGACAAAAAAAGGCAGCTGAAAAAAGGCAACTCAGAAAAAAGGCAACTGGAAAAAAAAAACTAAAGCAAAACAGACAATAAAATATATAATCAAAATTAAGAATGCTATAAATTGCACGTACAACTGGCTCAGCTAACAAATATCATGAATATATAACTCTATAAACCATATGAAATAATAATGTAAAAAATACAAACATTTAACAAACGAAAATTGTATTTTTATTAGTAATTGTATGATTAAGAAAACTTTTGTGAATTGAAAGCAAAATAAACCATTAATTTCGAAACAGTTTTTTCAAGGGCAACTTTAAGTTATGTTGCTTCAATCTAGACTAGTTGTCTGGAATGACCTGTTCCGGATTCCACCTTTGCAACATTTAATGGAGTTAAAATTTCATGTACTGTTCAAAATTTCACATAGGCAGAAGGTGGCATTTTCGACTACATAAACTATATATATTCTTGATCAGCATCAACAGCTGAGTTGATTTAACTATGTCCGTCTGTCTGTCCGTCTGTATGAACGCGTAGATCTCAGGGACTATAAGAGCTAGAGACACCAAACTTGGCATGCAGGTTCCTGTATACCATAAGCAGATCAAGTTTATTTCAAATTTCGGATGCACCCCCCCGCACCCCCGTAAATCGCAAAAGACTCCCACAGCCACAATTTTAAAGATAAAGCTTTGATTTTTGGTACACATATATGTTTAATCAATGTTGATCAGTTGAGTAAATTTCACTACTATCGGATAAAAAACACCAAAGTTATGGAGGAATCTGTTACCCCGTCTCAGTAGGCAGGAACAACAGTTTGACAGGCACTGGCCAAGTTAAGTGCACTGCTTGTGTTGCTGCTGAACTGCTTGAAATGCAAGTTGGGAGCAGGGGGTCTCGTAGTCGGGCACACTCGACTAGAGCATTCTAACGTGTTTTAAGATAGATTTTGAAGATTATAAATGTAGATTTGGAATTTGACTGAACTTTATAATTACTTTCATTATGAAATGATAAAGTCTGATGCATAAAAGATATTTAAAAGTAATAAGAAAACATATTGGAGAAAAACAAATATTCATTCAGTTCTGTTCCGGTTTCCAATTTCGTCAAAGTTTTTGCGAATCGAAATTTCTTCAAAGATTCTAAATTACCTTATTGTTCGTCTTATATGGTGAACTGAATCTTGTATTAATGGCAAGTTAATTCAAGCCTTGATCAAATGATCAAATCTTATCAAAGGAGGAAATTTATCTAACAAAAATAATAATAATATTAAGTAACTTGAGTTGTACACAGCTAACAGCTGTTTAGCATTAAGAATTCTTTAAAATTCATAAATTTTTACGATTGTTAGAGTCATTGAACTTACATTATAAGCTAACATTAAAATTTGTTAAGAAATCCATTTTGTTTAAGTACAGCACACCAAATATGTCTATCAAGTGGGCCTATTGTCTTGCAAATGATTCTCGCTGTCTATTACATAAACATGCAGTGCTTGAATTGTTAATATGTATATAGGTATGTATACATATGTGTACACAGAGTATATACACCCAAAAGTTTCAATAGCATGTGGCTGGGTTATAATTTGAAAGCTAGAATTGAGCACAATACGATTTGTATTGTAATTTGTAACGAGTACTGTATATTTTGAGCTCGTATTTGGACAGAGCTGCTTCAATGCGCATCTGTAGCTGTTTAGAATCGAAAGCAACAACAACAATAACAAAAAAAATATATCTACTAATAATCGCACACGATTCTTAATTCTACTTTAAACAGACGTTTCGAGAAGAGAGACCATGGCGCGGTTAGATTTCGGTTTTTTGTGCGCTGTGGGGGAGATTTTTGTACAATATTTTGGTTTTTCAGTCAGTTTGATTTGTATCTTTGTATCTTTGTCGTTTGCATAGCGCGTATCTGTGAATTCTCTTCTATACATATGTATTATTGTTGTTGCTAAATTTATTTCTATTTACTGCATTTATAGGCAAATCGAGTGCATGTGATTTTATATGAAATGTGCTATTTTATTTTGACAGTCAACTGTTAATTTGTAACAAAAACATTCAGTCTGTGGCTGGAATATGTCAGCTACTAAAAAACTGCGCACAATCAACTATAATAACAATAACAACAACAATAAGAGCAACAAGAGCTTCAATCGAAACGATCTACAAAACAGCCATATAAAAAACAAACATTAACACTGAACACTTTGGAAATTAACGCTTTATCATGGATATGGACATACTAAAGGCGACTAAACGCGCCGAAATTGAACAGTTTTTGTTGGGTAAGTGAAAAGCAACCGACTAAAATACGATAGAAACACCAATCTAGTCATTAAATAAAGTGTTTACATTTAATTCATTATTAACGACTCGTAGATACCCTGTTATTAACCTGACTTTCATTTTATTAAATTGTTTTTTGATTAACTTTAAGCATATATGACAAATTATAAGTATTTTAGGTAGTTTTAAAAATTTTAAGATGAACTTCTTATCATAAATTCCATTTTTTTTTTAATAAACACTAAATATCTCAGAAAATAAAAAATGTTTTTTGATATCGCATTCAAAACCGGAAAGTATTTTCCCAAAACCCAAAATTTCTAAATTCAAAAAATCTACCCTAAGTTGAAAATAAATTTTCATTTAAAATTATGATTTAAAAATTACATTGATATATTTTAAATAATATTTTTTCAATTATTTCATTAAACACCCTGGAATTTACAAATTTTATGTCAAACTCTTGACAACAACAAAATAGGTAATAAGATATTATAATTCTGGTTTTTGAATAATAGAAAACCGGCTTTTTAGAACTACTTTATATACACTAAGAAAAAAGATTAAAAAAAATAGTTCCACTTTTTCCATTTTTTATATGATTTGGATGTCAACTTTCGTCCGATTATGACAAAATGTAAAAAAAATTTAAATGTAAATGAATTTTTTATTTGAGTGTACTTTCTAAGAAACTTTATTATACTCTTATGACAATTTTTTAATGTTTATAGGGTATATAAAAGGCTGACACATTAAAAATTGATGTACTTAAACTAAAGTAGCTACGCGTTTAAATATGTATTTAGATAATTTAGAAGACAATGTTAATTTAGCAAAAAGTTGAGAAAACCGCACAAAAAACTAAATGTTTGTTAGTGTAAAAATCATAAACTAACTGAAACTTGTACAAATTCAAGCTGCTGTGCCTAAGGCAGATTAAAATTATATATATACAAACATTAATAACCCCAGCAGACAACAGAGAACAGACAAACAGACATACTATATGTTGTATGTTGACTCATGACTGCCCCGTCTTGGAACTGGAGCTGAAGTTGAAACTGAAGTTAAAACAGCTTTTAACTTGGCTGATTTTAATGCGCTTTGTTCTTTTCGTTCTGCGTATATTTTGTGTACATTTTATTGAAATCATTTTTGGGGCTTGTCTTTTGGTCAGCGTTTCGCTGCTTTCATTGTACATGTGTTTGCCTGTATGTATATATATATGTTTGTCTGTGTGCTATATAGAAGATTGGACATGCCGCAAAACTATGCCTGAAGCGCTTGTTTTAAGCCCTTCTCTTAATGCGCCGTCTTTCAAGACCTTGAACAAAATGGGGTATTAGTGTTTGGTAAGAAAATGTGTAACAAAAAGCATAAGTTTTGGTATTTTGTTTGATCATTTTTTAGTTATTTTCAACTTACTTCCAGGAAACATATTGGTATTTTCTTTAAGAACTTTTTACTCAGGTTCGACTTATGTTGATAATGTGCCTAAGCTATCAATTTCCAAATATTTTCCTTCCGCATCATTATTGACTTTGTTATTGCGTTTTCAATCGAAATCTTTGTTATTAATCAAGTTGAAATTGCAATCTCTGCTATTAACTTTTCCTAAAAAAAAGGACTCTAAGAATGGGAAACATCCATTCCTTACAAATAACCCAATAGTTGTTTTTTTAACAGCCTTGCAAAACTAATGCTGATATTATAGAAAAATTCTTTCCTACAGACTTGCAAAACTAATGCTGATATTATAGATAAATGCTTTCCATAGTTTTCCACATATCTATTTTGCTTTTGAAATAAAGTTTATAATCTCTTTGATCAACTTTTTTCAAATTCAGAAAAGCTAAACATGTTGATTTTAAATGATTTGATAAAAAACAAAACTGAAAACATGCCTAAATATATAACACTTCTTAAAATCAATCTTGTCTTTTTGAGTTTACTGTCTAAATCTTTGCAAGTTTTCAAAAATTTAATATTAGTCTTTTTTCTTTGTAATGGTGAAGTTTTGGAGAAAAATATGGCGTAACGTATACAAAATTATAACTAAACTTTATAAAGAGTGAAGAATTTGAAGAATTTTGAATGAGAATGTTTTTTTTTAAGAATTTCTACAGATAGAGCTCAGTTTGAAGAATTTTTAAGAATTGTGTTTCATTTGAAGAATTTTGAAAGAGTATTTGAAGGGCGTTAAAAATGCTTCAATTTCTTATTCCCATATACTAATAATAATTACGGGGTAGACATATACGTTTGTCTGGACAGCGCATTGCGTGTTTAAGTTTTAACAAGATTTTATGTATAATTTTTTTTTTTGCAAATTTCTGTTGTTGTTGAGTCTTTACCGTTAAACCCACTTAAGAGCTGTTGTTGGATGGGTGGAGGGGCAGCAATCGTAACTGAAAAACTGGACTGTTTTGTTAGCTGCACAGTGAAATTGTTTTTAATTGCTGCGGTCAATTCGCAGTTGACTTCTTGAGCTTTGATGAGGTCATAACTAGCTGGGGGGATTTAACATACACTTACTAAAGCTGTGGAGCAGACATTGCTTATGAATCATCATAAAAAGAAACAGCAGCAGCAGCAGCAGCAGCAGCAGCTGAAGAAAAAGACACTACCCAGTTGCAGCCCCAGTTTATGTAAATTGCTCAACAATCAGCTTCAACTGTGCCATTAAATCCAATGAGGCATTTCAAAATTAATAGCCAATAGAGCGTAGAGCGTCTGCTGTCCATATTTAGCCATAACTGAACATTTAAAGCATTTTGAATGTGTAGCTGAGAAACTAACGTCGTCTGTCTCGATATCTCTTTTTCCATTGCAGATGTGCGTTCGCATTTTCGTGCCTCGCTGGAGACAAACGAATATGAGAACACCTCGAATTTGTTTCATGTCACTGCCGCTGAGCAAACCCAGGAGCTGCTCGATCGCTGTGATGTGTTGCTGGCGGGCTATGCAGACGAGCAGGCGGCAACGACATCAGCAACAGCAACAGCAACTGCAACAGCGACAACAGCAACATCAACTGCAACAACATTGAATGTTGCCCAAGTGCCAAGTCCAGTCATTAATTTGAATGGTTGCTGTGACTATGCGGATAGTAAAGTGGGCGCCGAGACCGGTTGCTATCTGGAAATGTTTTCCCCGTCAGGGGCAACGGCTAAGGAGATGTCTTCGTCTTTATCGAGGAACTCGCGTAAGTGCCAGAGTCAGCCATATGTACTACATACTATATAAAATATACACAGTTCAAAATAATTGCTGTAACTTTACAATTTAATATGGGTTTAATTGAATTTAGATTTTTTGAAAGATTTTGGTTTGTGTTTTCAAGCCAAAAATGTTAGAATCGAGAGAGTACACATTCTAAATACAGATAGCGCTCGGAAGTCAGAATTTTTGCAAATTGGAATTTTCCAGAAATTATAATAATCGTTTTCAATACACTGGACGCTCCAAAATTAGAATCGAAAATTCTATTACATATTTTTTCATTTTTTTACACTTTACAATACATATTCTTTTTTTCTTTTTTTGTGATAAATTCGAAAGAGGATTCTAACTATACACTAATCAAAATGGAATCCCTTTTCTATTCCGCACTAGTTTTGGTTTTGAAAGTATTATAATCGAGAGAGTACGCATACCTTATACTAAAATTTGCTTTGTTTTTAAACCAGATATTCTAAAATTTAAAGTAAAATCAATTTTCAAATTCTTTAATGTTCATTTAAAGTCAATATGCAATCAAGTTTTGAAGCGTAAAGCCTAAAACCCGTTTAAAAATGTGCTATAGTTGCAAACTAAAACCGTTTTGAATTAAAAACAAATTAAACTTGAACTAAATTGAAATACATTATGAGGTAACTAGCACATTGCGTAAAATTAAAATTACTACAATTATTTTTTGCTGTGTATATACATACTACATAAATAGCGTATTATTGTAGTTATCTCAAGGCATACAAGTAATTGACTTTAATTGCAGTGTCCGCCTCGCGGGAGTACATCGATCTGGGTAGCAATACATCGCTGAACCGTGATAAGACCTTACGCGGCTCCAGCCTACAAAAACAACAACAACTTGAGAGTGAACCCGAACAACAACAACAGCAGCAGCAGGAACAACAACTATACGACATTTGCCAGCAACAAGGCGAGGAGGAGACACAACAGGTCTTTGCACATGAGCTATTTATTAATTGTCCATACGCTGATCTGCCAGCTGGTCATATGGCGCTGCAGCGTTCCATCAAATATGGCCAATTGCAGCGCATTGAGAAGCGTCTGTTTTTTGACCAAAGTAAAAAGTGCTATTGCGGCATATTGAACGATTGGATGCTATGCTATTCAGATGGACCAACTGCCTGTCGTCCTAGCAGCAGTTTGTATCTCAAAAGTTCGGCAATTGAGATTGAGCACTTTGGCGAGGGCAAACGTCGTGATATATGCTTTCAAATAACGACTGCCGATCCAGGCAAGAAATTTGTTTATCAGGCAAACAATGAGGTCGATGCCAAAGAGTGGATACATGCCATTGAAGCGGCCATACGTGGTGATGCCGTCGCCCAGCTGAAAGCGACACGCAAGCTGCCCACGCCGCCAGTCATGAAACGGAGCAGCTATACGCCCACGCCCACAAATGCCAACCATACAGATAGCATCTATGAAGAGCCCTCGCCCATATACAACTTTGGTGAGGCTTCGACGCCGCCGCGTCTGCCGGAAAAGTGTAATAGTCCCAGCGCATTGGCCAAACGTTTTGAATATGATATACCAAAGTGTCCTCCACAGCCGCTAGCCTTAGAGACGGATGAGACGAGCAACGTGGAAACAGCTGAGCTGCTCAATGGTGCCACTGGTGAGCTGAAGCCACAGCCACAGGCATCCAGTTTACATGGCAGCCTGACGTTGGACTTTCAGGCCAAGGTCAAAACGGTGCACAGCGAGCTCTCTAGTCAGCTGACGAGTCCGGAGCGGCTGAAGAAGGCCGCCAAGAAGAGCTACTCCAGCGGCAATATTGAAACGGAAATGCTAGCCTTAACCAATTCGAATCCCCATAACAATTCTAGCTCCAATCCAACGCCAGCCAGCAGTCCAGCCACACTCAAGGACCAAAAGAAACAGCGCAAATCGCAGACACCGCAAACGAGTCCACAGAAGACGCCCAGCAAAGATTGTGATAAGCTGGCCAGAAATTGGTTTCTCAGTCGCCTTAACAAATCCACCGCCGGCCTGAGCACACGCTCTCCCACAAGCATCAATAGCAATGCCACAAGCACGCCTCCAAATGCCAAATGCAAGCAAAGCGAAAAGGAAAATCTGCTCAATGAACTCGATCTCTGTGATGGCAGCGGCAATGATGGTAGCAATGACCAGCAGCCGAGCAGCAATCCCACATCGCCCTGTTTGAAGGCGGAGGCCAAGAGCAAGGTGAACATGATTATCAATCAATTTGAGAGCAGCGGTCATCTGTCCGCCATGTTCAGCGTGGAGGCATTGGCGGCAAATGCTTTGGCCTCGCTTAGCTCCTTCTGTGACAGCGACAATTGCAACAACTATGAGCCCATCATGCAGCTTGCAACGCCGAACAGCGCTTTTCTCAAAAAGGTCTAGGCGCACAGGACGAGGCAAACTCCACACACATATATAGTATTAGGCTAGTGACAAATCGCATATTTCATGTTTATCCTCAACATTGACATAAAATTTTTTAATATCAAAACATAATTTTGTTATTTTGTTATATGTATACATAAGTAAATATGTAATGAATGTGTGGGTGCGGTGTGTGTGTGTAAGCGGGTGTGTGTGAGTGTATGTTATTCGCACAACATTTAAAAGAAGAGCGAGGTAGTTTGCCATGCCGTTGAGATATCGTTGTGGTATGTAATATATATATATATATAGAATAAATTCACATTGCTGCAGATGTATAGCGCGAGTTTGGTAAAACACTTTTGCCGTTATCCTGGCGTTGAGATTCCATAATACCCACGAGCGCGTTCCTCTTGCGCTCATCCGGCACTAGAATCAGCTTACTAGGTGATTCACTGCTGGAGAACAAACCCAGCACACGTTTACCTTCCCGCCCCACTGTAAATTGTACGCCACGACTGGTGGCTACAATGCTTTTGATTTGTTCCCACTGATAGGACCAAAGTGACTGTAACAAGCAAAGGATTAGATTAAACTGAGTTCTTTACAAAAAATATGCTTCAAAAGTGCTTACCCCCCAAATGCCAAACATATCGTTGCGTTGTGTATAGATCAGTCGATGATTGGTGACCAGCAAATATTCTGCCTTTTGTATAATCTCCTCACAGTGTATAAAACTGTCCGTGCTCACATATTTGCCCTTGTCCAGTTCTCTGCAAGATGAAATAAGAATTAGAGCTATGTAATATTTATGATACGAGTTGGCAGGGGAACAGAAAACTGGATTCTTTTCTTTCCTTATTCGAATTCTAACTTTCCTCGGCTTCGAATCACAAATAATTTGATTAAATAATTGTATGCCTTTTTTGGTACTCTCTTTCAAATTAGAAAAAAGACCATGTTAGATTTATGTAGTGTCCGTCTATCTGTCCGTATTAATGCAATTTTATAATCGGAACATACCCCAGTCAGATAAAGTGTTAAAATTTTCTGATACACCCATTCCGTCCTCCGCAGTATACCAAATGTATATCTCCAACATTCCCAGGAGTCGTCAAAATTGAATTTGGAATAACTATAGATCTACTGACCAGAAGATCACAAAAGTTTTCTCGCCCCCGCAAATAAACATAAGGAAACAGAGTTGAAACAGAGTATAACGCAGTCGGGCTTATCCGACTGCAACGTTGTTAAATGATTATATTTATTATTGGTTAGTAAATTTTAAAGTCGGCAACATCCGACTGCAACGTGCTTACATAATTATATTTAGTTTAGGTTAGTAAATTAGTTAGTACGTTAAGTAAATTAGTTAGTAAAGCTGCAAAAATACTATAATGGCAAAATACAAATTTAGACTTTATCGGTATCGACAACATATTCGATTCCAAGTCATAGTTATGTCATTCAATTTAGTTGCACTCACTTAAGCATCTTGTTGCCCAAGGCCTCGGCATGGCAATAGGGACGCAGGACATTGTCATAATGCTGGAAGCGTGGTGGACGCAAACGTTTGACCTCATCGCTACCTTCGGTGGCGCGTTTAACCGCTTCGAAGCTGCCGCTGGCGAAATCCACCACACCAGCTGTGGGACGTGCCACCAGACCAATGGCGCCCTTGCCCAGACCCTTAAAGAAACCCTCAACGCCCTGTTGGCGAGCACCACTCACAGGCTTTGTCACCACTCCAGTGACGCCATCCACAAAGCCCTGCAAGAGTTAGAGTTTGAGTTTGCTTTTGAAACAGCTGCTTTGTCAAGTGCTCACCATGACCAGACCTTTGCCGCTGCGCGCCAGACCCTCATGGAAGTTCTTTGGCTTGTTGTGCATGCCTTGGCGCCGCTTGCGTTGATAGTCATCGTCAAAGGTTAGGGCAGCCAGACCCTTGCCCATTGCGCCAGTGATTCTACAGAAGAACAGAGACAGAGTTAGTTTATGGGGATCTTAGAGAATGGATGAGGCGTCAACTTACTTGGACATGGCGCCTGCAGCACCGCCTACAGTGTGGCCAAAGAGTGACTTGACGCCCAGCACCAGACCTTCAGCAAATTCGCCAGGTCCTTGGATGGCACCCTGTAGAAATATTTAAATAATAATCAAGAAGCTTTAAAAACAAAGGTGAACCTACCTGAAAAGGCTCGTAGAACAAATCCTCGACACCCTTTTTGAGACCCACAACAAGGCCATAGGGATTGCCCAGCACATCCAAGCCGAGAGCCAGCACATAAAGCTGCTTTAGTGCTTGACCCGTGTAATGTGAGGTAACCTCAGAGATCAGCATCTGTTGCGTAAAGAACTGATACTCTCGCTCAAAGAAGGCCAAGCGGAAGACGACATCATTGACATCGGTTAGCGTGACGCCCACGCCTTGGACCAGCGTGCCCAGAAAACCAGGCAGCGCCGTCGTATCAGAGCCAGCCATGGAGAAGCTAACATGTATCTTAAGTGGACCCAAATGCAAATTATCGTAGAAGTTCTTCTGCTCCTGCTGCGAATGTTCCTCAAAGAAGGCGGATAGTGGCTTTACAATGGACTCAACATCATCGCACAGCAATTTAGCTGCATGCTCGTCGCTTGCTTCATTAGCAAACATTTCAGCGATGGCGGTTAAAAAGAGTATGTCCACCTTAAAGTGGAACTCCTGTATCAATATAGTTGCATACTTGAACTGCTTGACATCGGAGTTGGGTATGACACGGCGAACCATGCTGCACTCAATAAATGGCTTTAATGATGTGCTGGTGGCGACACTTTTGGGCGGCGCAATTGGCGCCAATACGACTGGGAATATGGAATCAACAAGCTGATTGTCAACCTGTATACGATTGATTTTCACATGCAGTTGATTCTGGTACGGTGACGATTTCATCGATACCCAAATGGCAGGATAAAAATTGCGATTTAGACTGCGATCGTTGCTCTTCGTCAGCGTCATTGTGCCAAAGTCAATCTGCAAGGAATTTGATTGTTGTAATCAACGAGACAGAATATCTATTAATCTATACTCACCGGAAACTTGTTATCCAATGTATATCGACGCACATCCTTGATTGTCTTGTGCACAAGATAGCGTTGATATTCTGCCTCCAACAGCTCTGATTCGTGTATGGTGAATTCTTTGAAACGTTTTTTGTTCGGTTTCTTCTGCTCCCAAATGATACCCGAACTGGTAATGCCCAAATAGAGTATATCCAGACCCGTTTCATTGTTAACCACAGACACACCAATGCCATGTATATGCAGATCAATGCTTTGTGTGATTGTCTGCAATGCCGCGGTGCTCTCAGTGCGCTTGGCAATCGATTCAATTTCCGTAAAGAGCAGCACACGCTGCATGCCATCCAGGAAGGAAACCCAGTAGGCTTTGCTGCCGTCTTGCAAGCTGTATGGTTAGAAAGTGTTTAATTAAATATATAGAAACGAACAGCTATGAAACTTTAATTGTTACTTACATAACGTTATCAATTTGATCACGTCTTAGATCAGTTTCCTGCTTATCCTTGCCAAAGATTAACATTTTTGGACCCGTCGGATCACTCCAGGCATACAAGATGCTCTGCTTGGGCTTTAAAATATGCTCAATTTTGGTGTTTCTCTCGTAGTAGACAATGTCCTTGCTGGTGTGATTAATCAACAGACCCGGTGCCAAAAATTTCTGATGTTCGGTGAACGTTATATAGACACCACCCTCAGTGGTCTGCACATCTACATTGACACCGCCATGGCGGCTATCGTTAAGCTTCAGCAATGTGCAGGTCACCTCCGTGTAGTCAAAGGCCGGCGTTAACTTGCCATCAACTCGAACAATAAGCTTATGATTGGAATCATTTTTGGGCCACAGCGGCTCAAAATCATTCTGCAAGAGTACAAGCCAAGGATCACCGGGACGCTTCAGCTCCTGTAGTTCAATTTGATACCGACACTTGTTGCGCACAATGTAAAAGGGTATGAATGTGATCTGCTTGGTCAAGGAGTTGTGCGTCAAATGATTATGCACACCAATTAGATAGCTCTGATCGTTGGCATTGCAAGTAACGCCACCAATGGAACCGGCTACATCCAACGGTATCTTTTCACTCCACTCGCCACTGTCGATGCGTATGGAGGCCTTCTTTTTGTCAAAGAACATCTTGTCGCGGAAAGTGAACAGTATGGGACCAGCATATTCAGGCGGATGATAAAGCACCTCGACGGAAGAGCTCTCTGTTTTATAGGTGAGCATCATGCCTGTTTTGTTGATCATCCAGAATGGACTGTAAAGTGTAAGCATCAGACTGCCAAAACGATTGTCAGAGCTGCAATTTAAACAGAGGATTAAATAATCATTCTAGCTATAATTCCACACATAAAGCTAAAGCTAGTCAGTTGAAATAACCTACCGCACATAAAGATCCATTTCCATTTTAACTTCAGAATCATACGAGGCGAATCTCCAAACCGATAATTCGCAATCGCTTTCAGAAATTTCGGTGGCATAGGACCAATCCTTTTCCAGATATTGTATTAGCTGTATGTGAATATAAACGTTAGTTAAATAGACTAGACTACATGCAGTATAATCTTGTTTTACTTACGCGTACGACAAGCACACTCTTGGACTCCTTGCCCTTTTGGAACATTCGAACCGTTGGCAAATGTAGCACATGTCCGGGATTCACCTCCTTCTCGCCATAGTCAAGGAAGTCCTCTTTTTGATATCGATTTCTACCCAAGCTATCTATCGTTAAACGTACATCCTGCTCGGTGACACTTTTGCGCACCGAACAACCCGCTACTGACACCTTGATGTCAATGGGCAGCGCATTGCGCAGATAAAGCGGCGGACGAAGATGTATTGTATAAAATGCACTCAATAGCCTATACTTGTTGGTGTTTTCATAGTAAATCTCATGCTTTTTGCGTATGGTGTTGATATATAGTGCTTCAAAAGTTTCGATGGGATCGCATTGCAGCTGATGCGAAAAGTTGAGGTCCGAGGGATTTGTACTCCAGCTAATACCCTGCACGGATGTCTTGTAGCCGTCAAGCGAGAAATATAGCTCCTTGGACTCTGCATAGATGGCGTGCAAGGGCACATGGAACATTTGACCAGGTGGGGCAAAGCCCACAAGCACTTCACTGTTATCATTCGCCCGACGTCGATACACATTGATTGGTGTGGTAAAATGATTAAAAATCTGTAAGCAAACGTATAGAAATGCTTTAAATGGTAGTTAAAGTTTAGTTTTTCCAATTACGTACGCCAACAACGCCATGAATATTGATTTTGGTCGTGCCATACTCCAGCTTGACCTCAGATACAATGGCCCAAGCTTCTTGGGTAACGCCGCGTGCCAGTGGAAAGTAGCGTGAATCTGCCTTGGATACGGGCAGCGGAATTTCTTTTAAGACGTCACCAATCTGCGAAAACAAGACAAATGGCATTTAAAATTAGATACAGAAATCTTTAAGTTAAATGCTTAAATACATACCGTCACATAGAGATTATAATCCTCGGCCTGCTCATCGGAGATTGTGCTCATGTCCTTGGTTTGCAAGTACGCACGCCCACCAGCCGATATGGTGCAAGTCTGTATATCATCAGGGTTCACCAGCTGCTCCTCCGGATTCGTGTGCAGCACAATAGATCTATTTATTGCTTTGCCGCCGCCGCGATGCACCTCATGCAGCGTAAAAATGCCATTAGCCAGATCCAATGTGATATCAAAACCCGTATCGTTCTCCACAACGTAAGGCGCTACAACATCTGGCTTGGCCAAGCCCTTCTCATCGATGGCCTGCGAGAAGGCCTCACCCAGCTCACTCAGCAGGTTTACACACGTCTTGCTTAGGGTTATCTCCAGTGTCTCTTTGGAATGTATGCGTATGTTGGTCGTTTGGTCTTCCTCCATTTCATCGTATTCGCTTTGTACCTTCTCTAGCTCCAGATCGAATTGCAGCTCCCAGGGTATATACTCGCTAATGCCGTTGCGTCCCACAACCTCATTTAGCTCAATGATGGGCTCCCATTCGGCCAGGATCTGATTGTAGTAGTTCTGAAAGGAACAAGTTTTATCTAAGCATAAAAGTTGACATTGTGCGAGAATGTTCAGAACTTACCATATTAAGCGTAAGGGAGCCATGTGCGCTTAGATTTCGACTCCAGTTATTAAACACAGCCGTCATGCGTGTGTCCAGCGAGATGAGTGGCTTTGTATAGTAACCGACACCCGATTCAATAACAATCGTTATGCTCGGCACTTCTATTACACATTTCTCCGTCTTGTGCCGCCCCATTGGCGAACCTTCATCTAACTGGAACGCTTCGTAGGCCTCTTCCACCTTGGTGAACCAATAGGTTCTTGAATTGAAGGTCTTGGGATACCAGATATTTGAATAATCAGCATGCTCTTTATCAATAGCCGCCTTCTCCGCAGCACCGGTGCTTATGCTCATCAACGCCTTGTTAAGCAGCTCAATAGTTGCCGGCGATACGTTGATTATAATGTCACTTAGCTTTAGGCTTATGTGCATACCTTCCGACTCGGGCGTTGAGCCCTGCAGACTAATTACGCTCGGATGAAGTATATAGTGGCGCGTCAGGGCACGCCTCTCTGGCATAAAGGAGCACATATACATTTTGAGCGCATCAATTTGCCCATTAATCATCTGCTTGTCATCGATGGAGCGATAATTCAGATGCACCTGTGCCTATTAAAATCAATCAAAAATAATTTTGTTAATTTGTTGAGCAACTTAAGTTAGTTTTACAAACTTACGTTAAAGATAATGGCATTGGTGTTGAGATTATTCAGACTCTCCACCAATATAATATCTGGCTCGTCGATATGCAGTATTAGATTCATTTTCTTCATATGGCCAGCATCTGCAATAGTAAACGTTTGTATAAAAAGCTATAAAACATGAAATTTCATAGAACAATCGAAACCGTTCTTTCCCATTACAACTTTATGATATAGTTTATCAATCCGGCCGATTCTGACTTTTAAGACATAAAACTAAGCTAAACTAAGATGACTGAGTATAAATAAGTACACTTTCAAAGAACAGAGACGTCAAAGCGCATAAAAAGAATATTACAATTTTGGCAATAATTCGCAACTATTCTAAACTTCCAACTTATGCTCTATTCTCGACTAATGCACATGCCTTGATGGTGTTCCTTTAACTCAATTGCCGTAGCACGTACACTCTCGCGGGCTGCTGCTTCAACGATTGGAGCTGATTTTCTTGTAACTTCATCCTCATCTTCCTCAGCTGGTAGCGCCAAAAACGTAGTCAGCTTGAGCAGAAAATCAATGCACACAATCAAATCAAAACTGCGGACACGCACTTCAGCTGCAATAAAATGAAACAAAACAAAGCATTAAATTCAATTCAATATAAACGCTATACAACATACCAAAAGTATCATTTTCTTTTATAATGGCAGTCACATCGACCATATAATTGCGATCAGTGTAACAGGACTTAATTATTTCGTCCTTATTAGACAAGCGCTCATCCCAATCCTTGCAGCTTAAATAGCGACGTATTTTACTTGTATTATTCGGTCGCGTATCATCCAATTGAATATTACAGAGAACTGTGGATACGCTTAGCGTGCCATTGCTCAGCTGGGTTCCCTTTACAGACAGAAAGTATATGCCAAAGCAGGCCAATCCTGCATCCTCGCCTAAATGAGTAAAAAAATTGTGTTTAATTTGCAACTCATGACTAATAAAGCCTTAGACTTACGTTCCATAAGATTTATAATAACACCATCAAATTGAAAATTAAATTTCAACGATTCATATATCTTTTGATTGGATGGTCTCAAGTTTGATTCAACTGAACGGTGTGATTCCGTTTGTGTGGGCGCACGTGAAGGCGCAGGCATTACTTCTTTTTCTTGGGGCGGGAATTCGGCAAGACCTTCGCTTAGATTACGATTTAAGATGGACATAATCAGCGCATAGTCATCCATAAATAGTGTTAGCTGCAAATATTCAATAGAGTTTTACATATATGACAAATATAAATTTGCAATCCTTCAACATTACCTCCACAGATTTCAAATGACCGGATAGATTGAGCTCTGGTAGCTCCTTATGCCAACCACTTGACAGATTGCGTAGCACGGTGAGTGTAAAGCTCATGGGTTCCATCATATTGAGCTTGGACTTCATGCCAATGGCCGCGTCCACGTCTAAAATATAACAAATATAATATTATAGAAGTTAGAAACAGTTAAAGAGGCTACTTACCATCCAGAGTGGAGTCGTTGCCAGTCGTCTCATTGCCATCCAATATAGTCACCTTGGTTAGCTTGACATCATTTAGCTGCAGCTTAATCTCATCAATGACGGCACTATCATCTCTATCGAGCACCTGCACTTCGCTTGTATTGTTTGTCAACTCGAGCAGACCCAAGTCAAGTGCAAGCGCATTTTTGCTCTTTGAATCCACAGGTATGACTATAATTGGCGCCTTAATGCGCACATTGAGCTTCATGCGTGTCGCCTTCTCATAGGCATCCATGGCATTCTGACGAGCGCTCTCTGCGGCGGCAGCGCTGGCGTCGGATAGCGCTTGTTGTGCTGCCTGGAAGTTGTTAAGGAAGTTCTGCAAAAGAAAAATATAGAAGTAATAAAAGTGAACTTGAGCAGCTAGGGTCTAAAAAACTTACCAGTACACCGCTGACAAACCAGTTAAGGAATACAATCTTCATGCAGCCAATATCCACAGTTACTTTCATATCATCCGAGTTATAGTCGCGCGTGTAATCCTTATTATAGAGCACCAGCTGACAATTGAAGGCATCCTGACCCACCATGCTTAATATCTGCAATTTGAAAACTATTAAAATCTAAACAAAAACTAAACCAATTCAAGTACTTACATTATTATGTATTGTTTCTGGATTCAGATCATTAATCATAATATCTTTTAGACCAATGTTCACCTCGGTGTAGGAGCTCTTTAGCGTTACATTTGAAACAAAATTCTTCACATACATGGAGGCCAAGGGGCGACTACGTGCTGTAAGCTTAAGGCTAACCTCATTCAAACTGGCCACCACACGCATCTTTACGCTCTCGACAACATTGCGTTTATTACTGAGCTTTTGACGACGCATGGCCATATGTGCGGTGGTCATTATGGTTTCTGTATCCTCCATAATCACTTGCAACTTGTGCTTTATGCCATCACCTTCACCAGCCATGGCATAGCGATCGCGTGGCTTTACCTGCTCCATTATATTCTCCAGGCGACACTGGAAGCCACTGACCAGCGAAAGTAGACTCATGAGGCATTCCTGATGCAGCACAATGTCTAGTACTTCAAAGTTGGCCACCAACAGCTGCTCTATGGAATTGTATTTGGTGTTAAACTCGGGTGATGTTTTATCGGCCAGAGTATAGGAAACTGTTAGTAAATATTTCAAATCCTTGGCATAGCCGGGCGTATTAATGACATCTAAAAATCCAGTTGGATTTTTGTCATCCTCTGCGTCGAATTGCTTGATATTAATGCCACCCAATCTGAAAGTAGATAAAAACATTAATTTTAGCTTTATGCGTGTGTTATACAACTTACTTTAGTCTGGCAACGGTTTCAAAGGTGCGCTGTGCCAAGTGGGCCTCCACCTGCAGCACCTGCACCGAAAGTATGTGCTGTGTATTTCTTGTTAAGTTATGCAGCATTACTTCGCTATCCAAGTTCGAAGCCAATGTTGAAACATCACAGCTCGACCGTTGCTCCTGCTCGGGCGTTACAAATGGCGTATTCGCATAGGAAGTCAATTCGCAGGGCTTCATCGACTGGTAGAGTACAACGGAGATCTCCTTCAGCGAGAAGTTCACCTCCACATTGGTGTACTGTATAAGTTCCTCGCTGAGCAAACCTTTGCTGGCAGTCGTTGTGCCACGTTTTTTAATCTCGCGATTAATAAAATTCGAGATGGAACTGCGTGAGCGTGACATAATTGGTGTAACCACAGTCGATTCGGCTTCTGGCAGTGGTATGCTGGTGACAAGACCTATAGCTTCCAGCACACGATCCTCTGTAATATTCAATTGCACCGATGGCAACAGAATGTCCACTTTGATTTTGGGCATACGCGGATCATTGTCAACAACACAGAGCGCTGCAGTTAGCTCCAAAGATGTGGGACGCAGCACATGCATATCGGTGGAGACGGCCATGCTGAGCACACGCTGCCAATCCTCGTGCGGACGCGCTATCAACACTTGTATATCATTAACTTCCACAATGAATCTATCGTATGCATTATCCATGATGCCTAGTAGAATGTCATCCTTAGTTTCGCCTTTTTGAAACATTTTTTGTACTTGTTCGGAGGAACGCCTATGCGGTTTAGTTGTCACATGCACTTGACCCAAACTGACAACAATCAAAGCCTTCTGCCCTTCCACATAGAGACCGCCATATGGCACGACAAGTATGTTAGGCATCAGCAATATATCCGCATCTAGCACAGATTTCTGTTCAATTATATACTGCATGCCAGTCGCCGAACGTTCCTTGATGCCACTTAGCTGCGTGGCAGCACTTGCCTCAATGTTGGATAAATTCACATTCGTTGGCGGCTTAAAGATGTTGAGCAGACTTAGTATGGTCTCTGCATCGTATATGATTTGCAATGGACGTGCGACAACTTTAACGCGTTGATTGCATTGCTTGTCAATAGGATTCGTTTCGAAGAATATATCCAGCAAATTGAATTCATCGGTAATGATCGATTGAACCAACATGGGCGTATAGTGTTCACGACTCAATCCCGTCATCTTAAGCTCCTTCATGCCAGCTGTTACGCTGATGGCATCAACAGCTGGTCTTTGTGTTATTGCCGCTGTGGCCATGGAGAACTGCAGCTGCATGATGGATGGCAAATTGTTATAATCGTAGTTGGATGACGTATTTGCCTCCTGGGTTATCTCCTGATACAGTCCGATTTCCAGTGCAATGAGTTTAAAGTTCATTTTAATAGCCACATAGTGTTCGGGCACATCCTGCGGCTTGACGTTCTCCTCGTATCCAATTGCCTTGAACATTTTGGCCTTCTCCTCGGGCGTCATAGCCGCCTCAAATTTACGCACTGCAATGCAATATATTATTATGGGCTATACATATATTCAAAGTTATTAATTGAAATACCAATATTTTCACCAGCGGTCTCCTCTTTCTTGGCAGCACCGCCGCCCCACCAGCCGCCAAACCAGCCTGCACTTTGCACGGGCGCCGCTTCACGCAACTTTTCTATTTCTATGTTAACACGTTGTCGTATTATTAATAAATTGAAGACATCTAGCTCTTGCTCCAGCAAATTGCAAGCCTCCAGCAGCATGGCAGGTGGCTTTTTACTTAATTCGCGCTCTCTGTATTTCTGTGCAAGCAACAAAAAATTAGTTTGATATTGATTTGATTAGATTTTGATTTGCAAACTTACTTCTGCGTACATGTTGCAACGTTCGCGATGCTCTCTCATGTATTCCCAGGACCAGGTACGCAATGGTCGTCGTACATCATGCTCAAGCACGGCGGTAATTGCAAACTGCCACCATTCCTTATAGTTGCCCTTGTATGCTAGAAGAAATTGCAATATATAACTTTACTCTCTTTTAGTTTAAACATTTAAAGCCACTTACGTTTATTAAAAGGCCGATATTTGCGATAGGGCACGCCCAGCTGCATGCGATTCATGGAATCAGCCAGTTGTATAATATTATGAAACTGTGTGTTTGTCAGACCAACGTTGAGTGTCTCCATCTCCATGCTCAGGTCAATCTTGGGCTTCTCAAAAGCGGGCACATCAAGTTCCGGATTCATATTTAACTTCAGTTTTGCATTACACGAAATGGGACCCAAAACTAAAGCAAAAAAATAACAAAATTGAGTTAAATTGTTTGATATATGACCAGCATAAGACTATTTACCAAAGCAATAATTAGCGGGCTTAAAGTTCTTGCGTGCAATATGTTTCTTAAACACTTGAGAGAGCGTGTCCTTCTCCTTATCCCTGTAGAGTGCACCATGGCAGTTCATATACGCTGACAAGCAGGAGAGATTCGCGATTTTAAACACCTGCGCCGCACGCTCCGTCATATAGCACTTATCCCAATTGAGATCGGTGGTATAAAGCTCCAGTTCATGCAGCGACAGGCCAAAAGAGAAAGGACTGCCCGTTGTTGTGGTGTCCTCGTAGCGTACATGCACATTGCTAATTTTTACCTGCAAATTGTTAACAATTTGTACGGTTAGCTTTTCAGCGAAGCCAGCGTCAGCTTTTGGCTGGCCTGCAAGAGTATAAAGATGATAAGCATTTAATATATGTTAAATATAACAAAAAAATAACATACCTGATTCCTGCTCCTTTTTGCGTGCTGCCTCCAAGGCATCAAGCGCAGCCTTCTTCAATAAAAGCTCATACTTAGCCTCCTTTTCGGCATTGTATTGCACATTATTGTTGGGCGTTACGAGCGCATAGAGATCTTCAATATCAACAATAACTGGCTGGCTGTACAAATTCTTCCAGGGTATTTTAAGCACCAATTTGCCTACAGTTTAATTTATTAATTTAAGTTAAAAACATAATTTTTGAATAGGTTAACTTACCCAAATAGCCATAGACAAGTTGCACGGGCAAATCCAAATCATCGAGCGCATTTCCGCGTATTTTTAGGTTCTGCAAGACCACATCGCCTATAAGAAAAAATAAAGAACAAAAAATAAACAAATAAATATATATATAGAAATTCATTTGCAATTATGTACTTTATTAAATTATGCGATTAGAAAATTGATTTATTACACGCAAATGCGTGGAAATTATTGTTGCAAATAAACAAATGCGGGAAAATAATGTTAACGGTAAATATATATATAAATATATTTATGTCTGACTTTATAGCGCTTTCAATTAAGCGTGTCTGGCATTCAAATGTTTTTTTTCGTTATGCCTGGAATGCCAAAAAGCTACTCGTCTAAACTGAAACTACGCATATTTAGCCAAATACATAAATGGGTCAATTTCAGAAAGTTACTCAACGTCTACATAATACTGCTATATATCAACAATACTCATAAACTCAAATTATAGTCAAAGTCAACGAGTCATATTCAATTGGCATTATCAGCAAAGTATAATTGTGATAAGAGATACAGCGAGATAAGGAAATAAATAAGAAGTTCAACTTTTAACTGATCCAATAATATTATCTAAATAATTCCAATTGCATTTTGATTGTCTTTAAAGTAAGTTTGTTAGCAACAGATAAAACACTTTGATCTTAGTCATAATGCCGACTTGCACAACTTTTTCTAGCTTAAGCTGCTTATTCAGTGGGTTTTTGTTGCTACTTATAAATATATATTTATTTTAATCGATGGTATACAAAACATGAAAATGATTTTGCACGCATAATACTCAATATTAACGTATAGAAAATAGTTTTAATATATTTTGATTAATGGATTTCACATCAATATCAAAGATATTTCCTTTTTTATATTGTTAAACTTATAGTACAAGTGTTGCATGATAAAGGGGAACTTTTATTGAGTGTTTTCTTTTTTCTCAGAGGCATTAGCCTGTTATCGTATCGCTAGCTGCAATCGCTTATCAGTATGCGATATAGGACTATAAATCAATATTTCGCAATGCGTTTATAATCTAAATAGCACGAATGAATCAGTAAATAAGCTACTGAAACGTGTTTGTTGCATCAACCTTCTAAAAGTGATTAACTAGAAGTGTACCATATTAAGAAATAAACCCAGTCATGCGTACAAATTGTGTGGGTCATTAAAATTAATGTCAAATACTTGGAAATTATTATAAAAATAGCACAATAAAGTCAAAACATTTTGGTTAAATTTTATATACTTCTTCAAATATTATTTTATCGTTTTTTTAACAATTAAACCTTGCTATTTAGGAATATATATACCTAAGTTTTACAAAAAACGATAAAACCTTTTTATACAAACTTGTTAACCATTTTACAAAAGATTTCTTTCAACAAACAAATTTATGCATGAGAGCCGCATTATGTCATCAAGTTCAAGTTCAAAAATAGGTTTGTTTGTCATTGAAAACAAGAGACCAGAAACAAACTCGTTTTTTTGGAAGTTATCTGTCATTTATAAATGTAAATATTTTAGGCTGACTTGGGCACAAGAGGTGTTATGTCAATTGTATTAAAAGAACAGTCAATTGCTCTATATATATATATATATCTGAAAATATATAGATCTGTATATTCATGTGATGTAGTCATTCTTTTGTGTCACGCTCATAATTTAACACAAATTCGCAATCTGAAAGGCAAATTCCAAAGCTGTAATGTAATTTGAGCAATTTTCTGAGCAAGTAACATAATATTATACTTCTTATTTATGCATGTATATAGATTATAAGCTGCCACAGTCTGTAGACTTCGAGATAAGAAGAAATAAACAGAAACCGCAAACAAAATGAAGAAAAAAACATGAAAGCAAAGTTATTTTCGCCGTGCCGAAGATATATACTCTTGCAGCAAAGTTTGGCATAAGAAAACTTCATTTTCAACAGTTTGTTTCTATGGCAGCTGTAAGATATAAAAGACCGATATTGATAAAACTTAGGCAGCATGTAAGGAATATGATAACTAGCAAGTTTTCTTCAAATATAAGTATAAACAAAAAAGTTGTTCATAGAAAAACTTATTTTTCAGCCGATTGTTCCTATGGGAGCTTGTGAAAATGTGTGGAACATGCTTAAACTTAGATTTATTGAAATTGGTCGAGTTATTTTGGAAAACAAAAGTTTTTCTTAAAAAAACCTATTTTTCATCCGATTGTTCCTATGGCAGCTATACGATATAGTCGTCCGATTTTAATAAAAATTTGTTAAGCATGTATAAAATATGCCTAAACGAATTTGCTCGACTTATTTTAAAAAAACAAAAAAGTTTTTCATACGAAAACCTATTTTTCAACTGATAGTTCCTATGGTATAAGTTATAGTGGTTCGATCTGGCCGAGTTAAACATAGGTACTACCTGTAGAAAGAAGCATCTGCGCCAAGTTTATCAAGATAGCTCTAGAACTAAGTCCTGAGCTATATAGACTCGGGTGTTGATGCTGATCAAGAGACGTTTGCTTTAATGTGCTACACTTTTTATGACAAAGTTATAATACTCTCTGTAAGGGTATAAAAATGATGCCACACACAATCGCTGGGAGAAATAAGGTTGGTCTGTTTCAATACAAACAGATGCAACAGTTTTCAAAGCTTTAAAGAGAGCGTCTATGCTATTTTTTTGAGAGCGTCAATTTATTTAGACGCCCATTGTGAATTTCTAGTTAGAAATTGGGTCAACTGTGCGAAAGCGTGAAGGATAAGGTCATTGAAACGTGGGTGGGTGGGCATTAATTACAGTTGCGTGCTTGGGGGTCATCTAATTGAGTTGTAGTTTGTTGTTGTTAACTTACCGCCCCAAATGCCAATTTTCAATTGCTTATGATCCAAATTCTCAATGTAGTCGCCCAGCACCTTGTTGAGAACATCAGCCACCACGGCCTCGAACACCATTCTGAAGCCGTTCTTCTAGTTCCTCTGTTCTTTCCAAAAATATCCAAATTCCAAAAGTTAAGCAGCTGTTGGCAGCCAAAAGGCGGCTGCTTATTGATTTTTGGTTTCGTTGTTTATTGTGTTTATTATTGTTGTTGTAGTCGGTTTGTGTGCGTTGTGTGCGTGGTTTTATTGAACGCTCTCGTTGTCAGAATTTAAATCTAAACAATATAGAACAAAAAACAAATTGGGAAATGGAATATTGAGAGACGAAATATAACTCAGTGATGATGTCATCATCATCAACCATCAGCAACAAAAACAAAAAACAGCAACTAAAAACATACAAATAGTCGGCCACTTTATTCAAATGTTTGATGGGTGGGGACGGGGGCATAAAGGCGTAATTTTTGGCATTGTTTTCTTATATATTATGTTCATTAACACAATTACTTTTCACCATATGTGGGCGTATAAACAAAAGCATCTTTCGTTGCAATATTTTTTTACTACTCCACGTTTTCTTTGGTCACAATATAACTGTTTTAACGCGCTGTTTCTGCCCTGCATAGAGGCACGGCTTTATCTTTATTTATCAAGTGGTTTCTCGAACAACAACAAATGCCAATTTACCTTGCTGACCGTGGCATTATCAATGCGCAATAATAATAAACACGCTAGCCGCCGTGCAGCTCTCGGTAAAAACTGAGCTCTCAAAAAGTAAACAGCTGTGTTGTGTGTTAACGTTTTCAGGTGAATGTCAGTTGCGAGGGTGGCTCAATAAGAACACGAAGTGAAACTGCGATTTGACAGTTGACTTGAAAGTTATATTCAAATCAATGGTTGTTGCGCAGAAATAGCGATTTTTATACTAATGCTGATGTCCGCAATTGATTTTAAGTAAAAATACATTTGTTTTTTTTTTTATTTTAAAAGATATGTAAGGGACGTTTTCCTGAATTTATTATACTAAAAATTAATGAATTAAATACTAAATAAATCTATCTGTCTTCATGAAAACGGCTTAAATTTTGACAAAATTATGGTTACAACAAGTTATGAAGACCAGTTTATGATGATTATTATTGCTAACAGATTCTACAATCTTAGTTAAGGTTATAAATTATAATTATAAGCTAAGCTGCTTCGTCCATCAAAATTTTCATAATTTTAAAGCGCATAGCTTGACATTTGTCTGGATCCTCAATTTGATCCAATTCAGCTTTTATAAGCTCTCCGAAAGCTTCAACATCCGGCTTATAGTTGGTATTATTGCTTAGCAGCACTTGGCAAGCGGTCTCCAGATATCGTTCCTTTGAAGAGTTCTCAGGATATTCAGCAGATTTCTTAGATCGTTGGCGGGACCATTCGGCATCAATCTGTGAACTTTATAAATGAATAAATGTAATATTTTTTTATTCATTATGTTTATATTACTTTTGAATTAAAGGTGCTTACGTTGTGGCGGACATCTGTTCACAATCCGGTAAGTCGATTATCTTATATCTTTCAGACTGTTCCGGCTCAATCTTTATAGCTGCTATTTCAATGCCCGTTCCATATGCTTCGCCGTTAGCGTTTTCCGTGAATGTATCGCCCACTATCGTTTCAGCGTTTTCATCTTCCTCCTGCTCTATTTTAATACCGTTTGAAATCATGCCTTTCTGCATGTTCGTGCTTTTTTAATTGAACTAAATTACGGTTTTATTTCATTTAAATTCTTCAGATCATCCTCAGAGTTTATTTGCACGCGCTTGCCTGCGAATGGCAAATAAACTGAACAGCTGTGAATATCGATATGTCTGCTTATCAAGAGAATGGCAAACCAATGTGTCGCCTTTTGGAGAGAATGGCAAACCGATGTCTGCTTTACAAAAGAATGTCAAACTGATAAGCTGACGTGTTGACCTGCATAAAAACGCATTAAATATTCAATTTAACAATGCAAACAAGATTTATTTTGCTTTTGCTGGCTCTCGTGCCCATTGTGCTATCCAAGAAGTTCACGGATGGCGACAAACCAGATTGGGCAAAGAAGGATATACGCGACTACAGCGAAGCAGACTTGGAACGACTGCTGGATCAGTGGGAGGTGGGTTAAACATAAAATGCAATCAAGTCGCATATTAAACAATTTGCTGCAGGAAGATGAGGAGCCACTAGAAGCTGATGAGCTACCCGAGCACTTGCGCCCACAGCCAAAACTAGATCTTACGAATTTGGACAAGAAAAGTCCTGAAGAACTGCTCAAAGTATCGAAAAAAGGGCGCACATTAATGACATTTGTGTCGGTTACCGGCAAACCCACACGCGAGGAAGCCGAAGAAATAACCAAGCTATGGCAGACCAGTCTATGGAACAGTCATATACAAGCGGAGCGCTATATGGTTGACGATGATCGTGCCATATTCCTGTTCAAGGACGGCGAACAAGCCTGGGAGGCTAAAGATTTCCTAGTGGCGCAGGAGCGCTGCAAGGGTGTTACCATCGAAAATAAGGAATATCCGGGTGAACATGTCAAAGATGAGCTATAAGTTTTGTATTATTTATAACTAAGTACACCAACCTCCTACATTCTCACTGTAAAGTATAGTTTTTAAGCACAAAAATGAACAAATTGAAATCGTATACAATTGAAAATGTACCAGAGTTGTTTGTCCATTCGCGTGTCAACGTTAACCGATTTGTGCCGCCCTGGTTTGGCTTGTTTACATTATAAGACGTCAAAATTTCGAGCCCCAGCTCAACGCAGTTTGACCCCAACAGACGCAACGGCTTTACCCCATTGTCAAGCGGCGACTTCGAAGCGCTGCGCCTGCACAAGTCAAAAAATCCATAGTGGAAAAATGGCACTTAAAGCTAAAATCGGTCCATCCATTCTGAACGCCGATCTAGCCAATTTGGCAGCGGAATCACAAAAATTGCTGGACAATGGTGCGGATTATTTGCATCTGGATGTAATGGATGGCAACTTTGTGCCGAATTTAACATTTGGACATCCCATGGTGAAATGCTTGCGTAATAATATCAAGGTGAGACTTTGTGGTTTATTATTTGTGGCTTGCTCACCTACAATTGCCCTTGGTTGACTTGAAGAACGCGTACTTTGAGACGCACATGATGGTTAGCAATCCAGAGCAATGGATAGCACCCATGGCCGACGCAGGCGTGAATCTATATACATTTCACATAGAGCCTGTAGAGGATGTGGCCAAGGTCAGCCGGCTAGTTCAGGAGTCAGGCATGAAAGTGGGCCTGGCCATTAAGCCAGGCACTGAGGTAAATTGAGGTTATGTGTGCTGAAAACAATAAACAACCACATGTTGCTTCTGCAGGTCAAGGAACTTGAGAAATACATAGACATGGCCGATTTGGTGCTGGTAATGACCGTGGAGCCTGGCTTTGGTGGGCAATCGTTCATGGCCGATATGATGCCCAAAGTGGAATGGCTGCGCAGCAACTATCCCAATCTTGACATCGAAGTGGATGGTGGCGTCGGTCCAAAGACTATTGAATGTTGTGCCAAGTCCGGCGCCAACTGGATTGTGTCCGGCACTGCTGTTGTTGGCGCAGCGGATCAGCGCCAGGTCATCTGCGATATGCGTGGTGTTGTGCAGCGTTACCTCAAATAAGTTGAAATGCATTTTTTAAAGAATTTATTAATTAAGTACAAAGTTGTAAAGAAATTCCAGTTTAAGCAAAATTCCAAGATTGTATACGATTAAACGAAAAAAAAGCAATTGCATTTTATAGTTTTATACATTTATTTTCCAACATTTATATATATAAGTATATAGTATGTATATATGTATGACATTTTTGCTTATAGCATTTAGTTGGTTATACGTGTGTGTGTGTTCCATTGTTTATGTAATTTGTATCTTAGATTTATGCACTTTTCTTAGTTATTGTATGGCATCATTTGAATTGCCTTATTTTTTTATTTTCTTCTCAAAATCAGTAAAGTAGTCAACAATTTTCACTGTCATCTATTCAAAAAAATTCAATGTAAAACTTTTCATAAATTCTCAATCTCATTTTGTTCATCTTGCGAAAAAAACAGAAATTCAGTTTCAATTTTATTGTCAAAAGTTTATATGTAAATTCTTTACAAGCTGTTTTTCTCATCCAAACTGTGCATTAATTAACAAGTGCGTTTCACCAAAATGATTATGTTTTAAACATATACATAGTATGTATGTATATATTTGTTTTTTTCTGATTTCTGTATACGTAAATTCAACTAGTTTTTAATCAGCTTGTGTTTTAAGTGTTTTGGTTTTTGTCTTTTGCAATTTAGCTACATTTACATTTAACATTTCGCTACAATTATTTTTATTTGTTTATATTGTTTTTGATTTGATGCTTTTGCATTTTAGTATTTTAACATTCTCAAAAGCACATTGAAATTAAACAGTTAGTTGAGATAAAACACAAATGGTTTAACAAAAAACACGCATAGGCCCATTTCATTTGAAGCATAGCAATTTTTACTAAATAACTATCATGCAGTTTCATTATTATACCGGTGTATCGATCGTTTTGGATCATTTGCCTATATATATGTAAGTATGAATATATGTATTTTTATGTATGTAGTTGTTTACTCGTAAGTAGTATATTTATGGCTTGTGTTGATTGTGTGCACATTATTGTACTTGTCGTATTTATATTTATTTCATATCTCGTATGCTAATTGTAAGTATATACTCCTTGCCGAGCATTTTACATATATGTAAGTATATATATATATATATATATATATATATGTATATATATGTATATAGTATATGTATAACTTATTTCACTTGCCAATGCTAAGCATTATTACATCTATATATATATATATATGTATATGTATGTATTTTTATTATAGACTAAATATACATAAAGCTAAGCGTTGTTTATTTTGATAGTAGCCTGGAGCATAGGTATATAAAAATAGCTCACCCTTTAACATGATCCATAAATGCATAAAGAAATTTGAACAGTGTGTCAAATCAAATGCAAAAATGAAAAGAAATGAACTGATATTGTTTGTCAAAGGCAACAATGAAAATCTTTGTCAGACTACATGCATAGTACATAAATAACTACCAATTATGCGTTAATTATAGTAGTAGATAATTGTCTTTGTCTTGTATATAATTATGTTATTCTTTGATATTGGCTAACGCACACGATATTGAACTTTTTTGTTTATTTCCCAAGTAAGCATAACTTTTTATTGATATATGTATTGTCCTGCCCAGTCCATTGCGTCTAAATATCTAAGCGCCCAATCTTTTATAACGGTCTGCTCATGCACTTATATTTATATATAAGTATATATATATAAGTATGCTTGTTTTACAACAACACACTGTTTTACATAAATGTATAAACATTTGATTTTTCCTTCTTTTTTTTTTTGTTTGTAATATGCATGTATAAATTTTAGACACCATCACATCTGCTTAAAGCTACAGCTACATGATATATACCATATATATATATTGTATATTTCTTGTTATATATATGTATATTTGTTGTATATTTCACTTATAGTATATTTCATTTTTGGATTTGCTATAAAAGTTTTCATGTGCCTTGTGTAATATGCGCTTCATTTGTCGCTTATAAATAATATATAATATATGTATATATAGATATATATATACTAATAATACTTTAATCCTCTTTTCATTTGTTTTTTGTTTTTCTTTGGATTTTTGTAAACTGATTGTACAAAACATGCATACATATACAAATTTAAGTATATATCAACTAATAGCTATTTCTTTTGGATTATACATTTTTGCAATACACGTACACACATTTTATTATATATTTTTTTTGTTTTGAATATATTTGTAATACTCATATAAAGCATACCAAGTTTAGCTAAAAATAATACAAAAATTATAATTATTTATTTCATGATTTTTTTAAAGCCTGCAATTGTTTTATATATTTGTTGTATGTGCGTGTATTTGTATGTGTGTTAATTTCTTGCTGAAACAACCAATTTTGAGTCTTTAGTTAGGCATTTTTTCATTATACATTAATACATATTTCATTTGTTAGCAAAATAGTTGTAAAAATTGTAGCACTCGAGCTAGAGACAGCCATTAAATACTACATGATATATAGGCAGAGATTTTTTAATGAGCAATTATAAAACCGAAAATGTTAAAACTTTTTGTTGTTTTTGATTTGTATTGAGCACAGGTAACCAAAAACTGTTAAGCTATTATTTTGAGTTTTAATTTTATTATATTTATTTTCGATTTTTTTTTTTTTGTGCGGGCAGTCTAATGCGCATGCTAAACAAGTACATAACTTTAGTTGTATATAGCTAGTTATAAATATTTAGTTATCATTTTACATTTAAAAAGCATGTATACAATTTATTTATCATTTGTTTACTTCCATTTTGTTGTAAATAGTACATCAATTTAGCCTCAATATATGCATGTATAATACATATATCGTAGATATTCTGTACTTTATTCCATGTTCAATTTTTTTTAAAGCTGAAACCCACGCATTGTATTGTTTAGTATTTTCATGAATAGCTATAACTAGTTTTTATGCCTTAAAAAGAACTTATATTCTTTTTTTTTTTTAACAACAGCTATAATTTCACTTTTGTTTTGGTTTTTTTGTGATTTGATTTTGGAACAGTTTTGTGCATCATTTTTTTTATTGTCAGCTGCACTTTTCACTTGAGTTTCAATATCAGTTTAGTTTTTGTATATAAATGACTTTCGTATAAGCAATATTTTGGAAAGTTTTGCGTATTGTGACATTCAACAAATGCTTAAGATCAGCAAGTTTTTCCTTTTATGTTTTATATTGTTTTTATTATGTTTCTAATTTGCATACACTGTTTAACACACAAAAGTTTATGTATTTGCTATTTTATTTCTTAATAATATACTCAGTTTTATACTGAACTGCTTTATGATTTATAATTTTCTTTTAATTCTTTCTTTTTTGTTTTGGCGGCATTCATACATTTTTGTTTATAAATATCTTTATAGTCACATTTACAGACACAATTGTATTTAGTGTTTATTATCTTTAAGTTTCTTTTACATTTATCTTAAAAGCTAAGTGTAGGGTTCTTTCGCTACAAAATCAATCAATATTTTATTGTCGACGATTTACGATATTAGACACATTGTTACACAAGGGGGTTATGTATGGGTTAATGTATATATAATATATATATATATATTTATTATCTTTTAGCTCTATATATGTATGTATATTGTTTTATGCAATATGTATTGACATTAGGTTGTTTTTTTTTTTATTTTGCTTATGTGGGTTTCGGTTCATAGAAATCTCTTTGTAAAAAAATTGACAAATAAATTCGGCAAATTGACACACGATTATGTTGCCCAGATATTTTATTTATTGAAATTGTACTGGCTGGATCAAAACCGCCAAATACCTCAAGTTCAGTAGCAAAATATATGTATATATATGTATGTATGTTATTATCATTTGATTTTCATATGTGTGTGTGTGTGTGTGTTGTGTGTATGTGTGTATGTGTGTGTGTATTGAGTACAACAACAGTTTTGCTTTGTACTTTGTGCAAACGTTTCAAAGATATGCTGTATTCAAATATCGTCATTTTTTTCCACTATATAAGCTAGGTATACATATGTAGGATTACATTTACGGTTTCTTTTTTTTGTTTTACTTACGCTCTTCACTATCATAAAAGTCAATGCCCTTGGGCTTACCATTATGATAGTTAAAAGGCTTTCTCTTTCGTATAGGACCTGTCGACATTATATTGGATAGTATATCCGGCCCACCAGGATGTAGATCGTATTTCAGCACATTGTCTTCGTTGGCGGGACGCGAATGTTTCAATATTTGTTCATTTATCCAGGGCACATATCTGGTCACATTGGCATAGACACCAGGCAGTTTGGGATGTGCGCACATGATTCCCCAGGAGACAATGCCGCCAACAAACCAACGATCCTTCTCGCCCGGATATGGACATAATAGTGGACCGCCCGAGTCGCCCTAAGAAGAAATCAATTCAATTAGCAAAACTTATGAACAAATATGAACCAATGCAGGAAAGCAATCCATGGCACTTTCGATAGTATCGATTGACGTTTTCTTGACTACTGTCGAATTGTTCAAATATCGATACTATCGATAATAAATTTGACCATAAATATTAATTTACAATTTTTAGAAATTAAGTATATGTTCCTATCTACGGCTTAAAAATAAACGCATGCTTGTTGATGGAAAACAATCGATAGCACGTTCGATAGTATCGATAGATTTTTAATTGATTTTATCGGAGTTTGTTTAGCTATCGATACTACATGAAAATAAATATTAATTTATAATTATTAGACAACTCCACGCCACACAGAGCGGACGTGTAAAAATCTATGCCCTGAAGACGGCTATCGAAGATTGCCGAAATATATTGGTAGAAAAAAACAAAAACTTTTGTTTTTCTTTTTTTTTCAACAAAACAATGACCTCAAGCCAGCTAAACTACTCTATTTATTAGAAATTAAGTTCAAAACTATTTTGTTTGTAATCATAAGCTTTATATTCTTATTTTATGATAAAAAATTGATTTTCTAGAAATAGCATAGCCATTTGCTTTTCTGATTGCACTGTCAATGATTTTCCAGCTCATGTTAAATCTCAATTACCTGACAAGCATCCTTGCCACCATCGTCGTAGCCCGCACAAACCATGCCCTCGGAAACGGTCAAGTTGTCCAGCCATTCATCACATTGTTTTTGAGTTATGATGGGCACCTGCACCTCGTTGACAATGAACTCGTAGGTGGATTTAGCTGGATTATAGATATAGATTTATATAGAATTTATATAGAAATCAGATTAGCCTACTTACGATCCTTATCCTCGCGCTTGCCCCAGCCAATAACGGTGCAGAGCTGCTCGGGACGCAGACCTTGGACGCTGGGTGGTGGCAGACACACGGGAAGCAGATGCTCATGGAAAGCAACACGCGTGGCGAGCTGGTAAATCAGAAAAAACTTACTTAATGAAAATTTTGTAAAAAATATATATAAAAATCTTACCTGAAAGAGCGCTATATCATTGTCATGAGCAATGGCCAGATTATATTGCGGATGAGGAATAACCGTTTTGACCTTAACCTTTTGTCCCGTATACGTAAAGGAGTTGCGACGTGTAACGCCCAGCTGTATGGTCCAATCCTCCAGATCAATAACGGTGTGACTGTTAAGTATTAAGATATAAGCATCGGCATATATATTTAACTAACTATGGATAACTCACTTGCCCACACAATGAGAGGCGGTGAGCACCCACTGATCGGATATTAAGACGCCAGCACAATAGAATATCTTCTCGGGTCCGCCAAGAATGGCAGCCAAAAATGGCCAATTGCCGGGATTTGCCTGAGAGCCGCCAATGATGCGTCTGGAGGGCTTATGTCGACCACGCTTGACCTTGCCGCATTCTATAAAAAAAGAAAGATTTAGTGCAAGAAAATTTGTTAACCTGAAGCCAAAGTCACCATAATTGGAGCAGGTAAGCTCTGCTATAGGATAATCCTCTGTCTGCCTGCAATTGGCAAATTCCTGCATCAAAGTAGAGCGTCGTTTGGCATACAGCTTCCAAATATCCGTCGAAACATTAACCGAAGCCAGCAAAGGACGATGTGTGCGTTGGGTCACCACACTGGTGGCATTCACCGAGGAGTAACCAAGTATGGAACAGACGGCACTGGGAGAAACAGCACGATCCCAGTTCTTGACACAGGCAGGCATCCATTGGCGCTTGTTCATGCGATATACCTCCAAAACACCAGATCCCACATCGCCATTGCGTTCACTCAGACGCACTGTAGTACAAGGATATATTTCTAACTGTGAACAAAGTCAATTTGTTATTATATATTTTGTACTTACAACAATTGCGTTCATCCTGCGCATAAGGACAATCAATAATGCCATCGCATATGCGATCGGTGCCAATGCAACGATCATCTCCGCAATAGATCTCACCCTCCTGGCAACGCTCACAGGTGCGCTCATCTTCCTGATCCATACAATCTAAATGTCCATCGCATACATATTCCTTGGGCAGGCAGCGATTCTGATCGCATTGGAAGCCATCGCATTTGGGATTGGCCGATGATATCATTACCTCACGCACCTCATCCAAGCCTACACAGTCCTCAGCACTAGAAAAGTCCTTAAACAGCTTACAGTTCAAATATTCGGGCAGTGTCAATCCAAAAACATCAAAGAAGAAGCCACAACGACGCATTGTCTCCGTGCATAGTGTCTTACAGGGTGGCACTGTGCCGCTATAAATACAAAAATACAGGGTATACAAAGTTAGGTTAGTTTCGGAAAAGTTTTTACTTTAAGAATTGATAATATAATTAATAGGTTTATGCTTTTAGTTCGTTCATTAAGTTTCATTGCGTCACTTTTTGTTGATGAATCAAGTCTTATAGTCAATTTCTTGCTTACGAGGAATAACAATTTTATGACAATAAACTGACAATGGAGGACTTTCAAGCTTAACCACAATGCGTAGCTACTACATAGTCACTTTACTACCGTCTAAACGAGTATAGGTTTTTAAAGAGTAGCTACCATAGAGCTATTGATCAATAATGTGACAACGGAGAACCGATAATCTTAAAATTAGCAATTTCTCCATAGTCACTTTACTCATAGTATAAGCCAGAACATAATTTGAAAGTTAATTAGAACAAATCTTTATAAAGTGACAATGGAGGACAAAAGTTCAGTTCACTATAAATGAGGCCCATAGTCACCGTACGCATAAAAGAAACAATACCTTAATGATCAAAAATTGACAATGGATTACATTTAATGTTAATTCTAATCTACTTGTCCTCCATGGTAACTTTAATAATAGTCTCTGATTAAATGTATGGCCGTCATCTAAAATGTATTAGCAATTTCTCTCGCATAAGCCAAAATATAGTTTGAAGGGTGCTTAGAACAGAGAAAAATATCTTTAAAGTGACAATGGAGGGCACTTAAAGTTAATTGAAATTGTAATGCCTTCCATTGCATTTTACGCATAGAAGACGACAATATTTTATAGATCAAAAACTGACAATGGAATACATTCAATGTTCATTGTAAGCTGCATGTTCTCAATGGTAACTTTAATTTAAGTACTATTTACAAACACTCACCCAGTTTGTCCACACTTGGGCACAAAAAGTGTACAAAGGAATAGAGAGACCAGCTCGTAGCAACGCACATCCACCAAAGCCTCATACGAATCCAGATCCTGCAGTTGAAAATATTGTAATATACTGGCTAACATCTCATATTATAATTACCACTTGAGTCTCCAGCTGACCAAAATGCCCAATATAGTTGGGAAACACAGTATAGTTATAGGGTATTTGTGGACCCTGGCAGAATTTCACAATGATGGGCAGACAAGTGCCTGGTGCAGGATTTTTGCCAAAACTGGATGTATCCTCCACATGGATGGTATTAATGATAGTCTTATTGACAAACTTGATGGTCGGATAGGCATTAAAATAGGCAGCCAAGCCGCCGGCAATGGCCAACAAGGCAAACGCATTGATCAGGATCTGGAACAGGCGAAACTTCAAACGACCATTGGTGATATAAGGATTTGAGCTCTTGCGACGATTGATGATCTGTGCGTGAGTGAAAGCAAAGAGGGTGAGGAGGAAGAAGTGAGTTAAGAGTGAGTTAAGTTTTACCTGATGTTGCAAGGACATGGTATGCGGTGCTCCATTCTGAAAGCGCACAATCGTTTGTAGGCTGCTGGGCGTGGCATTTGTGCACTTGTTGAGCGGCGATAGCGTCTGCGGTGGCTCCAGTTCCTCGATGGGCTCATGCTGTACTCCCTGGCGGCAGACAATTGGCGCAGGTGCTGCATAAGCAGGAATCGAATAAAAGAATTATAATCATGAAATGAACTTCTATTATTCGTTACGCCACTTACCGCTGCAGAGACGCTTGGCGGACAAGGAGGGCAAGAGCGGCGCCTCCATGAGCTTGGAATTGTAGCCGGGACTGGATGATTGGCTGTAGCTATCATTGGATATGGTCGAGTCCTGGCGATAGTTCATTTTGCCACCACCGCGCACCTGACCGCTGCCAAAGCGTGTGGTTGCCAGATCCATCAACGGCTGACGCTGGGCACCACCTGGCGGATTGGCATTGCTCTTCCGCGTGCTCTGCGCCGCTGCCAGCAGAGGTGTCTCCATCAGCTTCGAATTGTAGCCGGGACTAGAGCTAATGGAGTAGCTGTCATTGGAGAGCGTTGAATCCTGACGCTGCTGCAGCTTGGGGTAAACAATGGGCGGTGGCTTGTTGCGATTGAGCTTGTTGCGTACGGTTAGCGGCGGTGGTGCATGCACCTTAGGCACGCTCTCCAGGCACTCAAACGAGTTGAGATTGCGCAACGGTGGCTCTGGTGGCCCTGGACGTTTCTGGTTGCAAATGAGTGGTGTCAACGATATCGATGTAGAGGACATGGTGGCACTGGAAATCGTGCTCGAACCGCTGCCCGCAGATGAGGTGGATGCCGAGGCAGATACGCTGCTGCTGCCGGTTTCCTTGCTACACTCGCTCGAAGAGTTGTTGCAGTTGTGCAGCGGCGGCAACTTGCTGGGCAGCTGTGGCAACACCTGTGGCAGCTGTGGCAGCTTGCGAGCCGGC
The DNA here is from genome assembly GCA_949708635.1 of Hirtodrosophila cameraria. Classification (NCBI taxonomy): domain Eukaryota; kingdom Metazoa; phylum Arthropoda; class Insecta; order Diptera; family Drosophilidae; genus Hirtodrosophila; species Hirtodrosophila cameraria. The sequence goes on from OX453089.1 coordinate 5,717,434, forward strand.
ACTGTGGGCAGCTTATTGTTGCTATTGTTATTGTTGTTCATTAGCAAGTTGTTGCTGTTATTGGCATACATATTGTTGTTGAGCTTGTGCATCACATCGTTCAATGCGGCACGTTCCAGCCGGCAGGTGTCCTTCGCCAGCGGCGAGTCAATGCAACTGGACATGGCCTTGTCATCCAGCGAGGATTGCGTATCTACCGAACTAAACCGACTGCGAAAGTCAACGCTTGTCGAGCTGGAGGCAAAACGTTCGCTATGTCCACCTGACGAGGAGCCATATGCCGAGTCCACAGTGCTGCTGGACGAACGCTGGGCACGCTTACCCACCTGACTTTGACTCTGATTTTGACTGGCTGCATAGCGACTGCCATGATAGCCAGCGACCTTGACAGGTGTCGAGGTTAGTGACTCATCAAAAACAGAGTTCTCCAAGCTCATGCGGTCGTCATCGGAAATGCCATCGGCATCCGCATATGTTGTACGTGCGGTAATGTCAACAAGCAGCGTTGATTGGCCCGCCAACACATCAACACCCTCGTTGTTGCTCACATTTCTTCTTGTGGTTGTTGTTGTTGTAGTTGTTGGCTGTGGATAAACAAACACGCTGGCATTGCCGGCATCGTTCGGCTGCCAGGCGCATTTGGGGCGCATCAGGCGACGTGGTATGGGTGGTGGCGGCGTCACTGGGGTGTCCACACGCACCAGCTGCTGTTGCTTGGCTGCCGCCACGGCAGCCAGTGGAGCTGACTTGCAATATTTCTGATCTGACATGTTTACCTGTCATGACAGCCACAAAAAAAAAATAACCACAAAAATAAGAACAAAATTGAAAGTAGAAAGTCAAATGGCAATTCTCGGCAGCCAATGAGTCAGTCTAAGCCGCCGCTGAGCCGCACTGCACAAAATATATATATAATAAAAGAAAATATAAAATACTAGCTGTTTTAACCCGGCGTTGTCCGGACTAATATTTCCTTTTGTGTGGTTAAAATATTCAAAACAGGACTTCCATAACTTTATCAAAAATTAGCCGATTTCAAAGCGGAATTAATTTTTTGTCATGTTTTAAACTTAAGAATGATTTTGCATTTAAATTTTATTAATTTCCAAAAATAATTTTTGGTAAAGATATTTCTTTTTTAAATTGAACAAATTATATGCATATTCAATAATTTTTCATACTTATCTCTGAAAATTGATTTGAGCCCGGGTGAAAAACAGTTAAGTTGCAAACAACAGTTTTTCGACCATTTTCCAACTTTACAGCCGGATTTTCTAAAAGTGGAAATTACATTGCTTATATTTTTGTTTGTAGCTAAATACCTTCATCACCCAGCGGGTTAAATTTTACGGAAAATTGAAATGCAGTCATTGTTGAAATTTTATATAGATCATTGAAAACAAGTTTGAAATTGATCAAATCTTAAACAACAAACTTTCACACAACAGTTTATTGCAAATTTTCACATTTCCGTTCCGAGCTTTGCCAATCAGTCAGTCAGTGAGTGAGTGTGTCAGCTGGAACAGTTTTATAGATAAAAATAAAACCTGACACAGCTACTCTAACGTTGTCCTGAAACGAAAGTAGCTGCAGGACCAAGCTGAATCTTTGTTTGCCCGCAGATTTGCGCACGTGGCACACAAAACATTTTTGACGCTGTCGCTTTTGACGATGATGATAATGATGATGATTATGATGATGATGATGGCCCAAAGCAGGACGAGTATGAAATTGAGGTTGAGCATGACATTGTGCAATGTGTGCATAGTAGCTTGGGGGCTGAACGACAGAACTGCATCATCGATGTCATAAATTATGCACCGCCAGCGAAACCATTTGCCCACATAGCTAAGTCAAATAGTTCTAAGCTTTTAGCCTTTTTTTGACTAGATTTTTTTTTGTGATATAAACTGAAAGTGATCTGGTGTTTTCCAACAATTCAAAAATTGCAAATGTAAGCGAATGTATGCTGCGAGAATTTGAAACTGGTTTCTGAGTGCGGCTATTCAAGATTTTGAAAAATATTGTAGAATTTTTGCAAAGTGTTTAGTTTTGTGAACATCTTCTAAGCCTACAATCAATCATAAATGATTGAATGAAAATATGATTAAAATCGATAACTTTTGATAATCTTTAAAATCGTTTTTCAAAATACTAAATTTTAGAATACTAATACTCGTACAACAAAAACTTCTTCTAATTAAAACAAGTAAGAATACTCTAGTCGAGTGTGCCCGACTACGAGACTCCCTGCTCCCAACTTGCATTTCAAGCAGTTCAGCGGCAACACAAGCAAGCAGTGCACTTAACTCGTAAACTGCTTGTCAAACTGTTGTTGCTGCCAGCTGAGACGGGCGTAATAGATTCTTCTATAACTTTGGTGCTATTTATCCAATCGTGTTGAAATTTACACATCCGAAAGACATTGATTAAACATACATGTGTACCAAAAATTAAAGCTTTATCTTTAAAATTGTGGCTGTGGGAATCTTTTGCGATTTGCGGGGCTAGTTCTTATAGTCTTTGAGATCGACGCGTTCATACAGACGGACAGACGGCCAGACGGACAGACAGACGGACATGGCTAGTTCGTCTCGGCTGTTGATCCTGATCAAGAATATATATAGTTTATATAGTCGGAAATGCCTCCTTCTGTCTGTTACACACATTTGCAGTACTTTATAACTCCCTTTTTCCCATTTTCAATGGGAACAGGGAGTAAAAAATAAATGACATCTTCCTAGTCAGCCTTTGATTTTAAATAAGACTATCAGCTGGGGAAGTATTCCATTTAGCTTTTCTATTTAACTTAAAAGTAGAATTCGTTCCCCAATCCACCCGTTTTAAAACGATATTTTCCTGTAAGTCTTTTCTAACCCCGTCTAGTTTAATCAAAGTCTTCAATCTCAGACAAGTAATTCTGTAAACTGAACTTGCTGCTTCGAGAGTTCCAAAGAGTACTTACAAGCAATTCGACGGCTGTTTGGGGCTTCTGTTTATCCTCGAGCATGGGATAATAGTGCGATGAATGACGGCGTACAATGCTGCTGCCATTGCTGGGCAGAGGGAGCAGGGTAACGGATTTGCATTGTTCCTGTTGCTTGTCGTAAAAGTCCAAAAGCGAGTTAAGTGGCAAAGCCAGACTGGAGGCGCGTTCGGAGCTGCAAGCAGAGAGTTGGGGTAAGTTGGGTTGAGTTAAGGAAAGAGAAACAAAACTTTACCGTGTGCGGTTGCGTTGGGCATCGCTCGAGTGCGGATCCTGCGACACGCTTAGAAAATGTTTATTCATATCGAGTGCGTTCATGTTTTAATCAGCGTCATTAAGCGTAATCAAAACTGCAAGTAAACAATAAAAACAATAAAAAACATTAACACATGTGTATAAACTTTTAGCTCTTCATCGTTATGGCATGTTGTGCATAACAAAATCAAACTATGCATGTATCAAAATCAATTATGCAATAGCTCATTTTTGTTTAGTACGTGACAGTAAAGCGACAAATGCCCAGTCAAATATAGCAATCATATACACATATACAATGTGTGTTAATGTGTGTGTGTGTGTGTGTGTGTGTGTGTGTGTGTGTGTGTGTGTGTGTGTGTGTGTGTGTGTGTGTGTGTGTGTGTGTGTGTGTGGCAGGATACCATTGAACGGCAAAGGAAACTTTACCCTGCCACGCAATTTGGCCTTTTGTGTCTAATGGATTTGCCATTAGCTGGGCACATAACAAAACATCGCACAGACAATGACATTGGCCTTCCCACTCTCTCTGGGGTTAGACTAGAGACCAATATTTTTTTTTTATTGACATTGCTATTGTCAAAATAAAAAGGAGATGAGCACGTGTCCTTATCTTTGCAAGTTCTCTTACTAAACTATTTACAATTTTTACAATTTAGAATCTAAATTCAAGATACATTTTAAATAGCAGTGTAAAAAACATCGATTAATCGATTTTTGTCAGCTATGAGTTGAGTACTAGAAATCGATTATTTTTGACTTGGGACGATTATCGATCGTCGATATTTTTGATCGTTATTTTAAGTATTTGTGCAAAAAAAAGTAAAACAGTTTTTATCCTAGAAACATTGATTATCGATTTATTTTAAACGCTTAATCGAATCACCATCGATTGTAATTTTTTTAATTCGATAATAGAACTAATTGCTAGTTTTATGCTTTTTTACATTCCTAATTTTTACAAATTTTTTTTTAACAACAACATTTTTTTAATTTTTGAACTTTAATTATGAATCAAAATTTCCGTATAAAGTTAAGCCCGAATCTATAGAGTGAAATAATATTATATAATTTAATATTTAGAAATTTGTTCATTAAGTTCAAATAAACTTACTTTGTAGATAAACTTTAACTAAGACCTTTTGGTTTTTATGATGTATGAATTGTAAAGAAATGCAAAGTATTTCAATATTCAATAACTGCTCGATTATTTATCAATATGCGTCCGATTAGTTTTACACCTATTTCCTAACTTACCTTTATATTTTTAATAAAAACCAAATCAATTGTTCAGTTTTATCTATCATATCTAAAATAACTTCAAAATATAAAATAATATTCAAAATATTAGAACACGCTCACGCGCGCATCTCTTAAAAATGAGTAGGTTTCGACTGGGCAACATAGTTGTTCATATAGTAGTTCATTATCGCAGTATTGTCATATTTTGTATGTCATATGCATGTATATATACTGTGCTTTATTGTCAGCCACTTTCATATTGCCCAATATTCATTTGTTGACTCTACGCCCTCGTCCACAGCCTGCCCCCCCCTTCTCCGTTTCGCATCCGCAACAGCTCATACAATATATTGCGGGCTGTGTGGAAAACTGTGTCAGCAGCTGGGCCTTAAAGCTGTCAGCATATAATACACAATATTATGATGGCTTCATTGGCTTTGAGATATGCCCGAATGAAGATGTCTTTAAATCGAGTTTGTTGTTGCTGTTGTTTGGCTGCTGGCAGCGAATAATTGAACGATTTATGACTCTTACATTGATCAATCGCGTTTGAGAAGGATGCATATTAATTTCAACTCGACTCAATAAATATTTGCTTATTTTTTTTGTGCCGTGGTGTAATTAACTTTTAAGCAGCACTGTGATTGTCACTGCAGCTGAAAAAGTTTTGATGTTATTTTGGAGCTAACTTTCAGCATTATTTAAAAACAGTTGACTAACTACTCTTGAAATTTAAGATGTACTTATGTTATAATGCTATTTTAAACTGAATACTTCAATAGCTATATATCTGATGAGATTTGTAGCTCTAAATGGCACAATCTATTAACAGTCTAAAAAAAGTAAAAGCATAAAAAACAGTAGCTGATTTGAGCTGACTTGCGTATAATAATAAAAAAAAAGAGAGAGACAGGTGCAACAGGTAACAGTAAAATGCATGCAAAGGGGCCAAAACCAGGACACTGCATACACAAACAGCAACAACAACAACAATAACAGCTTTCGAGAGCAACCTACTCCCCAGACGCCTGCCAGGAAATGAAGAGTGCAGCAGTGCAAACTGTGCTTGATAATGTGTCAAGGACGAAGATTGACACTAATAGGATTCAATCAACTTTGACAAGTGCACACAGCAACAACAGCAACAACAACTGACGACGCATGCAAATATGCCTCAACTGTGTGTGTGTGTGTGTGTGTTATGCGAGTCAAGTTTTCAGGAAACTTTCCCGAAACGGTATTGGTTAAGCTCTCATGTGCAACATTAGATGTTGATGACTTATGAAGCAACATTTGCATTTTTATTACAAATAAAAATGTGCATGATTGCATATTAAAGCGTTTTTAGAGAATTAAAATCAATACATTTACATATGTTTTTTATTATCTATAATAGTATGACAGCTTAACTGTACTTATAACAGATAAAAAGTACGTAGCATTAATCAAATACAATATTTTTACTCCCTGTTCCCATTAAAAATGGGAAAAAGGGAGTTATGAAGTACTGCAAATGTAACAGGCAGAAGGAGGCATTTCCGACTGTATAAACTATATATATTCTTGAACAGCATCAACAACCGAGACGAACTAGCCATGTCCGTCTGTCTGTCTGTATGAGCGCACAGATCTCAGAGACTATAAGAGCTAGAGACACCAAACTTGGCATGCAAGTTCCTGTATACCATACGCAGATCAAGTTTATTTCAAATTTCGGATGGACCTCACCGCACCCCCGCAAATTGCAATAAACTCTCACAGCCACAATTTTAAAGATAAAGCTTTGATTTTTAGTACACATATATGTTGTATCAATGTTGATCAGCTGTGTAAATTCGGATCGGATAAATAGCACCAAAGTTATGGAAGAATCTAATACCACCGTCTCAGCAGGCAGAAACTACTGTTTGACATGCACTGGCCAAGTTAAGTGCGCTGCTTGCTTGTGTTGCCGCTGAACTGCTTGAAATGCAAGTTGGGAGCAGGGAGTCTCGTAGTCGGGCACACTCGACTAGAGCATTCTTACTCGTTTAATCCTTTCTATACAAGAATTTGCTGCAAAATATATTGCATATTTTTGACATGCATATTCCTGCAGGGCATAATAAATGCAATTTTAATTAGTTGCATGTTGACTTTTGTTTGTTCTAAACGCAGTTTGAAATTTAATTTAATTATTTTGTTTAGTAATTTTATTAAAATATATTAATTGACTTAAATAAGCGCTGAAATTCAAAACATTCCAGTATACTTGACACTGATTTGCATTGTTATGCACATTTTCGCTCATTTAAAAACCAAATAAATAGCTTTGGCCTAGTCAGTAAAAATATTTTGCAGACACAAGATATATGTATGTATGGGTGTGTGTGTCTGTGTGTATAGTCAGCCCGCATATCAGTTGCTGCGCAGCCCAAATAACTTGCTGATTAACTTGAAATTCCGTTAGCCATTTCCATATACCGAATGTAATTTACTGCGTTAACTTTGTGCAAATATTTTCAAAGCAGCAATGACAGCTGTACAACTAGAGGTATGCTTAATATTGTTTGCCAAAGCAATCAGACAACAACAACAACAACAAGAACGATAACAACAACAACAGTTTACATTTCATTGGAATTTAAACCTTTTCAATCTCTTGTTGGCAATGAGTTACCCTTAGCACTTGGCCAACAACAATTTGTTTGCTGCCTCTGATTTGTGATTTGCGATTTGTTTGGCATTTGAGAATTTTCAACGAAATTGACACTTGGCACATGCAAAACGAGACGAGACGACATGGGGCAGGACAGCACAGGACGAGACGATGACCCCAGGCAACATACATAGGCAGCAACAGCGACAGCACCGGGAGTTGCACAAGTACTCAAAGCTTGTTTATCTTGGATAGCAGCTGCGCACCAATGTTGCCAGGACTACTCTACTTGAGGCTCGTAATTTGAAGGCCTTCTTGGGACATGCCTAACTGCCTTATCCATCGTTTTTTGCTTGCTGCTGCCATCAAAAAGAAACTCTTGAGGCTCGTGAAATAAAAAAAGCAAACAGTTTATGGTTCATATGAGTTTGTGAATTGGGCATAAAACATACAAAGGCCAAGTAAATATATACTCGTATGTATAATTTGTGTGTAAGGAACGTGCACATACACATTCACATTCATAATGAGTTTCTATGCATTTTTAATATTTATTTGCTCAAGGTGGCAAGATAGCGTTTTGTATTTGCGGAAGTAAAAAGCAGCTTTTGCCGCAGTAAATTCAATTATTTTTATATAATTGATGTTCGCTTTACAAATATCACGATTTACTTCTCAAATAAATCTAAATTTTACTTTTAACTCATTTAAAATAACAAGAATTCATTCAAACAAGAATTCATTAGTTGATTGCCCTAAAAAGTATGCTTTAAAATTTGTATTCCATAAATTTTGAATTTTCATCGGATGTATTTTAAACAAAACTACGTTTATTTATTGTGCTTTTATTTCTCTCCAATAAGTAAGGTACTCTTATGAAAGCGGAATTGAGAACACGCATTATATTTCAATTATAATTTGTAATAATTCGACTCACAGCGAAAGCGTTTTCAATTCAAAATCATGCAATAATCCTCAGGCATATTCAAGAGCTTGCCGCTTCCAGCTTTTCAATTCTTGGTGCTCCGTAGCTTTGTGTCTGCGCATTGGATGCCACATCATTAAAATGCCAACACATGAGAGCGAGAGCTCTCCGGGATTCTATTCTGGGGGGCTGTGAGTTATGCAAGGCAGGGCCAATTACCAAAATGCCCGTCAAATTGCTTGGGGCCATTGCTTAATTTGTCTTGGCAGCATCCTGGATAGCTTCGACCGTTTGGACCCTTGTGGACAACTGGATAAGACTGCCGGGGCCAAGGGCAAAAGCATCAGCAATCATGAATGACATGGGTGCGACTTCCACTTGGACGTGTGTCCTTATAATGTTACCCATATGAGGCCTGCACCTAACCTAATCTTCCCTAACTCCATTTACTTTGCTTTGCTTCGCATCAGCGTGCAAATTCAAATTTGTGTATACATATAGTTGTATACCCTTTGTAGAGGGTTTTAGAAATGTGTAACGCATTAGGCTATAAGCATATCCTTATAGCACTAGGAAAGAAGTAAATAAATAATAAGTCAAATAATAATAGAAGCGGCTTTTCTAACTCTATCAAGCCTGATATCAATTTAATTGTCATATTAATTCTACAGAAAATTGTGTAGCATACTTTTGAGAGCAGCATATAATTAATAGCTTTAGGTTTTTTATGTGTTCGTTTACTTTTCAGACTTTTCTAACTTTAAGTGCAAGTGGAATTCAGAACCGGGCTTTATGTAGTATATATATTCTTTATCAGTACCTTTCTTTCAAGATTTCTTATATTTTATATGCTTGGCAAATCACACTACTAGGAATCAGCAGAAAAAAGGATTTTTCTAAAAAAAACTTATTTGTTTTTTACAGATTTCTTAGCTCTACTATAATTTTGTTAAAAATGACTCTACTATATGTTTAAGCTGCCACAGCAACGATCGATAGAAAAATGAGTTTTCTTTCTGTTTTCTTTTTAAGCCAGCGCTTTGATTTGGATCTCTGCAAGGGTATCACATCTTTAACAGCCCGACGTTAGATTTCTTTCATGAATTTTGTTATTTTTACTCTTACTTCAAATCGCATATTGTGCCATCCGCTTGTGGTCCAAGCTTCTTGGAATTTCATTACCGTGCGCAACGCCCGTTGGCTGTCAGCCTCAATATGCCCAAGTGGGCGTGGACAGTGGATACAGCTGGCCAGGCACGTCGCAAACAAGCACAACAAAATATATAAAAAAAAAAATAAAAAAGAAAATATAGAAGGAAATCATGAAAAATTTCAACAACGTGTGCGAGTACCAGTCACAATCTTCGTCCTGAGTATTGCGAGTGTTTCGAGTCCTGCGTCCTATGTCCTATGTCCCAGTGTGAGTGCAGCTATGCGTAAAATTTCTAGCTAACAATTTTTGCACGCGCTTTTTTTGTTTGCTTTTCGAGTACTTTGTGTGGTGGCCTTTGGGGGCATAATTTAAATTTATGACCTACTGCTAGTTATATATTTTTTTTTTGCTTTTCATTTGCAAAGCTCATAAATTATGTGTGCGCTTTTAATTAGTTTGTGCAACAGCAAAAGACAGGTAACTACTGGCAACTTGCAGATTGATCTGATGATAGATGGAGCTTAGTTTTTATGGGACTTTAGCTAACTAACAACTTGGAGTTTAATCTGAGAGCTTAGACGGGACCATTCATAGTAGATGTTATATAAAAACTTAGTTCAGTATTCATATCACATATGTATATTGTTTAAATATTCTACCTCTGCTAAGATTTAAACGTAGTATTTAGAACACAGCAAAACTGTTGACATAAGACTTAAAAGTAGAAAACTTGATTGAATGAATTCAGAAGTATCAAGTAAATTGTATAAAGTCCTCTACAACTGCCACAAAGGAAGACAAAAAGCTTTACAACAATTTTCCTAGAATGCTTTTGTGCATTCAATTGACTAATGCAAAAACTAAGCAACCATTTGCAAGGAATGTCTATTTTATTCAGTAAAATGCAAAGTTAGCAAAAAGCTTAGTTGCACTTTAAAAGGTTGAAATTATGTGGAAACCAGATACAGATACAAAATGCAGTGCTAAATTTCAACTAGAGAGAGTTTTTACGTAACAAAATGCCGAGTAGCATTTGTTGCTTTTGTATTCAGACACACAATCGCACACTCGCATACACAGAGACACACACATACACACACACACACACACAATGGCACGCCCATACAATTAACAAACAAAATATTAGAGACACACAGATATATACACACACACACACAAGCATAGAAAGCAAACACAACAACATTATGAAGCATTGTAAGTAATTGTGCAATCAGGAAGACGCTGCTGTGCGACATAATGCGATTGTGTGATTCTGCCAACCTGCATGGCAGTACTATGGGACAAATTGACACTTTTTGTGCCATTAAGTTCAACTTAAAACAAACAAGAACTTTGCAGTCGGAGATCTTGACATTTTGTTTGCCTATGGTATATATCAACACATATACCAAGCTTGGTTGCTCTAGCTTCAAAATTGTGGAAACAAACTGCGTTGATACAGACAAACGGACGGACGAACGGGATACATTTTAAAAACCCAATATACTCTTTTTTCAATTTCTGAAATATTGAAAATATTAAATTTTATACTATATTATATACAAAATTTGTATACCAACCCAAAGGCTGTATACTTAGCATATACTTACTTAATATTTATTGAGATAATAGAGCTGTTGTTTTTGAGATGAAATTTTATCTTGATAAAGCATAATTTTCAAAATTAAAAGTGCTGTGTAAAAGACTTATCAGTCAAAAACATATTTGGAAAAAGTATTCAAAAATATACTATGTACACTTCTTCAATAATCCCGATCAACAAATTACCTTTTTCCCATGCTCAGTTCGACAGAACTAAGCTTCCTGAATAACTTGAAAATTTGTTTACTATTTTATCTTTAAATAATTTTCGTTATAAAAAGTATGCAAGCAGTGTACTGAATATTAAAAATATATCTTTAAAATTGTTATTATAATATTAAAAAAAAAACTAACTTTTTTCAAAAAGCTGACCAACAAAATTTATAAGCTTAACAACAAAAGTTTAGCTTAATTTCTTAGTTAATATTTGATATCATACGCAGTATCAATAGCACCCATAGTGCTTGGGTTTCCTGTACAATTGTGTGTGCATAAGTGTGTGTGTCTTTGTGTGTGTGTGAGCGTGTGTGTGTTTTTGTATTGTTATGCGCGTGCTACAAATGGCGCCAATGAAAATCCAACTAGTGTATGCTGAAGTGAGCGGCTTTCAAGTCAAACTGGCAAAGGCAAATTGTTAAAAATTGTTCAATTCTATATTGTAAGTGTGTGTGGAGTGTGTGTGGAGTGCTTGTTATGTGTGTGTGTGTGTGTGTGGGTGTGTGATGTGAGGTGTGTCTGTGATTGTACTTTTGTTGCTCTTGCTATAGGTATGGGTGACCTTTGCAGCTGGCCACTATAACGATTGTATTGTATACCAAATTCAATGTTGCCTACATCCGCTGTCTGATTTGATTATAGCCTGTGCTTGTTAGAACTTTTAAAGGGTATATTAGCTAAAATATTCAAAATTGTAGCAAGCAAAGCAATTGAGTAAGTGGCTGATTATTTTACTTAACTCTTTTATTAATCAAAATTAAATTTCTTATTGATTTTAATGATGAAAGTTTAAGACTAAGAACTTAAGAGGCAGCTGTCATGAAATAATGATTTCTACAAGTTTGTAATTAAATCAAAATAATATAAATAAATAACAGAATGATTGCTGATTTAGTTGTGTCAGTTAAAACTTATTTCAAATTTAGTTTATTTCAAGTAACATTTTAATGAATATCAAAAAGTCGTACACAATTTTCAGCTCAGCTCGGCGGCAATTCAACATATTTTCATTTTCATTTTCATTTAACATTCAATAGGCGTGTCAATGAATGACAGTCTTCAACATCATTCTCATCAACGTCTGCCACCTTTTTAGCTGCTTTTCGCTTTGACGCTGCTTTTGGCCATACTTTTTGGGCCAAACTTGTTCATATCGCTACTCATTTCCGTCAACTGCGATCGGTTACAGAGATGTGTGTGGCAGAGTTTTAGAAATTGAATGCTTTGAAATGATGCTGGGCAAAGTCTGGACTGCTTGGGCTCTGGTTTCGGCTCTGGCGCTGATTCTGGATGTGGTCCTGGTTCTGGATGTGGATGTGGTTCGCTGCTAAACAATGTTTGCCTGCCACTCAGCTGTCATGTTTGATTTGCACATGAGTGAAATGCAGAAAATTGTGCTCACAAATGGGCGGCAATTGGGCGTGTACCAATTGAGAGTGTTTGTGTACACACACATATATATCCTGTTGCCTGATAAGCGAATCCCTGTGCCGTACTTGGCTGCTTATATTTCAGCCAAGTTTTATACATATGTATATGTATATCTGTGAATGTGCGTTTACTTTGTGCAAATAGTGGTCGGCTGTTGAAATCCTCAAGGATTTTGCATTGTCATGTCCTGGTTCAATGTGTATGCGTTGATAGACTTGAGCCTTTGATGGCAACTTTTTCCACAAGTTTCTGCCACACACACAATTGCTTCTATATGCTCTGCGGATTATGCCATCAATACATGGCTCTAATCAACGTAATAAACACGTTGTAACCATCTTCTTAAGAAATTCACAGTGTTTTCAACATGTTGCACCGCCTCAGCCGCAATTCAAGGAAGTAGTTTTCTGTTGAATTTGCTGTTGCACTTAACAAAAAAACAAGCTTTGTTCACAGTTTCATGGAAATGTAATTAATTACATTTCTGGCAAAACCGCAAAGAATACTGGCTAATAATTGAATTCACATGAATTTAACATGCACAGTGCTGTGGTTGATAAATTAAGCGGAATTGCAATATCCGTTTAAAATATTTATGCTTTGTTTAACTTAAATTGAATGTGAAATTCATAAAAAGCAGCTCATTTCACTTGAGCCCAATTGAGCATTTAATCGTTAAAGTAGTTTTCAGAGATTGTGGCTAATAATGTTTAAATACAATTTTTATTTATTTTCTATATTGATTTCACAATGCACAAATACATTATTAAATTCATTTGTTTAATTAAAAAATGATTTTCAGTAGAATTTGATATGATTTCTGAAGAATTGCATATTTGTTGGCTCGTTCATTTAAAATAAATAATAATAATTGAGTTGAAATATTGATTATCTTTCCAAAGAACTGAATTAACAAAGTTAAAACAATAAAAATAAAATCCAAATTTCAGTAGAATTTGATATCATTTCTGATGATTATTACGTTCATTAAATAATAACTAATCATAATTGAACTACACATTTGTTTATTTCCAAAGAATTGAAATAATAATTTTTTACGAGTAAAAACAAATAAATTCAAACTTGAAAATCATTTCTTAGAATTGCAAATTCGTTGTTTGTTTCATTAAAAATAAATAATAAGAATGAAAAGGGTATGTATTTCCAAAGAATTCTATCAAAAATTAAATTCAAAATTTACTTAATTTTTATAAATTGATAACATTTTTAACAGCACTTTTTCTAAAGCTCATTAAATTAGCTTATAATTTTAATTTTATAAATTTGGTAAGACAAAAAAAAGTAAGATAGAGAATAGTTTTTACAGCAGTAGAGTTGCTTTTTTCTCGATATTTTGAAAAAGCTCTCAGTTTAGTTAAGAAAACTTAAAATTTGTGATTTGACCAAAAGAATGCTTGTTTATGTTTTTGAAACTTAAGATAAGCGTACTTAGTTAGTTGAGAGTCAATTTACTTGGCACGTGCCATGCGTAGCTATAGTCAACACGGACAACAAAAACAAAAACAACAACAGCAGCAACAACAACAACAATATTCACTTCATTTTGTGTTCATTGTTGTCGTGTTTAGTTTACATTTTGATCAGCAGCAACGAAGATGATGATGATGAGAATGACAGCGTTGGCAGCTATACTTTCATTAGTCAAGTTGACTGAATGACTAACTGACTGAATGTCTAACTGACTGAATGACTAACTGACTGAAGCTGGTGCTTTGTTTTTGACGTTGACGTGTCTCGTTGAAGGCGCACGTGGCAGCGGTTTATGTTGCCTGGACGAGCAATGAATCAATACATGTTAAGGAGCGTGTTTGAGTTGGTGTGTGTGTGTGTGTGTTGGTGTGTTTGAAAGATAGGAACGAGGACAAGCCAGGATGTCGAAATGTGCTGATAGATATCGCCCATGGGCAAGCCGCGTGCGTCAAACATTCGCAAGCCAAACCAGGATGCCATTCCTGCAGATACTTTTCAACGCGCAGCGTGTGGCTGAACCTTTGGCATTTGAGAAAAAAAAATAAGGACAGTCGCATCAGTTAGGGTGTCTATTTGTGGTCGTCATATATGTATGGGATAGCCAGGGAACCCAGTTACCCAGTTACATGGAAGCTAACCATTAAGCGCTTGTATTTCATTTTGCCACATTTCAATTTCATTCAGTTTGTTTACTTCGCCCCAACCAAGCTCCAAGTACCCAACTCCAAGTCAAGTGTTCCAGCGCTTGACTGTTTTAACGGAAATTGATTTTTGTACTTGAACGCTTTTGCACAGTTGAGTTTTCTGCGCAGTTTTGTGTATGCCACGTACCACGGGGCGTATGAATGCTGAAACTGACGTTGTCTGTACGAACGTAATTTATATATATGTATATATATATATATTTGTGTGCGCGCCACAAGTTGAGCCATAAATTCTGGCTGGTGCGCATATCAATTGCATTCATTATACGCACCTCAGATTTTAATTAGATTTCAATTTCTCAAATCGCAAATCGCATTTCAATGCCAAACATACACAGACTGTGGCAACTGGCAATAGCAGACAGTACCTACTATATAGAAAGACAGTCAGGCTGTTGATAATGTGGCCAAGCTGGCTCGTTTATGACCAGGCTGATGCTGCTTCAAGGACGCACAAGTTTGTGCAGCTTACGAGAGGCCAGTTCCCAGAGCAGCCATGTGGCTGCAACAGACTTAAATTGTTGTTGTTGCCACTGCTGCCCCAGTGCGCAATTTACTGGCATTAAATTTTCTTGTTATTCAGCTATTGTATTTAACTATGTACTGTGTATGTCTGCGTATGTATGTCTGTATTCCTTTTAATTAGTTCGTTCTATATGCATTGTTATAATCTTATCACCTATTTTACACAGAACTTATGCTTGATACTCCTCAGTTCGTATTCATTAAAATCATATCAAAGGCATTTGTCAATTAATTAAATTCCAAAAAGCAATTACAAATCTGTTGTCTGCAACAGTTGCCAAGATACAATTTACTATTTTGCCACACGCTCAGCTCTTGCTAATGAGCAACGTGTAATTATTAACATTATATAGTGCATCATTCGTCTACGTCAATCAGCCAACATTATAATGTCCTACTTAAGTACTTAAAATTCACTTTCTTTTTTTTTTAGCTCATAAAAGCATTATAGCTTCAAGGGGCTACGTTACTTTTCAAAACTCTTTTCATTTTGCCAAAGTGCAGAAAAGTTTTTTCATTTATAATTTTTAAACGCAAATAAGAACAGATAAAGTTGCAAATTAGTTAGAAACCTTATTCTAAATTCTCTCTAAAGAGTAAAGTTTTACGGTACGTCTGAGATTTTCTTACGCTTAAAAAAAAGTACAGTACTTTTTGAGTACAACAGCTGTTTAAAGTTGAATTTTGCTTTGAAACTAGATCAAAATCATGTGTGAAATTCGATTATATCAATAAATTTGAATTTTCATTTTTAATGTTGTTCTGTTCAATATTTATTATTACATGTTATTATGTTTTGTTTTTGCAGAAATATGTTGTTTCTAAGCAAATATTTTGAATTGAATTAATCTTAAACGCTCTTTTATGGATATATGTTGTTAATAGTAGCATACAAAGTATTTAATTTGTGGGGAGAGGGATAAAAAGATATTTTTTTATGACCACTGTAAACTCCGCGTTAATATTAGATCGTTTGTGATAAGAAAAATAATGACTAAAATAATGTTTGTGCTTGAAAAAAAAATGAAATAGAAATCTCTTCTTGTCGAGAGTTAACAAAAAACTACAATCTCTTAATTCCATGAGTTTATTTGAGGTATTAGAAAAACATATTTTTTTTTATTATTTTATTATGATACATTTGTTATCTACAATTATTTTGGACTCTACATACGCATTTAAAAACCAAACAGAAGTTTCTTGCTCGCATTTGATAAACCAAACTCAATTAGATTGGAATGGCGTACAAACCTGCGAGTACCTATGATGCGAAGCAAAGGATTTGGAGTGGCAAGGACGATAGGGAATATTTTGCGCCGGATCTATCGATAGGCGAGATTATATTTAATGAGATGCGACGTCATCCACAGCTCGTAGCTCAAGTAAGTAATTGCTTTTTATCATAGTTGAATTTTCAACCATGAATACCTGAACAGATTTCGGACACTGAAAACACTATTCTGACCCGAGAGGAGCTACATTTGAACTCCATGCGCGTGGCTAGCTATATGAGAACGTTGGGCTTGTTGCAATCGGATATTGTGGGAATCATAGCACGAAATACCACACACATCTCTGCTGTGGCATATGGATGCTTCTTCAATGGTATTGCCTTTCATGCACTCAATATATGCTATTCGGCGGCGACCATACAGAAACTCTTTAATATTACAAAGCCATGTCTGATATTCTGCGATGGTGAGGATTATGCAAAAGTGAAGGCTGCCACAGCAAACTTGGATGTAAAGATCATCACAATGCGGAATCATCAAAATGACTCCATTAGCATTGAGCAGATTCTGACTTCAGCTGTAAAAGCAGACTTTAAACCTGCTCGATTGGAGCAGGGAAACGATCAAACATTGGCCATTCTTTGCTCCTCGGGAACTACCGGTACGCCTAAGGCAGTGACTATTTCGAATAGTCGCAATATCTTAAATGTATGTCCGTAAGTATACAGAACAATGTCTTAGCTTACAGAATACTCAAATATATTTGATTATCATAGTTATCTGACCACCGATGATGTGCAGTACACACACAGTTCACTGGACTGGATTTCAGGACTTTGGGAAACGGTTACTTCGGGTGTGTTTAGCACCAAGCGCATTATAGCCGACAATCAATTCAATCCAGCATGTTTTTTGCGATTAATTGAGAAGCACAAAGTCACCTGGCTGATGCAGGGCACTTCACATATGGCAATGACAACAAATTGTCCCGAATTCGAACAAGCCAATCTAAACAGCGTACGTTCCTATAATTACGGGGGTGGTCGTTCCAACATCGAAGTGCAACGTCGAATACGCAGCCGGTTGCAAAGTGATTGTCTTCACTATGCCTACGGCTTTACGGAACTGGGCAGTATTGTGTCCAAGAACTGGCACTTTGATGAGAAACCGAATTCAGTTGGCCGTGTTCTAAATGGTTACAAACTGAAGATTATTAGCGAGCAGGATGAGCTGCTAAGTCCCAACGAGTTGGGTGAGCTGTGCGTCTACAGTAGTCAATATTGGGCCGGATATTATGGGAATCCTAAGGTATCGGAGAACATGCGTGACTCACAGTTGTGGTTTCATACCGGCGACTTGGGCTATATTGATGAGGACGGCTTTCTTTACATATTAGAGCGCAAAAAAGAAATGTGCAGGTACCAAGGCTTGATGTATTATCCCTACGAAATTGAGGATGTCATTTCTAAGATGCCGGGCGTTCAAGAGGTCTGCGTCTTTGGTATTTGGAATCAATTCAATGGCGACGAGGCTGCCGCTTCTGTGGTTAGGCAATTTGGCTCCAAAATAGACGCACAGGATGTAGTGCACTACGTGCAGCAGAACATAGCTGACAAACATATGCACTTGCATGGCGGTGCGATTCTTGTGGAGGATCTGAAGCGTTGTGCCAATGGCAAAACGAATCGCAAAGCCACAAAGGACTACTTTCTTGGTGTAAAGGATCGCAAGTAACAAGGCAAACTATGTACAAGATTACTACTTTCATCAGTTCAATAAGAATAAAATAATATATAAAGCAGTGTTGGGCAACGCGCAATGGCTTTCGCGCAGAGTTGCTTTTGTGCAAGCATCGATTGCTTTTGCTGCACTTTGCAACACTTTAAAAAAGTAATTAATTTCTGCACTGCTTCTCATCAATAAAATAAATCTAAAACCAGATATATTGTGCTTAAAGCTTTTAAAAATTGTTATAACTGCTTTCCTTAGCCTATTTATTTATTTATTTAAATATATATATATCAATTTATTTAAAAAAACAAATATTGCCAGGATATAATATGAAGAGATAGAAAACCCGAAAGCCACACCTCTGTGCTGATTGTAAATAAGAATGTATCTTGAAATTATTTAAATTTGACTAATATTTTATATAAAAATATGTCTCTTCCCAAGATGATTTATTTTTCTTTTTCATTTTTAGTTTTTTTTTTTAAACTATTGTAAGTTTAAATTTTTCCTTGGGTCGACTGTTATTAGTCGACATTAAATAAATCAACAAATATCTTGTGAACAATATTGAATTAATTAGTGAAAAATCAATATACTTCTTTTAAAATGTGATTATATATTTATTATTTCAACGAAGCTACTTATTTGATTGAATCTTTCGAATAAAATGAAACATTACGATTCCAGCTCATTCCATTTCATTTAAAGTCGGAATAGGCCTTTAGAAAGACGGTAAAACGATTACAGATTTGCATTTCAGTGTTGTACAACGAAGTTGTAGAGCTGTCAAAAAAGCTATAGGCGAAAAATTTCGTGCAGTTCATTGCTTCTCTTGAGAAATTTTGTCGAATTGCTGCATTTAAATTGTTTTTCATTAAACTATTTCAACGCATCAAATATGGCCGCAATTAGCGATAATATTTCTGCCAACCAGATGGAGACGGACACCAATCCGGTAGCTGCTCGTGCAACAGAGGAGCCAACTAATCTAATGGTAAACTATTTACCACATGATATGCAGGAGCAGGAGCTGGGTGATTTGTTTATTACCTTTGGAGCATTGAGAAGTGTCCGAATCGTACGGGATTTCGTGACAGGACAAAGCAAGTCCTATGGATTTGTTGACTTTCTGTTGGCCAGCAATGCTCGACAGGCACAGGCCTTCCTCAACGGTCGCAACGTGCGTGACAAAACTATGAGAGTGGCCTTTGCGCGTCCATCATCGGAGGCTATACAGAAATCCAAGCTGTATGTGGCCAATTTACCAACACATTATACCGAATCGCAGATACTCAACATGTTTGGTGGCTACGGTAACATTATGGAAGTTAAAATTCTGCGAGACAAGAACACAACCATACCACGTGGAGTTGCCTTTGTCCGCTACGAGCTTGGTGCATCCGCTGAAATGGCCATTGCGGAAATGCATGGATCTGTGCTGGAGGACGGTCTCAAACCTTTGGTTGTCAAGTTGGCGCATCAATACACTTTTTATTCTTAAATTTCATAATAAACTGGCAGTAATTGTTGCCAAAAGTCCAATCCAGATTCATTTTTAATATGTGCATTTAGTTTTTGCGGTTGTATAAATAATTAACTCATTTCAAAACTGAAATATACGCTTTCCGAATTCACAAGGCTTTTGGGAATGCCAATTCAATAAAGAAATAGTATAATTCATACTAAACCAGAAAGCAAAGTTATGTTTATATATGTATACCTGCAGAAAAGTCTTGCATATAAAAACATAATTTTTAACCGGTTGTTCCTGTGACAGCTATAAGATTTAGTCACTCGATTTTGATAAAACGTAGATCATAATTAAATTTAGTACTAACGAGTTTGGTTCAAATATCGGCATACAAGAAAAAGTTGTTCAAACAAAAGCTCATTTTTACTCCCTGTTCCCATTAAAAATGGGAAAAAGGGAGTTATAAAGTACTGCAAATGTGTGTAACAGACAGAAGGAGGCATTTCCGACTATATAAACTATATATATTCTTGATCATGATCAACAGCCGAGACGAACTAGCCATGTCCGTCTGTCTGTCCGTCTGTCCGTATGAACACACAGATCTCAGAGACTATAAGAGCTAGAGACACCAAACTTGGCATGAAGGTTCGCGTATACCATACGCAGATCAAGTTTAACCCCCCCCCCCCCCCCCCACTATTACGCCCGTCTCAGTTGGCAGCAACAACAGCTTGAGAAGCAGTTTACGAGTTAAGTGCACTGCTTGCTTGTGTTACGCCCGTCTCAGCTGGCAGCAACAACAGTTTGACAAGCAGTTTACGAGTTAAGTGCACTGCTTGCTTGTGTTGCCGCTGAACTGCTTGAAATGCAAGTTGGGAGCAAGGAGTCTCGTAGTCGGGCACACTCGACTAGAGTATTCTTACTTGTTTAACATATTTTTTCTATGGTAGTAATAAGATAGTGTTCTCCGATTTTAAAAAAACTTTGTCAGCTTGTCAAAAACATGCTTAAACACAGAATAGCTGAATTCGGTTGAGTAATTATGAAAACCAAGAATATTTTGTATACAAAAACTTGTTTTTCAACCGATTGTTCATATGGCAGCTGTAAGATATAGTAGTTAGATTTTATTAAAATTTTGTCAACATGTGTGAAATGTGCTTAAACTTGAATAAAGTGGGTTTGGTTGGGTTATTATTCCAAAAAAATTAAAATAAAATTTCTTATAGAAGCTTATTTTTCAGATGTTCGATCCTATGGCAACTAAATGTTATAGTGGTTCGATCTGTCCGATTCAAACATGGGAACTAGCTGCAAAAAGAAGAAGCATCTGTGCCAAGTTTCATCAAGATAGCTCAATATCTGAGTACTGAGAAACGTAAATAGGCAGATGGATAGAAGGACATAGCTAGTTTGGCTCGGCTTTTGAAGCTATGAAGGAGTGTATATACTTTATAAGGTCTACTTCTAAACTTTTGATACCATCTGCAAGGGTATAAAAATACTGGATTAAAATCTTAAATCTTATTTTTAGTTGTTTAGTGCAGAAGGGCTTCACCAAAAGCGATTGATTAACTCTTTCAAAATAATATTACTTTACAGTCCACCTTTGAAACATGCCTGGCCGGGCAATGCCGGCTCATACCAGTTTGTTATCTATCTGTGTATATTTTCTAACTTTTATCTACTTTACATACTTGCTATTCCATTTGTGTTTCATGAAATCCTAAATCTATTGAATTTCAGTCATCCAATTAAGCTCTTATATATCTTTCTTTTGTTATTTTGAAGCTTACTTTGTCTAATTAAAATTCAATTTCGAATTTGTACAGCTTCTGCAAAGTTCATGCACTTTGGGCATTAAAATTGTAGAAAATGTAGTCGCCTGCAGCGTCTGTCTGGCAGGCAGCAGACATAGTTAATTGATTTTGCAATCGATGGGTCACACAAATTTCTTCGTAATTATGTATATGCAAATTTGTCAATGTCCAGACGCCGTATAAATGCATGGCGCACATTGATAAGCATTTGGTAGAGCATCACAAAAGTAGGTTTATTGAGTTTCTGCAGTAAAAATGCACAAATCGGCTTACAAATTTGTTGCTAGTATTGCCTGATTGAGCATTGAGCTGTTCAACACACAAAAGAAACGTTGTGTCCCGTTTTGGGGGGATGGGGAATTCTTTTTTTTTATTTTTTTTTTGTTATGGCAGTTATTTTTGTGTTTTTGCTTTAGCATCACAATCGATTTTCGGCTTGGGTACATTACTATGTAGCTGTGTGTGTGTGTATCTGTGTGTGTGTTGTGCTTTTGGGTGGCTGCGTAGCTAACTGGTTGTCAGCCTAAATGCCAAATTGAGTTTGCAGCGTCCAAGCAAAGCAGCCAGCACAAGTTGATAAAACTTGCGACCGTGCCACAATTCACCGTTCAACGTGGCGTATAAGTGTTTTTTCTTGTAAGTCACACGCACAGGCACAAGTGTGCTATGTATCTGTATTTGTATTTGTATTTCGATTTCCCATCTCTCTCTTTGTGTGTGTGTGTGTGTATCTGGCCTTTTTGTTTGCCACTTCAACTCTGTCAGGGCTTACAGTTTCTGTGTTGTCTTTCACTTGTCCCGTGTGTGTATGTGTGTGTGTGTGTGTTTATATATGCGTGTATGTGTGTGTAGCTTAGCATTTTTCGTGCCTAAGTCAAATAATGCGCTAACACATCATTTCACACTTAAATGCTGTAAAAATATGCATAAATCTTCATTTTTTCCATATTTCTTATTTCTACATACATTTACATGTGTATACACTCCATGTTCCAAATTTCACATTAATTTCACTAAAAATGTATCTGTTCTGATTTATACTTTTCTAGCAATTTCAAATACTTTTTTTTTTGCGAATAAAAGCATTAAAAGTTATAGTTCTATTGTACTTTAATTGAAATTTAAAAACGATCTTAATCGAGGGTGGAAAGTGCGGTCATGTTCCGAATTTCACATTCACTGTAATTTCACTAAAATTTAATACGTTTTTTTGAGCATAAAAGGATTAAAAGCCATCAATCTTTATTGAAAGTGGAAACTGCAGACATGTTCCGAATTTCACACTCACGTTAATTTTACTAAAAATGAATATGTTTTTGTTGATAACTTAACTTTTGAATCAACTGCACAAAATAAATGTTCTAGAAACAGAAACTTTTTAATTTTTTGAAGGATCCTTAAATTTATACATTTCTGTGAATTTAAACCGAAAATTCTGTTCGTTAATGTAACTTTTTATAAATTTTACAGAAAAGTGTGCAGCTTCTTTTTTGACACAGGTAACAATTCAAAAAAATATCAGTTTAATTATTTAAAAAGGAAATTTAAACTCAATTTTAGTTAATCATTCATAATTCTGCAATTGAGTCCAGAAAAGATCTTGTATCAACATTTTTCCGAGTACTTTCTGTTCCGTTATTAACTTT
The DNA here is from genome assembly GCA_949708635.1 of Hirtodrosophila cameraria. Classification (NCBI taxonomy): domain Eukaryota; kingdom Metazoa; phylum Arthropoda; class Insecta; order Diptera; family Drosophilidae; genus Hirtodrosophila; species Hirtodrosophila cameraria. The sequence goes on from OX453089.1 coordinate 5,740,505, forward strand.
TTTCACTTTGAAACTTATATACTATTTCTATTTATTCCATCAGCGTAAAAGTAAAACCTTTTTGACCGCACATATGTACATATATAGAATAGTTAAGAACTTTTACTAGCTTCAACATAAAACTTTTCAAACCGCATATACATATGTAAAATAGTTTAAAATTATGCTAACGAATGTTTGAAACCTGTTTGGATATTGAAACCGAACTGAGCATCAGTCAAAGTTTCTTGACCCACAAAATTATGCTATATAAAAATGTTCGCACTTAATTTTGGTATGAAATTCAAAACGTATTATTTTTTATTTTTTTTTTTAAATATTTGCTTTTTACTTACATATCTTAATTGGTGTTTGAATAGCGCACGGCGGTTGTCGTTTATTGTTATTGTTGTTGGTTGTTGTCGTTGTTGTTGTTGTTTTTGTTTTTGTTTTTGTTGGTAGCATCAATCCCTGTTCAGTTTTGAACACTTTGCAACTGACACAGGCAACGTCTGTTGCTGTTTCTGTTTTTGCGGTCGCTTTTTATTCTCCCGCGGGCCAAGTACACCTCACTTATTGCTGCTTGCGTGCTTCCTCTTTTCACCGTTTTTTTCTTCCTTTTTTTACATATATTTATCTCATGCGAGGCTTATACAATTCAAGCAACAACGTTGCAAACTCGTTGGGCCAGTGAAGCAGGTCCAAAAATATGAAGCGCACAATATATTTTTAGTTGACGTTGTTATTGTGTGTGTCTGAGTGTCTGTGAGGCTGTGTGTTTGTGTGTCTGTGTGCTTGTGTCTGTGTGTGTGTGCTGTGTGTTGTTGTGTCTGTGTATGTATTTGCCTTGATATTTTAAGTATCCTGTTTGCGTTTTGTGGGCTTCGGCTGCTGCTGGTGCTGCTTCTGTTGCCTACTTTTTGGCGCTGCGCGCTTATTATGCTTTGTTTAGTATTATTTGCGTAAATGGTTTAAATTTACGTTTTTTTTTTTTTTGAGACACGTTGTTGACTTTACATGTAATCAATGTCTTTATTTGATTATGTATATATTTTTTAGAAATTTAATTTGATTTTACGCTGCTTAAATCGATTAAAAACTGTTTTTTTTTTTTTGTTGCTTATTGTCAGCTTTGTCGTTCTTAATTAAGTGCAAATAACAATGTGCAAATTGATTGCTTAAAACTAATTTATTGTCACCCACACGTATTTAGTATAAATACACTCACATTTCTTGCTTAAAGTTTGCTTAAGTAATTATTGTCTTTAGTTAGCTTGAAATGCTTTAATGTTCAGTTACACTTGGCTTCATTTAAAAAGAAAATCATTTTTTATATTTTCATTTTTTTTTTTTTGCATTCATATTCCTTATACTCTTTCTATTTAAATGCCATCTTCTTTGTAGCTTTCTCTGCTATTGTTGTTTTTTTTTTGCAGCTGCCTTAGCTTCAGATTCAGATTCAGCTGCCTGGCTGCGGTCGTTTGTCTATGTTGTTGTTGTTGTTACTGCTGCTGCTGCTGCTGCTGATGTTGGTGTTGGTGGTGGTGGTACCGTTGCACGCGCCGCACTCGTCGCACGTGCTATGGCCACGACGTCAGTCTACGACAACCGCCTACGCACTGCAAGAACTTCGTCGCGACGCGGCCATTTCAATTACAAATTTCATGGAAGAGCGCTCACGGCAGCAATGTAAATCCTAATACAAATATCGATAGACACAACACAAAATTATCGAATTCAAAAGCCAAGCTTGAGCAAACTAAAACATTAAGCTTTACATAAAAGCCATTTTGTGCTTAGTTTATGCTTAATATGCAATTTATATATGCTTTAGTTGGACAAAGCCTATAAACTTTCGGCATATCAAGCAAAATTCATTTTTAATTCATTTCGACAATCAAGCGCCACAGCTAGCAAAATACAAAATGGCGATGTTTTCATGCACAATATATCGATATATACGCTCAACGCTCTCTTAAAATGGTGAGTTTCGCAACGGCTGGGCGCCTGTTGGCATGCAGCAGCTGCCGGGGCCGGCAATGTGCCCAGAGCGCGCTCTCTCCATCTCTCGCTCTGACTCTCGCTCTTGCTAACTGTGCAAAAATTCACCACACTCGCTGCGCTCTTCAGCTTAGTTTAAAAGTGAAAGTCATAGGCCGAGTTCTTTTATTGTACGCCACGTATTTGAAGCAGAATGAAGGGTATATAAATTGTACGTTTTCTTAATATATGTTCTTGATTAGTCTTGACAGCTTAATGTAATTAAATACAGTTCAAATGAATCAAATGAAAACTTCTACTGACGGGTAAATTGCACGAAAAGATTTTCAGTGCAATTTTTCACAGAATCGAATCACTTTTGAATGAGTGCTGTGAATTTTAACAGAACAAGAGAATTTTTACTAATGTTGTTTTAGACAATAGTCAATTTTAGTTGCATGTCCTTGAATAGAAAAAATGTAGCTTTCCAATTTTCTGGTTTTGTTTTCAATTTTAATCCTTTTTGATTAAAATAGCAACTGATTACAAAACTTTACAAACTGAGTGTCGAAAAGGGTTTTAGGAGTTCAGAGCACCTAAGAACTGTGAATCCGTTTTCATCATATTCTGAACTTGGAAACAGGCCTGAAGAGCAGTTGATGTAAAGCGAATACGTTTCTGTTTCAAATGTAGGTAAAGTCGATTACAGGGTATAAGCTCGTTATACTCACAGCTATGAAAATTCTGCGAATTTGTAAGGTGTTCTGGGTAAAGCAAAAGGTTAACTAGGCGCTTGCATAATACGCTTTGTCTGCTTAAGTGTGTAAGTGTGTGCGTTTGTTTGTTTGTGTGAGAGGCTGTGCTTGCTTTATAAGCCATTGTTGATTTTATTTATTGCTTGCTCAGGACACTTACACACACTTACATGCATGTGCATGTCCTTGCACTTGGCAGCTTAACACTTCGGGGAAGTGCACATCTAAAATGCTCCTCCCGTTTTCTGTGTGTGTCGCCTATCGTTATCCAATGTTAAACAAAAACAAAAGCAAAATGCAAGCGAACTGCAGACAATGGCAAGGACAAGCATGTGCAGGGGGAGGGCTGGGTTGGAGGGTGTAGAGTGTAGACAAGCCGGGGTCCAGTTCCGTGAGTAGCGGTAACAAGGAAGTCATAAATTTTGCCCAACGGTTAACAGGTGCATTTGAAATGCTTTGCACTATCTATCTCTCTCTCATCCACTTTTTAGCCATTAAATTGCAAAGCTGAGAGAATATAAGTTGTCGTCCTTTAACTGATGCACTATCTCAAAACGAGTGTGCTGGCTCAGCAGTTTCAACAACAGCAGCAAACACAAAAGGAAAATCAATCATGACGACGGCTGCTGTGAGCATCAGTCAGACTTCAGGATGCCAACACACAAACCATCAGCAGCTTACATTGAAAGCAGCTTACAGCTAAAGGATACTTACCGCGACTTATGGGTACTCCGGAATGCTTCGACTAGCAAACTGTTGCGACACACACCGAAGTGCACTGCGGAATGAATGCCAGAGCTAAGCGAGCGGACAACTGTAGTCGTGTTGAAGACGTGCGAGGACCTTTTGCTGTTGCTCACAAAAAAATTTTCTTTGTCAAGTTGAAGTTGCGCTAGTTTTGCGTGCTTGTCATGAAAATTTATGCAGCACAACTACGTTTGTGAGTCAGCGGAATTTCTACGACCCGTTTTGGTGTTGGCGTACAACAACCCCTAAAAAAAAAACCAAAGCTCAAGTATTCGTCCTGCTCAATCCTGCCTGTTGCATGGCCATGCGTGTCTGTAGTATGTGACTTTTTTGGGGCACTAGAGCAATGTAGCGTTAATAAGTGCAGTTTATGTGGAAAATTCCACAACTGGCAATTGCCGTATGCAGCGCGCACTGTGGGCAAAATTGCCATTTTCGTGGCATAAAGATTTTTTTATCAAGTTATTGGGATAGTCATATTTTGAGTACAGATTGAACATTGCTAAAAATGTATTCATCCTTTTTAATTATTTTTACTTATCTTTAACTTTATTACTTCTTTTCTAAAAATTAACTCAAAATTGTCGTTTCCAGCTGATTTTCTAGCACAATGTCTTATTATTATTAAGTTAACTGATTAATGTATTCAGCTCTTGACAACTAATTCTTATTTTTTCTTATTAAATTTCAAAAGAAAATTTATGCATAATTAAATGAAGGATTTATGAACTTAAAAATAATACACAAATGGATTTAAAAAGAGAGATATAAAAGGTTTTAGAGCGATTTTCAGCTGAAAGCTTAAATTAGTCTACGACAGCCAATTGGAAACATAAAATATATTCCAACAGAAAACATAAAAACTAAAGAATATATCAAAAATAAACAGAGAAGAATCAAATTTTTGAGACAGAATAAAGTGTGCTTTTTCCATAGTGCAGTATAAAGAGATATATAAAGAGCGAGCTAGAGAGAAAGGAGTGCTTATTAACAGCTTAAAAAAGTTAAGCAACAAATTTGAATAGTTGAAATATTCATAGTGTAAAGATTGATGATAAAAATGCTTGAGCATTTTAAAACACAGTTTAAAACTAAGCTTAAAGTCAAGCTGAAAGTTCAATGAGAATGTTAAGCAGCGTATATTTCACTTAAAGCTACTTATTACCTTTAAGCTAAGCTTAAAGCTCACTTTGAGAGCTTAAGCCGCAGCATACTGTAAGAAACAAAAATGAATAAATGTTGCAGTAATGCCGGCAGCATAACAAACTCAATAGCTTAATGAAACGTCGACGGTAGAAAGAAAGAAAAAAAATCAGCTAAATTATGAACAAGAATATTCAAGTTTGCCACACGTAGTGACAGCTAATCGGCTTTAATTTAATTAGTTGCTCGACTCAAAGGCTATAGACTGACCATAGAGGAGAGACATCAAAGTACACATGCTGTTTATACAATGGGCCAGGACACAAGCAATGGAAGCAACAGAAGCGGAAGCAAACAACAACAACAACAACAGCAACAACTACAACAATAACAGCTGACAGCAATCGCAGCTGAGTGCGAAAAAAAAAACAAAGCAAATGCTGAGAATGAAAAGCACTTGATAACAATTTCATTACAGTTAGCTGCACACACACACTCAAGTGCGTGTTGATGCCTTGTGCGTATGTTAAAGAGAGCAAAAAAAAAAATGGCCGCATGTTTCATGGCAAATTGTCAGGTGCTAAGCTTTGATAAAGTGCTCAACGGGCAAATGTTAAGCCCACGCACCACACACACAGGCACACATATATACACACACATACACATATACAAGCGCACGCAGACAAAACAATTTGATTCAATGTGCGCCACAACTTTCCTTTTGTTTACTCCCATAGAGGTCTGGCTTAGGTCATTTTCTTGTGTTTTCCCGGGCCAACTGCAAGTTTTTACTTTTCCAACTAAGAATATGCTAAATTTATTATCAACTTTTGCACGGCTCTTTCGCAGGTAACTACAAAAGAAGAGCCAAGTTCTCGATTTTAGCCAATTTATATAGCCACACACTCATTTAAACATATGTATGTATGTATGTATATAGCATGTATGTATGTATGTACTTAGTGTATGTGTGTGTATACAGATTTTTTTTGTTTATGAAAAGTGTTATTGTTTGACTTTGAACTTTGGCACTTGTTTGTCGTCCGTGCGCTTAGAGAGGGGACAACGCAGGAAGTGGGTGTGTGTGTGTGTGCTTTGGACCAAAGTTGATGACAGGCCCAAACAATATCATAAAATTTAATGCGCTCATTTTTCATGGGCTAACAGTGGCATAGGCGGCACGCTCGTACACACACACATACAGGGCCCAAGTTAAATAAATAAATCATGAGCGAAAATTTTATCACTTTATTTTTGCACGTCTACTTTTTAGAATGATTGAAATGTTGCGTTTTGCAAAGGATTTACGCTTTAATTAATAATTTTTGTTAAATACAAAATATAAAATAATTTCAAGTTAATGAGCAGATTTAAGTCTATTAATTTAAATACTTAAATTTTTATAGAAATTCCATATAACATGCGTTATGTTTTTACGTATTCAAAATTACCGCCATTTTGCTTGAGCTGCTTAAGCGCGCGTTTTCCAACACTAAAAGCCAGCCTGCATTTGTGATGAGTATCGACCGACCGCCACTATTTATCGAATACATTTGAACCGCCACTAACTTTTTGTCAGCCAGCAGGCTGCGTTTTTTTTTTCTTTCACGAGCTGAAAAAAACTGCAAATTAACTAACAAAATATACAGGATAAACAAAAAATGGATGAAATACGAAGCAGCTTGGATAATATAATGGCGCGCTTCAATGACACCATTACGCATTCGGCGCCCAAGAAACTTAGCTTCGACCGGCTTTCCATGTCGTTCAACGAAGACTCTGTCATGGGTAAGAAGAAGCAGCAGCAAAAATTTGCAATCTTTTATTTATATTATTTATTTCTATGTAAATTAGTGCCAAAGAAGCGACGCATCGACAGCCTGAACAATGCCTCAGCAAACAGCAGTCTGAATGCCAGCAGCACCTCTCTAAACAACTCCTTTAGTGATCCGCTTGGTCCTTGGCAGACGCGCAAGTTGCGCGCGGAATTAATTGAAGCCAATGCAATTGTATCGCAGCTGCAGGATCAACTAGCACAGCAGGGCAAGGAGCAGCGTGGTGCTTTAGCTTTAGCAGAAAGCAAAGTGGCTGCACTGCAGCAACAATGTGATTATACGAGTGAAAAGTTAATTGAGCTAAAGAAGGATCTGAGTGTGGCAAGGAAACGTGAGCATAGCGCCCGGCAGGAGGCTACTACAGCAATCGAGGAGCTCTCGGCACAAAGATTAAAGTACGAGCAGGCGCTAAACAAAGCGGAGCAGGAGAAGGTACAACTGGAGGAGGATGCACGCGAAGTGCAGCATTGCATCAACAATGAGCTTAGCGAATATAAACGCAACAGCGAACGCGCAGAACTCGAACTGGATGCGACGCAAAGCGAGCTGGAGCGCATACGTCGGCGTCATGATGAGTATAAAACGACAGCGGACAAATATGACAAGCTGCAGCTGAGCTATGAAATGCAGGAGCAGAGTCTACAGACGGCCAATGCGCGCATCAAGGAGCTGGAGTTTGAGATACAATCGTATAGCGACTGGAAGGAGGTGACCAAAACAAGCCAAGCGCGTCTGCTTAGCGTGCCAGAGCTACAAGCGGAGGTGGAACGTCTGCGTGGACACAACAAGCAACTAAACACCATAATTGGCGATAAGCTGCTGCTGGAGGAACAGGTGCATGATTACAAGACGCGCCTGGACAGAGAAGAAGGTGCACGCGCCGAGGCGGCTGTGCTGCAGTCCAAGCTCAACCACATCGAGCAGGAGCTCAAGGAATGGGTCAAAGTGGCGCAGGATCATTGTCTCGCCAATACACTAGTCAGCCCCATGGCGCTACGCACGCGCATCGAGCAGCTGCTCAAAGCTGATATTGTGCGCGTGGCCGAAAAGGGCAGCTCCGATTCGGACTCCAAACATTTGCAGACAACGGTGCGCGAGTTAGAGCAAAAGGCTGCCGTCTATTTGAAAAATATTGAGGACATGAATTTGGTGCTTAAACGGCACAAAAGTTTCAGAGAACGTTTGCAACGCAAGCTGTTAATTGTGTGCAAGGAGCGTGATTTCTACAAGCAGCTGCTGGAGAACTTCGACAAGGATTTGACCATGACAAATGCCAGCACTGCTGAAATGACCAACGATATGCAAATGCGCTATCGTGTCGAGGTGCTCGAACGCACCGTCACCGGCTACAAGGAGATGTGCTCCACATTGGAGCGCGAAATGCAAACAATGCGCCAGCAGGAATCGCTCAGCGAGGCACATCCCAGCGAAAGTGGGTATGATAGCGTCAAAAGAGAGTTGGATACGCTACGCATGGAGAATGAACGCTTGCGGCGGCGCAAGGATGAGCTTGAATTGGAGCTGGAGCATCGCTGTCTGCGCGGTGACTTTAATATGGGCAACTACAAGGTGCTGCATCTGAGCGATAATCCCGCCAATGAGGCTTATGATGCTACCAAGAACATTGTGGAGAAACTGCAGGCAGAGGTAGGCTTGAGAGATTAGAGATTAAAGCTTAAATTAATCCTTCCCCTTTAGATTGAGCGTCTGAAACGTCGCAACAAAAAACTGGAGGATGAAAATGAACAGACGCAGGCGCGTTTTAATGAAACATGCAGCAGCAGCGGCGGTGGCAACGGCGGTGGCATGACACTCAACTTTAAGGAGTTCAATCAGCTGCGCGCCGAACTCGATTCAGCCAATGGCAAAATGAAAAAGATGAAGGATTGCTTCAAAGCGGCCAGCAAGGAGTTTCGTGATGTCTGCTACATGCTGCTTGGCTACAGAATTGATCGTGTGGGCGCCAATAGTCACTATCGGTGGGTTTTTCTTTCTTTTTTTTCTTGGATTTTCCACTTTATTTAACTAATTGCGCATTTAACATTATGATTTCAGCATTTCCAGTATGTATGCGGAGAGCCCCGATGATTATCTATCCATTAGCCTGAATGAGTCCAACTGTTTGGCACTGCTCGAATCGCCCTATTCACAAACATTAAAGCCCGCCATCGATCAACAGTTGGCAGCCAATAACTCATTTCCCGCTTTCTTTGCCGCACTTACGCTCGAGCTTTTCCAGCGTGCCACAGTCACAATCACATAGAGTTTATATAGAGTCACATATTCAATTGATCTAAACCAACACACACATTTAAATTGTATACATGTTAGTTTTAAGTTTAATTTAATTTTTAAATATTTACATTATATCAAATTTTACTTAAGCCTTTTGTTATTTTTATTTAACACACTTTACGAACCAACACAGCTTCCGCACGTCGCGATAACAAACTGAGATTATCTTTTCGTAGAGCGCACGAAAAGAAATGTGTCCACGAATTTGGCCAGTCGAGGGCGCACTGTGAATGCTTTTGGGTCGCAGCATATGTAATTACTGCGATAAACGACGTTGAATTCTTTTAACTAATGACGCGTGCTCAAAAGATTTGCTATTACTATTTATTATTATTTTTTGTTGCGATAAACACAGGCCACAACACTTTGTCTTTGCCGAAGAGGTATTCGCCTTTTATTACTATTTTTAGCTGCGATTTTTAGCTACTTGGTTGATTCGCTTCGGTTATTTGTTGTTTCTGTTAGGGTTCGTTCTGTCTGATAAGCCCGCGATTTTGCACAATTGACCAGATGACGATGACGACAACGTTCAAGACGAGGGCGGCGCATCCGCGTCCACTTATACAGTATATTCTATATGTATATAAATGAGTATTGTGTGACACTCGGCTTGGAGCGCTATTGTGCATTTTTAATAGGCGCGAATCAAAAAGAACAAGTATCGAAAGTTTTAAGCATGCCGCACCGAAGCATAAATACCCTTTGATGATGTGCATTTGAACATTACATTGCGTATATCTTTTTTTGAGAAGAATATTAATGAAAAATCGTTCAAGAAGACAAATCATGTTCAAAAATACATTATACATGGAAATCTGTTTAGTTTTTATAAAGCCATGTGATTTGAATATCTGTGTAGATCATTTCTTATCCTTACAAGTCCGAGACATTTGACTTTTTGACATTTTTTTTTTATCGAAGTTCCGAAAATGTTTTAAAATAGCTTTTTATACAATACTAATATGGATTAAAAACAAAAATTCGGGTTTTTGATAAAAAAAATAAATATTTATAATTTAAGAAAATAAATATAATCAAGGATTATCAACCGATCTTTTGGGGTGTAATTGGATCAAACTATTTACCGAACCGATGTCTAAATTTAAAGACTATCAATGCAAAATCCATCTAGATGGCAAATCATACCCAAAATGACATTCAAATGGAAATCTGTTTATTTTTGTTGAAGTTATTTGAGGTGAAATTCTAGATAGGTATACTAATATATAACAAGATGCATAGATAGATAGATACTATGCAAGTCTGTACATATTAAGCCTACAAATCTCGGAGCACCAAACGATCATTAAGATTTGACTTGGTTTCAGCTGTGATCCGAACCGAAGTCAAAGTTTTTTCACTTTTCAAAATTGATCAGTTTAAAATCGAGTAAACTGTATTATCAATAAACACATGTACTAAGAAAACGCATATGAATTGAATTTTCATAAGTTAATTGAATGTAGTCTTATATTTACGCATAAGGAATGCCAATTTGATGCCAAAGCTAAAATGCTTCATTAAGAGAGCATAAATAAGGCGATTCAAGCGAATTGACACAACAAAACAAATAAATAAAGGAAGGTACAGTATTGCGATAGCTACTATATATTAGAATACATATTTAAATACAGAATACACATAATAAGCAAACAAGAGTTCAGAAGCCATTAAATGGTCAGTAGCTGAGTAACTTGCTCTGGAGTCTTGGGCAGCAGCGCCTCGGGATGTTCAAAGCCATTTTCCGGATCATGAACACGCTCATGTATCTGCTTATAGATGGCAATAATGACGTTAAAGGAACGACGTTGAACAGCGCTGCGATGCGCACTGGACATGATTAGCTGCACCTGGGGCAGCAGCAGCACATCGGGCAATTCAAGGAACGCATCCATTTTAGACATGAATATCTTGAGCAGATTGGTTTCGATTTTGGTTTGATTGCTCTGCAGAATGGTATAGATGGGACCCAAGTTGAGATTAGCTACCAGCGAGGATGCCTGCAGTGAGGTGAGCGTGTCCAGCTGTGCATCCGATTGTGCCTGCAGCCGCTCCACACGCTCATCCATGTACTCAAAGACAGCCAAGGTGCTTTGCATATTGTACAAACAATTGAGCAAATAGACAGCCATGTCCACGGTGGGCAAATGGGAAGCGCTCTCTTGCACCGACTGCAATAGTGGATCAATTACGCAAGTGACAATTTTGGTTATATCCGCCTGACGACCGTCTACCATGGTTGCCACAGACAGTATCTCTTTCAATATATTGAGCAGACGTGCCACACTCGTCGGTGGCAAAAGATCGCGCTTGGGCGGCTCCAGTGCCAGACTGTTGCCTGCTGGACGCTGCAGAACACTGCGAACCTGGCTGGCCAGCGCATTCAGATAAATTTGTTCGCTGCTCAGCTGAAGGTCAACAAGACACTGTTCCAGACTGCCACCCTGCACCACCTGCTTCATGATTTGCTGATAGAAACGCAGCAAATTCGAGATGGTAAATAGTATAATGGTGTCCTGCTCGGAGTTCAGTATGGTCTCCACGCGCACCTTGAGCGGATGGCAAACGCCGTCGGCTATGTAGCTCAAAGCCTTTTGCATTTGCTCCGAAATATCTGTATTAAGATCTAATTAATATTGGTTTTAAGATTGATAGCAGAATGCTTACCATGCTTATCACATTTCTTGAAGAGCAGCGTCAGATTCTCCTTCTCGTAGGGTATGCTCTGATGCAGCCAGGCAAACATGTCGCCAATATAGCGCTTGGGATCGTGTGCATGCAGCTCAATGGGCTTGGGATTGCCACCGTGTCCGCCTTCGGTTAATGCCTCAATGAACTGCCGCACCAGCACAGCACGTCGCGCAATTGCGTACTCATCGATGACATATTTAAATAGCACCGGTCTGTCCTGCAGCCGGCTCATGGCTTCTACAATAAGCGGACCGATTTCATTGTTCTCCAGATTGCGACAATGGTTTTGAGTCCAGCGATAGAGCCGCTCCAGTGCGCCTTCCTGATGCAGCGTCATCTCCTCCATGATATCCAAAGCAGCCGTTTGATAGCCACACTGCATAAGCAGCCGGCAATCGGAATGTATGGACTGCACACGATCCAGCACTTTGAAGAACTCGGCCACAATGGGCGCATCCTTAACGGTGCCATAGAGCAACTGATGCTCCGGCACGCTAAGCTGAAAACGCGCCAGAAACGCTTGAGCGATTTGCTGATGCACCTCCAAGTGTTCACGTTCCTGCTGCATTTTATTTGTCTGCACAATTAGATCTTTGGTCAGGTCTTTGGATGTCTCCAGATCCGTTTTCATTGTTTGCACTGAACTGGCCATCGTATCCAGATCCGTGCAGACTGCATCCAATGTTATTTTGACCTCACGAAATGCCTTCAAAAAGTTCTCATTGATGCCAACCGAACGGTGTTCAATTTGGCTACGCAAATTGCGTCGATTCTGCAGCGTATTCTCCGTAAAAAAGCTAGAGAGTCCATTGAGCGCATCGAGCGTATCCTTGTCAGTTTCCAGGCGTGTCTCTAGTATCTTATTGACACGCTTTTGTATGCGATCCTGTTCCTCTTGTACAGCGGTCATTTTTTTCAATTGACGACGTGAACATCAACAAAAAATATTCTTCTGTAACGTTTACACGATCAATTTGTTATCGATAAATGCATCTTAAATGTCGTTATGAAGCTAGTCCTAATTTACACGTTGCAGTTAGTTGCATGCAACTTTGGTTTGTTGGGAAGGAACGTAGGGACGGATAGAGAGATAATAGGTGGAAGAAAGTTACAGTCCAATTAAAGTGTATAATTGAATTTTTAATTAATCGAAATATGACAAGATTTTCAATTTGTAAAATTTATATCGAAAAAAAAAACATTGCATAATTGAGAGCTGCAATACGCAGCAATTATTCACAGATAATCAAAAAAAAGTTTCATGCAACTAGCTACATCATGTGATTAAGGTCTTATATAACGAAATTTCAATGACAATATGGCCAAAACTGAATAAACACTTGATTTTTAATTTTTTAATTGTTGCGTTAATTGATACTAGAGATGGGCGATGTATCACAAGCAAATTGCAAAACAAAGCTTATCAAGAATCGATACTTTTGCTAGCTTCAAGAACTCGCAGGGCTGCATTAAAATTGCAAACTAACGCGCGCACTTAGAATTTGAAATTCAAAACGTACTTTTAAAATCGTGTGCTAATAAATCATACAAAATTTGCTAATGCCCACATGCTAATTATGTTAAAATCTGCATATATGTTTCATAATAGCAACTAATTTATGGAAAATACATTGACTGCGCTAAAACAACAAAACTGACTAGAAAATAAAGCACGATTTACGAAAGTGAAATTGCCGCAGTTTAAAGAAATTTTGTTACCATTTCATTTCAAATGCATGTTTTGAGCATTAAAATCTACGCCTGACGCAGCGTGCTTGTCTACTACGCATGTGTTAAAATCTATACTACTATTAATTATCACCCTGAACTTAAGGCGGCTTTGCCGGTGGTATAAAAGTTGAAACCGGCACTGAGTGCATTATCAGTTCTGCAGCGACTGTGCAAGTGGTGCTCTAGTGATTTTAATTCTACGTATCTCTAAACCAACCTACAAAGGAATATATAGTTCTAAACCAGTTACAAAAAAACTAAACAAAATGAATAAATCTACGATTTGGTATGCCGCAGTGCTGCTTGTGGTGTACTTCACATTGGTGTTTAGTGAGGAATCTTCAGATAATACAGAAACACAATTATTGAATACGGAAACGGATACGGAAACATTACTTAACTCTGGCCGAGATCTATTGGAATTTGAAGGACGTACGCGTCGTCATCGCCATCATTTGTGGTGTAAGTTTTATTTTTATAAACAAATGTGGTTTATATTCTACTATGTAATATTTAACTTATTTTTGCCCAGGCGTAACAATTAGCACAATTAAGTTTCAATTTCAATTTGGTCAACAAGATTGTTATCATTCTGATACATATTATTGATTACTTTTGTACGTAGTATGCTAATCAGCAGCTTAAGACTTTCTTTCGAAAGTTTTTCAGTATATCTTTCCCAATTGGAACATCACGATCTGCCCTGGTACTGTTCAATAACAAATAATTAACACTTTTCACTTTCAATCTTAGCATAATAAACAATTATGAATTGTCGTAGATCATGTTCCACACCCAAAACATATACTTTTGCTGCTTGTAGAATTTAAATCGTGTTCAGGGAAAGTGTTGATCTGAATATTATCTAATCGAATATTTCTGTTTATTACAGGGCGTCATATGTGGCCTATAGCGATTGCCTATTTCATCAAAGTAAAAGTGGTTATTGTATCCTTCTTTGTGGGCAGCGCCATTTATTTGGGTCTGCGCTACTTTTGGCCACATGCCAAATGTAATCACGAAATCATTCTGGATCATCCGTAAGCTCTAGAATAAGAAATTTAAAATATTATAATCCTACATTATTTTAAAATCCATTTAGCCCGCCATCGTTCAGCCATTCAGATCACATTCCATACTCTTTGGATCATCATTCGGAGCATGAACATGAGCATTATGATGCGCCTTCGTATGACTCTAGTCCTTCGTTTGAGCCCTACTCTGGTTACGCTGGCTATTCATCCAGCTCGGATATTGTTTCCGATATTCATAGCGAGCCACCCTCGGGACCCACTGGGCCTACAGGACCTACAGGTCCCTCAGATACGCGTCGTCGCGGCAAACGCAGCGCTGAGAACGATGATAACAATGATAATACTGATGATGTTGCGTCGGAGCTGGTGGAGATTATTGATGAAGAAATTACAGAGAGTGTGGCACGTCAGCAGCCCGCCGAAGAGCAGTAAGCAGCCTTAATGTCCTTACATTTTATATAACTTTCATTGTTTGTTTACTTTACAGAATTGCCGAATTTATGTTTGCATTTTTGGGACTGGATTCCAAAGCCTGTCGTCGCCGCTTTGTCTGCGAAATGGAATTCCGCTCCAAGCTTAATCCACTGACGAGCATGGCATTCCGCATTGTGGGCCGTGGTTTCTTCGAAAAGTACACCAATTCTCGCAATACGCAGTCCAGAGCTACCAATTTCTTTGAGTGTGCCTCTGCGAATCCAGAGTGTGTGTTTGTGGAGAATGGAGAGGCTGAAAGTGCATCTGCTGAGCACGGGGATGCTGGGGTAACTGAAACAAACGTTGAAGCTGGAAATGCTGAAAAGACTGAGCAGCAGGAGACGACGGAGTCGGAAAATGAAGTGAATTTGCAGGCGGAGCGGCGTCATGCCAAGCTGAAGCAACGTCGTCGCGGGGAACGCAAACTAAGTTCCATAGCCGAGCACATATTGACACAGTAGAGCGTAGAGGATGACGAACAGGATCGTATTTATTTAATTATTTATTTTAGCTATAAGAGTGATGAATGAATCTACACATACAAAATAAACTTGCCTCAGCTATTAAACAATATTACAATTATTTGTTTCCCATAAATGGCTTTGGGTGGAAATGCAATTAAACAAATATTCAACTTTAACTCAATGCACAATAAAAAATCTCTTAAAAATCAGCGAGGAAAAACTATAAAACAAAGAACCGAATACCGATGATGTGACTAAATTTTGTAAACCTAAAATGTGACTAAATTTTTTTGACCTTTCTCTTTTTGATTGCATTAATCTGGTCGGCCATTTGTTCAATCTCTCGCTGATTAATAGGCTCATTTTTCCGCACACTCGCCTTGCCCTTTTGACGCTGCGCAATGTCTGCGGCAAGATCATTGAGCTTGCCCCAAACAAAGCTCAAAAAGTTAATGGCCAGATCCTGCTTGAAGAAGGCAATGGCCACCAGCGCGATAAGCACCAAAGCCGATATCGAATTCTGATTCAGATCAGCCTCAGTTGCGCGCACTTCGGGCGTAAAGTCAAACTTTACATAAACGGAGCATCTGTCGGCCACAAAGTTAAACGAGGGCAGCTTGTATGAATAGGTTTTGTCCGACAGCGTAGATTGCAGCTCCACCACATAGCTCTTGCCATCAAGTGGTATGCGTGGGAAATATACCATAATGCCAGGATTAAAGCTAGCCTTGGGATTTAGCGGTGAAGCCACGCGTTGCGAGAACACGGGCGAGTCGGAGGCGCCACGTCTGTACATCACAATGCGTAAGGTTTTGTAAAAGTCATTATGTGAGGCCATAATGCGTGCTGTTATATCGACAATCTTGATGGGATTGATGGCAATCAAATTGATATTGCGTACATCCTCGTTGGCTACAGTCACCGTATGATTTGCGGGTATGGAGCGATGCACTTTCTCATCGTCAGTCACCACACGCACGACATAAGTGCAACCGGGTTGCAGTCCACGAATGCGATATTGTCCATTGCTCTCGCTAGTTGCTTCCTCCTGTTGATGCTGGCAGCTCTCACTGGCAGTGGCCTGCACATTAACCTCCGCAAAGGGATCACCATTAAGCGAGGTGATGGTACCAAAGATGGAGTATGCAAAGCGTTTGCCACTGTTAAAAATAAATTGTAAATCAAACTGTACATCCACAATTGCTGCCACACTTACGTTAGCGTGATCTGCACGGTTTCGCCATCCTGAATTCCAATAACTCTGGAAGCCGGCTCAAATTTGTACTCCTTCATCATGGGTCGCAAATAGTATTGCGATGGCGATAGCGAGTGAAAGTTAATTACACCATTGTCGCCAGTTATCAAGTTCTTGCGATAGCTCTCGCCGCCGCTAAGGGACAGCAGGACACCACCGAGTGGCTGGCCAGCTTCATCCTGTACTGTGACTTCAATCTCGCACAGCTTGTGTGCACTAAACGTGTTCGACTGGCGACTGTACTCGCTGAATACATATGATTCCTTGTCAGCTTTAAGCTCAAACTTGAGATTCTCATCGATGGGTCCAAACTTAAACTCGCCCGTAACTGAGGTGAGCACCTCAACTGCCTCACGTTCCGGATGTTCGGGTAAACTCAGCGTTATCTTGGCATCCTTAATTGGGGGAACTACCCTGCCGCGCAGTATTAAGCCGCGTGTGGCTACAAAATTAAACGCAATGTCCACACAATCGCTGCTGCCCACCACTTGTTGCTGCTGCGGCGTAAAGAGCAATATATCGCTCAGTGGATTGACATACAGAATTTCATCGGGTTTGAGATACGTTTCATAGCGATATGCATATTTGCCATCAACTTTATGTGCTTCAGCCGTGGGCGTTATAATTTTCTTGCCCAACAATTCCGTTTCCACAGCCAGTCTTAGCGAATCTGCATTCGGTTCTGTGGATAAGACACGCACGCCTGTCTTGTGCGCAATGGCGTTAACAATCAAAGTTTGCAGTTGATCTGGTTCAGGTGTTATGAATTTACTGGGCAACGAATCATCGTAGATATGACAACCCTCCAGCTTAAAGTCATAGCTGCCATATTTAGCTACACAGAAGGTGTTAACGCCGGACAAAATCTTGAGTGTTTCCGTGGAAGCCTTTGGCTCTGAAGCTGCAGTTATGTGTGTATATTTCATCTGTAAGAACGGAGACAGTTAATCAGTTGTTATGTTATAATAAAAGAGGCTTGTAAGATAGAGGCGTTAAATCTTTTGGGTTTATATCCCCATATCTTGTAAGCTTTAATATCTTGAGGGTATATCTTAGGCTATAATGTCCTGTAAGTTAACCCGTAAGGAATCGCAATTAAGTCTTGCTAAGACCAAACATTCTTTTGGATTGGTTTCTGCAGTTAAACATGTATAACAAAGCAAAAGTAGCTAACTTCACGATGCATATAATAAAACCTAAACCTACCAAAGCACGATGGCTGGATATGATGGAAACTTCGTAGCCTTTGTGTATAAATGGCGGCGCAATTTCTTCAGCGGCAGCAACATTTAGAAAAACGCGCGTCGATTCGTAGCATAGATTTCCTTGTGGAATTGTAATCTCATATGGGCCAGGCAGCACATCCTTGAACGTATACTTGCCACCTGTGGATAAATTAACATGTTATATATAAATATACAAAGTAAACCTAAATTATAATACTAACGATGCGCCTTTGCCTTCCATTTGTTGTCGGTGGGCTGACCAGTAAGATCCAAACCCTGTAGCGTTATCTCCGCCGATGTACAGGTGGCAGTGGCATCTGACAGACACTGCAGCTCGCCACGTATTTTGGCACGCAGTTGTGAGAAGATAATGCCATCGACTGGCGCATTTCTCACCTCGGACTGTTGCTGCACGGGAAAGAATTGTATGCCGCTGCTTTTGTCCGCATCCGTGGTGAGTACCTCAATGTTGTATTTGCCAGCGGGCAGATAGGCACACCAGCTGCCACTTTCGGGCTGCGTGTTGACGGTTGTGTGGAAAGTGGAGCCTGATTTTGTAATGCCCACCTTATAGGACTTGGGGGAGACTACCTTGCCGCACACTTCATAAGCAGCAGGCACAATAATGGGCAATGTTGGCATCGTAATCTGCGTCTTCACTTGCAGCGTCTCAAATTGCAGCTTGGGTGATTCAATTGCAATGTTGTAGCTGCCAGCTTTGATGTTTTCCAATGTGTAGCTACCCATGGCATCCGTTTCAGCAACTTTCTCATTGTTCAGCTTGACAATCGCTGACTTGAGTGGTGCACCGCCAGCGGCGCTCAGCACCTGGCCTGTTACTGTAAAGCCACTGATCTTGAACTCCTCCTTAAGCAGCAGCGTATCCCTGCCCACTTCCACCTCCACAAACTTGGGGATTAGATGCACTTTCAAATTCTTATTCTCGTTGACGGCCTGCAACAAATATTTGCCAGTGGGCACATTCTTAAAGCTATACTCGCCCTTCTCAACCAGCACGGAGCAAGCGGCAGCGGTTTCGTAGTTCGTATTCAGCTGATTGGTGGCTGCAGTGGCGGATAGTTCGCACTTGGGCTGGAGGGTTTGCTGTGAATTGAAAGGGTTTAAAAAGTTAATTAATTATAACATAAATACTTAAGTTATTTTAAGTTGTATTCTCTGCCATTTTCGTTGTGTCGAAGATATATATATCATTGCAGAAAAGTTTTGCATACCAAAATTTAATTTTCTAACGATTGTTTTTGACTGCGGACGGATAAAATCATCCTATTTTAGAAAAATTTTGCCATTTTAAAAAGTTTTCTTTTTAAAAGCAAAATTAATCTTGATGTTAAAATATTACCAACAGAAGTCGGCCAGGTTTTTACGTTATTCGAGTTTGGACACATTGGCATGGTTATGGTTAAAAAAAATTAACTATTTACATAAGAAAAAGGTTTGGAATAGAGATTAATACTAATTTTGGTACTTGCAATCGGTATAAAGTAAAATTAAGCGACCTTAATATTTTACTTTTTTTTTTTGGAAAATGTGCAATGGGGGATTAAGGTCAATTTTTCGGATATCAATCGGAGCCTAGCGTTGATAAGCTAATAAAGGTACAACAATTTGTTACATAAATAGTTAAAAAATACATACGCCCTTCTTCTTGTAAAGCACCACAGCAATGTTGGCGGGCAGCTGAGTGCTAGTATCAAAACGTCCATTGATATCAAAGCCAGAGACGACCAATGAATCCGGCGGCAGTTCGGTGTTGCCACTAGCAACAACCACATTGTGCTCCGCCTTGGAGAAATGCCACTTGGGGTGTGTGGCACGTACGACATATTTGCCGGGTATAATTGGCGTAAAGAAGAAAATGCCTTTAATATCCGTCTTGGTGCGTTTAATCTCACCCTGCTCCGATTTTAATTCAATATCGACATCACGAGCACCGCCAAGACCATTAGCTAAGGCCACCTTGCCGGTGATACCAAAGCCCTTAAAAACGAAATTTACATCTTTGCCCTGACTGCACACGTCATGCTTGCCATCGAAATTGAGCTCAACGTGTTGGGGTTCAAAGCTCCAACCCGGTGGAGGGTTAATGCTCAATAGATATTCCCCCTTGTCATAGATGGGCAGAAAGTAGTAGCCATTGGAAGGTGAGCAGTCGGTTTTATCTTTAAGCGAGCCTTGTTTCGTCAAACTGCAAATAAAAATGTATTCTTATCAGTAGTACATTTTTTTTCTTACTTATGTTATAAATTTTGAATTACATACAGTTTGATTTCCACTAGGGAATAGTCAATGTCGGTATGGCTCTTGATAAAACCACCACAGCCGATAACTTCCTCAGCCTGTGCGTTTATTTGGATAATTATATTAATTAAAATTAATATAAAGCCGGAAAACTGCTTCGTCGACCTCATTTTTCTCTTTTTCTTCGACTTCAAGCAGCCAGCTGAAAGTGCAGAGTTGTCGCGTTCGCCCGCATGATACAGGGTTGTATTGAATCGATAGTACGTTTCCACTCGATACTTTTTGATTCGATACTTTTCACGACAGTGTTGACGATAGCTTATATCGATGAATGTTGCAGTTACTTTTTGTATTTTTAAATATTATTTTTAATTTCGCATTGGCTTTTAATTAATTGTAGTTGAAATTATATTATTTATAAATGTGAAAACCAAAATATTACCTAAATTACACTTTGCAGAATGTAAAATTGTGAAATATATATTTACATTTCATTGAACGTTTGTTTCTATGCAAAATTCTCCCTCAGTTTTGTCTAACTATTATCCAATGAACTTATTTGTACTCCCTGTTCCCATTTAAAATGGGAAAAAGGGAGTTATAAAGTACTGCAGATGCATGTAACAGGCAGAAGGAGACATTTCCGAGTCGAAATAGCCATGTCCGTCTGTCTTTCCGTCCGTCTGTCCGTCTGTATGAACGCGGCGATCCCAGAGACTATAAGAGCCAAGAGACAACAAATTTAGCTTTGATTTTTGGAACACATATTCCTTTTATCAATGTTAATCAGTTGCGTAAATTTCGTTGCGATCGGGTAATGAACATAAAAGTTATTGACGAATCTATTAACCCCCTTCTCAGCAGACAGAAACTACAGTTTGACGGGCACTGCACATGTTCAGTGTTGGAATTAGGGAATCTCGTAGTCGGGCATACCCGACTAGAGCATTCTTACTTGTTTTTGCTGTTGTTGTTTTTTTTTTGTAATGAAGTTTTGAGTTAATTACGTTGGTTCTCAATTATTTGCACTTGAAGTTCTTTCATTAATAAATGTGGAGACCAAAATACAACCTCAATTACAATATTATTTGCATCATTTTGATAAACATTGAAAGATTTACATAGCATATAGCTATTCAGTTGACTTGGTTTGACTTTTAGTTTTATCTATCAATTTCATAAACTTTGACAAGAAATACAGTAAGTCCATTTAAAATGATCACTGAAAAGAGATATCAATTGTGGATTTTATTTTATTTTAAATAAATACCTATATTGGTCAAATTTGAATTTTTCTATAAAACATTTTTGCTTCATTCAATTCAAAATTTCGGTATCCCGAATATAACTTTTTCTTGTTGTTTAACAAAATTAACTAAATATGTATTATACGTTTTCAAAAACAAACTAGTTTTTTTCAGAGTACAATCCTGAATTAAGAAGTCATGTTTCAAATCGTTTGTGTTAAAAGTAAAGATTTTAATGTCAAATTGAAGGAATCTTTTGTAACATGAAACAGATTTGACACACACTTTAAAAGCACGATTTAAATCAAATTTGAGACAAATCAGTTTTAAAGCAAGTGATTTGTGTCAAAAGTGTATGAATCTTTTGTGACTTGAAACAGATTTCAGGTCACACATTTGAAAATAAAGATTTAAATTAAGTTTCAACAAAACACATTTTTAATGAAACGATTTAAATGTCAAATTTGATAAGCCTTTCGACTTGAAACAAGTTTCAAAGGCTCAAACTTTTTCAAATTGAATGAAATCAAGTTTAAATTCGAATTTAATAAAAAATTAAGATATGAAACAAAAAATTGTTAAGTCAAAGAATCACTCACTTACAACTCTGCCTGATATATTATTTCAAACTATTGCGGGACTCTAAAGTTATTCTCTCATTGGAAACCTTCAAAGTGACGATTATTATTTAAAATTTGCACCGACCGTTGTTTTTGATATTTTCCGCTGCTCAATGTTAAAAGACTTGCCCATATCTTATGGTCGTAATATACATATTGTATTGTTTTTTTATTAATTGTCAGCTGGCATACATGTGATACATATTGTTACATACTTAAGAATATGTATGAGATGTCTTCGCATAATGTATTGACATTGAAAGCATTTGATTGCTGCAGAGAAAAAGCTAGCTTGTCAGATATTAATTATCGCAACGAATTTTAATTACGCTGAACTACGATACAGAGAAACAAGTGTGAGTGCTTGTACGTATGAGAGAATGTTAATGTTTGTTGTGTTTTTTCGCAGTAAAACGACGATCTGCCAGTCAACACAGATAAAGCGAGACAAGCGAAAAGTCATTTGAAAGAAATTCATTTCAAGCATCATTGAGCTGTGGATTGCCCTCACTGACTATAAATTTTGACCGATGTACTCGCGATAAATGATTGCGGCAAATACTTATGTATAATATTGTAGAGAAATACACTTAAGACAAGGCAAAACCGCTGCAAAAGTCGTTTAACTGTATTGCGAGCAATTGAATAAGTATGCAACATCAATTAACTGACATTGACTTTGAATTGTGCCGTTATTGGCAATTATGTGAAGCCAAAGTCCACAAGCGGACTAAGTGCATCGATAAGCAAATCAAAAGAGAAGAACTATTTCCGGAAGTGACCCAACTGTCAGCTGCTGTCACATTCTCTGGCGCCATTTTCGCGTGCCAGTTTTTACCTGCATACCTGTCGTCGGCATCAATTCAAAACTATTTAGCTGCCGTAGACGACAATGCAACTATATAAATCCTGCTCAAAATATATTTATAATGTCTAGAGTTTTGGCCTAGTGCGGCAAACAAGCAGGCTGTCCGGCAGGCAGGCAGACAGTTTGGCGAGACAGTAGCACAGCGCATTAGTTTTATGACCCGGCATTATACAAATCTGAACTCTCACTCAAAAATACTATATGAAAAATGTCAGGCTGTCGTCGTTTTGGCTGTCTTAGCTGATAAGCCGGCGTCATAGATTTCGGCATTAACTAAGTAATAATAAATAGCATTTTAATGAAATACACAAAGTTCAATTCGCTTTAATTGTGCCCCCAGCCTTATCATCATAAGAAATATATATATACTTGACGTTTAGCTATATATGTACATATATACAAACATGTGCACATTATGTGCTTTACTGTTGTATGCGTAAGGTATTTATTTCGAAAAAAAATTTCAATTTACTGCGCTAATTTAACGGTCATGCATTTTTGTAGGGGTCTGTTGAATAAGCAAATGTTATCGCTAAAGTCACATGAAATCACTTTTTGTGTTTTTTTGGGGTGTGTTTTTGTTGATCATTAAAACTGCTTAGTGCTGCACATTTCAAATAACAATCAATGGACTTTGATATTGCAACCCTCTAAAACAAACAAAAGCATCAAAGGGACAGGCTAAAACTAAACAAGCAAAATTCACAAAAAACAATTGCATGAAAGTCAACACACAATATTGTGTCTGTTCCATATGGTGTTGTTCCCAAAACCAAAAAAAGTTAAAGATCGTTTCGCGTCCAGGCAAACGACACCCCACGGAGCTTGCCAAAATAATTGGCATTACACTCTGATATATCGTTCTCATTTTCCATCCTAATCTGCGTCTCATTCTCCCTGCCATTCCCCGTCCCATTCTGCCAACCATTCTCAGTACCATTCTCGTTCTCATTCTCACAGCAGAGAGCGCGTGCCAATCTCTCCGAGCTACTGCGTCGCTCAAGGCACAAAGGCAGACGAAGAGGCAGCGCTCAGTTGAACGTGAACCGCAGTCGGAAACGGACGTATCTAGAGCGCGTGCGTGGCCCGAGAAGTAGTCGAGTATCTTTAGTTAGTCACAAAAAGCAAAAAAAAAAGTCGAACACGCGCTGTTCTTCTAACAATATCGATCTATAAAATAAAAGTATAACAAACTTTTGACAAGCTATTTTATAAAAAAAAACACAACAACTGATAAACAACGCTGCAAATACAAAACAAAAGTATCTCAAACTGAAAGAGACGTTTCAAAGATTTCGCGCAGTGCAAAACTTGTTTATGTCAACACAAATTTTGCAGCAAATTGCAGGCCAATTAAAAAATATAAATAAAAAAAGAAAAAACTACAACAAGAAGCAAGCTTCAAGGGCTCTACATAAAGTGCGCGATCTTGATATAGAGTAAAAGTGTCCGTTTTTGTTTGAGAGTTAAAAGTGCACTTGATAGTTGGAGCAACATTCCAAGAGATACATATATACATATATACTATATACATATATAGACAGTTCTATCCGGTCTAGCTAGACGTACTGTCTGTCTGCCTTGTCTGACTTGACGCTTGATTAATTGTTCTAGTACATCAATTATGACAGCGGAGACACTTAAACCGTTTATAACACCGACGAGTGCCGTTAATAGTTTTCCGGCCAAGCAATCGAGTGTAACGCACTCGAAACGCAACATCAAACATCTTATACCAATTATATTGAGCATTATTGCGCTGGTGCTAGTCGCAGGTATCTTTAGCTTAACGGTAAGTATTTATTATAATTAGTTTTAGTCAAATTTGCATAGCAAATGTTTGTCATAAAAAGCTTGTCATTATGATTTCAAAATTCAAATTTAAATAATTACAAAATTCAAATTGAAAACTATAAAGCCAAGTTTATGAAGCGTAACCGTCAGCCATTTAAGATTATACAACTATATTCTTTTTTTTGGCAGAAGATACATTTATACATATGTATCTAGATACATGCGCCGAAGTAAAACCCGTCTGAGTCGCCTCGGATTTAAAATTGAAGCGTGTCTTTAGCCAAATCGTTTCCTAATGATGACCATAAAACCAAACAAGCTGCTGATCAGCTAAGACCAAAGATAAAGATGGACAGAGAGTGAGTGAGAGAGACAGAGACAGAGAGAGAGAGAGAGAGAGAGAGAGAGAGAGAGAGAGAGTACAACTTAGGTAGCTGAGACAGAGACAAAGCGGCTACAAATTGAATTTTTGTTTCCTTATAAACATGGGAAATACTTAACTAGGTGTGAACGGACAGACTGTTTGAAGTTCTCAAGTAGCATGTGTGTTTGTCTGCTCTTCACTTTGGTTTATTTAAAGGAAGTTCTTAATTTGTATAGAGTTCAAATTCTTTTACTTTCAAAAAACAACTATAAACTTGTAACTTTATGACGCATCTTTTTAATGAGCTCATCTTTATAGGAAGTGTGCTGCATATTGATAGCAAAATTTTCTATTATCACTAAATTGTTTAATATTTGCATTGTTCATTGCAAATTATATATGTTGAAACCAAGCCTTTTGAGACCAAGTTTGATTGTGCTTTATACTTTATATGGTATCCACTGAGGGCGCATGCACTTTGGAATCATGCCACAAAGATTGCCATAAAACGGAAATCGTACAATTGTCAATTGACTTGTAAATGATTTGGATTGGCTTCGTTTCGTCTTTGCTGCTAAAGTCACATAAATCATTGTTAAGATTTTAATTCAATTTGCCTTAAAAACAAGACCGATTGCCGAGCTGACCACAGAATCCACAGAAAAGTGACCCTCATCAGCAGCATTGGTGAAAGTGGAAACAAAGTTTTTGGTTTTTTGATTTCTGCTGGCGCAACAAGATTACATTACGTTTGCCACAAAGATTTATGGATAAGGCTAAATGGAAAACTTGTTTACATTTTGGTGTCATAATAGCAATAAGGGGGACAAACTGAACTTGCAACATTTACAAATGGAGCAACTACGTCAGTTTTTAGAGTGTATGTGGTTAATGGAAATCGATCGGCAAGTGCACTGAGAGAATAAATGCGATCATAAAATCAAGAATTTAGCTGTATATGTAGGTTAATAGGCTTAGAAAGAATACAATTTTAAAATAATAAAACTATTGTAAGCAAATTTTATATCTTTGCTTTTAATTTTTATAGATTATGTCGGTTTAACACAAGCAGCTGAAAGTTTATATATTGCTATATTTAGAGCTGTTTTCATTTACGATTTGAAACATTCGGAATCGGAATTAATAACTTTTTTGATTTTCGAATATTGATGCATAGTTCAGTTTAAAAATGTTTGCTTTTGAGACAGTGAACTGAAACGTATTTAAACATGTATTTAAAAAGGAAAAAACGTTTGCTAAATTAATCGAAAAGAGGAAATCAGAACTAAAAAAACGTCGGGTAATGAAAAGTACTCGAAAATGGGAATGATATCTCAAAAAATAATGAGTATATATGACTAAGTATAAAAAGGTATACAAAATAAGATACACTTAACTAAATTGATGTGTGAAGAGCATTCTGCTCTGTCATGCAAAGCCTAGGGTTCGATACCCAGTCAAGAAAATGCAACAAATGCTCAGCTAAAGTTCTCTCCAGCTTGATGCTTTAATATAACATTAAATTTTCAATTAGTCGCACTTGTGCTTAAATGCAACTCGTTTCTTGCACCCTGTTTTCCACTGTGTACTTGTGCAGCAGCATTGGAAGAGCCACGACAATGGCCTTGTGTTTAAAGCTACATTTTCTATTCGTGCCACATGTACTCGTTTTTTATGGCTGCGGTCTTTTCACGATCAATGCACAAGCTTAACACAATAATAACTTCATAAACAAGTTCCATGGCGCACACTCATAATTTATGCACAACAATCACAAGAATCCAGTACACAAGCATGTCTTAAAACTTAAGACTCGTACTTGTCATACTATATGGAACGGCTCAAGTTGAGTCTGGACTGTGGGCTGTCATAACTGGCATATGCTGGCTTTATTTTTATTTTTTGGGTGCCGCCTTTGGGCAAAACATAAAAGAAATGAAATATAGTAAGTATATCCGATAGAAAAAGGCGCTGGCAGTGTCAGTCATATTGAGCAAAGCGTCGAAAGTTGTTTGCGGCTACTCGCTGAGAATGTTAATGATCCATTAAAAAGATTATGCGCCTGGTCGGTATTAGACTATATTTTTTTTTTTTTTGGGTACTCACACCAAGCATATCAAGAATTATGATGGCTGAATAATATTTATTCTTATTTCTTAAGTGCTGAAATTTTGTATAGATCTAGATTCTAGATGCTCATAAATCTTTAGCTGTTTGTCGAAAATCACGACGAGTTAGTTTTGATGGAAGTTGTTTTTTTTTGTTGTCAAGCTATTTGTTTTAAGTTATATTATAATAGCTTACAGTTTTATCATTCTAAAAGGTAAACAACTCATTCATAACGAACTGCATATCTAAGTGTTATAAAGATTATACATGACTGATTAAACTTTAATTTTATAATAGCAAATGAAACACTTGTTGTCGACTGTAGCCAAGTGGGTAGGCATTCTGCTCGGACACACAAAAACTCGGGTTCGATATCCAGTCAATAAAATTGTTTTGTATTTAAAAAACGTGATATACAATGAACACCATTCTTTATATATAATCAAAAAATATATTTAAAAATTAAAATTAAACACTTATATTTCAAAGAGCTGTTTCTAGGGTATTATCTTGTCGACTTCTGAGCTATTATTTATTCATCTTGTGTGCACATCGAAATCTTTCTTTGTGCTCTTTGTTGTTGTTTTTTTTTTGGGTTCTAGTGTCAAAGTTCGTTGCTTTGGGATTATATGATGTGTTAGTTTTGGCACCGCCTATCGGCATAATTAAAGCTCATTACAATAATTGTAATAATTTTTTGTTTGAAGATAAGCATAAAATGAGTCAAGAATTGTCGAATTTAGTTTTGAATTTTGTTTCAGCAATTATATATTTATATATATAATATTTAATGCTGCAGCTTTCAGCATGTTGTACAAAGTAAGCAAATATTTAAATTGTAGCAAAAAGAAGACAAAGCTACTTTGAACTCAAAAACACAATGTATAAAATCTTCCGGCTTTTGCTTGCCTTATGTTTACATTGTATTTTTTTTTAAATGGCTTCGTTTGGGTTTGATTGAGAATAAACACATGATCACAGTGTGTATCTATATGGCTTGTTCAAGTGATCCCATATGTACACACATTATTTATGACGCAAGCAAAAAAAAAAAAAAAACCCTAAAGTGCTTATCAACTTTCAAGAGCTTTCTATAACAATTATATATTTCTATATGTCCAGATTTGGCAAACGACACGCGTTCGAAAACTGGAAATTGATCTGGGTGGGCTGAGACGAGAAGTGGAAAGTCTACGACAAAGACTGGGCATTAACTATCTGGAGGATATGGCCGAATTCCAAAAGGAGGTAAGTCTCATTATAATAAAATTAAAATTTCTTTTACGTTGCGTCACTTGAAGAATGACAAAAATTAAAAATAATAATTTCAGAACGCCACACAAAATGGGACATTAGTATTTATAGACATACTCGTATGTGCTCAAATTAAAATAACTTGTGAATTCTTTTGCTAAATGAGTTTTCGTGTTTTGTTTTATATTTTACTTTTTGTTTACAAATCTGTACAATGTGAAAATGTTGATTTTTTTTCTAAAGAATTGCTGGTTCGTCATAGTTTACACATAATTAATAGGTGTTTTTTTTGACAAATCACATGCCCATAAACTAGCCAGCTGTCAGAAAATAAAGCTCTTAAGATAAAGCAATCAATAAACATTTTTATACGAATTTCCCAACAGGAGACTGAGTAATTTATTAGGCATCTAAATAGTTCTTACACACTTGAGATATTTACTTACTTTCGATTTCATTGAAAAATCCATTTCATTCTTAAGGTTGAATATAATATGTGTTCAAGGCAATCGCCTTATGAACTATATATAGTATTAAGAGATGAAATTATGGCTTTTGTTCGCAAATAGGTAAAAGTGACGACAGATCTGATCTCATCAATGGCATAGATCGTTCAAGATTTATTGCTGGCTATGTGTTTGTGGGGCAATCTTTTAAGTTAAATATATAAGTATATATAGTAGGTATTATATATTGTATGTGTGTGTTGAAAACGGCGCCACATTATAGTTCTCTAGAGAGTTGGGGAGGCGCCAGCAATTAAAGCTAAAGCCGAAATAGATGAAAAAGTATCTTTAAATGAGTGCGCGTATTTTTAAATATGAAATCAGAAATGTATTTGAGAAATGTGCATTATTTAGTCCCCGCCACAAGTCACGTACTTCTGGCCAAAGTAATTGACCCCAAAAAAAAAAAATGTTAAGGAATCTGACATTTTTTTTCTTTATTTGCAGTATACAAACTTGCTGATTCATGATCCCAGCAAACTGGATGACCTGGAAGGCGAGGATGATGACAATGATGATGATGAGGATGCCGAAGAAGGCAGCTGGATCGATAGTGACATCGAGGATGAAGATGAGGACGATGCGGGCAATGAAAGATCTGACTATGATGAGTATCTTGATTTGATAAAACAAGAAAAAGATGAAACCTCAACAACCGTGCAAAGCAACAACAATGACAATGTTGATAAAGAATCTGTAGAATCTGTTGTAGCATCCTCCAGCTCGTCAGCAGCCAACGATGATAATGTTTTTGATGACTTCACCAGCTATAATGATTCGAAAAAGAAGAAGGACCGGTAAGTTTGGCATACGAATCCAATGAAACTGTTTTTTAATTTATGTTTTATTTATATATATGCTAATAGGAAATCTCGCTCCATTGCGGAAATGCGCAATGAGCTGCAGAGCAATGATGTGACACAGAAGCTGAATCAAACTAGGAGAGATCAACAATTCAAGGATAGGTGAGTAGCTAAAAATTAAAATATGCTTTTTGTACCAAGGCTGTGAAACTGTTGAGAAACGATTTTTGGACTTTTGTGTTAGTTGAAATGGAGAAATTTGGCTAATATTTTTAACTGGGTTTAATTTATAAACTTAAACTTTAAACGTCTATACTTTCGTAATAATAATATATTAAAATTAAAACCAGCATTTCTATCTTTACAATCTTGACCACCAATTTTCCAACCAAATGATGAATTTACCGGAAATTTGGTATGCAGTCAATTTTGAATTTTTATGTAGATCTCTCTAAATGAATTTGAGCTCGATCGGCTGAAAAACTGATAAGTTGCATACAACAGTTTTCCCTTCTTCCAAAAATCCCTTCTCACTTTTGGCCTTAGATAAAACTACTGTGAAAATTTCCATCTGGTTTGGGCCTTGCGTTTATTGCTAGACTCCAGTTAGGACAAACTGTTCTATATATAAATGCAGACATATTCTAAAAATTCAATTTAATAGTTTTTTTAACCAAGCCAAGTTTTAAATCAACACTCAAGTGACCCAAAACAAAGTCCACAAACTGATTCTAAATTTTTCTTCAAAATTTGAAATTTACAGCCTTGTTTTGTAGACACAAAAGTTAATGCACACATTTCTGAATTAAAAGTAAACTTTACAGACATTATAATATACAAAAATATAATCAATTTTTCAGCATTTCCACTTCTGATAGTCCAATGGTGCATCAACCAAGAAAACATCGTCTACGCACGCGTCAAAGTCGCCAACGTCTCCTAGTGCGAAAAGGTAAGTTAAACATTAGTTAAAAACAATTGAAATTGGCAAAAAACATATTTCAAAAATGTACCATATCATGTGCGTTTGTTAATTTTACAGGCGAATCTCCTGTTTCAGCGAAATCAACAGATTTCAATGCTGGCTTCAACAAAGGTGCATCTCTCACGCCTGCTGCACATTTCCATTTGAATCGAAAGGTAGCACATAATCATGGGGCTATTAAACTAAATAGTAAGTTAATATATTATTCAATAAATGATTGCTTAACTAATATGTGGCTTATCAGATTATCAGGGTGACATGTACATTGGCCATGCCACCGCCAGCAGCGACAATCGGTGGCAGCAACACTTCAGCGTGCACAATGGCGTTCTGACCGTGCATCAGGCTGGACTTTATTATATATATGCACAGATATGCTACAATAATACATACGATGAGAATGGTTTTATCATTTTCCATGGGCAGGACGCCTTTCTGCAGTGCCTCAACACAGTGCCTACCAATATGCCACAAAAGGTGCACACTTGCCACACTAGCGGCCTAATACAGCTGCAGGAACAGGAATCGATACATTTGCGCGATATACATCGAGATCGTAATGTTATGTTAAGAGATGCCAATAATCGCAGCTACTTTGGCATCATTAAGGTTTAAAAATATATATATAATACATATAATACTTATATGAATCGAAGAATTTAACAAATTTAAGCTTTAGTAGTTTCGACTACTTGTGAATACGAATACAGCAAAAGTAGATTATTAGCATAGTTTTAGCAATAGTTTTAATTATATAATATTCATAAAATTACATTTAATATACTCATGCATGTAATATCATATTTATTTTGTATATATTCGATTAATAATTCTTTATGAATTGCCATAATAAAACGATGTGAATAAAGTGCCATTTATTTTTTTTTAGCTAACTAAATTAAAGTACTTTTCGAATTCTTGTTGAACACAATTTGTGCGAATCGCTGTATTTTTCACCGAAATGGCTCAATCAAAGCAAGCATGATTGCTCGAGTCGAGTGTAACCGACTGGAAAATACGCTATGTTTGAAACATATCTTCATACTCAACTGCACATGGAAATACAAAGATACGCAAGTGGTGCACTGCTTGCACTTTAAGCAGTTGAATTGCGGTGCAAACAAGCAGAGCACTTTGTTGTTTTTTATCACATATTTGAAATGATGATGATATCATATGCAGACCTATTGTCATTGCAGATCAGATTCATTCGGAATTAGAATGAAAAGCTGTTTTGAATTCCAAATATCAATGGAAAATTGAGTTTAATAAGTTTTGTTTTTGAGCCAGTAGAATAAGCAGTACTTCAACTTATCTTTAAAAAGTAAGATCTACAGATTTGTCACTCGAAACGGTAAATAATGAAAAGTTCTTGAAATGGAAACAGGCCTGCTAGATGCAATCGCTTAAAAATTAAAAAAAAATGTGTGAGAAAGATTTTGTAGTCAGTACAATGCTTAAATTATAAATTAAAAATTAAATTATTTGTTTAATATAAATAACGAAAGACACATCAACAAGAACAACGACTTATTCTGCAAAAAAATCGTATCAATATTGACAAAGTTATAGACACCATGACCAAAGACTTATTCCATAAAACAATCGGATCAGTATTGACAAAGTTATTAAAGTTGAAAGTCAACATATGAATATGGAAAAACCAAAATGCGTAGGTCGGCAGGGATGAGACAGGGTTTTGCAGGAAAAGCAAGGGTCCTGTGATATATCGTCATGTATTTGCGTGTATATATATTGACAGGCTGAGGGGTAACTAATTGGAATATGCTTTTGGACAGTTGACTGCAGTACCCTGGGCGACAGGAAAGGAGCTTACTATTCGCAGACGTGCACAGATTTGACGTCAAATGGAATAATAAAGTTGCACTCATACATATGTGATATACATTCAGCATATATATTCCAGTACAGGTGACCCTTTTTCTCCGGGGCTCGATGCCGAAAATAGATGCAATTGGAGGTAATGCAGCTTAAAAGCTGCAGACACTGCTGCTGCTGCTGCTGCTGTTGCTGCTGCGTCGTCTGTTCAGCTGCAGCTGCCTCATGTATATAAACAACCAATGAGATGCGGGTTTGGGGTCCGGTCCGGAAATAATTGCCGAATGAATGGCAATTCGCATGTAACAGGTTATGGTTTGGGGGTGGTACGCCTACTGTTGCTGCTGATGCTGCTGCTGATGCTGCTGTTGTTGCTACTGTTGTTGCTACTGTTGTTGCTGTTGTTGCTACTGTTGCTGCTGCTGTTGTCAGAAGCAACAGTTCGGTTCTATTATTCGCTTTCGGGGTGAAATCGCCCACGGCTTGGGCAACAACAGAAGCGCAAACAGGCTATTCCGTTTCCCCTGCCTATCTATATATATATATATATGTTTTTCTAGGCATCTATATATCTACAGTTCTGCACATGCGCAGTATTTCAATTCAAAATTTCAGTGCATTTTTATGCTGCATTTCCAAGCTTTATATTTCAGTTGCTTCTTAGCAGCCTTTGATTTTAGTTGTGTTCTTTCTTCGATGCGTCAAGTGGGTTTTTTTTTGTGCAATTATTTTCAAGTGAGTTTTTATTAAGTAGCAAAAAATATCAGTTAAGGCCATGGTAAGTGGTTTTGGAATTATTTTGAATAATTATTGCAAATTCATGATATTATTAAAGAATATGAAGACATTTTTTATGATGTTTTTCATCTATTATAATCATTTTTTTCTGAGTTAGCTACTAAAACCACAGGTGGTCTCTTAGAAACAGCCCACACAATTTGTGCCCCATTCAGTTGCACAAATGTAGACTGTACTTTTGGCTCAAACCTTTTCTGTTGAAATCAAAGTAAACTATATTTTAATTTTTTTATAGTCGTAGCTGTTACTTTAAGCCAATTAAAAACTATAGTTAAAATCAAATAAAAAATTCAAATTTAGTTTTTTTTTAGTGATCCTTGGCTTAATGACTCAAATTAAGTTTTGAAAATTGGTGTGTTGCTTTCTTAAAACGTCCGTCTGTCTGTTCGTTTAAAAAGTTATTCAAAATGCTGGTATATCTCAATTTTATATACATTAGGGTGGGTCAATGTGTTCCTGTTAAAAATAACTATAAAATAATTTTAGCAGAAAAATAGTCTACACAGAGTTCTATGAAACTCTACCAAAAAAAACTGTATAGGCTTAAAAATACATTTTAGTTCACATGAAAATATTGAACATTTTTTCAATTACGGCGAAAGAAGTCAATGAGAAATTTCAAACAAGAATTGCTAAGCAAAGAAAATTGATAAAGTTAATGGAGCTTGAACCAATTTAAAAGTGGTATTTATCGCTATGTTTTTCCGTTTTGAAATTAATTTTTCTTTCTAATTTTCAACTTTCCAAGACTTAACGCAAGACCAATTTATACATTTTTGTAAGACAACTTTTATTAAAAAAAAAAATACTGATACACCCTAACAATTATTTGATTGGAAATTTGGTAAAAAAGTACAGTCATCAAATTGGAAATGAGTGCTACGAACAAGCTGCTCAGAATGTGATTCGCCAATATTTCTGCCACCCCCTCAAAATGATGAAATTATGATATATGAAAAGTAGAGTATTTTGCAGTCGGAAGCTTTCGACTGGTTGAAGCTTTACTTGTTATTGTCACATTTTATGATAAGTTATTGTATCGGGTGTCGTTTCAGCACTAATTAAACTAAAGCTTTTGCGCCATCCCCATAAAAAATGGCACAATACATATAGATATATATTATAACATGATTCTACTGCCTTAACGATAAATCAGTTGAGTTGCAATCACAAATGCTGCACAGGATGAAAACCAACAAAAACAGCAAAAACACCTGCCAACTGAAAAAGCTTTTTCAAGCAACAGCTGCGCCCACGCAACGCATTATACGAAAGCACTCTCTGGCTCTCTCTTTTTGGCTCTCTCTCTGCCTCTCCTGTGTTAGTATGTGCACATCGTATTTGATACGAATGTGTGTCCTTTCGGGACGTGCTGGCAAAGTATAAATTGCAGAAGCAACGCGCATTTGATGTCACTCTTGGTTCCGTCTTGACTGTGGCTGGTGGCTTGTTGCAGAGTGTAGTCCCAAGACGATTCCGAGTTCTGAGTCCTTGTAAAGCAGCAGAAGGCGTAGGAGTGACGCCATGTTGTGAAAAGTGTCTACAATTTTCTGTTTGTCGTCGTCAAATAACTCTCACAAAGACTACAAATAAAGTTCTTACTTCAAAATTACAACTGCAAGACTTTTACAAAGTTGGCAGCTTGATTGTGCGCGTTATAACAAAAAGGAAAAAGGAAAAGTATTATAGTTAAAGCAAAGTGCAGTTTTTTTTTTTTCATATTACCAACAAAACGACAACGTCCGAATTTCCTGGAAAAGCAGCTGTGGGCGTCCATTGATTTGTTTTTGCTGGTAAGCGTGGGCGTTGTGTCCAACAATAAGTCAAAGAAAATTTCGCATGGTTCTATGATACTTTCTACAACATATATATTCTTCTTTGTTTTTTTTTGAAACAGACTTTTTGTCAGCTGAGTAAATTCTTGAATAAATAATAAAGCTCTCACACAGAAAATAGCTCAACAAACTGTTGGATAACAGGCACACAAAACAACAAAAAAAGAAACAAACAAAAAAGACAAGAGCCACATTTTGTTGCCAATTGAATTATTGAAGAGCCGCTTGGTGCCTGCTGCCAAGCGTTTAATTAGTCACGTCTAAAAGTGTTTTCTAGCTTGCTTCTGGCAAGATATCCTATAGATATACTATATATATACAAATTCTACTCAATCTGGTCTCTCAATTGAATTTATCTCAATTTGATTGCCTTGGAAATGCGTTGCGCCGAATATACATACATACATACTCGCTTT
The DNA here is from genome assembly GCA_949708635.1 of Hirtodrosophila cameraria. Classification (NCBI taxonomy): domain Eukaryota; kingdom Metazoa; phylum Arthropoda; class Insecta; order Diptera; family Drosophilidae; genus Hirtodrosophila; species Hirtodrosophila cameraria. The sequence goes on from OX453089.1 coordinate 5,775,811, forward strand.
TACCATGTTCTTGTCCTGTGGAGTTTACTGGCAACATGAAATGAGATTATGTTGACGCTGCACAGGCCAATTTGCATGTCCTGCTCTGCTTCATACAGTTGACTCTGTTATATATCCTGTATGTATAATATGAGTTACAGCTAATGGCAGCTTCGCCTCCTGCTGCGAACTGTCTGTCAAAATGAACATGGCTTACAATTTTGTTGGACTTTAAATCGTTGTTGAATTTATTTATACTAATATTTGTTACTTTTGCAGAAATGTATTAAATAAAGAATTTATATTTTTATCGATGGCTGAAATTCCATATACATATTCCATATTCCAGCACCATATAACTCATACGCCTGTTGAACCACTCAAATATGTTTTTAAATGTCAATGAAGAACAAAAAAAAGTTTTGAGGTCCTTGTTTACTGACATATTTGCCTATTTGGGTTGAGGTTTCAGTTTAATGTGCTTATAATTCATTTAGTTCTCTACACTACTGTAAAAAGGCTTTCTCATTTCTGGATTCGTTTCGTGAACCTGGTTTCAGATGCCCCTCTTCAATAACATCTGAAAGCAATAAAACACATTTTTAGTATTAAAATATTTTTATTACAAGCAAACGTTTTCTGAGAAACAATATTGGTTTAAGTTTCTCTTCTTGATTGCTTTGGCAAATTCTTAACATAATTCGCATCCACTGACCTTAAAAGTTATTTTAAACTAATTAAAAAGTTTTGACACTTTTAGCTGACAATTACGTTTAACAAATATTCCAAAATTGACAAAACTGCAGTCATTATTTTATTTAATCGCAAATGAACTGAACATGCAATCATTATATCAAATTATATAACTTCAAAGAAATCAAATCAAGGCTTTTGGTCTAGCTAAACTTTAATCCAGACTTAAGGCGTAAAAGAAGACACATTTAACTAAGACAAGAAGCAGCCAAGCAGCAATAATAATATTAGAAAAACAATAACAAAAGCAAGTTGAACTGAAAAACATCAACAGCTGCAGGCGAGACAGCAATAGGGAGGAAGTAGGCGCTGATAAAAGTATAAAAGCTGAAATGAAAAGCAGCTGCCTTGACATTTAATGGCGCTTAAAGGCGACGTCTATCATAAATTCCATGGGCAATATAAACAGTAAATGTGACTGAGGCAAAAGGGGCGTATTTGGGGCAGCTTGACTGTAAACTATGGCCACAAAATGAGTGTGTATAAGTTTTTTTTTTTTGCTATGCCATATGATAAAGAGACCGAAGGGCTGATGACGAAAAAAGCACAGAGCAACAGGCAGGAGGCGGCATTGGGGTACAAATATTTGATATTACGCATACGCCATGTACACTTGAGTATGCTACACCTAGTATTTGTGCCACTGTGCACACACACACACACACACATACAGAGTTCAGCATGCCAAGTATAGCATACTTATGTGGGCCACAAGTAAAGTGCTGAGCCCGGCAACCGGAAATGATGGTCGTCATTGGCATCTTGCAGCATGTACATAATTGTTGAACGACAACTGTCCTGGAGTCCTGGGATGCTGCGTCTTTGTCAGCATTGAGGAATGTTTCCACCGATACAGCAGCTGCTGAAATATGCACACGCATTGGAATTTTATTGATTTATCTGTGGTCTGTGTGAGAAGAGTCCTTTGTGTGCCTTTGGAGACGCAAGACGCTGCGTCAGCTTTAGTTCATTAAAAGTTGAGCTGAAAAAATAGTTGAAATGCTTTAAGCTTTCAAAATTTGCATAGTTATGCCCACAAAATTCGCATAATTTGAAATATTTATAATACAAGTATGAAGTCTTACACGCCGCATAATGAATTGCCTAAAGTCAGTTAAGGTGACAATGAACCTCAAATGCTGCCACGTTATTTGACACCTGATATCTTATACCAAACACACACACACGCACACACACAGACACACACATTTCCACTGTCAAACGCTTTAAAGTGTTAATGTAATTAAAAGTTTGCCTGTGCTTATATATACTTATACATTTTTTACATATTTTTTGTTGTATCTGAAACGTGCCGCGCATAAAATATTATTAATGCGCTTACCTTTTTACTTTTTAATGCTTCAATAGCCGAAGTTTGGCCGCTTCTAACACAGCAGCAGGCAGTTTTTAGCAGCAGCAGCCATGGCAGCAAAATTTGCTTGCTTGCTGACGTTGCTCGGCATTGTCCTTGCTTCTGTCCTGGCCAGCACACCACCGCATCCTGGCTACTCCCTGCAGGCGGCTGTCGATGAGCTGCATCGCCGGGAGGCTGCCAAGTATCCATTGAATGCACCACCGCCATCGGCTCGCTTTGGTGCGGATCAACTGGACGATTGGGATGAAGGTAAGCGTTTTTTAGGTATTGCAGCTAGTGTACATTAATGGAATTGCGTTTGGGATTGGGTATTGGTAACACTATAGAACTGAAAAGTAATGAAAATTGACTGTGGTTAGCAGCTTCTTGAACTGGCAAAACATTTATGCAAATGGTAAAAACTCAAACTAGCAGTTGACACTTCCAAAGTGAACGAGACTCAGAATAGCTCAACATAGCACTTAAAAATCACCTTTTTCCATCATATTTTTGCAATAGTATTATAGATATCCTAAATCACAGCTTCAAACACTCACAAATGTTAACTATGTATATTCACAGTATTAAAGTATCCCAAGTATTAAGATCGGCTCATATATCAATCATCATATCAATTCTTAAACATAAATTAAAAATAAAAATAAATAATTCCTTAAAAGAGAAATTTAGAGTAAGAAATAAGTATTATATAAATATACTTATTTACAAGTCCTTGGAAAATACAACTGTTTTAAAATAAGTAAGAAAAATCTCATTCAAATAAGTTTGCGTTAAGTCTTAGGAGTTAAAATTTCGAATAGGAAAAATATTGTTTTAAAATATTCATATTATAGAGTACATGCCATTATCAAAAGAAAGTATTTTCTATTAAATAGAATTCTTAAAACTACATATTTAGGTACCATCATTTTATAATAGGCCAAGATCAAAAATAATCTATTTTCTGTTAAATATTATTTTTAAAACTGAATAGATAAAAAGTGAATAGATATTATTTGGAAGCAAGAAGTTATATTTAGAAGTTATGCTAACGTCATAGCTGAAGCTAAGACTTTATCTACGTCACATTTATATACGCTAGGGCAAGTTATATAAACTCAAGCCTAATCTGAAACAGAAGAAGTCAGGACAAGACAGCTGTCAACTGCAGGGCAAATACAGACCGCAAAACCAAAACCAAAATGAAAATCCAATTCGTAACTGATACCGCAAGACAAATAGGGAAAAGGGAAATGTAAAATGGGAAATGGCAAAGGAACAGCATCATCTAAGCCCGCATGAAACAGAGCACGTGACCTACTGACGCATTAGCTTTCCCTTAGCTTAACCCCTCGCACGTTGCACAAGTATTTTCACGTTATTTTCCCTTTTTTTCCCCCCCGCTCCCCTGTGCACACTTGCAGATAGCGATTTATTTGGCACCGCCATTGGCAACAAGTATAAGAATCGGAATCGCCATAGAATAAATAAAGCACTTGCCAAGTACTTAGAGCGCGAGAAAGATAACTATGAGTTGGATCTGGGTGCACCAGTCTCTGGTTATGATTTCGATGATGAACGCGAGCAGCAGTCCAATCCCAGTAATCTTTTTGTGGATGAGAAGCGTAAGCGCTCGTCGTCACCCTTTAGGGAACGTGACGAGCAATATGGTAAGTAATCAATAGAGGATGGATATATGTATATGTATCTATTAGAGTTGTACACTGCTGTTCAATTGAAAGAAATAAGTTCAGCATTCATTATTTAACCATGTCCGCATTTAGACGATGATTTCCTACAAGCGAGAACTTAATGAAAAACGTTATGACCCTAAATAAACGATGATTTGCTACAGGCGAGAATTTAACGATAAATATCATGACTTTAAATCATCGTCTAAATACGGACTTATAGTTGATCATAATAGTCAGTGTGACTTATGTTTCTAGCATAATATTTTCTATATAAATACTTTATTGTTATTTAAGATAATTTTTTGAATTTTCTTGGGTTTTTCAAATTGAACACCAACTAAAAATTTTTGAAAAATAAAATTATAATGTTATGTCGGTTTTAATTTTCAACTACCAAAAAAATAAAGATTTTTTTTTAAATTATTAGGGAAATGAATCATAATTTTCCATTTCAGCCTTACCGCATTTTAAATATCGATTTTGTTGCATAGTGCTATTTATTTTATAATTTATTAATTATTTAACTTCTTCACAATTAAAAGCGCATTTTGTTGTTTTTTTATTAAAAACTTGTTAAAAATCACCGGAAATTTGACTTTAATAAATAAAATACACGATATTTGCACTGAAACAAACAAAGAAATTAACTAGTTGAAGCACAATCAGGAACATAGTTTTTACGTTAAGTTTTGTGAGTCGTTCAATTGAACTTATTTTGAAGGATTCAATACAACTCTGATACATATCTAAAGGAGCATGCCTATGCCTATACATATACATATACATATACATATACATATACATATACATATACATATACATATACATATACATATACATATACATATACATATACATATACATATACATATACATATACATATACATATACATATACATATACATATACATATACATATACATATACATATACATATACATATACATATACATATACATATACATATACATATACATATACATATACATATACATATACATATACATATACATATACAAATACATATACATATACATATACATATACATATACATATACATATACATATACATATACATATACATATACATATACATATACATATACATATACATATACATATACATATACATATACATATACATATACATATACATATACATATACATATACATATACATATACATATACATATACATATACATATACATATACATATACATATACATATACATATACATATACATATACATATACATATACATATACATATACATATACATATACATATACATATACATATACATATACATATACATATACATATACATATACATATACATATACATATACATATACATATACATATACATATACATATACATATACATATACATATACATATACATATACATATACATATACATATACATATACATATACATATACATATACATATACATATACATATACATATACATATACATATACATATACATATACATATACATATACATATACATATACATATACATATACATATACATATACATATACATATACATATACATATACATATACATATACATATACATATACATATACATATACATATACATATACATATACATATACATATACATATACATATACATATACATATACATATACATATACATATACATATACATATACATATACATATACATATACATATACATATACATATACATATATGCGTGTCCACTTGAATGCCTCAAATGGATAGGGATAACAATGCTTTTTACTTGTGAGCTTAAACCACTTAGCTCAGATTAACTCGTGCTTGAGTGTGTGTGTGAATGTGCGTGTGTGTGAATGTGCGTGTGTGTGTGTGTGTTGAATTAGGCTCTACTTTCACTCAATGATAAATGCAATGAGCTGGAAGGCAGGCGCAAAGCTTCCTATTCGACTTCCTGTCATTTGATTTAATGTGCTTAAAGGGTCGACAACAACTTGATGCGTGCCCATAAGGCGCGCGCGCGCACACACACACACACACAGACTCAATTAATTATACAAGCAGGATTTATAGTCCAGGCACGATTATATAGGCTGGCTGTCAGGCCGGTCTGTCGCCTAAAAACTGATTTAGTTGAAGGTCAAAGTCAAGACACGCACTTTGCTATATTGCAGAGAACGGTGCTGTTCCAGCAGCTTCATCCGTATTCCGTGAACGTGAGAACCTCGCCAACAACAACAATGCCGGGGAGGGACCTTCGCATAGTGAGCTAACGGATCAGTTTTTGCACGAGATTGAGGAGGCAAGTAACTCCGAGCGACAAGAACGCTACAAGGCCGCACTGCGTCATCTTTGGGAGCGCTATCAACAGCAGGAGAATGAACTGCGCAACAACAACAACAATGGCGAAGAGGAGCGGGAGGTGCAGCAGCTTTTTGAGGAGAAGAAGCGAATGCGTGTGCCACCCTATTATCTATTGATGCAGAAGAAACGCTCCTATCCCGTGTTGCCCTGGTTGCCCTACAATGCGGACAAGAAGAAGCGTTTTCCAGTGGCCAAGCGTGCCGTGGGTGAGTCACCATTGGCCAAAACAGATGAGCGCGTGGAACAGGAGCTGAGCGAGCTATTTGGCAAGTCTACGGATCCAGCACAAAAGGAGGAGAAAAAGAAACGTTCAACTGAGGAGCAGCTAAGAGCTGCAGCGACCACGCATCAACCGGAAGCAGCTACGGCCACAGCGCTGGGTGATGTGCGTCTGGAAATTAACTTTCAGCGCGTGAATGTCACCAGTAGTGCTCAGAAAGAGGCAGCCACGCCGGCAACACCAAAACCCACCGGCCCTGGCGAGAGCGTAATGCACGGCGGACATGCAGGACATCATCGCAAGCGTAGTGAGCATCACTCGGACGAGGAATATGGCGATCATGATGAGCACGATGGCGAGGGCGAAGGTGAGGAGAACTCCGAGGAAGATGATCACGATGAGTTCGACGAGGATGATGAGGGCGAGGGTGAAGGTGAGCCAGAGGGCGAAGGTGATGCCATGCGGCGACGCCGCAAGAAGAAGCGTGCCGCAAGCGCAAAGCATATGCATGGTCCCAGCGTGGGTCATTTGATGCTGCGTGCCAAGAAATCGATTGATTGGTCGCAATACTTTGGACTGGATCGCAAGAAGAAGTCGGCTGAGCTCACCGAGTAAGTGGAGCAGTTAAAGATTTGAAGTATTATTTTTGAAATTCCTTCTAAATTTTAATAGCTTACATTCATTTAGGAACGATACAAAGAAGAACAAAAACAATGGCCCCAATGAGGATCAGGACGAAATGGCGCAGAAAAAGAAACGTGACATTGATCCCGAGAAATTAGAGAGCATGGATAAGAAGTTGCAATCGATTGAGGATTTTATCATTGATGAGACCATCAAATATACAGGCGCACATGAGGGCATCAACAATAAGGAAGAGATACGCAAGCTAAAGGAGCATGTGCTGTCACGTTTGGCCACCGCCTACAGTCTGGAGAAGATGCGTCGTTCATTGGACAAGTTGCGTCAATCGGTGGATGCTGAAAATCATCTATTGCGCAATGTCATTGAACCCGAGTCGGAGGAGAACAACTTGGACAGCTATTGGCCAACGAAGACGCGATATAGCGGCAAGAAAGAGCTACCTGAAGATCAGGCTGAGTAAGTGCAACCAATTAAGCTGCTCAACTCTCTTTCTCTCAACACACACACACACACACACCCTGCAGGGAAGGCGGCAATCTGCAGCAGTCCAAGAAGAAGCGCAGCGGCTATGTACGTTATCCGGAGCAGCCCAACACCATGGAGGAATCCTTGTACTTGAATGGCGCACCCTACGAGACGCTTAATGATGCTTATTTGGGCAATAAGAACTATATAATTGGTACCAATCAGTGTCCAATTATTGAATCCATGGCCGAGCGTTGTCGCAGCGTTGATCTCATCTCCAGCGATCCGAATCAGGAACTTTTGCCGCTCTGTGGTGTCCATCAAATTTGTTATCTATGCGTAAGTTTCCCCATTTTTTCAGACAATCTATAGTTGTCTCATGCTTTTCGTCCTTTTTCCAGGGTGCTTCGCAAGTGGCCTGTGACTATCAGTATCTGGCCGAGGCGGATAACATTTGTGGCAGCAGCAATGAGTGCCAGGCTGCAGCCAGATCCTTGCTGATGATATTGCGTGGCACACCTGGAAGGCAGCTGGGACCGCGTGAATGCTTGAAGAATCCTTGTTTGTATAGGGCCATGCGCGAGATTGGGCTCTAAGTGAACTTAAAGTCTACTATTTAATCCAAACTCAAATTTATTAACGTCCTTTTGTGTGCGTTTAAAAAAAAATAACAAAAACCAAATACCAATAACAAAAATCAACGTATAACTAGTAAGAAACTTTGCTGAACTAGCAAATCAAGTGTTTGATTCAAAATAAAAACAAATAAATAAAATATTTGGATAAATTTTGCTGTTGCCAACGCACAGTTTAACTAGAGTTTATGAGAGAAACTAAAACCAAAGCACTAAAAATATAAAAAATAATAGTTGGTGAATGTCTATAGTTACAAAATAATCCTTTCATATATATACATATATATATATATATATATATATACGTATAGTTTAATTGATTTTTTGCCAAGTAGTAGGCACCAGAACTTATCGAACTTCTTGTTCATTTTTACGTATGAACAAGTAAACATTTTTTTGTTAACACATTTTAAAAATGCATATTTCACTATATGCATGTCTAAAGGAAAGCCACAAACAATATACTTGTATAAATGTATAAGCTTCTACAAGCTATAACAACCTTACAAGTATAATAATAATATAATCAAAATATTCATATATATATATATCTAAATATACACATATTATATATTCGTAAATATATTAAAAGTTATTATATGTACTAGTTGGCGTGCCATGTTAACTAAACAAAGCAAATATAAAAAGCCAAAAGTCCCACAGTGAGGCAGCTACTTAAAATAAAAATAAAAATCTTTCAAATACCGCCCATCAAATGCTTATTAGAATTGAGCTGAAAACCTTCTTAAGAAACAACAACAAAAGCAAATATATTTACATTATATACTTTATCAAGAGACACAATTAACGTAATACAAACAAAGACACAAAACAATTGAGAACCTTTTGCAAAAAAAAAAATATATATATATAGATAAACTCAATTGGAGAACTATAAAAATACTATCCACATATGTATGTACTAATTCTAATACGCAAATGTATTTTATAGTTTTCATTGAGCCCCATTAAAAACATTAAGAACAACATCAATCCGTTCGAATAGAATACATTTATAGTATTATACATATATCAGAGATAACATTCTCAAAACAATATTTGGCACACACACTTTTGACTTTTGTTGTTGTTTGCTTCAAAAAAAAAAAACATCTTTATTGAAGAGTTTATTTGAGGCGTATTTATTGATGTCATTAAATATTCATAATATAATTATATTTTATGCATGAGCAACGTTTTCGAAATAAACATATAAGTGTTTCAGTGTAATAACAATAAATGAAAAATAACTAAGACAAATATCCACTAAAAATCTATAGATGTGATTATATAATATACATAACGCGGCGAAACGCAAAATTGGAAACGTAAAGAAGTTAAAAAAAAAAAAATGAATTGAATCAAAAATATTATTATAAATGTATTTACATATGAATGTATATTGAAACAATTTAACAAAGAATTTAATGAAAATCTTATATGAAGTATATATGTATTGCTATACAGTTATAAATGTGAAATATATAAGAGAGGTCTCCTACTTCTCGTTTGTAAATTTTAAAGCCTACCATATATATTGCGACAACCACATAAAATGGTGTCTTCTTCTATTTCAAAATGCAGAGACCTCGATAAAACGCAAAAAAAAATTGTTTTATTTCTTATGATTTCGATTTGTAGTTAAAAGCTAAAAAAGACAGCACTATTGTTTAATCAATGTTTTTCTGTGAATCTGGAAACTGCTTTTTTAACTAAATTTCATTTCGTTCTACGTAAATCCCAATCATCTATAGACATATAATTTCAAGCTTTTGAACTGGAGTTATATACAAAGAAATCGATTTTATTTCAAAGCCAAAGATAAAGTATATACTTTAATAATATATAGTTTGTCTTCTGATTGTTGCTTTTTTCAAAAAACCAAACTTTAGCGCGCTTCTCGCGAATAGTGTTGAACAACGCTGCAAGTTTCACAGCTGCTTATGGGTCGTCTCCACTCTGTTACTGCGTTTATGCACGACCAAAATTCATGAATCAACACACGCATTTTGTTTGACATGTATACATAAACGCAAAATACGTGAATTTTGCAACTCACGAAAGTTGACTATGAATTCTCAGCGCTTGCATGAATTTTGTACTCTCAACTGTCTGGCAGCATCGCCATTTAAGAAAAAAATCAGTTTATTGTGTTCTGTTTTGTGTTAAAATTTAAAAAATGCAATGACAATGGAGCATTTAAAAAAAACGGTTTGGATTGACGAATAGAACAATATTCTATTAATTTTAAATTTTGCTGCCACATTTAATTTTGTTTTCATATGTTGCATCCCTATGCAGTAAAGTTCATTAATTTTGAAGTGCTGTATAAACAGGGGCATTTCAAAATTCGTGATTCGAAGAATTCATGAATGCTTGCGTGTAAACGAAGTGCGTGTAGTGCAGACGGTCCATTAGAACAGAGCTGCCAGTGCTTGAGTTGTCTAAAGCAGAGTTGCCAGGCCCTGTGAATAATTGCCACATCAGACAGTAGGTTGTTGCTATTTGTTGTTTGTGTGTTTAAACAATAACAGATCCAGGGCTAAAAATTCTTACAAATAAATTAAAAGTATGTTTAAACAATAACAGCTGTGCACTTGTGTCTGACTCTTCAAGTAGCTGCATTTCATGTTTAATTCAAAGTTGTAGTCGTCGACAAAAGCAACACTTGAACACGTCAGATCAACAATTTGTGCAGCATCCGTTGCCGATAAAAAAAGCCCTTATCGATCGGCAAACCGAGCAGCCAATATCTACAAGTAGCTGCACAGCTGAAGAAGTCTTCAATTTAACCAAACAAGTTAACGACGCGTCAGCAAATTGAAGACAAATATGGCAGAGACGAGCATTGATGTCAGCGGCGAAATGCAAATGCCGCCGCGTCCCGCTGGTGGCGCTAACAGATTCAGCTTCGATATACAAAGGTGCGTACGAAAATTGGGAGTAGGATTTGAAAAACTAAACTATTTACTTAATTGCAGCCTGCCCAAGCTACAGAATTTGCCCTCACCCTTGGAGCTGATACACATGGTGCGTCGTTCCTTGCGTCCCTGGACTGTGTTCTTCAACGTCAACAACTTCAAAAGCGCAGTTAGCATGCAACGTCTCAATAATCGTGTTATGCGCAATCTATCATATTTCCAAAGCAACTATATATTCATATTCATTGTGCTAATGATCTACTGTCTGTAAGTTTTCTTTTTATCAAGACTGCAAACCGATTTTAAAACGAAGCGTTTCGTAACTGAAACTATCCTATTTTTGTGCTCTGGAACCGATCCTTGATCCAAAGTAATTTTTTGTCCTTACAAGAGATGTGTTCAACACCTCTTCCCTACAAACTTAAAGAAGAAAGTTCATCTAAATGCACACTTTATCTATAAATAACTACCTAAATTCATGGACCTCAAAAACTTGATTTCCAAAACACACCCTAGAACTCGAAAATTTGTTGGCTTGCAGTCTTGGCTTTTACACAATTCCTAAATAGACAGCTGTTTAAACATTTGTTAATCTCTTTTAGGATTACATCGCCCCTTACTTTGCTGGTTGTTGCCGGTGTCGCCTTTTGTTGCCACAAAATACGCTCGGTTGATAAAAACTTTCAGCTGCTTGGCCATGAGATATCGCCGAAGCAACAAATTGTGGCGCTTAATCTTGGAGCGGCACCTGTGCTCTTTCTAGTGGGCGCTGGTGCTGTGCTATTTTGGACACTAGGCGCATCCTGCTTTGTAATATTCATGCATGCAGTATTCTATAATATTGATGCAATTGTAACGGAGGAAAACGAAGGATTCATGGCGCAGGTCGTTTAAATGTGTTCGACCAGTCAGCTAATCGAATATTTTAACTGGAAATGTAAATCCGTAGCAAGATATTTAGATATTTGCCGCACAGGGGCCTTATTAGATGATAAGCTGCAATATATACATAATCATATTTATACCGATACCGAATCCCAAAACCGATATGTAGTTAAGTTTTATCAACAGCGACTGCGTTGCTGAAGACGTGTTTACGACGAGAAAATATATATATACAACGACAACAAACGCAAATTGATATCGTTTTCTTTGTTTTTTAAATAATTGCACATAAATATGTATATATATTGTGTCACTTAAAGCAATTGGCAAAATAGTTTTGGAATGTTCTGAAAGTATACACAGTCACAGTGGTAAAAAAGTATAAAAATCAAACAAAAATTAAAAATATACAGGCCTGTTCCGGTTTGCACATTTTACAGCATTGACATTTCCCTTAAAGTACAAAATTTTCCTATTACTGTTTATCTTGAGAATTGAATTCTTTCAGGATGACAAGCTTATTCAAGTGAATTCAATTCGCAATATCTTAACGAATGTGAAAACCAGAACAGGCTTAATAAAAAAAAAACGCTTGAGGTATTTAGAACTAGAACTAGGAATGCTTAGTTAGCTTTTTTACAAAATATATAAGTCTCTTGGTCCTGTTAGATGGGCTGGGTTCGCCTAGGCGAACTGTGAGAGCGTTGTCGTCTCCTGCTCCTCATCGCTGGCATTCTGATCGAGCTTCTCAAAGCCGTTACGATCGTGCCGGCTGCCCAGTTTAAAGCCCTCGGCCTTTTCCCACGCATGACGGCGATTATGTGTGCCAAATGGTAGGCAACCTGTTGAGACCGCAGCAAATTTGTAGAAAATAATTGATTAATTGAACAATTGATAAAATTACACATAGTATAGAATGCTTATGTACATGGGGCATGCAACGTCAACGTTTCTTACATGCAGCAACAGTTGAGTTTTGAGTTATTTTTTAGTATTATTTCATACATTCGCTGCAAATCGAAAATAAACAAAAAACAAAAGACACACTTAAGAGTACATTATTTATAAAATTTTGTATAAATTTTTCGTGTATGTATTTTATATAAAAAATATATATATGTATATAGTATAGGTATAGGTAATACAGAAAATGAGATTACAAAAATGAGAACACAATTATGTATGTAGATAAATTCACAAAGGAAAAACGGAATCACCAAAAATGCAACTTAAAAATTAATTGTTTTTTAAGCACTTCTACACACACAACTACATATGGATGGAACTGGAGAGTGATTTGTGGATTGGTTAGCACAGACTGTTTTGTTTTTTTTTTAATTGGATGCAGCTAGCTTGCGATAGACCAAATCGCTAGGCGGCATTGCGCTGATCGCTTGATTACCTCGTTTGCGGCGACGCGCCCATATGAGCGCCAAAGCAAATGTGGAGCCGGCAAAGAGCAGCATGAGTGATACCACCAATATGGCCTTGCCGCTGGGATGATGACGCGGCGGCGTGGCATCTACATTGCCACTCATTAGAGCTGGTGCTGCTGTGCCAGCGGACGCAGCATTATCGTTGATTACTTTTAAAGCTGACATGGACATGGGCTTGGCCAGTGATTTGTGCACAAATTTGTGTATGCGCATGGGACTTAATTCGGCCACATAAATCGCATTGCCATCCTCGGTGACGGCAACATCGTGTGGATTCTCAAACTGCAGATTGTTGGGGCCAAACTTGGAGATCAATTGTCGGTTGCGCATGCTCATCACAAAGCCATGCACTTCGTTGTAATGTTGTGGCGTTATGCCCAATTCAGCGGTGGGTCCATTAACAATTACCAGTTGACCGCCTGTTTAATATTTTTAAAAACATAATGAAAACACTTTCGTAACAGTTGAAAACCAAAAGCACACTCACCAGCTGCTGGTGTATAGGCCATGCTGAACAGACGATCACCGATGAGCGGATTATGGTATTGCGAGTGAAAGGTGCCATTGCTTGAGTAGAAGCATTGCACGCGACCATTCTCACGATCGGCGGCACACAGCAGCTCCAATTCGGGTACCAGGGTCAATGCATGCGGTATGGCAAAGAAATTAGCAGGTGCTATATCATAGGAGAAGCCGGAAAAGGAATTCTGACCCCAGACAAGTATCTGTTCACCCTGCTTGGAGAACTTGACAATGCGCGCATTACAATAACCATCGGCCACAAAAAAGTCACCATTGTTGAGCACTGCCACTGCGGTGGGTTTGCAGAACTTCTTGACGCTATTGCCAGGTTGAAAGGCCGTGCCTAGCGTCATTAAAGGGTTGCCACCTGCGCCACGCGGTGCAAACTTGAATACCTGATGCAGCGCTACATCGGTTACCCAAACATTATCTTCGGGATCAATGCTCAAACCATGAGGCATGTAAAAGCTGCAAGCGAAAGAGTAGTTCAAATTAGCAAACAAGTTAATAGTTTACTTTCCGATATGCTTACAAATCTTTACCCCATGCGTAGACTACCTTGCCGGTATCGGCTTCTAAGCCCAGCACAGTGTTGCCTTTAATGGGTCCTCTATTGCGCTCTTGGTACACATTTGCATTGTTAAACGTCGTTTGTTCCCATATGCGATCCACTCTGTGAAATATGACCACGTTACCCGCTCTGTCGAAGCTAACTGCCGTCACAGCGCCCAGTTTCACATTGTTTGACGGCCAGTCATTTTGATAGACGTAAGCTGAAAGAAATTTGAATATAAGTATTGTGTTCTTTTGTTTACATTTTCAGATGTGTATCTGGTTTTAAATCATTTGTAATCGTAGTATTTTAGCTGTTCTGCATTATGAAATTTAATCTGATTTTGCTATGATTAATATGCACATTTTGCTTATCATTTCGTTGATAAGCTTTGTTTGCAAAAGGTTATAGTTAAAAAATTGCTTGCGAAACAGAAATAAAACGCCAATAAAATCACGTTGATAAAAATCTTAAGTGCTTTCTTCCAGCAAACATAGTGTTTTTACTACGCAATCAGTAAACGAGTTAAGAATGTATTCATTTTTAAGAATTTATTTAAATTATCTAAGCACAAAGCAGCTTGCGATTGCTATAAAAAAAGATTGTTAACTAAACGATGAAAACTTTTTTATCGAATTGGAATAAATGCACCTTAAACTACTGAAAATGGTGCGCTTACGTGGTGAAAAGTGACCAGCTCAACAAGTCGCCTGGACCGTGAATATCCCAAATGACTTTAAGAAACTAAAACGATTACTATTTTTTTAGGGATTTGAGAAGAAAAATATTCAAAACGTTTTACTTTTTTAAAGTGCTCGAAAATGGTTTATCTTGTTTTGCAAAACATTATCTGGTCATTAAGGATATTAAAAAGGATTGTTATTATATACAAAAAAAGTGAATGACAAGTTCAAAAAGATTTATAATTGCAAACTTTTTACTTTTCAAAAGGAATTATAAAAGGAAAAATCGTTAATGGCAGCTGATCATCAAAGGATTGCTAGGTAGATTGATTGCAATTTCATTCTAATAAGCCAAAATATTTGAAAAAATTCTGAATTGAAAAATTTTACCTGTACAAATTATTCGAAAACTGTTAAATCTATATAATGCAAAGCTGTCAAAGGACACAATGAATTCAAACACTCACTTGTATTTAGTTTGGCAAGCTCAGTCTTCACATCGGTGGCTTCCGGTTTGGCGCGTTGGGGCCAATTGATTTGGCCTGCTCCAACGCCTTTGAGCATTTGTTGCAGCCGCTCATTGTTGTTGTTGTTGGCACCACTGCCACCCACTGCGGGGGCATTTTGTAGATAACGTGGCGTACTTTGATTCTGTGAAGCGATTGTAATAAATCAAACATATGCGTATAATTGGCGTATAGTTTCATATTTTGCCACGGGAGCAGCAACACACACACACACACACACACGAATAGGTGTGTGTGGGTGTATGATATTATGCATGTGACGTCAGAAAACAAAAATCAATACACATAAAACATCTGTAGAGACACATTTAAATAAGAAAACATATGTTGCCTCAAGCACAAATCACAACTTAATTAGCACTTTTAGTTAAAAAATATACCTCAGTTACGGCTGCAGTTGATACCAAAGTAAAGCAACAATTCCAGAGCATGCAAATGGCCAAACAAAGGGAGCAGCAGCTACGTATGCAATTATAGTTATAGTTGTTGGAGAGCGTCATGTTTGTGCATTCAAATTAGTATGCAAATCACGTGCAAACTGGAATGTATTTTGTTTTGGCTTTGACAGCTGGCGCTTTTGCACAGCTTCCAATTTAATGTTTTACAGCACAAGTTAACAACCACTTTGAGAACAAATTAATTGTGAAGCTGTGCAGCCATTTTTAACTGGTTGAATATGTTTGAGCAGCTGTTAGAGTGCCCATACCTTAAGCTGTTATTTTGCACAGTTTGGTCACTCTAACGATTTGTTTATCATTCACAATTGATCGATTATTATGTATCGATTGCGATTCAAATCTAGAAATAGATATGTTTAATTTTTCTAAACATAAATCGTTATCAACCGTTATGTATATACGCCGGTTGAGCAGGCTTTGCCTTTGTAGTCTGAAATTTACAATCAGTCAAGCAACATCTCTGCTAACCGAAATTAAAGTGATATATATATTTAGTAAATTACAACAACTTAACAAATTTAAAATTAGTGCAGTTACAGAAACTCTGTTGCAATGAATTATGTAAATCATTGTGTATTTTTAATTATCGCTGCTGTTGTGTGCGTCTCTGCTGTTCCAGAAAATATAGAACCTTATCGGCGCAGCTTTATCAATCCGTATCCACGATTTAATTACCACAGTGATGACACTGACCCTGGAGAGCCGCTCTTTCTTACGCCATTGATTAACAATGATTCTATATCCAAGAAAGAGGTGCAAAGATTGGCTCAAGTTAACGGTTCACAGTTCCTTGGAATCGAGAGCTATTCGGGTTATTTGACAGTTAATGCGAAATACAATTCGAATTTGTTTTTCTGGTATTTTCCCGCCGAGCAGAATGCCTCGGAAGCGCCAGTAGTGCTATGGCTTCAAGGTAGGTTTGTAAAAAGAATTGATTGCTCGATTATCTACTAATTGTCTGCACGATAATATAACTTATCAATTATTTCATGATTATTCCATTCTCTACTTCAAGGGGGTCCTGGCGCTTCATCCTTAATTGGCCTATTCATGGAAAATGGCCCATTTAAGGTAGTTTCTCAAGACAAGCTGCAAAAACGAAAATACAGCTGGAGCAAGACACATAATTTAATCTTCATTGATAATCCTGTGGGCACAGGCTTTAGCTTCACCGATGATGTCGCTGGCTATGCGCGATGCGAATGCTGTGTGGGTCGTAATTTGCATAAGGCTGTACTCCAGCTCTATAAGTTGTTTGAGTGGAACAAGACCTCTGATTTTTGGATCACTGGCGAATCCTATGCTGGAAAATATGTACCTGCTCTGGCCTATCAAATACACAAGGCACAACAGGGACCCAAGTTGTGTGATCATATACCGCTCAAGGGCGTGGCTATTGGAAACGGATTATCTGATCCTCTGCATCAGCTCAAATATGGTGATTATCTGTACCAATTGGGCTTGATAGATGACAATGGTCTGGCGAAATTCCATGCGGCAGAGAAATTGGGTGCCGACTGTATTAGAAACCACGACATGGACTGCGCCTCTGATATATTTGATTCACTTATTCTGGGCGATTTGCCGAACGGCTCCTTGTTCAAAAACTTGACGGGCTATAGCTGGTATTACAATTACATGCAGGCTCAAGGCGAAGACTTTGTCACCCCGTTGGGCAACTTTTTGCAGTCAGGTGCCACACGACGTGCTATTCATGTGGGCAACAAAACGTTTCACGATATGGATAAGGTCAATTTAGTCAAAATATATTTGAAGAGAGATCTAATGGATAGCGTGGCGCCTTGGATAGAAGAGCTCTTGAAAAACTATACTGTGTGCATGTACAGCGGCCAACTGGATATTATAGTCGCATATCCCTTGACACGTAATTATTTAAAGCGTCTAGAATTTCCGGGTGCCGATATCTATAAAACTGCACCACGTAAACTCTGGCATGTTGATGGCGAGTTGGCCGGTTACGTAAAGCAGGCCGGTAATCTGGTTGAAATATTAGTTCGGAACGCGGGCCACCTGGCACCTCAAGACCAGCCTAAATGGCTTTACGAGATGATAAATCATATGACTCACAATCACTAGATGTAATTTGCACCAAATGTGGTTGTTTTCCTGGAATGCATTTTGTAAAGTTGATGTGAATTCCAAAAATTTATAATTAAATAGTTATAAATATCAAAAAAAAATTATTTTTCTATCCGCTCAAATAAAAAAAATTGAATGGAAACTTATTCTTGGTTTGTTTATTGTTCGCTTTTGGAATTTCTACAGCTCTGAGCAAAATGGCGTTTGAATTAATAACGGCAGCTTTAATAATTGTTATAATAGCGTAAAATGGCATGTGAGTAAAAAAAGTAGTTATAGAGGGTCGCTAGTTTACTGTCAAATAAGCAAAAACTAAAGTTACCGAAGTACATGCGCCCACAAATAGCAAAATTAAAGCGGAAAAGAGAGCGATTTAAGTTCTTTGACAAAAATCAAAATTAGATCATGAAATTTCCTACTACTTACATCATTTTTTTTATTTAAAAATCTACCCCCAAAACCATACAAATAAATAAAAATTTGCATAAGAATGTTTTCTACTAAGAAAGACAGGGTGGTAATAAAATTTCAAATTTGCCAACAGTAGTTGCTCATTACGGCACTGTTAATATAACAGAGCAGTGTTACTTAACATGCGCAATGCCGCTTTGCAACACCAACTGGCACCGCTTTCGCGCACTTAAAGACACGAACAGCACACCCCGCTTCCCGCTTTGCCTAAATGCCATTATTATTTCTCGAGTTTCATCCACAGCCACAGTGCAAATTACGGCCGCACGTTAATAAATTAATATACATAATAATAGCATTGCTAAACTAAAGTTAAAACCTAGCTCTAAACGTTCATCAACTTAATTTAAGTGTTAATATAGTTCTAAAGTTGCCAAAAAAAAAGAAACGTCGAAAACGCAACTGAAAAAAAAGGTTCTCGTCTTCTTCGTTCTTGCGCTTCTTATTGTTGTTGTTCTTGTTGTTGGTGTTGTCTTCGTCGTGGTTCTTCGTCGTCGTTGTCTCCATCGTCGTCCAACAACAGTAAACATTTTTTGAGGTGTGCATTTATTTGGAATCGCCAAACGAATGTTCGTTTGCCCTGCTGCATACGAAACTACAAAAAATACGAAAATACATTTCATAGTGCAAGGAAGAAGAGGAGGAGGAAGAGGAGTAGCAGGAGGGCAAGAAGCAGAAGGTAAGTTCGCCGCATCAATACAAATGCAAATCGGCGACAACGACTGTTATGCCATATGCACAGTGGCGTCGTTCACAGGGGGTTTCTGCATTGCGAACCTGATTATATTAAATTCAAAATATATAAAAAATGCAGCTGCATTTTATCGAATTTCAGCAGCAAAACAACCACAAAAAAGAAAATGAAATAGCATTGCAAGAAACTAGAAAAGTGCAACAAGATGTAGGTAGGAGATAAAGAGGGTTAAAAAGTTCTTCGAATGCACATTTTGCCTTTATTCTGGTGGTTGCGCTCCCTCTCTCTCTGTCTCTCCCTCTCTCTGCCGACCCTTTATCAACCGTTCTTTGCTTCCAAATCCCAAGTCTCTGCGCCTGTCACAATTTGATTTAGGCATGTCTGTTGTCTGTCGCCTCTTGTTGTTGTTGCTTGCTTGTTGCAACTGTTGTTTTTGTTGTTGCACTCAAATGCAGTTTACCTATTTTGTCAATTTTTCATTTTTGCATGTTGCTGATTGCAACACAAAAAGACACCATTTGTGTGCATTGTATAGCCAATAAAAATATATATATTTTTGCTTTTGTTCAACCAAAACCCAATTGCAGCTGCACAATATAAATTGTATCGGGAGCCAGCAGCAGCGGCAGCGAGCAGAGGCAACATGCAACAGCATCATTTACATCCATCAAGAGCAGCGCCACATCTGCGCTCAGGACATGCGCAAAGTCACAGTCATATGGCTATGCCACATCCTGCACATTCTGCACACCCAACGCATCCTACGCATCCTACGCATCCTACACATCCTACACATCCTACGCATCCTCCACATCCTGGCATGGAGCAACATTTGGGCAATTTGACAGCAGCAGCAACAGTTGCAACACAGCAGCAGCAGCAATCACAACAGCAGCAGCAGCAACAGGCGTCAACTCTTCATGGACGGTAAGTTGTTACAGTAGTACCTCGTTAAGTAGAACGCTTCGATTATAGAATAGTTCTTAATTGCAAAAAATTCTACATTTTTAAGAAATATCTCAAATTAACTAATTTATTGGGTCAACTTTTTAGAATAATTTTTTTTTAAAATTCAATACATTTTTTAATAAATTTTATATTTTTTTTTAAATTTAATGAAGTTTTTTTTTTAAATTTAAGATGTTTTTTGTCTTCTGTTGAGCTCTTTGAAAAAGTAACAGATTTTTTTTAAACTATTTTTACATTTTTCAGTTTTGACATCCATTTTATACATCAAATTAAAAATTAAGTTTGAAAAAGGATTGTTTATCTGGCCATTTTCGATTCCAATCAAAATATTCGGAATCGGAATTATAAGCTATCCGGAATTACGAATATATTAATCTAAAAAGTTTATGCTTTGGGGACTGTGGAATGAGAAGTATTCGAACTTATAAAGTTCTCGAAAATAGTAACAGGCCTGAATATTTAATATTTATGTTTTTATCTTTTTTGGACTTAACACAAATATTGGTTTTCAAATATTTTCGAGCGACCAATGAAAACGACAATTCTAATTTCTGAAAAGTTTTCTATCACTGTATAATTTTTCTATATTGTAGTTAAAGCTTGAACTTGGGTTTGTCTTGGCTTGGTTTAGCTTTGGGTGTTACCCCTTTTTATTGTTGGCGACGCCGTCATGTCTAGGCTTTTATACGTTGCGGCAATTATGTTAATTCCTGTCACTGACAATCGCCTGTGAGACTCATCATCCCATTTTCTCAACTCATAAATTATAATTTCAGTGGCTCTTTGTTCTTTAGCGCTCAGCATGACTTCCGCTTGATAACGGGTTTAATGCTACAACAACAACAACAACAATAAGAGAAAACAACAAACATTAAACAGCAAAAGCAGTAGGTTGCAATTATCCTTGACGTTCATAAGGATCACACTGCGGCCAGTTTCTCTCTAGCCTCAGTTCTTGTCGCCTTTCAGTTCGATCAGATGTTTTTTTCGCTCAGCTCTCAACTCTCCGATCCTAGCTCCAAGCAAACTTCTTAAACTACCCGACCGCCAGTTGCTCTTCAGTCGCATTTGGCCTCGCATTGACATCGTCGCGTCGCAACCCTTCTATCGAAGCATATCTTTAAGCAAATGCTATTTTATTACAACATTTTTGCGAAATAATGTTTAAATATTTGTGGGAGGTGTTGATGAGAACATTTCATTAACTAAGTGTCAAGTTTCTTCATTACAAAAGTGAGCAAAATCTGTGAATAAATAAAAATCGCTTATGCTTCATTATTTCGCGACATTATGTTTAAAAATTTGTGACAGGTGATGATAAAGAAAAGAAATAATTATAAAGAAAAAAAATATGTTTAAAATTTATAAAGCTTTAACTTAATATCATAATGAAATGAAGTTATCAGACCATTTTTGATTCCTATCAAAATTTATTCGAAATCGGAATTTTGATCTGAGCAGAAGTTCGTATTTCGATGGAAAATTCGGATTAAAAAGGAATGCTTTTACAAAAGTGGAATAAAAAGTATTCAAACAAAAAGATTGATATATCTTTGATAAAAAAAACAGGATCAAGAAATCAAAACAATTCGGAATAAAAAGTTCTCAGAAATGGAAACAAACCTGAATATATTTCAACTTCAGACAACTCATTTCACAAAAGTTCTTAACAATATGAAGAAAAGTGTTCATAAAACGTTTCTAAACTATATTTTAAAATATCCAAAAGTGAAGTTCTAAAATCTTTATACATTATGATGAAATCAACTCAAGACCACACAATTCTTTGATTCTGATCAAACAAGTTCTAAAAGCATATGAAGAATTGAAAGCTAAATATTGAAAGAGTATCCTTTCAAGCAGTTACCAAGTGAAGTTATGAAATAAGGTTCTTACACATTATGATGAAATCACACACATTCCGAAAAATAAGATCACACAAGAAAGATGATGACACAAGAATATGAGAATTGTCTTAAAAAAGTGTTCCAAAAAGTTATAAAAAGAATTGAAATGATATGGAAGCAGCTATCATCATGATTGATGAAAACATATGATATGGAACTGCATAACCCTCGTTTCGTATGCCAACATATCATATAAATTTTTGGTTAAATGTTAATTTTTAGCCAATTTAAATAGATTTAAGCGATTAAAAATCAACTTAACGAGTGAAACTTATATGTTTATTGGTCAACACGCGGTCAGCTAAAGTTTTGTATGCTTGTTCCAGTTACTGTCTGATCCTTTATATCTACCTATACCTTTCCCTTTATCTCTTTCTCTCTCGTATATCTATCTCTATCTCTCTGGGTGTTCGCGGTAGGTGCGTCTCAATTGAAACTGACAGTTGGCGAAAAATGACACGATGCGTAAAAGAATGCGGCTTTTGTGCTTTGTTAGGGATTTCTGCCATTGTTTAGCCTTTACCGCTGTTGTCTGTTCTTGCAACAACAACGACAACAACAACACTTCTCTGTAAGGGGCACAGCCCAAAGGGTGAACTTTCTTGCCTCTGACCGTGCTTTTTTTTTGTTTTCGTTGTTTTTGCTTTCGATGGCCACTCAATATGGCCAGTTTATGTACTTATCCTTTGTGCGCTCGAGCGTTTTAAGTTTATTAGTCTATGAAATTGTGGCTTTTATATGTAATAAATATTATTATTAAAAGTGTTTGCTAACTATTCAACTAACTACACTCTTAAAATAGCCTGCAACTTGAATTCAAACCCGAATCTACTTGCCTTAAGTACATAGTCTTCTAGACATAAATTGAAAAGTATAAAGATATAATATAAAGAATACAAAATTAGTTTAACTTTTTAAAATAGTTGTTATATTATGTTTTATATCTTTATATTAAAATCTCGTCATGATAAATATTTTATAGCATATGCGGTTGAACAAATAAAAATTAAGTATTTTAAAAAGTAAAAAAGTTTTCTAAAATTAAAAAAAACGAAACAATTTAAGCTTTTACAAAAATTTCTACACTTGGCTTACTTTCGTATTTTTAATCACATTTCGAAAATAAATATTGAAATTAAAAAAAATTATAATTTCTAATATTAATTTTGGCTCCAAAATTATAGCTAAATTATAAATTGTACATAAATTTAATTGAAGTTTAATTTATATACACTTGCAGCCTAAATCCTCACCATCCTCAGCATCATCTCGCACAGCAGCAGCAACAACAGCAGCAGCAGCAGCCGCCGCCTCAATCGAATGCCGTATATCACAACAACAACAATAAATATAATCACATCAATAATAACCAAATGCAAAAGATACGACAGCAACATCAGCATCTCAGCAGCAACACCAATGGCCATATACCCAAATGTAATCAACCGCCACCACCGCAAGCCTACAATCATCTAGCTGGAAATCCGCCAGGCATGACATATGGTCAATTGCCGCCCTATATGACCGATATGGGGCCCACATTGGTATATAGCGGCAAGCCAGGACATTTTCATATTATGAACAATGGCAAGCCTGCCAAATACAGCAACAACAATAACAACGCAGCCAGCAGCAGCAATAATAACAACAACAGCTATGCGCATGCACCCAAAACCATTTTACAAAACACATATCGCAATGCCAAGAGCAATGAACAACATGCCACAGCAGCAGCAGTAGCAACAGCAACAGTAGTAGCAACAGCAGCAGTAGCAGCAACAGCAGCAGTAACTGTAGCAGCAACAGTACCAGCAAAGACAGCAGCAACAACAACAGCAGCAGCGACTACAGCAACAGCAGCACCCGCAGCTGCAGCAACAGTCACAGCTACAGCAGCAGCAACGACAACACCAACTGCAGCAACGCCAGCAGCCATCATTAACGCAACAACATCCGCAACAGCACCAGCAGCAGCAGCAGCGACAGTTCCTGTAGCTCAACTGCGCATTATGGGCAGCGTCAGGAGCGGCAATGGCGATAGCATTGCCGTTGGCAACGAGTCTACGCGCTTTATACAAATGCCCGATGGTAAAATTCATGCCATGCCGCCAAATATCATACCATCAAGCGAAGATTGCAGCAGCAGCGCGGAACACATTGATGCAACAGACACGCTGTCCAATGAGGACAGCAGTTCGGGGCGCAGTGCCAAGGACAAGACGCCCATGTGTCTGGTCAACGAGTTGGCCAGATACAACAAGGTGAGTTAATCTTTATTCAAAATTGTTTGTTTAATGCTCATTTAAAACAAAATTCCTTCCTCTCTTTAGATAACACATCAATACCGCTTGACAGGAGAGCGCGGTCCGGCGCATTGCAAAACCTTTACAGTGACTTTGAAGCTGGGCGAGGAGGAGTACTCCGCAGATGGCTTTAAAATCAAGAAGGCGCAACATTTGGCCGCCTCCAAGGCCATTGAGGAAACCAAATACAAACATCCGCCGCCCAAGATTCGACGGAATGACGAGACCAGCACCACACGTACGCATATAACGCCAACCGTTGAGCTCAATGCGCTCGCCATGAAGCTGGGCCAGCGCACTTACTATCTGTTGGATCCCACGCAAATGCCGCCGGCGGAGGGCATGTTGCTGTCTGAATATGGTACACCTTTGTTGCCCACACCAGCAGCTGGATTGCCACCACCGCCGCCGCCAACGGTGCCGTTTGCTTTGCGTCGCAATGCCAACGGTCCTGGTGGAGGTGGTTTCGTGCTATCCGCACCTCCACCCATGCATCCACATCATCCACATGTAGCGCTGCAAGCGCAACGTGGCATTTACGGCCATCAGCGTCCGTATGCACCTAAATATCAGCAGCGTTATGCGTTAGCGCCACCGCATATGATGGGTGGCCCGCATGGACCGTATGCATCGCCGCTGCCTTTGACGCCCAGCAAGATAACGCTGTTCGTGGGCAAGCAAAAGTTTGTCGGCATTGGACGCACATTGCAGCAAGCCAAGCACGATGCGGCGGCACGTGCGCTACAGGTGCTCAAAACGCAGGCAAATAGCGTCGCCGACGAAGCGCTCGATGACTCCATGGATGAGGGTGATAAGAAGTCACCCATTTCGCTGGTGCACGAGAATGGCATTAGGCGCAACATGACCGTGCATTTCAAAGTATTGCGCGAAGAGGGTCCCGCACATATGAAGAACTTCATAACGGCGTGCATTGTCGGCTCCATTGTCACCGAGGGCGAGGGCAATGGCAAGAAGATATCCAAAAAGCGCGCAGCCGAAAAGATGCTAACCCAATTGCAGAAATTGCCATCCTTAACGCCTACGAAACAAACGCCCATGAAGCGCCTTAAACCGAAGACGCCCAGCAAATGTGCTGTTGTAAATGGCGCAGCAACTGCTGCAGGCATGCAAGGTGCAGCCGTTACGCCCCTAGTCAAGCCGGAACGACGCAAGCGTCAAAATGTGGCCATAAGAGACAAACCAGTGGAGCCAGATGATTCAGAGAATCCCATTACAAAGCTCATACAACTGCAGCAAATGCGCAAAGAAAAGGAACCTATATTTGAACTTATTGCCAAGAACGGTACAGAGGCATCCAGACGACGTGAATTTGTCATGGAAGTGTCCGCCAACGGCATCTCAGCGCGCGGCACGGGCAATAGCAAAAAGTTGGCTAAACGTAATGCAGCTCAAGGTAACTAAAAATTGATATAAGTTGATAAGCTTCGAATTAAACCTAACTCTTTTCTACAGCACTGTTTGAGCAATTGGAATCAACAGAGCCAAACAGCGCAGAAGTGGTTGCCACACAGGATAACAATGTGGCAGCAGCAACAACAACTGTTGAAGCTGTTGCAACAGCGTCCACAGCACAGCCAACTGGTATTCTCGATGTGCCAATGGTAACGACGGCTGCAGGTCCCGTACCGGGCATTTTAATACTACGCCAAAACAAGAAACGTAATTTAGCATTGGGTTATAATATAGAACAACAACTGCAGCTTAAACTCTCATTCACAGAAGCCAAGAAGAAGGACGTGGTAATTATTGAAAAAGCTATTGTGGAGCCTATCAAGCAGAAGGAAACCACAAAGGACGTTGTTGTAGAAGCTAAAGTAACAACCATAGAGCAAACAACTAAAAGCAATGAGTCAACTGCAGTTATAAGTGAAGTTGCAAGTGAAGTTACAAATGAATTTGCAGATGACGTTGCAAATGAAGTTGCCAATGAAGTTGCCAATGCAAGTGATATCACATTAAACACATCGACGGGCAGCAACACTAGCGGTGTGAGCAGCAACAGCAGCAACGCAACCGCCAGCAGCAACAATGCGCCAACCAGCAGCAGCAGTAGCAGTTGCAGCAACGCCAGTGGTGGTGGTGATGGCGATGGCGATGCTACAAACGGTGGTGGTGGTGGCAGTGCTGGTGGTGGTGTGCACCAGAAGGAGCAACTAATATATCTTAGCAAATTGTTGGATTTCGAGGTAAGTTTGCTAAAAATTATAAAAGTGTATTTCCATTAATGCCATTTCTTGTTAATTTGCTAGGTGAACTTTTCGGACTATCCCAAAGGAAATCATAATGAGTTCCTTACAATTGTAACCCTATCCACAAACCCGCCACAGATCTGTCACGGCGTGGGAAAGAGCTGTGAGGAATCGCAGAATGAAGCCGCGCGGAATGCGCTTAAAATACTTAGTGAACTGGGCTTTAATAGTGCCAAGAAATAAGCCAAAACTAATTAACTGCAATGTTTTTTTGTTGTTGTTGTTGTGCATATGCAAAAGTAAATTAAAAACAAAAAAAAAACTAAAAACAAAAAACACCCGTCCACAAATCAAACCTTAAAAAGCTCCAAAAAAAAAAAAACAAAAAAAAAATGATAGAAAGCATGGAAGCTGTGTGCAAATTTGAAGTATGCAAAGAAAAACAATGCAAGAAACAGTACTTTTTGAAATAGCAAATTATTAGTTAATACATATTTATTTATTTATGTGCAAATTATGCGCAATGTGCGTGTTGGATTTTTGTTTTACAACAATGCGCAGTTTGTACAATTTGCTGTTATTATTTTTATTTATTTGTTATTGAAATTGACTAACGAAACGTATTTGAACAGAATTAAGCAAAGTCAAGCAACGAAAGATCAACAATATTATAATCCAAAATATATAAAAGAGAAAAACTACAAAACTAAATAATCACATATGGCACTTAATAAAAGCCAATTAATGTTGTACACTTTACTAAAAATACATGTACACATAAATATATTTAAGTTTGAAAGCACGTTAGGCACTTGAATTAAATTGATGAACAAAAAAAAAACAAAACAAAAACAATGTAACCATTGATATAATATTTATTAGCTGCATGCGGCTGCAAACAAAAACGCTTTCGAAAAAATAAATAGAAAAATTTATTTGCCACTTGTTGCATTTGCTTCACAAATGTCAAAAACACCAAAAACAAACCAATCTTCAAACAAAAACATAAACAAACATAAGCTACACACGCTTGTGAAATTTTTGATTTATTTTTTCAAAGCCAATAAGAAAGCATAAAAGATCAGCTACACTGCTTGTGGTCATAAATTGTATGATGGAACTCGTCGAATAATGAATGTATATTTAATAATAATAACCACTATTTTATTAACTAAGTATCAACAATAACAAGCTACCAAGCAACAAACAATTTGTGCAGCAGAACAAATTTCGTTTTACAAAACTGCAATGCGAAATTTGTTGGCGCCCAACGAACAAAATGCAGCAATTTATTTCAATTGGCTATTAACGAAGAATGCATTGTTATAAATTGTTTGCAATTGAGGTTGGGATTTTTGCTAGTGGGTAGTATATTATTATAAAGAAAATACAATTTACATAATCGTTAATAATTATAATTAAATGTTTAAAATCCATTTTGTAAATGTTCAGTTTTTTGTCAACAGCAACTAAAAACTGAGCATCTTTATGAATAACGTGTTGTTTAAATGCCCCCGTTTGATTATTGTTTATGATGTTTCTATATTTTTTTTAATTATTCAACTTTGTCTTTATCACACTTATACACACACACACCCATACACACACAGAACGTTTTCTATTTTTTTGCATGTTATACACAGAACGTATTTAAAATTTTTGTTGTACAATAGTTTTTAATGCTTTTGCCCGATAAACAGCACAGATTAAGCGTTAAGTTGCATTATGTCAAATTGTATTTTTATTAAAACAATTCTCTCGTCGCAACAATGTGCATGATTAACTTTGGATTGAAAATCTAACGAAAATCTAAGTATAAGCGAATTATATAACACACACAAACACACACTTTTAATAACACACCCAGTATTAAAATAACCACTCACACACACGCATACACACATAACTACCTTAAATATTTATAAACAAATAACTTCAATTGTGCACATTGTATGCAATCTCTCCCTTGTTCCTCAAAAATCCCATTTTGTTAGAAGATTTTGCAATATCAATAAATAAGCCGGAAACATTTTGAAAACTTTGCAAAATCTTCACAAAATTTAATAACTAGCTTATATATAATGTTTACAATTATTGTTTATAAATGGAGCAAACAAACTAAACTGTTCATTAAGACCAAAAAGAAAAAGGCATAAGAAGTTGTAAACGCAGCTAAAAAAAAAACACACACACATTTATTAGATTTTAAGCCTATCCACAAATACTGCAACATAAAAAACAAAAAACAAAAGCAAAACAAGTGTTAGTCTTAAAACAAAACAAAAAGTCTCGTCTATCGCGCGTAATATAAAAAAAAAATCAAACCTAAAAACTTATATATGTCTTAAAAACTATATATGTCTATGTAAAATGTAATACTTGTAATAAACATTCAAATAAAGTTGAATACAGTCTTTGATTGAGTTCAACTCGACCAACCGCAGGCAACTTTAACTGCCAGCCTATATATTTCGATTATATCACACCAGTTTATTATTTTAACATTTTAGATCTGCGATATCAATAAAAAGCTAATGATTTATTTCATTGGATGCTTCTTAATTTATGTTCAACCGCCGCACTGCCCTAAAAAAACAAGCATGTGTGACACCTATTAACCCAATAATAAAAAAAAAATGCCTTATGCAATAAATATCATAAAAATTAGTGAAAATTAGTTTCTAAATTTCAACATAAAACGGAGCAACAGTTAAAAGAAAGAGAGAGGGGTGCACAAATTAAAGCTTGTTAATTTGACTAAACATTTCGCAAGTTCAAAATATCAAAATCAAAACTATAAACGCTTTTGAATAACTAAAATGAATGTTGTTTATCAAGCAAACTCCCATGACTAATAGACAAACAAATTTACATGCAAAATATTGGCTATGATATAAAAGTATGCAAATAAAGTTGAAGACTATGGAAATGAAATCGTTTTTGAATACCTTATAAAGCAATTGTTCTGATACAAAAGAAGAAAGAGCTTTAATTTCTTGACACCCTGTTTGTTGCTATGCAATCTATTTATGTTTCTAGATTAAATGATATTTTCAGCAGTTATAACAGTTTTTGTTTACAAACAGATAACTATATATTATATAACTGTCAAATTGGCTTGTTTATTCAGATTTCGAAGCGTATTTACCAAAGACAGACCTCTTCCGAAATTCGTTTTTGAAAAGATTTTAAGAACGTGAAATTTGCTTTAATGTTTCTGTTCCTACATTTGACGAGTTTTGCGAATTGAATTCACTTAAAGTTAAGATCTGATTCATTTCCAAGAAAATCGGAAGATTTGAAGTAAATTGCCGAAAGTGGAAACCAGAACAGGCCTGTAAGTTTTAAAGCAATTGTTCGATTGATCTTCGAATGAATGAATGCATAAATTATATATATATAGCATATACAACAAAAAAACTATATTACATAACTGTTATATTAGCTTGTTTAACCAGATTTCAAAGCGTACTTAATCTGCACAAAAGATAGTTGTTCTTCTTTCAGGTATTATTTTTATTTTTTTTTTGGAATACCTTGTATAGTTTTGGTTACCTTTACAATTTCAACTGTCCTGTGGCGCATGCTGAGCTTTAAAAACATGTTTACTTTTTATAATCGCTTTAGTTTCGATTGGTTTTGTTTTTTTGTATTTGGGCTGGGTTTTCATACCAATTGCAACTACATATCTACATACTGACTATGTTGCAGCGATGTTTCACTTTCTCCGCTGGCATTTTTTGGCTAGCGATTAAAAGACGTTGTTTTTTAGTGGTAAATGCATAATAAATACATAAAATTAAATAAATGCTGTGAGTTGCACATGGACGCTGCGTGTTCCCGCTTCCGCAAAACGCTTAAAGATTCAAGCTATGGACACGGCAGAAATCAAAGCGTTGTCTACATTTGCATATGCATTTCTTTAGGAGATGCTGAGCTGAAGCTGAGGCGGGAGATGCGCAATTTGTGCGTGTGTGTAAGTGTGTGTGTGTGTGTGTGTGTGTGTGTGTGTGGGTAGGTAAGTGTGTGTGTTGATTAATTTATGGCGCTGATAATAATCCGGCACCGGCATCAGCAGCAGCGTGTGATTATGAAATTGATGTTTTTTTTTGTGGTTATTTTTTGTATTTTGGCGCTGCCAAAAAGAAATCAATAACACGGCGGAGGAGTGAAAGACGCTAAGCGGAAACAAGATGAAATTAACATGTGTTTGTCAGCGCCGGCAAAGACATTAGTAACCGCATATACATGCAAACATATACATATATGATGTAATAGGCATTTGATTTTGGAATTGGGTTTCTGGAATTTTTGTCTATTGGCTGCGGAAATTGAACTTCAACTTGATATCGCGTGTAATTAAAGCGCTAAGTATTAATTTAAACAATTTGTATTTGTGGTATGCGCATTTGTGACTTACATAAGCCACCTATAATAATTTCTAAAAAATTTTCTTTTTTACTTCAAATTGGTAACCAAATGCCGCGTTTCAAAACTTGAATTTTCTGACTGCTGTTGCTGCCCTCAAATTCGAGGCGGTTAATCAAATGAAAGTGAAACTTTTTTTTGTTGATTATAACATTTGGTTGTTGTGGGGCGGTGTTTGACTTTGGCTGATTTTGGATTTTGATTTATTGACGTGTCGGACTTAAATGTTTTTCATAAGCTTTTCGGTAATTTGGTGTGTGACAAACGTTTAGAAGCAAACACCCATTAGTCTGTGTCAATCTGTGGGAATCTCAACCAAATTGTTCAAATACAATATAAATATAAATGTTAGTCATACTGTTTTTAATAATTATTATACTTTTTATATCGTTTTTAACTTATGTGCAGCTTGGATTAGTTGGGATTTGGGCATTCGACATCGTAGCCAAAATATAATCGATATGAAAACAAATTTCTTTTAATCATATTTAATGAGCTGTTTTTGTTTTTTTTTTTTTTTTGTTGAGGATTTTGTTGTTTGCGTGTGCGCAAACAGTATATGAATTATATTTCTGTATAGTTATTTGATTTATTTAGCCAGTAGCATTGTTTAATGTGCTTACATTTGCATTTATGTTCGTAATTTTAGCTGCTTTGCGTGTGGATTAACTTTGTTTTGTGTATTGATTAAATACATATTTATCTTGGCTTATTTAACTCCTGTTTTTTCAGTGACGTTCATGTTAAGCACATGAATTTTGAATATAACTCAAATTTTTTTTCTAGCAGCTCTTTATGAATGATTTTTGAAAAATTAACATTTAAGCCGGATTTTGAAAATGCAATTCTTGCACAGTTTTCTTTGCATTTTCATCTTTCAACGTCTAAACACGTGATTCCGTTTCGTGCATCTTGCACAGTTGGAAAGCTAAATATTGTTAAACACTTCTCTGCAATTTTTTGCACGGATTATTTAAAAGATGACGTATTTTGATGATAGAACTTGCATGAAAGTTTAATTCATGCAAGAATTGCATCTTCTAAACACCGTTTTAATTAATTCTGAGCAATAAATAAAAAATTTTTGAATGAAAATACAAATTTCTTTTGTTTATTTTGCAAAAAATCATTTAAAAATCGATTAGTTTTTTTTTAACTCAACAAACCTTAGCATAATCTTAAGTATGTACATTCATATTGGCAAATCTTCCAAAGATACATAGATAACCAATAATTAATGCGTTAAAATATACAATAAATTGCATAATTATAAGAACACGTGCAGGAAGCGATAAATACACAGAATTAAGCGCCCACATTCATAATAATTATTATTAACAATTGGCCGCAGGTGAAAATTATACAATGAAAACTTTAAGCTACAAACAAATTATGCCTAAAGAACTTGTACATATTTTACTACCATATATTTATAGCTCGTTTGAAGTGCTAACAATTGGATTACTTCAAGTTTGAAGTGCAAAAAACAGAAAACACTTGACTTGAGTCTTAGTACAAAGGAATTGCTTGGCAGGCGGTCCCAAAAAAGTTGATGGAGCTCATTTATAATGCCAAATAATAGAAGTATTTTTTCGCACAGCGATTTCTCAAAATATCGTAAATCAGCAGTATCATTAATTTGTATTGATTTTATACAAAAAAATGAAAACAAATTGGCACAAGTGCTTGCATAATGATTATTTTTATGGTATCATTATGGTGAGAGACAGAAATTGAGGTGTTTTGCATAAAATCGAATGTCTACTTATTATTTTTATTATTATTATGTGTTCAACTGATCGATGCCAAGCAAAATGTTAATCAAAATGCTACTTTTAATAGCAGCATATATATTTTATTTTTATTTTTATTTTTATAGTGCTTACCCTGTAAAATGTTTTGAAAATGATTTCAGAAAGTTGTGCAAAAGTCAAAAGAAGGTTTTGGAATGAAATTAAATATATGTATATATATTAAAAATCTGGTTTGCAATATATTTTTGATACAATTCATAAAAACGGTAGTTATTCGAAAATAAATACAAGATCTGTTCAAAAATTATGGGATTTTATAAATATTTATGCATTTAAGTTGTGATAAACTTCTTGTACCCTAAAACTTAGTATGTATAGGGTATACTCAGGTCACATACTTGCTTGTTTATTTTATTTATATATATATATATTGCTATTCCAATGGATTTGCCATGATAAAAAAAAAAATAAAGACAAATTTGACAAAAAAAAAAAACAAATTAAAGAAAACATATGAAGTGTCATGTTTATAGATAAGACATACAAAAGACTCAGGCAGCTTGGCAAGCAAGGAAATACAGAAATACCAATAATATAATAATAATGATAATGCAAACTGAAGCGTGCATAATTAAATTGTTCCCACTGTTTAATTAATGACACTCAAGAAATGCTTTTAAATTCTTGAATTTATTTAACAAGACATGCATCAAACTCAAAACAACGTTAGATATTGTAATTGTTGTTCTTGTTGTTGTAGTCTCCTTTAAGCTTCTTCATTCTTGAAAGGAAGATAATCTTCCTCGAAATTCTTGGGAACCCAATTGCCAAAGAGCGCCTCACCCATGGCAATATATGTCCTGAATAGCGCATTGTAATCCACATGCGGCTTATCCTCCAGCTGTTCGGAATGCGTGGCAGCAGCTTGTTGCAAGTTGCACAGCAGCAGCAGCACGATTGATGCAACTGCCACAAGTGTGCAGTAGAAGTGTAGACGCAACATTATAGCTAGAATTTCAAAAATATTTTAATTGTGTTTTGCACTTGATGTGATCAGTTTTTATAGGCAAATTGCTGACATAATTTGCAATGTTGCCGCAGTTGGCAGCTGGTTGCAACGTGTTTTAGTCAGGCAAACAACATATATGTAGATATGGCAAATATTGTTGTTTTGAGCCGAGTTTGTTAAACACATTTGGCCAAAAAGCGGATCATGGGCAAATGTGTTGAGATAAATTTAATGCTTGTCTGCTGTTTTTAGTATTTATAAGATGCTTTTCAAAAACCATGTGATGAAGAGAACTTAAAATTCTGATAATTTGCATTTGATATGCGTGGATTTTTATTGGTGAGGCTCCACACATGACAACGCCAACGCCAACTACTTCATTAATCATTTGTGGCCAAAAATAAATGAAGAAGTGCTTCAAGTGCAGCTGTTAGATTAACTCTTAAGGTAGTTTAATTGATCGCACGAGCTTTTGTTTAATTAAAAATTTGCAGATTTGGGTCACACGATACTCAAAGTTGGCTTAGCATCACAGTTTCAAGATGCGGAAATTGTCAGCTCTGCTCTGACAGCCCTCCCCATATCAAAAGCCTTGAAAACAAAAAAGCGCGCTTCATAAATTATTTATATACAATATATGTATTGTTAATATATATATATATATATATATCAAAAGTGGGGTTTGCAGCTCCAAGTGTCCATGTGTCGCATTCTTCTTGTTTATCCATGTCGTGAGAAAGATGCAGTCCAATGAAAATGAAAGTCAAAGTTGCTGCCCAAAATTAATGCCATTTCCCACAAGCCAAAGTTACCAAAATGCATTTTTGATATGTTGCAGCAGCAACAACAGCAGGTTGTCACCGGTTCCCAACCGGAGCAACAGCAACAACAGCAACAGCCCAGCAGCAACATCATCATCATCATCATCTCACATAATACGCAATCGATTGTTTTTTGTTGTTTTTGTTTTGTTTTTGGTATCTTCTTCTTTTACGCATATTATAAGACAGTTTTTGGGTTTTGTATTTGCTGCTGCTTCGTTTCTCATTGTGGCCAAATATTTCGATATCTTTGACTTTTCAGTTCAGTTCAGTTCAAGTTCGCGTCTCGAGCGGTTTAGTTTTGAGTTGACGCGTCTCGCCCTGCTCAACGCATTAACTGCAGGATTTAAAGGATATTTCACTCAAAGGATAATGCTTTTGTGTTGCTTCGATAACTGTGAAGTTGAATATTAAAAGTGCTACAAACGAAAATTTAAACTAAGCTGACAACGAATTTATAAAAAAAGCGGCATTTTA
This sequence comes from Hirtodrosophila cameraria, assembly GCA_949708635.1. Taxonomy (NCBI): domain Eukaryota; kingdom Metazoa; phylum Arthropoda; class Insecta; order Diptera; family Drosophilidae; genus Hirtodrosophila; species Hirtodrosophila cameraria. The sequence continues at coordinate 5,811,050 of OX453089.1, forward strand.
AACTTAAGGTATTTTCAAATTGTGCATGAAATAAAAACACAAATAAATTGACATGAACTAAAGCAAATAGAATTTAACAAAAAACAATGTGAACTGGCAACAAAAACTATACATGTGCAACATAATGCGGCTAAACACACAATCTGGTTATTATAAGGAATAATGTTTTAAAAATAAATATAAATTTGTTCTTCATGAATCAAATTTAACCAACAATCAAAATTGAAAGTCTGAAAACTAAAATTAGGCCGATTTCCATTTCCGAATTCGATCAAAAATTTGGGATTATAAGCTGTTCCGAATTCAGAGTTATCGACGGCAAACTTGTTTAAAAATGTTTTGTTTTTAAGACAGTGGAACAAAAAGTTTTCGAGCTTTTCTCAAAAAAAAGAAAAACCATGCCTATTTCATTTGAATCTGGTATCACAAAATCAAAAATCATTCGGAATGAAAAGTTTTATATAAGAAAGTTAATTGGCGTTTTGAGAATATTTAAAGTAAAAAACTAAGAGAGATTGGAAAGTTGATGTGGAATTTTGGGAGTGTTTTAACAAAATAGTTGTATTTAAATTTTAAAATACTATATTTTTCATGTTATCCATTCTATTCCCAATTCCAATTACTACTCAATATGAATCTGGCATTTCACTTTTCGAATGAAATATCAAGCGTTTGAAAAGTTTTCAAAATGATTCTTAATCGCTTTTAAGCTTAGAATAGCTAATAGTTTCAATTCAACAAGTTTTGATCGGAATCGAATATGAGCACATTAAATTGAATTTAATTTTTTTAAATTTTATTCGCATCTGTATTACAGTTGTAAAAAAAAATGATTCTAATATATTATTATGACTAACGACGGTTGTTCTCTGCTTAAGATTACTTCTTTGCAGTCAAAAATGGTTTATTTTATATATCAATTGTTAAGTTATTATTTATTCAGTTATCCTTCAAAATCTGAATCAGCTCAAAGACAATACAAAACATTCTCAGAAAACCAACACATTTGTTTGCCATTCCAAATTTTTAACATGCATACGCAGAACTTTGAATCTCAGATAAACATCAATCGATCAAAACGAATAGAAGTATAAATCTATAAATCCTTATATATCATACCATAAATAGACTGCAATTGCAATTCCTTTTCTTTTATACTCTTCAGTCTCAAAATGATAGCTTAATACGCTGAATTCAACAACCACCCACAATGTATGCCAAACACAAAAGCAATGCGGATATAAAATTGATGATTTCTAAACATCAATAAACGAAGCAGACACAATGCGATCAGCACAATTTGAAGTGGGGCACATTCTCCGGCTTGTAGAATTACGCACTCAATTAACGTCAGTTGACCATAAAGACAGGCACTTGGGGATCGGTTCAAATAAAAGCCAAATGCCGGTACTAAAAATGTGTGAGAAAAAAAAATTCCCCAAAAGAAGATATGTATATGTTTATTTAAGATTGATGTCAGACACGAAAGCTCAAGTATTTTTGTGCAAAGATCCTTTTACTCATCCTCTTTGGTTAAATGTTGCTTAAGTGGGTTTCTTTATTTGCATAGTTCTATTAAAAATAGATTGCTATAATTAAATTGCAGAGTAAAAAAGTGAAACCAGTTCCCAAAGCAGACTAGACTGCGGGCATATGATATCATTGAAGATTTATGGTTTATGGCTGCGTTAAAATGTGCTGCTAATTTATTGGCAACAGACAAGAATACAAATTATTAACAATTTAAGCATTTTTCTCAGTCAAAGTTATAGTAATAATAATTACAGATTACACAAAGCGGAATCAATGTGATTACAACATCAAATAAAAATATTCAAACAAAACAAAATAGTTTAATTTGTCAGCTTCAAGAAATCATTCAAAACGATTTAATAAGCTTGTCCATTCACTTTTAAGCCACCAAATACAAAGCTGTTATACACTGTTAGTATTTATATATATATTTTTTTTAAGCTGCGAGTTTGAATCTTCTTCGTCAGCTTGTCTAAGTTTTTGATGGATCATTGAAAACAATGAGAAGTAAAACAGTTTGCAGTCAAAATATGAGAAATATGATGGACATGATGCGGCTAAAATTTGAATGGGAATGCTTCCTCATTGTTAGTTTTACATTACGAGTAATGTTTTGGTCAAAGTTGCTCTTGATTTTGACCCTGAATATGTCGAATTGATGTAATTCGATTGTTACACTTTGCTCTTGGATTTCAAGTTCACTTCAAAGTAATTTATTATAAATTCAAATGCATTTGCATAATGTAATTGTAATTGTAATTATAATTGTAATAGAGTTATTTTCGACTTAATTATATACATATGTTTCATAACTAAAAAATATGCCTATGGCAATCTTTGGTGATGCCAGTCATTAAAATACAATTAGATGCTGCTTAGATAGTCATTATAAACATGATATAGAACTGGTATGCTTACAGTTTATTGACATACACTGAGGTTATTGACATGCTAGTAATGTTAATGTTTAATATTTGAAGTAAACAATAGTTTGTTTAGAAAACTTTTAATTGTCATCAAAGATGCGCACACAAGAAATTAGTTTTGCATAGCTATTGAGTAATTTTTACATCATCAATTCATCGTTTGAAATCAAGTCAAATAGTTATCTGAAATTAAGCATGCACCTTATATAATCGATTAAGTTATCAAATGTTTTGCCGCAGACAGTTAAAATTGGAAAATAATTAAATGCTGATTTGCTTTTTTTTCTTTATTTTCTTATTTTATATATTTTAACTTTTTTGTTATTTATTTCTTTTGGCTTTTTGTTAGCGAAACAAAGACACATAAAATTGATAGCTCTTTGTTGCTTGGCAAATTGTTGGCAACTACTGTTGTATATAATTTATTTATGTATATGTATGTATGTTGTTTATTTGTTTGTTCATTTATTGACTATAGTTTTGGGAGCTTCATTCAATCAACAGTTGTTCAATTTCATTTTGCGCACTTCATGTGACATGATCTTCACAATGGGCACTGTACTGTGTACCAAGTGCTTTTGGCATTTTGATTTTTTAATTGTTTTCGGCTTCCTTACAAAACATAAATATTCAATTCAATACAATTGCAGGCAATTTTCATGGCAAGTACTTAAGAAATGCACAAAACATGTCAAGTGTTCAAACTGTCGGCAAGTTCGTTTCCTAAGTCTTTCGTTTGCTGTCTACAAAATTTAGCAAAAGTGCTGCCTGAAAAGTAATACAATATATATAATTTGTTAGGCTCTAATAGGAATACGTCTGCTGCCATCATTTAAAAATAATCAAAGACATAATGAGCTGTCAGTAACTTGACCTTAACATGTGTTTGCTTAGTTGCTACCAAGCACTGAATCAAACAACACTCAAATTTATAGTTTAAAATAATAGTTGACTATGATAATTATTAATTAGTCACATTTGGAAATGATTAAATGTATTTGATAGCTTCGGCCCATCAATTTGCTAGCGTGATTAATGAAAGTTTAGATTAAGTTTTTAATATTAAAGTTTAAAAGCATAGAAGTTAGCATTGGAATAATCTATAAAAAAAGTAAAGCTAAGTTGAATAAAATCAACTGATGGTTAAAGGCTCATGAGTATATCTGTAATTCTTAACACATTGCCATTATAAAGTAGTTCTTAACAGCTGTGAAAGCACATTAAAGCTTAAAGCAAGCTTTAATGTATGAAAATCTCGCTTGATTAAAACTTACAAAAATTTAGGCACTAAGTATTTAACTCTCGATTTAAACAGCTATGTGTATTGGTTCCTGATTTTTAAATTAAGTTCATTAATATGAGTAGGAAATTGTTTTAAATAGCTTTGAAAGCACATGAAAGCTTTAAACGCTTTTAAGTATTGACATATCGCTTATTTAAAACAGACATCAATTTAATAATACGTATTCAACTCTTGATCTCACCAACTATGTTTATTCATAATTCTGAAACTAAGTTTCTAATTATGAGTAGGAAATTGTTGTTAATATGTTTGCGTCCGCTATAAAAAATGAAGCCTATCAAAAATGCCTAAGCATTATGTAGATCAAACGGAAATTGTAGCAGTTATTTGAAGGTCATTTGCCCACAAAACTTGAGCAATAGTTTCCTTTTATTATGGTGCCAGTTGCCAGAGATAAGATACCAGTGAATATTTTAGTAATGTATCATGCATATAAGGCAATTGTTTTCTATAAATGTTATGGTATGCATATGTTAAACTGAAGAATTGAATGTGATGGTGTGATGAATCCCACGCAAATGCCATTAATGCCGTTGACAGTGCCGTTAAATAGTCAATGCACAGCTGCCAATTCAAGTTTGTTTTGATTTCGTGAATCAGCATGGAACACGTCTAATGCTCGCTTATTTTGGTTACGTATGAGCTTAAAGATGGACACGCCTCAATGTGGTTTCAGCTGTGGTTGTATTTATGCTAATTAGTTGGCTAGTTTTTGGCTCTTACGTCGTCGTCGCTGGGCAGGCGTTTTACATTCAAATGTTTAAATGTTTTCAACAGCATGTTCATTTTAATCAATGAATGTTTATTGATTCATAATTTATCAATCACCCTAATGCATAATGTTTTGTAAGCGCACAATTAACATATTATTTGACTTTTGCTTTCAGCATGTCCATGCCCATGCCCCGGTTACGGTTACGATTGCTGCTGCTCCCATTGCTGCTGCTGCTTGGAGGAACCAGCGCAGAGGGCAACTTTGAGGATGCAGACAAGTCGAATGATTATACCGATCAGCAGTATGATTTGAGACACACGATACCTGGAGAGCCTGGCCTTGACTATCCCATTTTGAGTGAAGTGCCCAAGACGAGTTTTGTCTGCAAGGATCGTCATGAAGGTACGCTTTAAAGTAGAGTTTAAAACTGATCGATGAGACTATCTGTAGTATCGATGGGGCTATGGATAGTATCGATTGTTTCCATTTCAAGGTACATGGAATAGACATTCTTTTACATTCTTTTTTTATTACTGTCAGTTAAATACTATCGATATAATGGAAACTAAACTAGAATTATTTGATCTTTCCAATGGCGATACTATTCAATCGAATCGACATGAATAAGCCAAACATAATCATTTGTTAATGCCAACTAAATGGATACTATCGAACCAACATGGATTAGTCATACGTTTACTATCGATTGTATCGAAACTACGTTAAATTCGATCGATAGTATCGAATCTAAATTTAACTAGATCTAATTGATCTATCAAATGAGAACACTATCAAAAAAATCCTCTTTTGTTGCTTAATAGCTATTTTGAGACTTTCGATAGTATCGACAACTTAAACAAAACAACACAATCCAATTCTAATCAGATTAACTGAGCTATTTTTGACAACTTTCAGGGTACTATGCGGATGTGGAGAGTCGTTGTCAGGCGTTTCGCATTTGTGCGCATACCGCACGCTCCGCGCAAGGATTTGGATTTCTCTGTCCGAATGGCACGATTTTCAGTCAGCAGAAGTTTGTGTGCGATTGGTATCGCAATGTCGACTGTGATGTCTCGGAGCGGTATTATGACATGAATCTGGAGAACAGTGTGGGCAGCACACAGCAGATGATGGAGCGTGTACGTCAAATGATGGAATATCCCACAATGACTATTTCAAAGGCGCTGCAGCAGCAGCAGCAACAACAGCAGCAACCCAATCACAAACATCAAACGCTGAGCAAGGATTTGAGCAATCTCAGTGGTGTGCTGAGCCAACCTGCTGCAATTCAAACCAACAATGTGGTACTGCATGGTGAAGACATCAAAAGTGAAGCTTTGCCGGCAACAGCAACAGCTACAAATGGCAATAGCGATGATGACATCTATGTAAATAGCCTGGGTGAGCTCTCTTCAGATCCGGGCATTCAATTCGATCATACCAATGCTCACATCATAGCTGAGTACCCACGTGAGTACCACTACCAAAAGCAAAAGACTTTTGCTGAGCGCGTCAATGCAGGCTTGGAGCAAACCGATGCCGCAGCTGCTTCCACTGAGCAGATGGCACCAGAGTATATCAAGCATATTCGCAACACCAATGATGAGGCCACTCAAATGGATTTGGTCTCGAACATTAATAATTTGCTGGAGGAGGTATCTACCGATTTGGATCCCAGCGTCTCTGGCTACCAATCGATGAGTCCCCAGAAGGTGAAGCAACCTTTTCGATTCCTAAGCCGTGGCTTTGCCATGCAAGCGAATAAGGAACAAGGCAGTAAATCTACCTCCACAAGTTCCTCCTCTTCTTATGTGTACAACAGACCTAAGCAGTCGCTGGGCACAGTCAGATTTACGGTAAGTTTCTTCAATTGTTTTATTTTTATGCTATCGATAATATCGAAAAGCCACTATCGAGATTTTTTTCACTATCTTTGATATCTATAAAACAGAGATAGTGGATAAACTGGCGCTATATTGCTAATGAGCCAATAGCCAGGGTTTTCCACTATTGATACTATCGAACCGGCTATCGAAGGTACTATGGATTACAATTATAATTATCGATAGGTCCACTATCGAGATTTTTTCACTCTCTTTGATATCAAAAAAAAAAAAAGATAGTGGCTTAACCATGCCAACTCGATAGTATCAATAAGCCATTTTCCAGTTTTTTCACTTTTCACACTATCGAACTGCCTATCGAAAATAAATATTACAGTTATCGATAAGCCACTATACTATATATAAAACCAAATATAGTGGCCAAGGATAAGTAAAACTATCGAGTTTTATTTATCTATTGATACTATCAAACCACCTATCTAAGTTATGTCATAGTAACAGTAATAGAAAAATCACTATCGAGGTTTTTTTATAATCGATTAAATTAAAACGACTTAACTAAAGCTCTTCGCTTTTTAGCTTTACACATATATCTAAATCTTAAACTATCTACCACAACTATCTTTCAACTCTCTCTCTCTCTCTCTCTCTCTCTCTCTCTCTCTCTCTATCTATCTCCCTCTCAATTTATGTCTATTTCTAACTCTTTCGCTAATCTATTGAACTGTCGCCTACAACTTTGCCATTCACAAACATACATCTTAAACCACAATATAAAAACTGAAACCACAACTAAAGCCCAATGAGATACCCATTAATGCTCACAAAGACACTGAACATAAGTTGAATTTTAATAATGACAAAAGCACAGTCAGCACAACCACCACAACCACTGAACCCATAATTACCGAACCAATTGAAGCATTGTTAATAGCGCCTACATTGCCGCCATTTGAGGCAGAAGAAGAGACAACAACAGCAACATCAACAACAACAACAACAGTCGAACCAACTACAGTGGCCATCAATTACAGCAGCGAATTGCCCATCATAGAGTCCATAGGACAAGCTGCTGCTTTGACTGCCAGCCATACGCTGAGCGAGGATTTACTGCAGGATGTGGCTCCTCTGAGTGGTGCAACGGCTGATAAGGCGGATGTGCATCTGCAAGCGGAAAAGTTGTTGGTGGCTGGCGTCAAGCTGACCTCGCACGATGAGCACACCGCATTGCGCACAAACCAATTAACACTGGGCAGGCCAGCGAGCAGCACCACCAGCAAGCCAGCAATCAGAACCACGCCCATGATGAGCACTTCGACAGAAACTGTCACAGAGATTAGCAGCACTCAAGAGCGCATACGCAGCTATCGACGCTTTGCACACAAGCGTAATGTTGGCTTAAGCAGCACAAAGCGACGCAGCACAACGACGCCAACCACCAGCAGAAGCACAACCACAAGCACACAGCGCACCACTTCACCCACACGCAGTTATATTGAACGTTTGGCCGCGAGTCGATTGCGTCTATCACGTTTATCACTTGCAACGAAGCCAACAAAGTCAACAAAACCCACAACAGCAGCAGCAGTAACAGCAGCAGCAACCACAGCAGCAGCAGCGACAACCAGCACCACAGCAACACCTTTATCGCCGCTGCGCGCTGCCGCCGACCAGGGACCAAACAAGAAGCTTGCCGTGCGCAATATTGACAGGGAAACGGGACAGCAGAAAACTAGCTGGGATAGTGTGCAAAGCAATTTGCAACGCTTTCAAGTGCAGCGTGGCAATCGTGTCTACACGCCAGCAACACGTGCCAGCAGCAGCACAAGCAGCAGTACTAGCAGCAGCAGCAGCAGCAGCAACATTGTAAGCAGAGGCACCACCAGCATAACCACCCGACCAACATTAGCCACAACTGTGCAACGTGGTCGCAATCGTCATACCAGCTACAGAACACAAGCGCCACAGCAGCGCACACGCGGTACAACCACACCGCGTAGCACGACAACCACCATAGCAACTACACAGCGCACCACCTCCGCTGCGCTTTCGACATTATCGCAGCAAATCTCTGCTTTGGCCTCCGGTTATACCTATACACCTGCGCCTCCACAATCAACCACACACATTAGCAATACATACAGCCACAATACACCCACATCAATACAAACACAAACTGTTGCCACACAACAACAACAGCCACAAACACAAACCACTTCAAGCCTTTCCACTTCCTCTGCCTCTTTCCTGCCCTTTGATAAGCTAACGCGTGCCATTGCTGACGAATCAATTTTACAGAACTTTAAAAGCAGCCATAATCAGCGAAGCAATGCCAATGTCCACCAGCAGCAGCAACAGCAGCAACAGCGCGTTACAAAGCCAACAACAAGCAACAGCTACAACTATCCCAAACCAGCAGCAGCAGCAGCACCAAGTGAGCTTTATTTACAATCGAATTAATGTTTATGTTATAATACATATTCTTAATATTGCAGCTCTTGGCAGCCTGACCATACCACAACGTCCACAACAGCAACAGCTGCCGCAGTTGGTGCTGCCAGCTCAGCCAGGCATTGTTATTGCTCGTGCGGAAGGACAACGCATTGCCGCTAATTCAGCCAGCAACATCATCTCCTCGCTGGTTAATCAGCCACAAGTCAAGACTCCTCAAGCTAACTCATATGTGGCACTTAGCGATTTTCTGAATAATAAGTTTGGACAGACTGCCGGCAGCAGCAGCAATGCACCAAGTTCTGCTACATTGCAGCAGCAACATCAGGGCTCACAACTACAACATCGTCCGCAGCAGCAGCAACAACAGCCATTGCAACAGCAGCGGCAACAGCAGTCATTGCAGCATCAGCAACAACAGCCATTGCAGCAGCAGCATCAGCAACAACAATCACTACAGCAGCGGCAGCCACTCCATCAACAGCAACCGCAACAAATACACCAGCAACAAAGTCAGCCACAAAAACAACAGCAGCAACAACAGCTGAACTATATAACGCAGCGCTACCAACAGCAGTCACAAGAGCAGCAAAATCAGCAACGCCAACAACAGCAACAGCAGCGTCAACAACAGCAACGTCATCAGCAACAACAGCAATATCAATCACAGCAACAGCAATATTTCCATTCACAACAGCAGCAATTGCACAAACGTCAACAACCACAGCAACAACAATTCAATTATCAAACGCAATTCCAGCAACAGCCTTATCAAACACATCAATTCCAACAGCAACAGTCTAACCAGCAACACTCCCAGCTGCAACAGCCTAACCAGCAACAGCCTAACCAGCAACAATCGCAGCTGCAACAGTCCACCCAGCAACAATCTCATCAGCAACAGTCGCAACGCCCTTCCATACACTCCATACAACAGCCCTATCTGACGCCCAATATATTTTTGCCCTATCAACAGCAACAGCAACTGTTGCCACTATTTCCACCTTTGGCATCAACATCAGCAGCAGCAGCAACATTACCTGCCATATCGAAAACAACACATGTTGCCGCTGGGCGTGGAGATCATCTGAATGTTCAGTTGCCGGCATTGCCTAATGGCTTGATACCAACGCCAACATTGCAGATTGCACAGAAGCGCAGCGATGTCAAAATCAATCAGTTGCAGCTGAGCAGCAGCAACAGAAAGGGTTCTGTCCTAGATCAGGGACAGGAGGCTGCCTTCTATTCGGGTCGCACATCCTACGAGGTGCCACAAAGCAGCATTGGACGGCTGCCGAATGATATAACGCATCTGATGCGACATCGTCAGCGTCGGCATTAGGAAGATAAGCACAGAATGCTGGTGAGGATCAGAATCAGACGGATTGAGATTACTACTACAAAGCTAAGTTATTATTTATATCTTAAGTTAAGTTAATGCAATTGTAAAATACGATTCTATCTATATATATTTATTTATAAATAAAACGACAAATTTGTTGAAAACGATTCTTTGGTTGTTTTTTTGTTTTTGTTTATGCTTTAGTTCTTTGTGAGATTAAGTTTTATTGTTTATGTGTTTAGAATTGTTGCCTTATAATAATGAATACAAATACAATACAATGTTTTACTTTTACATATGTAGCTAGCGTAATTATTATTATTAATTATATTATATTATATTATATATATATTGTTTTACAATATTCCATTTTGAATAGGTTTCGAATGTTTTTAATTGGTGTCAAACATTTTCTATTTACGATTATATGCTTAACCTAATTAATGCTGTGCACAATGCATATATCATTATAATTATCATTATCATAAACGTAATCATAATCATAGTTCGTTATTAATATATATATATTTAAATGGTATGGCATGGAGTATTTGTTTATACATACATATATAAAATTGAACTAAATTATCAATTGGCATATGCATAAATTATTGAAAACAAAATTTGTGATGCAACCAGCAAAGACTCTCCAAGGATTTCATATATAATGCGGTGCAAAGTAAAACAGGCAATGTAAAGTATTTGCTTTAACGTAATTAAAAACTAAAAAAAAGGTACTACAGTAAGGTAGATACTAAGTATTACTTTAAACAATAATTAAAATAATAATATATGAATAATTTATACATATATAAACAATTCAAGTTTAAACATACGTCCGCCAGTTTGCATCCATAAATGTACAGCAATTATTATTTTGTACATAAGTTATAAAAATATTACACAACGCAATTAGGATCAGTTTGAGGAGCAGAATCAGCGCGATGACCCTGATCCTTGCTGCAGTCAGCATTAAGTCTCGTTTGGTTTTTTACACGCAATAATCGTTTAGCCATTTTCATAATCATTATGTACACAGAGCGGGCAACAACCTTGGATTAGGATACAGTTTCAGTTTCGTTACGGTTATGGTTGCTATGCCAGCTCAGCGTGCGGTCAACGCGTGACGTCCATGCGACATTTCTTAACTAACACGCGTACTCAGGGAAGCGAATTAATATTAAATATCGGCGGTGGTGCGGGTGCCAAGGCAGCAATCGTTGCAGATCCGGTTCCGGTTGCGGGCGCCGTTGTTGGCGCTGTTACTAAAGCTGTTGGCATTGTTGCTACAGTTGCTGCTTTTGTTCCCTCGGGCGCATGCAGCTCACAAAAGACTTTACGATTCTGCTCGCACAGGCTCCAGCTGGCGGAACGGGCGCAGGGTACATGGGCAGCTGCCTTGCAGGCACGGTGAAAGCAACAAACATTGGCGCCAGGCTGTGCACAATGCACACATTGATAGCGTGTGCTGTCCCAGACTGCAGCATCCAGGCCATTGACATGGGCGCCAATTAATTGTATATCATTGGCCCAAACGGCGCAATCCTCATGCATCCAAATCTCATAGCCATGTTCGGAGGTCTTGGACATGCCGCGAAACGTCTCAATGAACTTGTTCTCATGACTGCAATCTAAGGGATCCTGTGAGGAGCTCAGCGATTCATTCTGATCATCGCTGTAGCAATAGACGCTGTCGTGGGTCTGCTTGCGTTTACGTTTGTGCTGCAAAGATACAACAAAAAAATGAGTATACAGAGACTTGTTAGTTACTTCAACGCGAATTTACCATGGTTATCTTGGGCGCCTGCATAATGTTGGCTAGCGTGGCAGGCACAACGGGCAGATTGCGTGCCTGCACCTTGACCATATCCGCAAGCTTGCGCTTGCTCACAAACAGTCCATCGATGTCCTGTGCGCCGGCAGGCAGCTGCAATGCAGAACGATACTCCTCACAGTCGATGGAAACCAAATAAGGGCCAAAGAGATCACCCAGGCCAAGCTTGTGCGGACCACGTTTGCAGAACACACAAATCCAACTGGAATCGGTGGTATCCGCATCATAACGATTGCTCAACGTTGAGCTATGCATGCCACGCACATTTTTGCGCTCATGCGGCGCTTTTATGTGCTTCTTCTTGATCTGCTTCTCATTGACATCCTCGGCGTTGTGTGTGTTCTTAATGCTAATGCAGCCATCCGGCTTGATCAGTATAAATGGTGACTTAAATCTGAGATCTGCAGCAGCAGCAGCGGCAGCAGCCGCAGCGCCATTATCACGATAAGGCGCCGGCGTGCTATCCTCATCCAAAATGAAAGCCTTGCGTCCGCCGCCGCCACCCTTTTTGCCATTCTGTTTGCCGCTGTTCTTGCCACTGTTCTTGCCACCCTTCTTACCCTTGGCTGTGGCATTCTTTTGATTCTTCTTTTTGCTGCTGGCATTGTTGAGCTTGACGCTGACCGTTTTAGCGGCCGCTGCCGCCACTGCTACAGCTGCTGCCTCGCTTAGCTTACGCGCAGCAAGCGCTGCTGCTGCTTCCGCTGCTGCTGCTGCTGTTGCCTCGCTTAGCTGACGCGCAGCAAGCGCTGCTGCTGCTGCTGCTGATGTGCTTGGCTTATCATCATCGCTGTCTATCAGTATGGGCTCTGGTTCTGGTATTGTTGGCGGCGGCGGCAACGGCACCTGCTTCTTGCGCGCTGCTGCCGTTGTCTTCTTCACCTTGACTGGCTGATCATCGATGGTAAAACGCAGCAGCGAGACATCCATGCCCATGGAAAGTCGACGTGGTGGCATGCAGCGCGTTGGCGGCGTACGTGGCACAACGTTAACGCTGGGCGATGTTGTAGCTGGCGGTGTTGCTGTTGCTGCAGGTGATGCTGCTGCTGCTGCTGCTGTTGGCGCTGGAGAAGGCGTTTGTTCTAAACGCTGCTTGGTTGGTGAAATTGATTTTGCTGGCGTTGGCGTTGAACTGCGTATGGGACTGGGCATTGTTGACTTCATAGCTGCTTTGGTGGCCACGGGCCTTAGCTCAGGCGTGGGAATTGTTACTGCTACTGCTGCCTGTTTTTTCTCCGCTGCCGTTTTGGCCTCTAGCGCCAATTGTGCGCTTATATATTGCTTGGTTTCAGCTGCTATGCATTCGGTCAGCTCAACGCTGGGCGGTCCATCGGCGGCGGGCTCATCTTCTATGCCGGCAAACATGCGCTCCAGTTTATCTTCCACCTCGTTAAAGTGCAAGGGCTCGGAGAGCACAGCGGCTGTTGCAATTGTTGCTGTTGTTGTTGTCGTTGTTGATGCTGCTGCTGGAGGAGTTGATGCTTTGCTTGGGGGCGACTGTATTTCGTCGTCATCATCGTGCACGCTTACCGCTGGCTTGGCATCTATGTCGCCCTGTTCAACTAAGGCGGGCGAGGCGGGCGTATCTGTGATAGGCTTGTTATTGTCTTGCTGATGTTCTGGCTCCTGTTGCTGCTGCTGTTGCTCTTGATCTCGCTCTTGCTGCTTAAGCTGTGGCAATTCGCTGGCCAGACTGCTGTGACTGCTGGCCGCACTGCTGCTGCTGGAACTGCTGCTGCTGCTGTTGCTCTGCGGACTGGGCGGCGGCAGCTGCTTTGTAGCTTCATTTGTTGCTTTCGTTTCCGTTAATTGCTCCTGTGACAGCTCATCATTCTGCTGCTGTTGCTGCTGCTGCGGTTGTTCCTGCTGTTGTTGTTGCTCAGTCAGACTGCGTAGCAGCAATGCCTGTCGCTGCTTCTTGGTCTTGGGATTATCTGTATCGTTGTACAACGACGAGCTGTTGCTATTCTCAGCAGCAACAGCTGCAGGCGACAATGAACGTCCATTTTCCTGCGGCAGCTCGTGCTCAGTCCCAACCGTTTTTAGGTCCTTAAGGCCAAAGGGCTGAAAGTCAACCATATCGTTGCCATTCTTGGGTGATTGCTTGGGACTGCAGCTGTTGCTGAGTGGACTTGGCGTGCGCTGCCTTTTTGCATTCTCGTTGGGCGTTAGACGCATAACTTGACTGGCTTTACGTTTGCGTCGCTTGCGACTATTGCTGCTGTTGCTGTTTGACTCGAGCGACTCTTCATTCGAGGTGGTCATGTACGGCGATTCGGGTGCCTCCGGCAGCTGTTTGTCATCCGCAGCAGTTGGAGCTGGAGCAGCTGGAGAAGCTGCAACAGCAGCGGGCGGCGGCGGTGCTGGCGGCGCACTATTGCTGCTGCTGCGATATGCGGCTGTCGTTGTGGACAAATCTGTAATGACCGGTTGAGCCTCCTCCTGCGTCTTTTCCTCTGGCTTGTGCTTGGACAATATGTCGAGATTCGTCAATTGCGTAGTGCGGGAATGCATTTGTGGCGTTTGTGTTTGCAGCGGCGTTGCTGGTTGCTGCTGCTGTTGTTGTTGCTGCTGCTGTTGCTGAAATTGTGCGCTGGTCAAGTGTGGTGGCGCCGGCGGTGCTAGATGCTGATTGTGATGCGTTGGTGGTGCATAGTGTAAATGTTGCTGCTGCTCCTGCTGCATGTGTTGTTGCTGTTGCTGCTGTTGTTGTTGTTGTGGCGCATAACTGGCAACGTTTGCATGCAACTGATGATGCAGATGCAGCTGATTATAGTCCAGCGGCGATTGTGGCGTTGGCGGTGTCTGTGGTCCATTATATTTCATACTCGTTGGCGGCGTCATGTATGGATGCTGTTGTTGTTGTTGTTGCTGATGCTGCTGTTGCTGATGATAGTTGCGCAGTGGCGAGGCTACAGAAAAACAAGAGACAATAATTAGTAAGAGTTTTCTTAAGCTGCTTTCAAAACATACGCTTCTTTGCATGTTGTTGCTGCTGTTGCATGTTCTGCGTTCCCAGCTTGCCCGTGGCTCCTGGAGTATAGCTGCAATCCTTGCTGCTCAGCTCAGTGTTCTTTTGCATGCTTTTAAGCTGCGTCAACTTGAAGTTCTCATCACGATTCTGCATATAATGTGGCACATTGTTGTTGCTACTGCCGCTGCTGCTGTTGGTGTTGCTACTGCTGTTGTTGTGATTGTTATTGTTGGGCGGGGTACTCGGCGGTGGTGGCAGCAGCGACTCGCATTCGACACCACCAGCACCATTTGCATTCAAATATTTGTTAGCAGCGCTTGCAGGCGACGCCGAACCGGACATGCCGGGTGGCAAGTGTCCTTGCTGTGCTCCTGCGGGCGTGTTTGTGGTCAAATTGTGACTATTTG
Source organism: Hirtodrosophila cameraria (assembly GCA_949708635.1). Classification (NCBI taxonomy): domain Eukaryota; kingdom Metazoa; phylum Arthropoda; class Insecta; order Diptera; family Drosophilidae; genus Hirtodrosophila; species Hirtodrosophila cameraria. Next base: position 5,826,379 of record OX453089.1, read on the forward strand.
TGAAAATATATATAAAAATATTGTTTTTAATATACAAGACAATTCTATTTAGTAGTACAAACTCAGTTTTAAATTAATATTCTTGCTTTTTGCCATAATTCCTTTTTTTCTCATCTTTTGCCAGCTTATTTTTTCTTGTTTTTATCTGTTAGTTGTTTTAAACAAAAACAATTGTTTAAAATACAATATATATTACATATTAAAACTTGGTTTCTTTCTGTTCATGTCAAAGTAAACATGCACTTAATAGTTCTAACACGATGTTCTTCATGTTAAATGTTGTGCCAGACAAAAATTATCAGGCAGTTAAATGACATGATAAATATTTGTTAGGAAAATTGATTTGCAGTCTTGGCAGCTATTATCATACAATTGATTTGTTTTGTATATAAAATAACTTTAGTTACATATAAATAATAGTAACATATTCGAATTTTATTTGACAAATATAATTATAGGAAACCAAACTAATTTGTATGACTGAGTATGTATCAGTTGTTTTTCTAAACGAATTTTACATTAACATTTGAATAAGGTGGAGTGAGAAATGAACATAAGTACACAATCAGAAGTACACAGCACAGAAAATTTTCAAACAGTGCTTCCAACTTGTTCAAAATATGCTGCCAACTTGCTGATAAGGTGCTGCCAACTTATCGACAAGGCGTTGGCACAATTAGAAAACATATTGCTAACATGTGGTTGGAAAACTCAAAGCAATTTAACTTAATATTAAATTTACAATGGACTTTGACATGAACCTTATAAAATATGCCTAAGCTTTAACATTACAGCTAATTAAATCTTACATCGTTGGGTAGTTTGGCGGCGCATGCAAATGTGACTGCTGTTGTTGTTGCTGCTGCTGTTGTGTTTGCTGCTGCTGCTGTTGTTGTTGTTGTTGCTGTTGTTGGCCAGATTTATTCAGCGTTGGCGCAGCGCTGCGACTTGACTGCAGCGACAAATCCATGGAGTCAAAAGGTAATGTTCCAGTATATGGTGGCGCCAGCAAAGGATTCATTTGATGATGATGATCCAGCTGCAGGACAAAACACACAAATTAATATATATACCAAAATAAGAGCTAAGACTAAGATAAAACTAAAAGAGCTATAAGAGAAGCAATAACAAATGCAGAGATAGAGCAACGGCTATGGGAATTAACACTACGGGAAGCAGTTGGAGTTGGATTTGTTTGTTGTTTGTTTTGTTTGTTGCATGCGTTGCGTCTAAGAAACTCGAAACGAGTGAAATAAGAGACAAGCGACAAAAAGGAACTACGCTAATTACGTTTTTATGATTGGCCGACATAAAATTGTAAATGGCATCGGTCGACGATTGCAGCGGCAGCGGCGGCGGCTGGGCGGACGTATGCCAGGCCAAGGGGGAGCGCACCATGGGCCGCTCGTTGGACATGTGCGCCAATTGTGGCTGCCGCGGTATATACGAAGGTATCTGCAGAGGGGGGGATTGTTGTTGTTGTTGATGTGCCTAACCAATGTGAAAACAAATACTTACTTGCAAAGGATTCCATGAAGGATTCTGTGCCGCTTGACTCAAATGACCGTGCGGATGATTGTTGTTGGACATGTTGCGAAAAATGTTCGATTCAAAACTAATTTTCCTATGTAACCATTCAAGAAACAAATTTTAAGTTTAACTAGTATCAAGGCGGAACCGGAAACGGAAACTTGGCAAAGGACTCGTGTTGAATAATTTACTAATAGTTTGCAACACTTGGCCGCATTTAACTTTTCGAATTGGAGGGGCAACAAAAAAAAAAAAAACAACTAGCGCTGTCTATATAAGAACATACGGCATGAGTTATTTTTTGTATATCCTGTGAACCATTTCTTTACAGTGATGCCCATTAAAGTAGCACATGTTTAGCTTTGATAGTTGACTAACGAATAGATATTGTTTAAAGTATAAACAAATTTCACACGCACTTTTCGTTTTCCACACACACACCAATCACACGGACCACACAATCCACCCACTTGCAAAAGGTTTATTTTTTCGCTCCTTGCGCGATAACGCAGACAGTCGATAAATATGTTGTTATCGACAGTCGTTGGCGTTGTTTTGCATGCCCGTCCCTGGTTTTTGGGGCGCTACGCGATAAACACGCGGTCTTTGTAACAATAAAATGTTTTGAATGTTTTATTTTTGTTATATGTTAGAACAATGTGAGTGGCAGGGCATAATATAAAGGTGAGTATTAGTTGGAAAGTTTTTAATTTATTTTGTTAGCACTGTTTTGCACAATACCTCCAATCTTTCCTTCTCTCTCTCTCTCACTCCCGCTCTCACACACACACACTCAAGTGCAGCGCATTGCAGCTTCGTTGCGACTGTTTCTTTTTTTTTTTTTTGCGAATTACTTGTTTTGGGCCGAAAACAGAGGCAGGCCAAAACCAAGCCTTGCCAAATTGCACAAACACACGCACTTTGTTGCTAACACATTTGTATGTTCATTTTGTACAACATTTGTCACTTTGTTCAACAAATGTTTGTTGCAAATTTATGTGATTTTGTTAGGCGTATTTCAATTTGTTTAAAACAAAATATATATTTTACGTGTGCTACTGCTTGTGTGTTATGAGTGTGTACATGTGTGTGTGTGTGCGTATGCGTGTGTGTTTTTGCTGGTTCACGAGCAGAGTTGATGAACTGCAGTTCTGGTTCCGTTTGAAGTACGCACGCACATGCCATAAAGCAAACATAAAACAATATTAAATACATATATAAATAAACAGCATTAAATATATATTTAAATTGTATGTACAAATATAAAAACAAATACTTTTTGTTGGCACATTGCTGCATTAAATTATACGCGGGCAAAGCAGTCAGCTTTTTGTCGTGCACCTCTGCCATGCTGTGCGCATTTGTGCAGCCCTGCGACTGAATTTCATATTAAAACTGCATAAACAATTTTACAACTCCAGCTAATAACTTGTATGTGCGCATAGCTGCAAAGCAAGCAAATAACAGCGTATTCAAAATATAAATATATTTAGTAAAATGAGTGCTACAAAGCGTGGTGCATTTATTGTTGTCGAAGGTTGCGATCGTTGCGGCAAAACCACACAAAGCCGGCTATTGTGTAAGTAAACTAAGCACATGATAAAGCTGAGTTCAAACGTGCTTCGATATCGTTTAACAAATATATATTAATGTGCTTAACATTATTAGCATTTTAAATTTGCAAATTTTGAAGTTAATTTTACATTTAATCATTTGCATGCATTTATTTGCATTGAAGTTCAAACAAATATAGCGCGAGATAATCGGCTCGTGTGAACTCAGCTTATCGATAACGATTGTTATCTAAAATTCTCAATTTTGTTTACACACAGTCGAGTTCCTGTCCAAGAAGGGCATTGCTGTAAAGCAAATCAATTTTCCGGATCGCTCCACACAGATTGGTCAAGTCATCAATTCGTATTTGACGAATGCACTGGAACTACCCGATGAAGCTATACACTTGATGTTTTCCGTTAATCGCTGGGAGCGCGTTAATAGCATCAAAAAGGAACTCTTGGCCGGCACAACCTTGATTTGTGATCGCTATGCGTACTCCGGTGCGGCTTATACAGCAGCCAAGGGTCTGGATTTTGATTGGTGCTGTGCACCCGACCGTGGTCTCTTGAAGCCCGATGCTGTCTTCTATCTGAAGGCAAATCTTGATGAGTTGACGTCACGCGGCAGCTACGGAGAGGAGCGGTTTGATAACTTTTATTATTTATAAGTAATTGCAACTATATAACTAATTTCTTGTTCTTTTGTTGCAGCTATGAAAAACTGGAATTTCAGCGCAAGGTAGCCGCTGTGTTCGATCGCTTTTGTGCCAAGGAGTCGAGCTATTGGCATCAAATCGATGCCAGCGGTCCAAAGCAGCAGCTGCATGAGCAAATTGCGGAAATCACTGAGAAATTATTGGAGCAAGCAGCGGAAAAACCCCTGGAAAAGCTCACCTAAAACATTTTCCAAATGAACACAGCACGCTTTTCATGTTTATGCACACGTTTGATGTTTAATTTACGATGTGTCCTTATTATATATATATGTAAATTATTTTAAGCATTGATAAATGCATTTGTATAAATAATTACCTCCATATGGGATTAAGCATTGAACTAACGGTTTGTTCAAACACACAAATATACATTTGTTCATGTTCTATATAAGCCTATTTGATTTATAATCATCAAATGTGTCTCTAAAGGAAAAATGCACATCTCTTGGTTTGCTCCATTGTATTTAATTTAACTTAACTATACAAATTTTTTTGTGTTTACAATTATATTGAACAGGTATTACGGCTAAAACCACAGCAAAATTAATGTACACATTCAACTTAGTTGCTAATTGCTCCAAATTTTAGTTGTTCCCCATTTGTGCTTAGCACTTGCACCCATTATGCGCGCCATCAATTCAATTCATAGTTATCATAGTTCAAATCACCACGCCGACTGCGTGCTCCTACTCCTGCATCTAATCCTGCTCCTGCTCCTACTGCTGCTTCTGTTCCTGTTCCTACTCCTGCTCCTGATTTGACTTTAGAAGCGCGGGAGCGCACCGTTAATTGGCGATAGCCCACACCAGGTGCGTAGTCGACGTTGTTGGCTCTTCCACGTAAATTGCTGAAACGCTTCTGCGCCTGGTGATAGGTGGCAATGTCGCCGTAGCTGTGCTTCGGCCACATGCACTCACAGCCTGAAGGCACTGTGCGCGTCTCGGACTCCCAGCAGCCGCTACCCTCATTCAAACGTATCAAATGTATGGTGCGATTTAGTTGAATGCATGAGAAACCCGTTGCCGAACAGATCTGCAATGATTGAATAAGTCATAAATATAGAAGAAGTTGTATAAACACTTTAAGAAATACTAATTAGGAGCGGTCAACACCGACCCCAATGAAAATACAAATGTAATCCATGCAGATAACGGATAAGATTTGAACGACAGAATTTGATAAAAATGTATATCTCACACATATTTATAAGCTCGATATGAGGACTTCTGTTCAAGTAAATAAATTTCGGACTGCCATGCTATTACTTATATTAAGTATACGCACCTCACGCCGCTCACCAGTCCGTTCGTTGAGCAGAGCGCGCAGCAGCGGCAACTCATTGCTGCGAAAGTTGTTGTCGTAGTTGTGCAGTCTTGCAGGTAAAGGTGAATAGTTGTTGGCACAGGTAACTTCTACGTAATGATTGGGCCGATATTGGGCATTTTCCAGCTTGACGGTAATGCGATTCGTAGGGCACAGTGATTGATAGGTGATCTATAAAAAGCAGATTAGTTAGCTTAAATGTGTAACACTTAAGCACTGTTTAACTTACGCCATCTCTGTCGCTGCTCTGCCGCTGTATTGTTGGCATAACGCTGCGCACGCGCCGCTTGCGTACATTTTGTATGCCATATGGCAGCTGGTCGCTTAGTTCGTCTATATCAGCCTTAGGCCTTTCCACTGCAAAGTCCTCCTCGCCTTCAAAGTCTATGTTGTCGTTGTCGCTGGATTCCTCATCATTGTATAGCTGCTCCCGTTGACCTCCATGCCTGTAATTGCATATGCATAGAAATTTAAGCTTTGGCAATGAATTAGCGCCATTCGTGCATCATCAAAAGCAAAACGCTGCCGGAAACGGCTGCGGCCGCCTGTGAAATGCGCTTTTTAGAATGCAAAAAAAAAAAAAACATAGAAAACTATATTCGCATTTGACGTTTGTTATTTGCATGGCGCTATATAGTTTTTATCCTATATTGTTTTCTTTCTTTTTTTTTGCCTTTGCAGCTGGCCAACAAAAGCGCATCATTTTGCATTCAACTGCAGCAAATGCCAATGAATTTTTTAGCTTTCATTTTGCGGCGTTTGCCATCCGCGTGCGGGCTTTGTCTGCTCGTCTGGCCCTGCATGGTATGGTGGTGAGGGGGTTAGTTGAGTTGGGGCCCATGGGGCGGACATAAAGCTCCCCAACGTTACGCGACTGTCGTTGGCTGCCAGCGGATTTCCTTTTTTCGTTGTCGATGCTTAACGCTACGCGGCAAGTGCTGACTGCAACACCACCCAATATAAGCACCACCCAACATAACCACCCACAACTGCAACCATTCACCGCAGGGGGCATTTTTGAAGCGCACTTCAGGCCAACACAACAGCTTTGATAGTTTTGTCGCAAAGTTTGCGAAAATGTTTAGAAATGAATGCTTGTGTTTCTAAATTGTTAAGTTGGGCGAAAGCTTAAATTAAGCAAGGTGCTGTTGGGTAGCTAGGGGAGAGAGGGAGGTCATGAAACAAAATGTAATAACTACTTAAAGCTTATTGTACAAAAAAATAAACTGCAAAATCCAGCTTTGATTGCTTGTGGCATTGCTTTTAGCTAATATTAAAAGAATTTTAAATTGAGTTGTGGTGCTTACTTTGAATATTTTGTTTCAACTTTTAACTGCCTGCATACTACATTTAATAATTTTGTTTTTATTAGTTTTTTGCGTTTTTATGCAATTTGATTATTTTTGCCAAAGAGAAAAATATTATTTATACATATGAAAACTATTCATAAATGAAACAAATTTTGTAACTACATACGTATTTGGGTTTCAATTTTATAGTTTTCTCTTTTACAAACTTTGAATTATATTTTTGTTTGATTTAAAACCCATCTATTGAAATAAATATTAAATATATTTTAAGCATTGCATGTCATAATCCTTTAAAGGTTTTTTTTGAAGCTTATGTGAAACGTTTTAAGTCAGATTCGTCATTGGAACCGATTATGAAACATATTTTATTTAAAAAACCGAGTTATTAAGTGAAGTGAAAAGAAATTGAATCCTAGTATATTTTACCTAATGCGAATCTTTAAATATTGTTCAAAGTTTGTTATTTTATAGATGGAACAACTTATTATAATCATTTCATTGAATTGAAAAATATGTCGTCGGGAAATTAAAAGAAATAACTGATTAGTTTGATGATCGATTTTACAAACTGACAATCGATGGTGACACGATTAAACGTACAGAATAAATCGATGAATCGATGTTTCAGTTATTTATGTATATAACATGTATTTAGTTTTTTTTATAAACAACAATTGTTTACTAACCATTATTTTTGTTTTGAACTTTTTTGCAAACTATTTATATAGTGGAAAGTTATTTGAAAAATATCGTTGATCGATAAGCGTAAAAACCAAAAAGCATCGATTACGACTACTCGAATGAGTATTTCGAAGTAAAAAAGCAATTAAATCGATTAATCGATTGTTTTTTACTGCACAAATTTTAACTAAAGTTATTTTTATTATTTTTTGCAGAGCATTCAATTGGCGACTCTGATTTGAAGTGTATTCTAAGCATTGCATTGCTTTAGCTACACAGTCTTTTGTCTTCGTCAATTTTTTGTGTTGGTTGATTTTTGCTTGACCTCCTAGGCGCCCAACCCCCCTGCATTTCGTAATCTTTGGCATAGAAATCGCATGATCCTGCTAAGCCTGATCTCTCAAACAAAATGGCAAAAAAGCGACAAACTCACCGAGCTGCAAAGCATGGTAGGGAATCAGCTTAAATGCTTATGTCAGTGTTGACGTTCTGGGATTTAGCTGATATGCAGAGTGCCAATCTAGAAAAGCTGACCAAAAAGTCACATTGTCAACTATGGCTATCATATTTGGGGCACATTTTGAGAAATGTGCGCCAAAGTCAACGAGCTGCATGAATGCAATGATATGTATACTTGTGTATATAGAACTCCGGAACACTACAAATTGGCTGTTGATAATTCTCGTTTGTGTACAGAGTGCTTGAGAGTTCTTTGCCTACCTTTGGATAAAGCTGCTCCGGCTGCTACGACGGTCCAGCGGTTGTTCCGATACGGATTTTGCTAGCCACACATTGTTGTCATTGTCATTGTTGTTGCTATTGCTCTTGCTATTGCTTTTGCTGTTGCTGTTGCTATTGCTATTGCTATTGCTATTGCTGTTGCTGTTGCTGTTGCTATTGCTGCTGCTGTTGCTATTGCTATTGCTATTGCCGGTGTCCTGGACAGTGAACAAGCCTACACCTGGCAGAGCCGCATTTAAGTCAGACAATTGCAGAAGGAAGTCATTGCGAGCTGCCTCGGTATCATCAACAAATTGTTGTAGCTGCTGTTGTTGCTGCTGTTCTTGTTCTTGCTGCTTTTGCTGCTGCTCCAGCTCCTCCTCCTGCTCCTGTATATACATGCTTTGGAGACTCTCATATAGTTTTTGCTGTGGCGACTGCTGCCATTTGGACGACGCTTTGTTGTAGTTATAGTTGTCATTGTTGTCGTCAATGTTGTTGTCGTTGCTATCTGCAATGGCATCAATGTTGTTGTTGCTGTTACTGCTATAATCGTCGTTATTGTTGCTATTGCCGTAGTAGCTTTCGTATCTATTGTTTTGAAGCAAATCCGTCGCCAACGCCGCCTCTTCGCAGCCCAAAACGAGAGTTGTTTGCCTCGCAGATCCACCAAATTGAGCAGCAACAATGGCAGCTAACAGCAGCTGTAAAAGTAACAAAAACCAAAAGATAAAAGAGATATAAGCAATGGGCATAATAAACACACACAAAAATTGCTACAAATGTTTGCCTAATATTATTTTTTGTTGCAAGCTCAAAAAATAGTTTTCAATGTGCACTTGGGCAGCAATTTGATTTGATAGCTTCCTCCTCGGTCAACAGTTGGGCACTTTGCACCATCAAATTTCATATGCACACTCCGGAAAAAACGACGTTATAGAATTATAATGTTAAATTTATACAGTTTTTGTTTCCTTTAGTTTGAAGAACTTTTTACACTTCGTATGTTGAAATAAAGTGCATCAAACTTGAGTTTAAAGTCGATTGTTAGTATTTGGTATGATAAGAATATATAGAATATGTGCAATCCAGTAAATCTATACTTTAGATACATTTTCAGTGGCAGAGGTTGACTTTTTTGCAAAATTAATTAAGTAAACTTAATTAACTTAACTTACTTCCGACCGAAGTTACGAACGTAATGCGCCCACAAACAGCGAAGTTGAAGCGTAAGAAAGACGATTTTTAATTTTTAGACAAAAATTAAAATTAGATAATGAAATTTCCTTTGCTTGCTTATTTATACATTATTCATTTTGTTTTAGAACCCAAACATAAAAAATTGCAAAACCATCAAAAACTGTTGAAACTGCGATCAAAACGCATACAAAACGAGTCATGTTATCGTTAACAGTGCTGCATACTTTAACAGAGTCGTTGAGCTGTTAAGCCAAAAACAACAGTTCATCATAACTGTTAAAGGTCCTTTATCATAAAAAAGTGCTACTGGAACTAGCATTGTACAATGTTTTCGAATTTTTTGAGCGTAAAACCAGCTTTATTGGTTCTTTTTTTTTTTTAAAGTAGCTAAAGTAGAGATTTACCGAATTCTGTACTATTTCTTCAAATTCACACTAAACTGTAACAAGCTTAAGTCTAACCACTAATTCAACTTAAAATCTTATTGGAATTTGATTGATAAGTAAGTTAAAGATAAGACCAGACGACAGACAAACTTACTGGCACAAAGTTCAATTCCCATTTGGTCGTTGACAATCAATGCGTGGGAATAATGTCAGAGCCAAAAATGCCCGAAAAAAAACCCCAAAAACCAAAACCGAACCCAAACAAGTTGTCTGAAACTTTCGAGAGCCTTTCCCAATGCTGTTTACGTCTGTGTGTGTGAATTTGCACGCGCCTATTTGCAGCTATTCTCTGTAGTTTTTGGACATGAAAGTTTTCACATCCCAATCGCCCGCCCCCGCTGTCAAACAGTTGGACATGCCTCAAGTCTGTGCCTGAGCCCTTCTGATGGGGTTTGATTATGTGGTTCTAGTTGTAGCACTAGTGTAGACGTAAAACTGCCCCCAAGTCAAATAGAGAGACGACGCGACGCGTCATCGCATTTGATGTTGAGTTCAGTTGAGTTGAGTTGTGTTCCAGTTTGTGTCCTGTGTAGAATGAACCAGGATGCCGACCCTTGCGATAATATGCCGCACGCGCAGCTCATAGTTACATATATAAAAACATATGTATATTATGTACTTAATAAGGTATACACATATATACATATAAACATATATATATATATATATATATAAATGTATTTGACCACATTCATAATAAGCAAATAATACGTGACCAAATAGTTGGCGCCCAAAAACGAAATGTTCTAAACTAAGCGAAATCCAACTGGGAATGTTTGCCTTAAATATAGCGCGAATATTTAATACCCTTTAACTTTTAGATCTCAAAAAAAGTATTGATGAAATTGTAATTTAAATTTCGCACACTTTTTGGCGAAGGTGGAAACCGGATTAATGTTTAAGTTTATATTAATACTGTTGAAAAAACTTGAAAGTTCTAAAGTTTATAATGATAATAAATAATTAATAAAAATTATGTTGTTTTAATTAAAGAAACTACTTTTGTTAATAACATTTTTACTTTTAGCCCTAAGATTGTTCAGAACCAATAAACAATTGTGTAATTTCTAAAAAGTTAAGCACTTTCCTAGTTTAACTACTTTTGTAAATACCATTTTTACTTAAAGCATTTGGCTTAAGAACATAAATAAATATTATATAGCATAATTTAAAGAGAACTATCTGGTCTTGATTGACTAGTTTAACTAGTTTAACTAGTTTAAAGCACTACTTTTAGTTAATACCATTTTTATTTGTGTCTGTTACAACAATGACATGAAGCTCATTGACTTTTATTAACTCTTAAATTAAGGTATTAACCGCAGAGCACAAAATGACAAGTATAAATCTTATACTTTAGCATAAAAGTTCTTTTGTCTCAAGCTAGTTTTACATGTCTATATACATGCATATATAACTAAATGGTATATATACATGTATATATATGTATGTTTGCAGTATTTTGTTGTTGCTGTGGATTTATCAGATTTCTTTTATGTCTGCTGTTGTCGCATTTCCTGCCTATTGCCGCTTGGTTCAGTGCCTACCGCAAAACTTCTTTCATTTACGCTCAGAGTTCGTCCTCTATCAACACCCCCTACCATTCCCCCCCACCCCCTCCATCTACTCTGTTGCCAAGTAACAAGTTTGGGGCGAGTTTGTCAAACTATTTGTATGGAATTCACAATTTCTGTTGATGAAGTTTCATCCAAGTCGCTCGCTAGCTGGCTTACGATGGCCGCGTGATCTGCGTGAACAAGTGTTTATGGAATTGAATACTTTCAAGAGGCAGGATGTGGGTCCTTTTTTGACTGCCTGTTGGTCTTACAGGTGGCTTTGTCTTAGTTAAAGGCGCATCTTTTGCTTGATTTTCAAGTTGTCAGCATAAGCCGATTTTTCTTTGGGTCAAGCTGACTAAAAACAAAAAAAAAAAAAGGGTCTTGTTAGCCAAAGTGCGAATTTAAAAGCCCTTTCAAGTCTCTGCCATAAGCTTGTGGCTTCTGTAGGCATTTTAGTTTTTGTTTGCTGTTTTTTTCTCAAAGCTCTGGTAAATGTTAATCAATTGTATGGCATTCCATTAAAATGTAACTTTTTTTTTTTGGTTAGTTATTTATATTAAAACAAGCTTGAAAAAGCGCATTTATTATATTTTTTTCTTGCAGTTTTTCAATAAACACTAATTAAATTATTTATACTTCAATGAACAGGGACTTTTGAATATACTATATGCATATTGATGCATTCATGTCAAGGACAAATGTAATAATAATTTCATAATTTATGAGTGCAATAGTTGTTTTTTTGTATTTTACTAAAAAAATACCCTTTAAGCAAAAAATATTGCCTAAATATGCAAACAATATTTGCACATATTTATATTTACTTATCGAAAGTATATATATATTTGTATTTTATCTATTATTATTTTGATATAGGGCACTTGCTAGTCGAGCTTCTTTTTTGCTTGTTTATTACAATTTTTTTGGATTGTTTTGTGGCTATTTTTTTGCTGCTGCCATTCAATTACATTTTCAATCAAAGAACAATCCACCGGGCAATGTTCACACATATATTCACACATGAATAGACACACACACAGGCAGGCACCACCAACATATGTATAGTATCGATATATGCATATATTCTATATATATGTATATCTTTATATATTGCATAAATTTGTGACCTTTGAGTTTTCAATTGAATTTTGTTCACGGCGGCAATTGTTCGAACAAAACTTTGTCCTTACATCCAAATAGCGCAAAAACAAGCAACCAAATTTACACACACATACCCACACACTCACACATACTGCCATACTCTGCAGCAATTTGCATGCATTGGAAAATAAAAAAAAAGAAAGTCTAAAACATGAAAATTGTACATTGCTCTTTTCGTTTTGTTTTAATTGTTGCGTTCGCTGCTGTTTTGTTGTTGTTGTTGTTTGTTGTTGTTGCTGTTGTTGTTTGTTGTTGTTGCTGTTGCCAGTTATTTGTTCTACAATGTACTTTTTGCTTGGCTGTTTGTTGCTTGTGTTTTTTTTTGGCAATACATGTGGCTGGCTCTGCCGATTATTGGCAATTGTCAAATATTAGTTTTTGTTATGTTTTCATCAGAGGCATTGATGACGATTTTAATTAATTTCAAAGTTTACCAATTTCGCAAAAGTTGGTTACAAGTTGGCTTGTTCCAAATGTGTTTAAAGGTTAATTTGCCACTTGCCATGTTGCACATTGAACTCTTTTCAACATTCGTTTTCATAATTCTGTGTGTTGAGCATGAGGTTCTAAGGCAATGCTTGATTTAAGTCTAGATTGTCTAAATATAGCAAGTATTTAATATGAACAGAATGCTTAACGAGCTCTTGAATGTTACGCATACGTCACGTGTGGCTTGGAATGGCACTCAGAACGTTTATTTGCCGTGTTCACTTTCAGCTCAACTTTGTAAATCTTGTTAATCACCTGTCCGCATCCGCACGTGTATCACCTTTTTGCCACAACTTGCAAGCAACACAATATACACACAACATACACATAGACACAGCCACAACCACACACACACACACCTACACATAGACAGCCATTGTTTTTCATTGTAAGTCTTTGAGCTTGTTGTTGCAAGCAGCTTTAATGCAACAATTAGTGGCTGACTTTGGCCCAGATGATGCTCTTTTTTTATGATCAGGATTAACGTTGAAATCCCATGTCCATGTATTGTCATTTTGCCAGTTGATGGCTGCTGCATATGCAAAGGAATTTTCTTTTATTTGTCCCACTTCATTCAAATGCTATTTATCAATTGTATTCTGCAATCTGCTAATGTACACAAACACACACACATACACACACAAACACAGACTTTATACAGTTCAAATGCATGCCAATTGTCAATATTGGCATTGAAAACAGCTTTGGCTTATAGAAATACTCGTCGAATAGTCCTTGTTGTCCTTGTCTGCGCTTTTAGCTCTGTTGTGCCATCAGCTAAATGCATTAAAGTTCAAATGTGAAAATTATAAAAGCAAAAAGTGGCGTTTAAATCGCTGCGATGGAATCTGATTATGTAGTGGCTTTTAATACTCTTTAGTTAAAAATAAAATAAATGTCGTGAGACTTGTTCAAATAATACCACTTAAATATGAAAAATATCCGCCAATTAAGTTAAGTCACTTAAAATATTTGTAAATATAATTTATTAATTATTTCTTAAAATTTAAAAATTTTTTTTTACAACAAAAATAAAAGTTTGCTTTTTATTTCAGCGACATTGAATTAATATTTTGCTTAAATTATTGAGAATTTCGTCGTTTAATCTTCGTTTTTTGGCTGCGTGCCGCGCCGCGCCTGCCAAAAAACAGCTGTATGTATTTTGGCTATTTTCGTAGCTAGTTCTGGCAATTTAAAAAAAAGCCAGATCTGCAAATTTAACAGAAATTTTATGCTGTTCGTGTATTAGGTTTAACAGCTGACATCTTAACAGTGATGCATTCTGTTAAAATGTCTGTCAACAGTTCCAGGACAACAAAATTCTTGCAGCATACTTTTGGGCAGAAATAAAAAACAAACTGTTAAACACGGTCACATTCACTAGTTAACAGTTTTTGACGATTTTGCCGTTTGTGATCTATTTTGAGGAATTTTAAGGTTTTGGGGAAGGAAAATAAATAATATATGATTAGGAAATTTCATTATCTAATTTTGATTTTTGTCCAAAGACTTAACATCACCCTCTTTTATGCTTGAATTTTGCTGTTTGTGAACGCATGTCCTTCGGTAACTTCGGTTTTTGCTTATTTGCCATAGCAATATCTCACATTTAAACTCTATAGCTAGTGCTTATGTTCTTGTAAGGGAATACTACAAAACATTCCAATAATTATTATAATTTCATATTGTTTGTATTGAAAAATTGGCTTCAATTGTGTACTTTATTGCATTTGCAGGGCATTATTTGCACTAACCTTTTCAACTGAAATGTTCTTAGTTCTTTGTGGGTGCACTGGCACACACACACACACACTAACACACAAGCACATACAAAAGAAAAAAAGTCAGAGCCAAAAACTCCCGCGTGCTCGCCAACTTGGGTTTTGTTAGCAACGCTTTGATTTCCATATTGATTTATACAGTATAGTGCATATAATGGAATTGTGTGTGTGAGTGTGTATAAGCTGGTGTGTATGTGTGAGTGTGGCATGCAACAAGTGTCAAAGTGTTAAACGCATCTATATATATATATACTATATACAACGAATATTTGCATGTAAATACACACTCTGAGTTTCTATGGAATTTAGCTGCAACGAGTACTCGAACATAGTACTACTTCATTCTGCTGTTCATTCAAGTCAGCTTATTGCCATGCAACTGTGTGTGTGTGTGTGTATGTGTGAGTATTATTGTGACTCTAGCATATTGAAATTGTTGCCATAGCAGACGTAATTCTTGCCAGCATTCAGAGTTCAAACTTGAAAAGGCCAAAGAGTCAGCGCGATGACGACAAAAAAATGTAATAAACGCCAAGCAAAATATTTGTCAAATCAATTTCGTTGTATATACACTTCGTATGTATATACTTTAAATTCGTACGATAGTGTTTTTGTCAAGGGCACAATAAATTGAATAAGTGAACAGCGGCAGCAGCAATAGCTTCTCGTAGATCGTCTCTGCGCCCTTCACATTTAAGGCCAGTATCTTATGCTGATTTTCTATTTTATATGCATTATTTTGCTTTTTGGCAGACATACACCCAAACACCCACACACACACACACACACACATTCTGCCACACACACACGCACTCCCACATACACACACACTCCCCCACAAGCACACACACACACACAATACTTTCGTTGAGCGACACTTGGGCGAAAGTTTTTAAGGATTCGTCGACAAATAAATGACACTTGAAGCCATCCTTGGTCATACTCTCTCAAAAGTACTTACTTACTATCTATTATGCTTGGAAATGCTCAAATTCTTCAGTTTTCATATTCAAAAATGTGACGGCTTGTGCAGCTTTTTTAGATTTGTTCATATAAGTGCAGTAAGCTGTTAGAATATTTAGTTGTATATTAAAACTGGCTGCGTTTTATTGTTTCATAAAATATCATAGCATGCATAGATGAGTTTCGGTTTTTAATCGAGTTCACTGAGAGGTTTTTAAGCACAGAATCGATTTTGGATTTGTTATAAGTTGAGCTTTTGCAATAAAGAAAAATTTTAGTACTTTAAAAGAGTAAAAGTATCTGAAAATATAACCAAACACAGCCTTGTTCAGAACTCCACTGGCAAAACAATTGCATTGAAATATGTAAAGCATACTTTTAGGATCGACAAAAAACTAAATGAAAGTTCTTTCTTCTAAACGTTGCTTAAAAGTATGCTACATTCTTTGCTTTGATATTCGAAAAAGGTCCTTTCATCACAAGTTCTTAGCAAGAGTATCAAACTTTCAACTTTGAAAATGCACATGTTTTATCCACTTTATCTACATACAGAAGTTATTTTTTATTTTATTTGTGACATGCGTGTATTTCTTTCTTATTTGCAATTTTTGCCCCTTTGTTGACGGGGACAGCAAGCGCGCCTAACGGGAATATAACATGACAGTATGACAGTACAGTTAATGCGCCTGTGTGTGTGTGAAAAATTATTGAAGACACTGTTGATAGACGGCGCATTGGGGCCGTTTGCTATTGTATGCGACATGTTTTGATTGAGGTAAACCACAACAACAACGACAATAAGTCTGAAATCTTCACTTATATTTATTAAATTTACTGTCTTCCTTTTTTTTTTTTGGTCGCTTGGGAAACGGCGCCGCAAAGTAGGCAACAATAAATTTTGTTAAAGGTGGCTAAGTAAAAGGGCTGTCAATTTGTAGGTATACAAATTAAAGTTGACCAACTGTCAACGGCCTCTGGCAGCAAACACAAGTGCTGAAAAGGAGCCAGGAATGTGAGGGGAGCACGGACAGGAGCAAGCGTTTGTAGCTGTATTATAAATTCGCATTAAAATATGTCAAAATGACAAAAGTGCCTCAACGTTGCCTTGGCTCGTTTTTCTTGCCCTTGTCAGTCTGTGCGAAGGAAGTGGGCAGCTGAGGGGGATATTTTCATAATTTGTGTACACAATACAATTGTGCTGTTATTATTGTTGTTGTGTGTTGTTGTTGTTGTTGTTGTTGTTATTGTTGTTGGTATTGTTATAGCTGTTGGGCACTGCGATTGCTTTTAGCCCAACTGTTGGCCCGGTTCTGTGCTGACAAATTGATGCTTTGACATTGCCTCAATGCAAAAGTTTAATCTATCATTGATTAAGTTAAGTTCCTTTGAGTTTGTTGAGTGTCGCTTAAAGCATTGTTTGACATACAAATACAAGTAGGGATTGGTATTTTTTTTTTTTTTGTTGTTGTTGTCTATAAGTATATAAAGAGCATTGTCATCTACACGTATTTCCTTTTGGTCATTATGCAACTTTTGTATAGTACTATTTTGCAACTATTTTTGTTACTCGTGCCTGCAATTTCAATTGCATATATAGATAGATACATATAAGCATTTCAATCAGCAGTAAGAGAGCTTACGGAATAGCCACAAAATTGGTCCAGAGTTTCCGGAACTTTTTTGTTTTTGAGCTGAGCCAGCTGTCGCAATTTGACAACAATTTTTGCAATTACAGTTTTGCAAAACATTTTTAGTTTAGGCCATATATGAGCAGAACCAACTATATTGTTGACAATATTTTTTGGGCTATTTCTATACACAAAAATTTGTTTGGTTACGGCTACATCTTCATTTTTAGAATGCTGACAAAAGTTTCTCCAGGCAGGCGTTGACAGTAATAAATATCATGTGCATTTCCACTTCCTGTAGCTCTATTTATGGCTCTTGTACTTTTGCTGCTACTTCTACTGTTTTCACTATTTGTTCAGGCGATTCCCAAATTGCAATTGAAATTCTTTGTGCAGTTATTCTACTTTGTTGTGTGTGATTGTGTGTGTCGTGTGTGTGTATGGCATATGTGATGAGAAGTTTGTCGTTTATTGCGCTTCTAGTTCTGCCATTGTTCAACTGTCCACAACCCACATGCCAATTTCTGTGCAATTTGGACCAAAATTGCAACGAGCCGTGATAATTTTCCAGCATGTTCTGTTTTTACTGCTGTGCCTAACTAATTTGAACTACTGAAATTGTTATTTGCACTTCTTTCACAGACATTTGTCTAAAGTGCGATTTAAGTTTTGTGCTTTCAGCAGTTGTATAAAATATTCATAAAGTCCCATCGAATTCAAATGTCCAGTTTGTTTTTTTTTACTCTAAACCAAAGTTTGAACAGAATCAGTTACCAAAAGTAAAGTTGAATCTAAGCTTGAAAATTATTTGAGCTTTTAAAAATGCGGCCCGGCCTATATCTGAAACTGATGAGACATTGATTTGAGCCATGAATCAAACAGCTGCCAACATGTAATTGCCTTAAGGCCATTTCCACAATATTCGCTTCAAAAACAGACAAAATAACATTTATTTTGTAAATATGCTTAGTATACACAGTTGTTGTAACGCAAAAGCGAAAAAAAAAACTACAAAATTGTGACAAAAATTGAAAACCAAATGCATTTCATGAAGCACGAACATATGAGAAAACATTTTGAAGTGCCCTAACAAAATGTTGAGAGCCTTTTCTGCTCGTATACCTTGATTGCTGCTGAATGCAAGAGATTTATATAATATTACATTTTATTTTTATTTCTAGCACAAGCAAGTCCACAGCGTGGTTAGAGAAGTTTATTTTATTTGATTTGGCTGTGGTCAGCAAATAAATATGCTACTGCTGCCAAAAAAGCTTAAAGTTCCATTGTATGGCTTATAGAAGAACTCTTACGAATAAGGCATAAGTTTATTTTGGCATTGAGATGAAAAATCTATTCACAATTCTACCAAAATTTGGTTTATTTGGGCATTATGCATGACTTGCAAGTTGTCGGACTAAGTGGACCAAGTAGTTATATTATATTATAGACTATTGTGCTTAGTGTTATTTACATGCAATGCGAAAACAGATTGCACAGATACATAGTATACAAAAAAAGAAGCCAGATATATATTTAACTCATGTTCTATGCATATATGTGTATGTTTTTGTATTTGTGTGTGGGTAACGGTAACTGGGCCGTTCGAGTGGCAATTTGTGCGTGCAACGAAGCGAACAGTTGCCAGCAAACACTCGAGAGACAGGGGTTCAAACTGGGCTTGAAAGAGGCGGAAGTGAGGCAATCCTTTTTTTTTTTAAAGGATATAGTTCAGTCCATGCAAGTCAGTCAGAATGCAATTTGCAGAAGTTTGTTAAGTTTCTTTTATTTATTTAACAAATATATAGCCATTAGGATGGAGTTAAATAAAATTATGAGATTGACCAAACTCTTTCTGGCATAGAAATTAAAATTTAAAAATGTATTTAAATTTAAAATTTAAATTTAAGTTGCAATTTTGTTTTTTATTTGTTTTTACATGGCCTTTTAATTTCTTTTCGACATCAGATTGGATTTAAAAGTCGATTAACTCAGTCTAAAACAAGTAGGAATACTCTAGTCGAGTGTGCCCGACTACGAGACTCCCTGCTCCCAACTTGAATTTCAAGCAGTTCAGCGGCAACACAAGCAAACAGCGCACTTAAAGTGTCCAGTTCCTGTCAAACTGTTGTTTCTGCCTGCAGAGACGGGGGTAATAGATTCTTCCATAACTTTGGTGTTATTTATCCGATCGTGATGAAATTTACACAGCTGATCAACATTCATGCAACATATATGTGTACAAAAAATCAAAGCGTTATCCTGTGGCTATGGGAGTCTTTTGCTATTTGCGGGGTGCGGGGGGGTGCATCCGAAATTTGAAATTAACTTGATCTGCGTATGGTATACAGGAACCTACATGCCAAGTTTGGTGTCTCTAGCTCTTATTGTCTCTGAGATCTGTGCGTTCATACAGACAGACAGACGGACAGACAGACGGATATGGCTAGTTCATCTCGGCGGTTGATCCTGATCAAGAATATATATAGTTTATATAGTTGAAAATGCTTCCTTCTGTCTGTTACACACATTTTCAGTACTTTATAACTCCCATTTTTAATGGGAACAAGGAGTAAAAACACTTATACATGTTTAGGACATTTCAAAATAAATATTTTATTTAAAAATGACTTAAAAATACTTTACCCTTAAAATTTTAAAAGTAGCACAGCTTTTATATGGGATATAATTTTTTTTGTAAACAAGTTTCTCGTGCACACCTCGTACACCTCAATGCTCAACGCATATAAATTTGTATATGCATACAAAAACTGCATAGTTGAGCAGATAACTGCAGCTTGTTGAGATTTTTGCCTGCATTCGAAAGAAAATATTTCTGCATGCATTTTTGCGAACACCCCCCGCCACCCTTGGTGGGTTGACAGTTAGGCGGCAGTGTGTGGGAGGGATAGGAATTATATAGTTTTTTGGGCCGCGCAACTCTTTACAAAGCAGTTGAGCAATGTTTGTTTTTTTTTTGCAAAAAAAGCTATATAAATATGTCAATGCCAACTCGTTGGATAATTTAAATGTGGTAGAGCGAAAAATACAATTTCCTTTTAGGAAATTTAGTGTGTTTTCAAAGAAAATGTGGACTAGAAACGGAGATACGAGTTTGCTGCAGCTGCTCAATAAAATAATCATGGCTTTTGGTGTGCCGGAAAACAAATGCGCATTTAACATTCATGCGGCCACAACGATGAGTGGCCAAAAATCAAAAGGGCAAACCAATGCAGCAATGCAAATCCTGGCAAGGATTAAACGCTGGACCGCTGGGAGCCTCACTGTTTGGACTGCTGGACCGCTGCTCTGGTGCTTTCTGGCTTTCTTTGCCTGCACGTTTTATAAAGGCAGCCACAAAGTCATTTCAACTGGGGCGGATGTTTGTGGGCAAATGAAAGGACGCATAAACTGGTGGCCAATAGTACAGTAGGACAGAGGACAGAGGGCAGAAAGCAGTAGCAGAAGGTAGAGGAGAGTGTGGAAAGGATGAAGGCTTGTCTGGTCGCTTAGCACGAAAAGGTCGTAAATTTCAACTGCAGCCTTTGGACAGTTTAATTTCGATTTCCCTTTTAACCAATGGCTGCGAAAATGGCGCGTGCTCTAGCCAAATGAAAAATGACTAAAAGGATTCGGATTCGGATTCGGATTCAGAAACGGAATCGGGATTGCGTATTACGGAAACGAAAGCGACAACTGCAGGTCACAAAGCATAAGTAAATGCACTGAGCAGGATATTAAGGACACGCTTGAATTGGACTGATGTGCAACAAAGTTCTGACTTGAAAGTCTCAACAGTTAAATGTGTATATATGTATGACATACACATACATACATATATTCAATACATACATTTTGTAATTTCATTAGCACACACGCACGTGCTGAGTGTGTGTGTGTGTCCTGTATGTCCTGCGTGTAGCTGCTAACAATGCCTGTCAGCGCTTGCAAGCTGCATGACATTTAAATTAGTTTCGTGACTAGGCAATTTATTTTGATTTACATACGCGTTGCTACAAATTATTTGCATATATTTTATAGTCACCGTTGTAATTGTAGCCAATGGCATACTATATACAAAAAAAAAAAAGATACAAATGTTGTGTTTGGCAAAGAAATACTCTTGCTGCAATTGAAATTGTAAAGTAAAAAAAACATGTCGAAGAAAAATGAAATAAGATACAAAATAAGAATGTGAAATAAGAAAATATTGTCTGCTTAAACCGTTTGAGAATTATAAGCAACAACCTAAAAATAACTAAGTAAAAGAATAGCATGCTTTGAGGTCCAGAACTTCGTTTTGAATTTTGTCATTTTTTTTTTTTTTTTTTTTTTTTTTTTTTTTATATTTTATAGATTGCTGTTACTATTATTAGTAACTTATTCTATAGTGAATAATAATAATTCTAATATATACATATGTACATCAGCCTTTATAATAGGGTGAATAATTTAAATAAGATTATTGTAAAATCCGGTTTGGCAAGTCATTTGGGTGAACTCTCCGGAGTCTCCTTCTCGCCCTCACTCCGTTAATCCGTCGCGCTCTCAGGAGCCTTTGCGCCAGTTGGTTTGGATGGCCTGCGAGCTTGGCCAAGTATGTAGTAGCTTGACGGTTAATAACATCTCCGATTTTTGGTATCTGCAGCTCATTTTCAATGTCTCTGTTACGTATATACCATGGTGCACCAGTCATTCTTCGTAATATTTGTGACTGTGCCACTCGAATTTTGTTCATGTTTGTTTTTGATGCGATACCGTAAACTTGGATACCATATCTCCAAATGGGTGCCAAAATAACCTTGTAGATGTTCGCCTTGTTTTTAAGCGATAGCTTATTCCTCGCATTAAGGAGCCAGCACATGCGTCTTGCCTTTGCCTTGACGCGCCCAGCTACGTCAGCTATGTGGCTCTGGAATGTTAGCCGCTTGTCCAGTGTGACACCAAGATACCTGTGGGCATTCTTCTGCTCTAAGAGCGCTCCATGTATGAACACACCAGGAGAGGTGCCTTTTCTAAGGGTATACAGTACTGAAACACACTTATCGGTGTTTATAGCAATGTTCCATCGGCATGCCCAGTTTTCAAACTTTTTTAAATAGATCTGGAGGTGATCTGTTGCAGTATATACGCATTTGTCTCTGGCCAGAACTGCAGTGTCATCTGCAAAGGTGGCAACAAGTAAGTTGTTGGGGTCCGACATCGGCATGTTATCGAAAGATGGCATGTCATGCGTATACAGGCTATAAAGAGTTGGCCCCAACACGCTACCCTGGGGTACGCCAGCTCTGACTTGCTTAGATTGAGAGGACAGCCCGTCCTGAACAACTTTAAAGGAGCGCTCGTTAAGGAAACTTTTGACGATAAGGTAGAGCTGTGGGTTGAGTAATCCTTTAAGCTTATGCAAAAGTCCTGCATGCCACACTCTGTCAAAAGCCTGTTGAATATCCAAATAAGCTCCAACAACATACTCCTTTCCATGAAATCCATCCAGAACAAAGTTTACAACTCGGTGGAGTTGCTCGGGCGTGCCGTGCCTGAGCCTGAAGCCAAACTGAAATTTCGGGATTGCCCTTTTGACTTCCCTGGTGTCAAGAATTCTTCTAAGAATACACCTTTCCAATATTTTGCCAAATGCTGGCAGAAGACTTATCGGGCGATAAGAGTCCAGTTCATCTGCTGGCTTCCCACTTTTGTGTAACATGATGATGTTAGCCTTTTTCCAGGCGCCTGGGAAGTGCCCGAGTCGGAGAGCAGCATTGAAAATGAGCACGAGGAATAGTAAAGCTCGGCGAGGGAGCAGCTTGATGGAGCGATTATCAAAATAGTCCTCGCCTGGAGCCTTGCCATTGCGAAGTCCTTTGATTACATTTTCCACTTCACTAAGGCTGATTGGGGCTACGGGAAGGGCCATCTGCAGAGGCGCTTCTAGAGATTCAGCCACTAGCTGCACTCTTCTTGTCGACGCTGTCTCGAACGGCTGAAATCTTTCCTCCAGATTTTTCGCAAACGCTTCGGCTCTGTCCTGGGGGGATCTTGCCCAAGAACCATCAGGGTTTCGAACTGGAAACTTCGGTGCAACTTGCCTCTTGAATCTCCTCGTAAGCTTCCAGAGCGCAAACTTCGAGCTTTCATCGGGAGTAGCTCTTTCCAGCATAGCGTCTGTGGCTTCTCTTTTTAATATGGCGAGAACTTTTCTCACCCTGTTGGAGATCCTGCGGTACAGCCTGTCAATCGCCGGGTCATTGGTCCTGATGAACTCGCGTCTGAGGCGTTTCTTAAGTGTTAGAAGACCGACAGCTTCCGGAGAGAGGGTGAAGCTGTTGAGCGCGTTGTTACCGGGAGTTGCACCTGCTGGAGCCGCAGTTTGGGCTGCTTCTTTGGCCTTTGTAATAAAGGTTTCAACCGCTTCATCAACCTCCTCCGCCGTGTTTAACTCCGTATTGAGATTAAAAGCATTGTTAAGCTCCTCTTGGAAAAGTCTAATATTGGTACCAGGGGGAACAAGTCGCGTCATTGGAGTAGTCCGCTGCGGCGACATTGTTAGCGAAGCAACCAAAGGCAAGTGGTCTGATGTTAATTCATGCTCTTCACGCACCGTAAGCAGACTGTTCGCTATTCCCTTGTACATGTAAAAGTCGATGCACGTGGGTGTATCCCTCCTGTTGTACGGGTAGTAAGTGGGCCTGCCGGTGGCTAGCACTTCAGTTGCACTACAGGTTATTGCATCATGAAGTGCAGTTCCTCTAGCGTTCGCCATCATGCTACCCCAGAGCTGATGCTTTGCGTTGAAGTCGCCTCCAACTATAAATTTTTGACCAAGCTGATCCAGTAGTCTGCCAAACTCTGGTGTACTCCAAGGCAAGCCTGGTGGAAGGTACGCTGCAGCCACCGCGATTTCACCCAAATTGGTGGATACCATTACAGTTGCCAACTGTACGTGGTTAGTTGTGATCGGTTGGAGGTGATAGTGTACTAATCCCTGCCTGACTAGCACACATGCTCCTCCTCTTGGGCGACCTCCAGGGTGATCTGCTCGATAGCAGGTGTAACCTACCATATTGAAGTAGGAGCCAGCGTGTAAGAAGGTCTCTGAGATCAGCATGATGTCAATTTCATGCCTGCTCAGAAACACTTTGAGCTCATTAGTATTTGGGATAATACTACGAGCGTTCCAGGTACCGAGGCGCAGCACAGAAGACATTATTTGCGCTGGTTCCACGGCTTGAATCCTCTGAGCTCCTTGATCTCCTGGAGAAGCTCAGCGATGGTTTTCTGGAGACCTGCTATGGTCTGCTGCATTGAAATAATGATTTGTGCCAGTGAGCCGTCAATTGTCGTTTGCTCATGATGCTGTGGTTGATTTGAATTCCCAACACGTTGATGTACTTGGTCAGCACACTGAGGTGACTGGAAGCTTGTACTAGAGGTACAACGCCGCTGCTGTTGTGAGCTGCTCTGTTGCCCAGTTCTTGACACGTCGGCATAAGACAGGCCTTGCCGCACGATTGCGGTTGGAATTACCTGCTGTTTGTTGGTGCGTGGGTGGTGAAAAACTCCTTCGCGGGCTATGGGACCAGTGTTGATTCCACTTTTACGGCTTTTGAGCCGTTGGGCGTATATTTTGCAGCCCTTATGGGTTGCCTCGTGTTTCCCATGACAATTGGCACACTCCAGGTCGTCATAATTCTTTGCCTGGCACTGACTGGAACCAGTCCAGTGCGACTTACTGCATCTACCACATATGGGCTCCTTGGTGCAGTAATTTTTTGTGTGATCAAAGCCAAAGCATCGGTAACATTGGCGCATGTCAATATTCTTCCTCGGCATCTCCACACTAACCCTTTGTCGGCCGACTTTGTTGACCTTTAGTGCTTCCCGGTTGTTAGTGGCCTTTTTGAGATCTATAAACCAAACGTTCTGGCCACGAACTTCACATGGATTAATTTCAGAAGAGCCCTCCAGCTGTGACTTGGACTTTGGATTATAAGTGTTCACCACAGTGTGACCTTGAGAGGTGAATGCAGTTAAAATTCGATCGATAGGGGTAGAGGCAGCCAAGTTGCATACTACCACTCTAAAGGGTCTGTCTTCTGGGAGGCAAAAGTGCGTATATTGAATATTTTCTTCGGAAAGCTTTTTTGTGATGGCTCTGTGGGCATCAGCGTCGCGAGCGTAAATGCGCAGGTTGCCATTACGAGCAGCTTTGAGTTCATATGAGCCAGGGTCTACCGCTGCGTCAAGGTATCTCTCCAGGGCTGGTACATCGGTGACAGCCAATACTGTGATTTGGCTAGGCTTTGGCGGCTTCTTTGCCCCTGGAATTTGAGGCTGTCGCGTCTCCTCATTGTCGGTTTCGACCTGATTTGTATCCATGCCAATGTTATCGCCTTCTTGGCAATCTTCTTGCGCAGCAAGAACAGAAAAT
Organism: Hirtodrosophila cameraria; assembly: GCA_949708635.1. Classification (NCBI taxonomy): domain Eukaryota; kingdom Metazoa; phylum Arthropoda; class Insecta; order Diptera; family Drosophilidae; genus Hirtodrosophila; species Hirtodrosophila cameraria. Next base: position 5,851,867 of record OX453089.1, read on the forward strand.
TGATTTTCTGTTACAAGTACGGGTCTTTTATTTGCAGGCTTTTTGGGTGACCCTGGTTGCCTTCTCTTCTTCGACGTGATTTTCTGCCAGGTGACTGAGGCCGGCTGGAATACGGGCAATGCAACATTTGTAGCACGAAGTGGTAGTGAGCGTCTTGTAACAGCTGGTTGCTGACTTAGCGTGGCTGATCCAAACAGTTGGCTTGAGCTGCTCACCAATGTTGGCTCATTCCCAAATGTATAAGCTCCTCCAGATGAGCAAGTAGTTGTGAAGGTAACGGCTGAAGTCGAAGCTACCGAAAATGTGACTGCCGTTGTGGTGGGAACAATTGAGGCTTCGCGTACGTAACCAGAAGCGGCATGTGAAGAACCCTGTGCGGCAAGGTCTTCCATTAATGTTGATCTTAACTCGGCAGGTGTACGACCTGCTATTTTTTTCATTTTCTGAAAGTCTAGTGGATCAGTTGTTATTTTATCGTCATTCATTGTCAATTATTAGTATTTTATCACTCAAATATTGAAATTCGCTTGGCATGGGCAATGTTTATGCAGCGGCCTGGTTTGACAGGTCTGGCAGCCCTTTTCACTGTGACGTGTACTTTTTTGATTATATAGTTTGTTGGCCACGCACTTATAAAACTTATTGAATGTTGAATTGAGCACTGTTAAAACTTTGCTTGGTGTGAACATTGTAGCGCACGACCCACTGATTCAATTTGCCACCATTGGTGGACTTGTCCATATGTTTTATTTATTAATTTTCGATTTTTCCCGGAGCGAGTTGCAAACGCGTGCTATCTGACAGATTGGCGTTGCCAGAGTGAATTTTGTCATTGAAACTCACTATATATAAATTAAAGCACGTTCTACACATGTTGTCCATATTTTACCGAAATCAGATGACTATAACTTATAGCTGCCATAGGAACAAACCGTTGAAAACTAAGTTTTCTTATGCAAATCTTTTCTGCAAGGGTATATATCTTCGGCACGGTGAAAATAACATGTATTTCTTGTTGTTCATATAGATATGTAAACAAAAGTCGTTAGTAATCTTTTTCCATATATCTTGACTTAGTTTAATCACAATTGAACGACTATATCTGAAATCTTGCAAGTAAAAAGCATTATAACACTTTGTTGACAAATCTTTAGAAATAATAAGGCTACTTTTCTAGCAACTTTTCTAGGCTATACTACGTTTTTTTCTATGCGTGACAAACTTAATGATAAAACAAGTAAGAACGTTGCAGTCGGATGCACCCGACTGCGATATACTCTTTTTTTCGCCTCTTTGCGGAGTCAGTGGGCGTGGCAATTGAATTTCTGCTCAAATCTTTAAAGTTTTGCCATCAATTAAAATTTGGTTGGGCCTGTTCTACAGGTTTGGGAGAAACAACCATTGCTTGATTGCAAGGGCGGGGGTGGGCGTGGCAAAAATATTTTTATCCAATCTATTAAATAGGGCAACAGAATTCAACCTGCAAAATTTGGTGATTCTAGCTAAAGGGGTGGGGGAGATACAGACTTTGCCTATTTGTGGGGGCGGGGGTAGGCGTGGCCGAATTTTTTTTTTCCAGATCAATGAAGGATGTGATAAGTAGCCCTTGTGCCAAATTTGGTTACTCTAGCTATAAAACTGTAGAAGATATAGGTTTTTGCGGTTTGTGGGGGAAGGGGTGGGGGTGGGGGGGAGATCTTGACACTTTGTCTGCCTATGGTATATACCAACATGTATACCAAGTTTGGTTGCTCTAGCTTCAAAATTGTGGAAAAAACCTGCGTTCATACAGACAGACGGACAGACAGACGGACAGACGGACAGACGGACATTTCACAAACCCAATATACTCTTTTTTCCTTTTTTTTCAAAAAAGTTAAAAAAAGAGTATAATTATAATACACTTCGCAAAACAGATTTGTCAAAGATGCTGCAAACAAGGAAGCTAAAGCAGCATTCAATGATAAACAATGTGCTACCCTGTACGCAGCTTAAGAGTTTAACTGACATGCAGCCCTTTTTTGAGCCCTTAAGTACAATGCATAGCATATTATTTAAAAAGCATTGTCATTGTGTTATAATTAATAACGGCTTAAGGCCTTAAACAACATGAGAGCGTCGACTGTTGTCAAACTGTAAAGTTATTTACATTAATTTGTGCGGCAAAACTATGCGTAATAAAGTCGCAAATTGCGCATACGCAATGTTGCCCAAAGCAAACTTCCTCTGTTTGAGAAATAATAAAAGCAAAAATTTCCGGCCAAATATTCGCATATACTACATATTCATATAATATAGCATAATATAATATCAATCAAAAGCAAAAAATATGAGGCCATAGCACGTGCGGGCCAAGCAAACGGAAATTTGACTCAAATGAAAATGAATGAATTTATCTGCAAATGAAGAGAGACCACACTGTCTGTGTGTATCAGTGTGTTTGTGTATGTGTGTGTGTGTTATTGCAGATTATATAGCCTCGGCTCACAAAAAGTCACATATATAAAATTGCGGTGCGTGATTTTGATTTATAAATAATATAAAAGTACTCGTACATTTTTATGTGCTGCTCGTTTTTGCAAGGGTTACAAACGGAATTCGTAAAAATATTTGTGAGCTGCCATTGCTGTAAATTGTTGATATGCGCGTATAGAGTATATAGAGGGCTATACACTATTATAAAGCACTTATTAAACTAAACAAACAGCTAAACTTTGTACTTAATAAGCTTAAATTGATAGTTTTGCACAAGTTGTTAATGTTAGTTTAGTACAAGTTGTTTTGCTAAAACTTAGTTTTTTTTAGTGCATACGCAATTCGACTTGTTTGTTGCCATTTTATATTTAACATTTTTATGGCAAACTGTCCCACAGTTATTTGAGAACTGAGAACTCTCGAGTTCTTCGTACTCGTGTTGCCATATAAAAACCTTTACTGTCTGCCTGCATCACAAACAATAAGGCTCTGTATTCGGCGATATACCGGCTTGTCCTAACTCATTTAAGTGGCAGCTAAAAATTTTGTTTGCCAATAAAATATAAAAAAAAGGTCAACTGAAGGCACAGCATATAAATATGCTACTATATATATAAGTGTATGAACTGAACAGCATAAATGTGTACAAGTGTATATGTACATGTACGCATATTATTTAAGAGTGTGTGCTAAGAACTGTACAAGCAGCTATTTGGTCAATCAGATATGATATAGTCAAACTTCTCTATAATGCATTTTTCTTAAAAGCAGTGCATTCTACTCAAAAATTTGTTTATATTTTTATATCAAATTTATTATAGCAAAGTTTCCTTAAAAAGATTATAATTCATACAGTTCCAAATTCCAATTCTGCTTCGAAAGAGAAGCTTGTAAAAGTGTGACAAAATTAGTTAAAAGCTTTTAATTATTTTGAAAAGAACAAAAATAAGAATTACAGATGTCGAAGAAAACTTTTGGTGTAAGTAAATTGTTGGACTAGGTTCTGTCTGAAGTAAACAATTTTGATTTTCAGAAATCTAGTGAAGCTGTGGCTGAACTTCTGCTAAAATGTATTATAATTGATGGAAAGCAATACAATCTGCATACTTCGAGCGTGTGTAAACGAACTTACATTACAAACGAAGTATCTAAATGAAAGGTCTTCAGTTTTACTTCAAAAAAATAAAAATCAAATAAGATAAGAAATAAGAGAACATTGCCTTAAGAAGCTTGTCAGTGGGGCACTACACCATGTGTTTGCTTAAACCGTTTGGGAATTATAAGTTTGATGCTTACAACAACTAAAAATAACTAAAAGAGTAGCCTTCTTTGAGTTCAACCATTTTGTTGTGAATTTTCTCAAACTTTCTCTTTTTGACTCTTACAAAATGTCACGAAATGTGTAACGCATTGAATGAGCCATCTCTGACCCTATAAAGTATATATATTCTTGTTCAGCCTATCTTTCTGTCTGTGCGTCTGTTCGTCTGTTTACATGCGAACTAATCTCTTAGTTTAAAAGCTATCTTGTTGAAACTAGGCGCAGATGCTTCTATTTGTATCAGAATTCTATAACATATAGTTGCCATAGGATCGATTGGCTTTTGAGATAACTTAACTTGCAATAACATGATTTGCAGCATTTCTCTGTGAGCAATTTTCTCTAAAACAAACTTTGTTTTGTTCCGCTTCAAGTTCTTTATAGCTAAGTTCAACTGTATGTTCTTAAATATATGCGTATACGCAATTTTATATAGATTCTTCAAAACGAGCCGACTCAAACGCACTTTGCTTGCCATTTACAATATTTTAAGAGCTCAAGCTAAATTGGTTACAAAATTTTTAACGATTTGGCTTAAGAGCAGAACTTGAATTCATTTGTGTAAGAAAAGCAAATAAATAAAGTCACTTGCTGTCAAATATACAGGGTATTTACCTAAGAATATCAATTAGAAACTTGTTCAAATGAAATAAAATCACATGTTAAATGTTACAATTTGACATTCCAGACTGAAATTCTTTCTTAAATTCTTTAAATATTTGTTGTTGAAGCTCAAAGTTTTTAAATATAGCTAATTTATTAAATATGTGACAATTGCAAAAATTTTAAAAATGTGTTTGTCCTTTTTTTTTATTATTTACCCACAATTATTGGTGTAAATAAAATTGTATTTATTTACAATAATTTAATTAAGTACATAGCGGGGGGCTAAAAAATAAGTTTGCATGAATTTAAGGCCATTTGGTTGGATTTAAAAGAACAAAGATTCGTTAAATTGCTCATCTATATCAAATAAATAATTAGTAAATTAAATTTCATTGCTTTAATTGAACAACATTTGAAAAAATAATGTGTGGCAATTCAAAATGACAACTAAAATGTAATTCATGTATTTTGCTAATGATTCTAATTAAATAACAGCGCACAATATACAGATTGATCATAATATATGCTATAGTATACTATATTTATAATGCTCAGTTCAACTGAATAATGTTTATTCCGTTGCATATTTAATGTTGTACATTTTGCGGTGCTTGTTTCATTATTCGCAATCAGCTGTTTTGTGCATTGTTCATTAACTTGTTGTTATCACTGAATTTGTGAGAAATGGCCAAATGAAAATAAAAAAAAAAAACAAATTTCCAATTAAATAAACGTGTGATTGATGTACGCTAATTAAGCTGATATAATCTCTGCTCTGCTTTTTGATGCCGCAATGAGCGCAATTGAGTCTGCTAATTGGATGCTTAAATCTTTATTTAATCTGTATAAAAACATCGATTAGAATCATAAATATTAACAGTATTACAATACTTTCTCAAACCCCCCATAAGGCATATAAAGCTATCGTAATTAAGCTACACACAATTGTTTCTTTTGCTACACGAAGTACAAATGTTGAAAATATCCGCATAATTTTACTATAATATAAAGCTGACAATGCAACTATTAATTAAAAAATAAAATGATCATATATAAGCTTTAATACTATTAACAAAATTTGTTCAAAAGTGAACATCTATATCATTTAGCTGCCATAGAAACAATCTGTTGATAAATGAGCTGTTGCAAATTTTATATATTTTATGTAGTTTAATTAAGTTTAATTAAATTCAAATTAACTTATCATAGAAACAGTCGATAAAAAATTAATTTCTTGTCTTTATTTTAAATATACTTCCGCAACAATTCAAAGCTAGCTATGCTACCTTGCTTATAGCAGACAAATTGTATTGATTTCCTCTTATCTTTTGGCTTGTTTTAAGCCTCACAGCAGATACCTAAAGCAATTTTGTTGCCAGTCTTTAAGTTCAGACCATGGCCAAGCACAATAATTAGTCAATTATAAAGAACAGAGCCTTAAATTAGGCTGGTTGTGCTGTTTTGGCCGTAGGCTGTGCTGGCATGTAGCTGCGGTTGCTTTGCGATTTAAATGGCAATTTGAACATTTTCAAATTATTTGGTAAAAGTTTTTCGATTAACCTGCTCAGCCGTGGTAGCCAACAAGGACAACAACTATTATGGCTAACAGACGACAGCCATGAAAATGACTGCTAAGAGGCAGAGGCACACACATACACACATATACACACACACACACAGTTTCCCACGCAGTGTCGCTTGTACATTGGCCTTATTGACTCAACTTGGCCAGCACTGAAATTTTGCGGCTCAAATTTTGTTGCTCTTGTGGCTGGCATTTTACGAGTGAACTTTAAATGATTTACGAGTATATTGCCACACATTTACCAAACCCTGCCCCACCCCCTCCTGCCCTTCCCAGTACAAGCTGCAACAACTTGTTAAGGGGTTGGTTGTCAGCCAAAAAATACATTCCCTTGCGAGTTAGCAACAAATTTATAATGATACCAGCTGAAATTGTTAAAGGATTAATCTGTGATAAACAGCAACTTTTGCGCAAACCTGAAATTCCACACTCTGGAATCCAGATTTATGCTCTTATGAGTTTTGAGCTGTGTTTGAAGCCTAGAAAAAGTGTTAGTTA